>CAMZMU010000080.1:33916519-34639965 GCA_947311845.1 Poa pratensis | reverse complement strand
AGTCATGGTCTCACTCTCAGATAGGAAGGCTGAGATCTGGGACCCACCATCATTTTGACTATGAAGGGATGGATGCATGATTGTTTTGCTAAGATCTGAATCTCTACGCCCCGTTAATCCGATCGTCTTTATGTTCTAAATATGCTAAGGAGGAGCTCCGGGTAATCTGATGGTTTTGGTTAGAAAACAACATTCCAACTGTGGGTTACGTTTAATTTAGACAGAAAAATGCTCACTATTCGAATCCTTGGTTACCCAATAATTTTAAATAATGTCTAATTGTCAGGCTGGTTTCAAAAATAAAATTCAATTAGCCATCAATCATACATAACAAGTAGTCCAACATATTTGAACCTAACACTGCTACATCGCGCAACCTTGAAATAATGGGAGCAACGAGGAAAAAAAGTCAGCTGGAATATATCACGAGTATGGAACAGTTCTTCGGAGATATGACATCGTGAAACCATTGGCTAAAATAACGTAGCATCCAAGAAAAAATCAGCTACAAATGATCACGAGTATCAAATAATTCTTCGGAAACACAGATATTGTGGCCCCAGTTTCATATGACCGCGACTATGTCGATCAGAGTCAAACGCTCATGCGCAATCGAAAACATGAATGACAACTAAAATTCTAACACTAATAACTTCTATAGACGGTGGTAAGTGGTGACAGCCATGCCCAACAAAGCATCCAAGTTGCGCATAGACCATGTTTTCGACAATATGTGGTAAATGGTGCACATCTATAATGAAAATAACAAAATCCCAAATAAACGTGGTAGGTGGTTCCATCTACCGCGGACGACGGGGTCAAACGTCGTATAAAAGACACTTTTTCTAGTGGAAAGGTCAGGACACCGCGCGATTCTCTGTTGCGGCCGTGCCCTAGAGATGCGACAGAAGGCCTCGCCACCGCCAGTGCTTTTCGCAACGGCGCTCAGGCAGAGGCAAGGAGATCAGAGGCGGCGTCTAGGGTTAGGAGTGTGGTGGAGTGTTCACGGTGGCAAGCAAATTAATAAACACAATATTATAATGTATTAAATGATGAATCTATATTATACTGATTTAGTACTGTGGATGTTCATATATTTGTTTCCTAAAAGTTGTATATAGGAGCTAGCTTTTTGGCAGCTTATGGGAGACCGATGGATTTTAATACAAGGAAGCTACGTGCGTCTCTTTCTCCGCTAGGAGATCCATGTTTATTACACATTTAATCTAAGCCTCGAATTGAGCGGCGGAAAATAGAGACACAAAAGTGTTGTTGGCTGGAAAAGTACAATTATGTCTATCTTTTTTTTTTTGGTGAGAGCAAGTACAATCATAGTCAACCACTAGGAAAATTCTACTGTAACAGCTTACAGGCGAATCCTATATGCCGCTCGTTAGCGCCCATCAGCGCTAGCGACGACTGAAGACTTCCTTCGCGAAGCGTTTTCTGGGCCGGCCCACTGGTTCCTTCTTCTGCCTTCTCTTCTATCGATCCTGACCCCGGTTCACCGTTCTTCTTTTCCCCTTTCCTCTCCGTCCCGTTCTTCCCGACCCCGATTCCCTCCCGACCGTGTTTTCTGGCTGGATTTCTTCGGTGGCTTGTGGCTGGTCTTCTAATCGCCGGCGATGGCGGCTGAAGGTCTTCTATCGATCCTGACCCGGTTCGCCGTTCTTCTTTTCCCTTTCCTTTCCGTCCCGTTCTCCCCGACACAAGTCCCTCCCGCGCGATTTTCTGGCTGGATTTCTTCGGTGGCTTGTGGCTGGTCTTCTCGTCGCCGGCGATGGTGGCTGAAGGTCTTTCTATCGATCCTGACACCCGGTTCGCGTTCTTCTTTTCCCTTTCCTCTCCGTCCCGTTCTTCCCCGACCCCGATTCCCTCCCGACACGCGTTTTCTGGCTGTTTCTTCGGTGGCTTGTGGCTGGTCTTCTCCTTGGCTCGTCGCCGGCGATGGCGGCTGAAGGTTCGTGTACATTAGTCTCCCCTTTGTTTCTACATCGATGTTTGAACTATTTCTATCTTTTTGAGATCCACGGCGAGGAGTGATGGTTTTGAGAAATCTCGGTAGGTCAACAAAGGTCAAAGGGGCGGCGGCTGGAGCTCGTCGTCTTCGATTCATCCTCCGGTCGCCGGAAGGAAGAGCTCCACTTCGTCTTCTTGCTACGCCAGCAGGATCTCCTTTTCTGGCCATCTCCCTGCTCGACCAGGACCTCAGGTCCAGTCTCCTTCCCTTCACGACGCGTCATCGCTCCCTGCTGTAGGTGAGATTCCTCCGTCCCTTCTGTTCGCTGTTCCCAATTCTTTCATGTGCGTGTGTTCTGCCTAGTGATTGAAAATTGCAATTTTATACTGTATAGAAGTACACGATGCTGATAGCCTATGGATTGCTTGTTGGATAATGCCCCATCTCTCGATCTGTAGTCTGAAGTGGTTACTGCATGATGCGGCTACCTGCATACATTATACTGCTCTGCCAAATGAATACAAGTTATTAATTGTTTAAGCTTTAATGCATAGTAGGATTTGGACATACACATGCGCATACATGTCATTATACATGTTCGATGGTACTGTACTAGTTTTGCTAACGCTACCTCATAACCCTACCAGCATTTTCTAGAAAAAAATTTCAAGTACATATGTCAGCTTTTTCTTCAGTTAAGACTTACAGATTATATTCATAACTTCTGATCAGTCATAAATGTTCATGTATATCGGTCAAGCAATACTAGGACATTTCCTTTTTTCTCTCTTTCAGTAAGGTTACACAAACAGTCCAGTTTTTATTAATGCAGCTAACTAATTCATGCACTATACAATGATTTGTTGTTGTAATCAAGTTGATATACGAAAAGGTTTGAACCTTAATTCTCTGGAGTTGTCTCTTGTTTCATCTAATGAAGTAATGCTGCTTTTCGATATCATGTATTGGTTATCTCATATGAGTATGTACCGGTAATATTGACTACTGCAAATAGCAACCCTGGTGTGATCTGTATCATAGTTTGTCTCGTGATTTATGTGGTTGATGAGAGTGCAAATTTGAATAAATTCTTTCTTAATCTTGTTTTTATGCCAATTTCTACAGGAAATACCAGGAAAAATGTCACTGTTAGAAGCAGCTTGCATGTTGTTTGGTAACTAGTGTTGTTTTACACTTATTGTCGGAAAGTAAGAAAATTTTAGCTGTAGTAGCTGAGGTGGAATTGCAAGAACATGAAAGACTTCAGCAATGTAATGTGTTCTTTCTTTTATGTTATTAGTAGATTTTGTTGTTGATATTTCTGGCGTTTTTAGTAGATTAATTCTAAGTTTTTTATTCGGCGTAGATCATAATTCTGAAGGACAGGATGGCAGTGGCATAAGATGTTTCATTCAGATCACAATAAGGTTGACAAAATGAAGCTCGAGGCTATCAAGAAGAAAGAGAAGAAGTAGTTCTTAACTCTTTGTTTAGATCATAATTTTCTGTTTGGAGCAATGTCTGGTAAGGTTCGAGATTAAGCATGATGCAGATTTTCAGAGAACATGGTTACTATTCTTCTTGTTTGTCTAGCTATTTTTCCCGAATGCCAATTAGTTCATGTGGCTAAATTATACGGAAAATTGTTTTCCTTGGCCATATTGTAAAGGATCATGCGTCCTAAATCCTAATTTTGGCGAGGTGTCTGCAAACTTTCTATTGTACTGAAAGTCTCAGTCAGACTGTTGCAATGTCTACTTGATGTCAGTTCTCGGAATTTCTGTGACGCTTGCCACCGAGCAATTTTATTTTATCTACTTGCTGTAGCCAATGAGTTCAGTTGCTCAGTTGACTTGTGCAACTAACCTGTAAGGCCGTAACACAAGACTGAAATTTTGCGTGGGATCATAGCAGTTGATGCTGTTCAGTTTAAGCAGCATCATGGTTAATGGTGTGCTTGTTGTTTGAGTAGTACATGCCTGCGCCGATGTCTTTGATTGTCTGCACTATGCGGGACATGAAAAAATCAACTAGCTACTTATCATCGTCCAAATGCACCTTTCCTTTATCTGTCTTTACAAAAGAATATTAAGTTTGCGAACTCTGACGGAAATTATACAAGTTGTAGTAGAACTGCATAATGCTTCGGGTAGCTTTTGTCACAGTTTTGTACGGATGAGACTCTAATTGTGCAATCATATGGTACAACTAGGCTTCCCAAGCTTAGGTGAAAAAATGGTTCCGATTTTTCAAAATGGTTCCTTTTTATAAAATGGTTCCGAAACCGAAAAAATGGTCCCGACTTTTCGAAAATGGTTCCTTTTTGAAAAACTTTCCGAACTGAAAAAATGGTTCCGATTTTTTTCGAAAATGGTTCTTTTTGAAAATGGTTCCGAACCGAAAAAATGGTTCCAAACAAAAAAAAATGGTTCCGATTTTTCGAAATGGTTCGTTTTGAAAATGGTTCCGAACCGAAAAAATTGTTCCGATTTTTTAAAATGGTTCCAAACCGAAAAAATGGTTCCATTTTTTGAAATGGTTCCTTTTTTAAATGGTTCGAACCAAAAAAAATGGTTCCTTTTTGAAAATGGTTTCGAATGAAAAAAATGGTTCCGATTTTTTGAAAATGGTTCCGAACCGAAAAAATGGTTCCGAACCCAAAAATGGTTCCTTTTTTAAAATGGTCCCGAACCGAAAAAATGGTTCCGATTTTTGAAATAATTCCGAACCAAAAAATGGTTCCTTTTTGAAAATGTTCCGAACCGAAAAATGGTTCCGATTTTTTAAATGGTCCAACCGAAAAAATGGTTCCGATTTTTCGAAAATGGTTCCTTTTTGAAAATGGTTCCAAACCGAAAAAAAATGGTTCCTTTTTGAAAATGGTTCCGAACCGAAAAAATGGTTCCTTTTTGAAAATGGTTCCGTACCGAAAAAATGGTTTCCGATTTTTGAAAATGGTTCCAAATGAAAAATGGTTCCGAACTGAGAAAAAAGTTCCGATTTTTGAAAATGGTTCCAAATGAAAAAAGTGGTTCCGATTTTTTGAAAATGGTTCGATTTTTTAAAATGGTTCCAAACCGAAAAAATGGTTCTAATTTTTCGAAAATGGTTCCAAACAAAAAAAAATGGTTCCTTTTTGAAAATGGTCCCGAACCGAAAAAATGGTTCTGATTTTTGAAATGGTTCCGAACCGAAAAAATTGTTTCTTTTTGAAAATGGTTCCGAACGAAAAAAAATGGTTCCTTTTTGAAAATGGTCCCGAACCGAAAAAATGGTTCCGATTTTTGAAAATGGTTCCTTTTTTAAAATGGTTCCGAACCGAAAAAATGGTTCCTTTTTGAAAATGGTTTCCGAACCGAAAAAATGATTCCAAATGAAAAAAATGGTTCCGAACCGAAAAAATGGTTCCTTTTTGAAAAATAATTCCGATTTTTAAAATGGTTCCAAATGAAAAAAAATGGTTCCGAACCAAAAAAATGGTTCCGATTTTTTTAAAATGGTTCCAAACCGAAAAAATGGTTCCGATTTTTCGAAAATGGTTCCAAACCGAAAAAATGGTTCCGATTTTTAAAAAATTGTACCTTTTTCCAATTTTTACAATTATTGTTCATGCAATTTTTCCATTTCTTCATTTTGAGTCAATCAGTTTTGTACATGGTTTGTTCAACGTACAAGCAAAATACATGTAACAGCGTCTACCACTGGAAAAAAAAACTTTAAAAAAGTATTTTTCGAAAATCTAAGTTTCTGATTTTTGAAAATGGTTCCTTTTTGAAAATGTTTCCAAACCGAAAAATGGTTCCTTTTGAAATGGTCCCGAACCGAAAATGGTTCCAATTTTTGAAATGGTTCGAACCAAAAAAAAATGGTTCCTTTTTTAAAATGGTTCCGAATGAAAAAATGGTTCCGATTTTTCGAAAATGGTTCCTTTTTTAAAATGTTTCCGAACCGAAAAAATGGTTCCTTTTTGAAAATGGTTCCGAACCGAAAAAAATGGTTCTGATTTTTGAAAATGGTTCTCGAATGAAAAAAATGGTTCAAAATGGTACCATTTTGAAAATGGTTCCAAATTTAAAAATGTTTCAAATTGAAAAAAGGTTCCGAATTTTCAAATGGTTCCAAATTTGAAATTTTTTCATTTTGAAAATGGTTCCAATATTAAAAATGGTTCCATTTTGAACGTACAATATCTCTGTTGAAACGAAAAAGTTATAACCCAAAGTTGTGTAAAACTGCGGAGTTTCATCTACCGTGAAGGATTTTCAAACTGTCGACTGACTGTGACAAATTTAACAAAATTCATCTAAAAATATTGAAAACTTCGGTCCAAATTAAGAAGCTACATTTCACGAAACTCGAAACGATCACGGGAATGGAACTTAATCGTGAACGTACATATATTTCGTGTATAAATTATTTTGAAATGAAATATATTTTTTTGTTAGATGGAGTATGTGAACCGATCAAATTCATTTCTGATCAATTGTTTCGTGCAAATGTAGGGGAGAGCTGTCAGGGAAGAAGAAATTCCCACCGGCTCGATCCCTAGCCTGACCTCCCACTTGCGAGCTGCGACGGCGCGTCAGTCGATGGAAGCAGTCGAAGGAAGCAGTCAAAGGAAGCAGTCCACGGAATCAGTCAAAGGAAAAATGAAGGAAGCGAGCGAGTGAAATGGGCCGGCCCAAATATCGTACGACATAGGCGGGCGGGTCGTAAGCGCCGCTAAGGAGCGGAGCAAAGGAGCTCCCCAGCTTACAATAGTCGGACTAGACTCAACAAGTTAGGTTCAAAGCCCATCTATTGGTTAGGCCCACTAGCGGACAATCCTACATGGACGTGCCATGGGTGGTCCAATAAATAAGGGAGCCTTTATATCGCTTATTGGCGACGGTTCCACCTCGCGTCGCCTGCACTCTTCCTAATGGGCTTGGCCCAACTATTTTGCACGCATATCGGTCGGTACTAGTACTCATCTTGGGTAGTCGATCGTCTCGGTCGGTTTTGTAGCTAGCTAGCTCGTCCCCATGATCGCTCGAGCAACGCGAAACATTTTATATTTTCTGGCAGCGCAGTACACGCACTGGACATAAGCAGACAAAAGTATGAAAATAATTCTCTCAGAAACATTTTAAAAAAACTATCTAAAAACATAGAAAAGAAAAACGAAAAAAGAAAAATGGCGGCGAACTAAAACTTTTTGAACATTTTAAAAAATGAACAGAGAATGGCGGTGAACGGGAACTATTTTGAACGATTTTAAAAGTGAACAAAAAGGCGGTGAACGAAAACTATTTTTGAACGATTTTAAAAAGTGAACAGAAAAAAACTCTATGAACAGAAATTATTTTGAACGATTTTTCAATCTGATCAATTTCCAAATCTGAAAAAAAAAATTGAAAAAATGAAAATTAAAAAAAATTAAAATACTATCTAAAAAGAAACATAAAATAAGAAAGAAAAAGAAACAACCAAAAAAAGAAAAACGAGAATGGCGGTGAACGGAAACTATTTTTGAATTATTTTAAAAGTGAACAGAAAAGGCCGGTGAACGAAAACTATTTTTGCACGATTTTAAAAATGACCAGAGAATGACGGTGAACGGAAATATTTTTGAACTTTTAAAGTGAACAGAAGAGGCGTGTGAACGAAAAGTATTTTTAAACGATTTTAAAAATGGACAGAAAATGATGGTGAAGGAAACTATTTTTTAACGATATTAAAAGTGGACAGAAAAAGACGGCGAACGAAAACTATTTTTGAACGATTTTAAAAATGAACAGAAAATGACGGCGAACGAAAACTATTTTTGAACAGATTTAAAAAGTGAACAGAAAAAGGTTTATGAACGAAAGTTATTTTTTAACGATTTGAAAAGTGAACGAATATTATTTTCGAACGATTTTAAAACTGAACAGAAAAAGGTCGGTCAAAAAAAATATTTTGAACAGATTTAAAAAGTGAGAAGAAATGTTTATGAACGAAAGTTATTTTTGAACGATTTTAAAAGTGAACAAAAATTATTTTTTAACGATTTTTAAAAGTGAAAAAAAATATCGGCGAACAAAACTTATTTTTGAACAGATCTAAAAAGAGAACAGCAAAGGTTTATGAACGAAAGTTATTTTTGAACGATTTTAAAAGTTTACGAAAATTATTTTTGAACGATTTTGAATAGTGAACAAAAATTATTTTTGAACAGATTTAAAAAGTAAGCCAAAAAATGTTTATGAACGAAAGTTATTTTTGAATAATTTTAAAAGTCAACAGAAAAGGCCATTAAACGGAAACTATTTTTGAGCGATTTTAAAAAATGAACGAAATGTGGGTGAACGGAAAGTATTTTGAACGATTTTAAAAGTGAACAGAAAAAACGGGTGAAAAAAAACTATTTTTGAACGATTTTAAAAGTGAACAGAAAATGGGTGACCGGAAACTATTTTTGAACGATTTTTAAAAAACCGAAATTGGGGATATAAAACAAAAGCAAATGAAAACAAAATAAAAAAACAAAAACAAAAACAGAAAATCTTGGGCTTTGCGACGGCGATCGAGTCAGCCCATTAGGATATCTTGTCACTAAAATCATATGCAAGAAAAAGTAAGCAAATATCATCTTCCATCAGATGAAGATCGAGCTGGCAAAAGGATTTTGAACACGAGGAAAAGAAGAGGACGTATGTCTTTCTTGTCACGGTAGTTTTTCTCTCGCTAGTTCATAACCACTCTTGTGTCTCTTCCAGTGGAATTTTTATCTCTCACATATACCATACACATTGTCTTGTACAGTCGTGCTCTCGAGAGATCGACAGAGGTACAAGCTCGAGATCGACGTGGGAAGAAGGTCAAGGCTCATGAGGCACCTCTTTTTGGTGCCTGAAAAGAAAGTACTTTAGATAAGAAGTGCCATGGTTTTAAAATCTAGTTAATTTTCATCGAAATTAACTGAATTTCAATTATTTCGGTAGTAGACACGAAATAATTACCTTTCGGTAAAAAAAATCAGATTTTTTAGTACTACACAGGAAATAAAAATATTTTTACAATTTTTGAACATTTAAATAATTTCAAGAGTAAAATTCTGTCATTTGGCCGAAACGAAAACCGAATTTTCCGAAACTGAAATTTAAAACCGAGAAGTGCTAATACCTCCATTCCATTTTAATTGACGCGGTTTGTGTTATAGATCTGTACTTGCTCAGCTCATTCTCCGCTTCAATTAAAAAGGAACAGAGGGAGTTACATTTTGTTTGTTTCATATTTCGCATGCATGTATAGCTATATAAGTTAGTGGCTTCGAGTTTCATTTTCTATGATATTGGTTGATTCCAACGAGTCCAGTCCAATTCGTATGATTTTAAAAATGATTCAGTTGTTGAAATTGCTCAAGCTCGACCTTGGACAGGTGTACCTCAGTACCTGCATGATTTTCCGGCCTTCTAGTATACATGCATGTTTAGAACGAATGAGCAGATTAATACTCCCTCCGTTCCAAATTATTTGACTTCCATTTGTCGACATGTGGATGTATCTATACGTGTAACATGTCTAGATACACCATGTGTGGACAAATAGAAGTCATTAATTTGGACGGAGGGAGTAGATGTGTACAGTGGCGTTAGGTCAGGTGTTTAGTCGTCATGCATGTGCAGCAGCATTTATATTTGCAGCGTACAACGTCTTTTCACTGGATCAAACCTAAACCTGCAACGACGACCGTCTAACTAGCTACCCCAAGAACAACCCCCCTCACCCGTCGGCCTGATATTTTTACATAATTTTTCACCAAACTAAGACAAGGAGATGAGAAAAGGTAGCTTTCTTGACAGGAGAATCTACGAAAGTGATTTCTCTCTGCATAACGAATGGGATTAATTTAAAGTAGAATCTATAGGTAGCGACGATGTAAATAAAAAATGCCCAGAAGGTTTTTCGTGGGAACTTTGCATGACTGTACTGAAAGGACAACATATTCTGTCGCTTTTTTCTGGCTGCGAATTTCTCTTGGTGTTGGTGATGCCGATAGATCAACGAATGTCTTTGTTGTTTTTTTAGCGATCAGTTACCATTTTCTAACGACTCCGTTTTGAAATGTAGTTCTGTTCGCTTCCTTTTAGGGCGGTCACGGTTACCAGAGTTTTTCTTCGCTGAGTTGCTAATATCATCCAAACTTATGGTTTTGCTATGTCTATGTATCTTTTCCTTTGGTTATCTATTGCTGTTTATTACTTGCCACTTTCGCTTTACACTTTACAGTGTAAACTATCAAGTTCGAGTACTTTTATAAGAGATTAGGACCTCCTTTCTGGAAACTGCATCACACCCTCTTTTATGATCAGTTTTATTCTTTCTTTTCTTGTTTCCCTTTCAATCCCAAAAGTTAGCTCGAAACTTTTTTGTTCCTTTCCTTCCACATCTCTCTTCACATGATACCAAAAAACAAGAAAAGTTGATCTCACTACTCTTATGCATAGATTGTAGACAATGCTCCCAAAACCATCACGCAGCGACAACTCTAAGTTCGTGGTGAAAATGAGTTAACTATTGGCATTTTCAATAAAACACACTTTTATTTAAACTCATATGTTCGCATCATGGCAATCATAGATAGAATTTCACACCCAGTCTCTGCATATCCTGGATGTACAAGACCGATAAAAGACGAAACATAATAAAAAAGTCAAAATACATAGTATAATACACGATTAATATGAATCATAAGCAAGTGGAGAGTCGGCTATGCCACCATTCATGTGGGGTAAAGACATTCTTGGCCACATGTTGAAATCACGTACGCACCAGAGTAAATTTCTTGTGCTCTTGCCAGTATAGAATAGACCACAAACGGAGTCAGTGCATACATTGGCAGATAAACCTGCAAAGAAGATGATTTTTCACTATCAATCATATTATTTCTACATAGTCGCGACCTCTTTGGTAACGAGCAATTTGATACATAGCTAGGTATTGGTCAAGGTATTATCCAACCAATTATCTTGTTGCGTTAGAAACGCGTCACACGAACACGTCCTCGTGTACCCGCGGTGCCGGGGGAGATACTCCGCAACTCGCCCCGCGGGAGGCCGGCTTACAGCGCGATACGCAAGACAGCAAGCCGGCTCTTTTGAGACCCGGGCCCCAGCCCCTCGGGACAAGCCCCGTCGGAGGAAAGCGGCGACGATCAGGTGAGACCCGACCGGACTTGGCCGCTCCGGGTTCTCGGTTGTCGATATCGGCGAAATCTAGACGAAGTCGTCGAACAACGGAAGCATGAACAAGGGTTGTTTGGAGGGTAAAAAGTGGGTTTGGATTGATATGTCGATTGTTTTGCTTAATTTTCAATCGGCCATCACCTCTCACATATTATGAGGCGGCTGGACTTCCCGTACAAGTATTGGACCTCTACAAGGATTACAATTCATAGTCTAAGTCGAATTCTATTCCTAAATAGGCAGTCTAGGTCGGTTTCGTACTGAACCCGGACCTAAGTGTCCTTCTCGGCTCCTTCGGAAAGTGTCTTTTGTCTTCCGAGTTGACTTTGGACTTGCCTCCTTTGTATTGTTTGAATTGACTTGGGCTTCTGGGCGGCTTTTCCTGCAACACCAGCTTACTTTGCCAAATTAAGAACCTGTCGGTGTTATGTGGCCTTGCCTGGTTTGCCCGCGGCTTATGCAACTGCGACTCACCGGTCTGCCGGGTTACTGTTTTGCCGGGTTAGCTCTCTTTGAGTCGCTCCTTCTAGGTTGCCAATCCTTCCTAGATCAAATCTTCAGCTTTGATCTAACCTGCCAAAAACGGGTGTTAACACATGCCCCCCTGTTTTCTAGTAGAGCTTGCGTACTAGAAAATATTCAATGCAGAAGTTTTTATCTTAAGGACGACGCTTAAGCTCATCCGCCATGCACTAAGCGCGATATATGTTATCGGCCATACGCGGACTCAAGCAGTTTGCCACACGCTCGGGTGGAATTTCTTCAGGTATTTCCCATTAATACTCGAGGAAGCATGTGCCCTCCAATGTCTCCACCAGATAAGAATTGCGGGTGCTATCCTCACGACTCGAAGTGGCCCTTCCCACGTTTGGGACCATTTGCCGAACTTCCGGCTCCTAGAGCCAACTGGCAATATAACTTTCCAGACTAAGTCGTTGATTTGAAATCCTTAAGCCGGAACTCTCTTGTTGTAGTTTTTGCCACCCGCAATTCTCCTTCTCAATGTCTTTCAAGGCCATCTCACGCTTGTCAGCTACCTCTTCTAGGCTGTCCATCATCAAACTGTGGTAGTCCTCAGCTGACAAATCATTTTGCCTAGCAACCTCAAGGCGGCCAGATTCACTTCCACTGGTTTTAAAACGGCCTCTTGCCGTATACGAGCTCAAATGGGGTCACTTTAGTGGCTCATGCCTCGAAATTCTATGAGCCCACAACGCTTCGGACAACACCTCATGCCACCACCTTGGGTGTTCTTGTACCTTTTTCTTGATCAATTTGACCAGGATTTTATTGTTTGACTCGGCTTGTCGTTGGCTTGAGCATAATATGGAGAAGAACTGAGCATCTTGATCCCTAATGACTCGGCAAACTGTTTAACCTCTTTGCATGAAGGAAGTTCCTTGATCTGTAGTAAGAGTCTGTGGTATGCCGAATCTGTGAAAAATATGGTCTGTTATGAATTGAATTACCTCCTTGTGGGTCATGTTTTTAGAGGTACTGCTTCAGACCACTTGGTGAAATAATCAGTGGCAACCAATACGAACCGATGCCCCTTAGATGAAGCCGGGTGGATCATGTCAATGAAGTCAAGCGCCCATCCCTGAAAGGCCACGGTTTAATGAGAGGATTAAGAGGTGAAGTCGGCACCAATTGAATATCTCCAAACTTCTGGCAAGCTTCGCATCCTTTGTAGTATCTGAAGCGGTCATTGATCATCGTCGGCCAATAAAACCCGGCTCTCCTGAGCATCCACTTCATTTTGTGGGCCGACTGATGTGTTCACATAAACCATCATGCACTCTCCGATGGCGACTCTGGCCTGTCTTCGTTCAAGCACCTTAGAAGAAGACCATCAACCGTTTCGGCGATATAAAGTATTGTCCACCAACGTGTACTTGAGCGCTAGCGCCGAACAGCCCTGTCTATTTTCTGACTCAGGTTCTGCAAATAAGTGCTGATAGGTGTTCTCCAGTCAGAATCCGGGTTAGCCAGATTCACCAACCGGGTTACACCGACCTCCTTCGACCGGGTTGCAGATTCTCCAGGCCGAGTCTCATCTTTCTGACGGGGTCTCGATAGAACCTTCCTCCAGAGGCGGCTTAGCTAAGCGGCTTTCCCTCGATCTCTTGATTGGCAACTTTTTCATCGGTTCTTTGCTATGAAGAATATGCCCTGCTAAAATGATAACCTGATGCTTGTTGTGTAACTCATTGGCGAGCAATTGTCCTGCCTGGACACATGAGATATGTTAAAGTAATCCAGTTTTGAGATATCCAGACATCTGTCAAGGTATATTGAGCGATCCGCTATTGCACTGAAAGATCTTGGCCATTTGCTGGACAATAAGTAGCGAATCCATATGCCTGAACATGAGTCACCCCTGCGTCAATCAACACTTCTAGCCCGAATAAAAGTGCGTCGTATTCGGCTTCATTGTTAGTGCAAATAATTATTCAATACAACAAGAGGCCTCATAAATAGTACCGTGTGGTGAGATGTATACAATACGATCCTTGTCCGCTGCTGCAAACTGAGCCGTCAAAATAAAGTTTCCACAGTACAGCCGACACAATATTTAAACCGGCTTCTTGTTCCAGGTCAATCCGATGCTCAACTATGAAAACAGCTACAATCTGCCCTTTTATGGATTTGAGGGGTTCATAGGCCAGATCATATTCAATTAACCCGTATGCCCACTTTCCAATTCGCCCACTCAGAATCGGCTTCTGTATCATGTGTTTGAGAACATCGGTCTGACTAAAAACCTTGCATTCGCTGGACAGCAGATAATGGCGTAGCTTGGTGCAGGCAAAATAAAGAGATAAGCATAACCTTTCCACAAAGTTGTATCTTGACTCGGCATCCAGCAAACGTCTACTCAGATATGTGATGACGTATTCTTGTCCTTTGGCTTCCTGGGTTAAGGCGGCTCCAACCACCTTTTCCTCTGCGGCAATGTAGAGCCGGAATGGCTGACCATGAGCGGCTTTCTCAGAACCGGAGGTGTGGACAAGCAGATCTTTATCCTATCGAATGCCTCCTGCTGCTTTGCCCCCCAGGTAAACTCATCATCGTTCTTCAGCCGAAGGATCTGAGTAAATGCATCAACCTTTACAGACAAGTTAGTAATAAATCTCCTCAAATAATTTACGTTGCCTAGAAACTTTTTCATCTCCTTTTTGCAACTCGGCGCTTGTAATTTCTGAATCGCCTCAATCTTAGCCGGGTCTATCTCTATGCCATGCTCATGTATGATAAAGCCAAGGAATCTCCCAGCCGACACACCAAAGGCACATTTTCAAAGGGTTCATCTTAAGCCCATTACTTCTCATCCTCTCAAATGCAAGCCGCAAGTCGGCCAAATGATTTGACGTCCGTCCAAGTTAACCGCCACGTCATCGATGCAGACTTCCAGCACGACTCCTAGAAGATCATGAAATATTAAGTTCATCGCCTTTGGTAGTAGCTCCAGCATTCTTCAACCCAAAGGTCATCATGTCCATTCAAACAAACCAACAAACTCGGGGCAGCGAAACGCTGTTTTGGCTGAGTCTTCTTCGGCCATGAATATTTGGTTATACCCCGCGTTGCCATCCAGAAAGTTGATTACCTTGTGACCTGAGGCATCTTTGATAAGCATGTCGGCTATTGGCATAGGATATTCTTCTTTAGGCGTGGCTCTGTTTAAGTCTCTGAAATCTATGCAGGCTCTGATTTTGGCTGGATCCCTTCTTCTCTACCGGCACGATGTTTGAGAGCCAATCAGCATATTTGCAAGGCCGGATAAAATTTGCTTTCAGAAGCCGGCCAATCTCCTCCGTGATCCGATCATATATGATCGGATTAAATTGCGAGCCGGATGTTTGTGAGGTCTAAAGCCGACTTTTATGGGCAATCGATGCTCAACGAGCTCTCGGCTTAACCCGGGCATTCGTGGTACTCCCAGGCAAAGCAGTCCACGTATTCTCGACTAGCGCGATTAACTTGAACTTGTAATCGGGTTCCAAATTCTGGCTTACAAACGTCGGCCTTGGTATTGTGCCATCCCTAGATCCACTTCCTCGAGTGGGTCGGCCGACGTAAAGCCCTGTCCCAACTTGTCCATGTCGTCTGGTTTTTCAATCGCTTCACACATATCGTTCCGTTCAGCCCGATACTTGTCCAGACGCTTCTGCAGCCATTCATCGCTACGATCCATCTACTTGATTCGCAGCCGATTCCCCTCAATCGGCTTTAGAGAAACTGGCACGAATCCGTCCCTGGTAGCACTCAGGAAATTGAACCCAGATAAATCACGCCCAGATAGGCGTTGTTGTAACATTAGAATGCTGCCAATCAACAATGGACTCGGCTTAAAGCAATGCATGCTGAGTCGTATGCATGGACAATCTCAACTTCATCGTCCACCCATTGCACAAGCTGTTGATGCATAGTAGATGGAACACACTGATTTGCATGAAGCCAGTCTCGTCCCAACAGTACGTTGTAATTTCCCTGCACCTCAGCAACGAAAAGGCAGTAGTGCCAAGGTCTTGCTCCCCACTGTGAGTTCCAAACTTATAACCCCTTGGCTTCTACTCCTCCTCTCCGAACCCGTTTAGCACCATATTTATCTTCATCAGGTCGCCATCGTCTAGTTGTTTTTTCTTGAGACAGAATACGGCATCAGATTTACTACCGCACCACCGTCAACATCATCCTGGTGACCGGCTTCCCATCAATATGACCTCCGACATACAAGGCTTCAAATGTTTAACCGACTCTCCAGGTTTCTCAAAGACAGCGTTCTTGGGTCCGAAGTCAATTTGTGCGACCTCGCCTTCTTCCTCAGCAGCGCGGAATTCCACAGGCAGATAGTATACCATATTAATATCCATACTTGTTCGAGCCGGCGATCTCTTCATAATCCAACAAGTCTTCACTCGTTGAATCGCCTGACCTCCACTACTGATTCCGACATTGCGGGTCTCCAGCTGGCTCTTCCATAGCGGTCTCGATTTGTCGGCTCATCGGAGGCCGGGTCTGAGATTGCCAATCATTTCATGGCCGGGTCTTGTATCACCGGCTCACCATTGCCAGATCCGCTGCCTCCACTTCATCAGCACCATGAAGAATAAGTGACAGAGCCGGTGTGATTGCCGGCTCTGTCTCATCGTTGAAGTAGTAGCTGTACGATCGTCGAAGAAGCCGCCATGATACTGGCCTTGGGATCCAAATCTGGGAAGGTGGCATTGGGTGCTTAGTATTGAAGATAGCGTCCCTTGACTGCTCTGCCTTCTCTTCCACCATCTCACGGTTCCTGGCTCTCTGCAACTTCCGCTCTGCGTCTTTGTTATGCCGCGTGGGCACCACTTTGGCTGGATGTATTTTGGATCCCGGGGTTGAGCTGCTGCGGCTTGACTGGAACTGGCTTCATGATCATTTGCTACCGCCTTAGGCGCGATAACATGTATCGGCCCTTTGTTTGCCGGCTCATAACCGGATCTTTTAGTTTCAACATGGGTCATCAATAATCGAGTCACCTAAAGATAACCCAGACTTATGTTCATCTGCCTTAACGCCTTGCGCCTTGACCTGCCAGTTTGATGAGTCGCCGGGGTATGTGAGCCGGCTTTGCATAGATGGCCGGGTCACCCGGCGCTTGAATTCGCCTGTCGGCTTTGCCGACTATCCTTCTCTAGACGGTGACCTTGGTCGCTTTCCATGCTGCCATTGACGTGATCTTACTCCGGTTTAGCGCACGTACTTGTTCAACAGCATGTCGAAAGTCGGCTTTATCTGCTTGTATTTTGCATTAACCGTGTTATACCTTCCACTGACCGACTTTCGGATTTCGCGGCTTGATAAACCTTGGTGGTGACTAGCTGGTCTTGGCGTTGTCCCCGAGAACGGTGTTACTGACGGTGATCTTGATAACCTCCTCACCCCGGGTTGCAGGCTTATGGTCACTCTCCTTCCAGGCGACCTGCTGTTTCCTTCGTTGTTCCTGGGCTCACCAATAACAACATTAGACTTGTTAGCGGCTTCGGCCGCCTCTGGCCGAAGTAAAACCTTCTTCCTCTCCAGGTCTAGCGCGTTCATGGGGAACGGCTGTGTATCAATTGCCATGCCAGCAAAACTCAATTTTCTGTCATTGAGGGCGATTGGATCTGTTTACGGAAAACATTGCAATCATTAGTAGCATGAGAGAAAGAACTGTGATATTTACAATAAGCCGCCGCCTTAATTCTTCAGGCGATGGTATGCCATGGTTAATTTTTATCACTTTATCCTTTAACAGGGCATCAAATATTCTATCACACTTGTCTACGTCAAAGCTGCATTTAACTTCTTCATCCCGTTTCTTGCGGATCGGCTTCAAATCATCACACATATAGGGTTTGGCCTTGTTGGGCCAAACAAACTCGGAGAATAGACATCGGCTTCATCGCATGAGTCGGCATTTTTTCAACAGTGTTAAGCCCGCTCCTGCTCATCGATGTGAGTCTTTGGACTCATCAACCCGGCTTTCCTGAGCCAGAGCTCTTTCTTGGACCTGGCCAACAGACAAGAATTCATGCCCTTTCTAACCGTTTTTTTAGATAAGTTCTCAGGCCATTGAAAACCAGGTCAGCCATATCTCTCTCAGTTATCGCAAGACATAGCATCGGTTTCTGGTGTTTCTGAATCTTTTGACATATCGGATACCGATTCATCATGCTTTTGCTTAACCGATGTAAGATGTGATAACTTTAGTTCTATTTCCCCGGCAAAGAAGTGCTCGTGAAAACTTTTACTCCAAGTGAAACCATGTGCGTATAGAATTAGGAGCCAAAGTCGAAAACCAGGAAAATGCAATGCCAGTTAAAGATAATGAGACAAGCGAATTTTAATGTGATCATGATTAGCTTCACCTAATTGAGCCAAGTAATGACTAATATGTTCCCATGTTGACTTATTATCTACCCATTGAACTTAGAAAATTCAGGAACCCGGTATCATGGGGGATAAGGTTGCAGATCGAAGTAATCGGGGTACGGTTTGACGTAAGTTCTATGTTTTGGCATTACCCCAAGTTTATCAAAAGCTATTTGGTCCAGCTTCCTCCTGAACTCGGCTAGCGAATCGTCCATATACGACCGATTGAGCTGTCACAAGAGAAGAGGGTCGAAGGGCCGGCTTGCACCAAGGAGCCGAATTTTGATTCGGCTAGTGACTCGTGACCCGGGAGCCGCACGTGACCCGGCTGTATTGCCGGGTTAGGCATGCTCTGGATCGGAGTTGACATGGTAGTGTAGGTACAATCTGGTTTTCCCTAGTTTGGCCAATCGGTTGTTTGGATGGCTGGCCCTGGAGCATGTTTTTCTTAACCTTTTCGCTATCTAGCATATTTCATAAACATTGGCGGTGCCTTGCGAAACATGATATTGAATTTCGGCTATTGTTCAAGAGAAAAGAGGGGTTTGCTTACAGCGGGTTGGTCGATGTTCATGTCCAGAGGTACGAATTCCGGCTCCTTGATCGGCGAGATGACGCCCTGCCGATCTATCTTGAAGCTGGCTAAGTACAGCTCCTGATCTTCTTGGTCCCGCTTGGCTCGCAGTGCCTCGAACTCCTCGTCTCTTTTCTTCTTCCACGCCTCCAAACCTTGGCGTTGGTTTTCCGACAACTTCTCGAGAGTTGGCTTGATAATGTTATCGGCGTTGATGCCGGCAGCGTCGGTCTTGGAATTGGTCATTGCTACCCAATTTTTAGATCGAATCGTCCCCAGTGGAGTCGCCAGAGAAAGTGTGTTGCGTTAGAAACGCGTCACACGAACCGTCCTCGTGTACCCGCGGTGCGAGGGAGATACTCCGCAACTGCCCCGCGGGAGGCCGGCTTACAGCGCGATACACAAGACAGCAAGCCGGCTCTTTTGAGACCCGGACGACGCCCCCCCCTCGGGACAAGCCCCATCGGAGGAAAGCCGGCGACGATCAGGTGAGACCCGACCGGACTTGGCCGCTCCGGGTTCTCGGTTGTCGATATCCGGTGAAATCTAGACGAGTAGCCCGAACAATGGAAGCATGAACAAGGGTTGTTTGGAGGGTAAAAAGTAGGGTTTGGATTGATATGTCGATTGTTTTGCTTAATTTCAATCGGCCATCACCTCTCACATATATATGAGGCGGCTGGACTTCCCGTACAAGTATTGGACCTCTACAGGATTACAATTCATAGTCTAAGTCGAATTCTATTCCTAAACTAGGCAAGTCTAGGTCGGTTTCGTACTGAACCCAGACCTAACTGTCCTTCTCGGCTCCTTCGGAAAGTCGTCTTTTGTCCTTCCGAGTTGACTTTGGACTTGCCTTTGTATTGTTTGAATTGACTTGGGCTTCTGGGCGGCTTTTCCTGCAACACCAGCTTACTTTGCCAAATTAAGAACCTGTCGGGTTATGTGGCCTTGCCTGGTTTGCCCGCGGCTTATGCCAACTGCGACTCACCGGTCTGCGGGTTACATGTTTTGTCGGGTTAGCTCTTTGAGTCGCTCCTTCTAGGTTGCCAATCCTTCCTAGATCAAATCTTCAAGCTTTGATCTAACCTGCCAAAAATGGGTGTTAACACATGCCCCCTGTTTTCTAGTAGAGCTTGCGTACTAGCAAATATTCAATGCAGAAGTTTTTATCAAAGGACGACGCTTAAGCTCATCCGCCATGCACTAAGCGCGATATATGTATATCGGCCATACGCGCGACTCAAGCAGTTTGCCACACGCTCGGGTGGAATTTTTCAGGTATTTCCCATTAATACCTCGAGGAAGCATGCTGCCCTCCAATGTCTCCACCAGATAAGAATTGCCGGGTGCTATCCTCACGACTCGAAGTGGCCCTTCCCACGTTTGGGACCATTTGCCGAACTTCCGGCTCCTAGAGCCAACTGGCAATATAACTTTCCAGACTAAGTCGTTGATTTGAAAATCCTTAAGCCGGACTCTCTTGTTGTAAGTTTTTGCCACCCGCAACTTCTCCTTCTCAATGTCTTTCAAGGCCATCTCACGCTTGTCAGCTACCTCTTCTAGGCTGTCCATCATCAAACTGGGTAGTCCTCAGCCGACAAATCATTTTGCCTAGCAAACCTCAAGGCGGCCAGATTCACTTCCACTGGTTAAAACGGCCTCTTGCCCGTATACGAGCTCAAATGGGGTCACTTTAGTGGCTCCATGCCTCGAAATTCTATGAGCCCACAACGCTTCGGACAACACCTCATGCCACCACCTTGGGTGTTCTTGTACCTTTTTCTTGATCAATTTGACCAGGATTTTATTGTTTGATCGGCTTGTCCGATGGCTTGAGCATAATATGGAGAAGAACTGAGCATCTTGATCCCTAATGACTCGGCAAACTGTTTAACCTCCTTTGCCATGAAGGAAGTTCCTTGATCTGTAGTAAGAGTCTGTGGTATGCCGAATCTGTGAAAAATATGGTTGTTATGAATTGAATTACCTCCTTGTGGGTCATGTTTTTTAGAGGTACTGCTTCAAACCACTTGGTGAAATAATCAGTGGCAACCAATACGAACCGATGCCCTTAGATGAAGCCGGGTGGATCATGTCAATGAAGTCAAGCGCCCATCCCCTGAAAGGCCACGATTTAATGATAGGATTAAGAGGTGAAGCCGGCACCAACTGAATATCTCCAAACTTCTGGCAAGCTTCGCATCCTTTGTAGTATCTGAAGCGGTCATTGATCATCGTCGGCCAATAAAACCCGGCTCTCCTGAGCATCCACTTCATTTTGTGGGCCGACTGATGTGTTCCACATAAACCATCATGCACCTCTCCGATGGCGACTCTGGCCTTGTCTTCGTTCAAGCACCTTAGAAGAAGACCATCAACCGTTCGGCGATATAAAGTATTGTCCACCAACGTGTACTTGAGCGCTAGCCGCCGAACAGCCCTGTCTATTTTCTGACTCAGGTTCTGCAAATAAGTGTGATAGGTGTTCTCCAGTCAGAATCCCGGGTTACGCCAGATTCATCCAACGGGTTACACCGACCTCCTTCGACGGGTTGCAGATTCTCCAGGCCGAGTCTCATCTTCTGACCGGGTCTCGATCGAACCTTCCCAGAGGCGGCTTAGCTAGGCCGGCTTTCCCTCGATCTCTTGAATTGGCAACTTTTTACATCGGTTCTTCTGCTATGAAGAATATGCCCTGCTAAAATGATAACCTGATGCTTGTTGTGCTAACTCATTGGCGAGCCAATTGTCCTGCTGGACACATGAGATATGTTAAAGTAATCCAGTTTTGAGATAATATCCAGACATCTGTCAAGGTATATATTGAGCGATCCGCTATTGCACTGAAAGATTTGGCCATTTGCTGGACAATAAGTAGCGAATCTCCATATGCCTGAACATGAGTCCCCTGCGTCAATCAACACTTCTAGCCCGAATAAAAGTGCTTCGTATTCGGCTTCATTGTTAGTGCAAAAATATTCAATACGACAAGAGGCCTCATAAATAGTACCGTGTGGTGAGATGTATACAATACCGACTCCTTGTCCGCTGCTGCAAACTGAGCCGTCAAAATAAAGTTTCCACAGTACAGCCGACACAATATTTAAACGGCTTCTTGTTCCAGGTCAATCCGATGCTCAACTATGAAAACAGCTACAATCTGCCCTTTTATGGATTTGAGGGGTTCATAGGCCAGATCATATCAATTAACCCGTATGCCCACTTTCCAATTCGCCCACTCAGAATCGGCTTCTGTATCATGTGTTTGAGAACATCGGTCTGACTAAAAACCTTGCATTCGCTGGAAGCAGATAATGGCGTAGCTTGGTGCAGGCAAAATAAAGAGATAAGCATAACCTTTCCACAAAGTTGTATCTTGACTCGGCATCCAGCAAACGTCTACTCAGATATGTGATGACGTATTCTTGTCCTTTGGCTTCCTGGGTTAAGGCGGCTCCAACCACCTTTTCCTTGCGGCAATGTAGAGCCGGAATGGCTGACCATGAGCCGGCTTTCTCAGAACCGGAGGTGTGGACAAGCAGATCTTTATCCTATCGAATGCCTCCTGCTGCTTTGCCCCCAGGTAAACTCATCATCGTTCTTCAGCGAAGGATCTGAGTAAATGCATCAACCTTTCCAGACAAGTTAGTAATAAATCTCCTCAAATAATTTACCTTGCCTAGAAACTTTTTCATCTCCTTTTTGCAACTCGGCGCTTGTAATTTCTGAATCGCCTCAATCTTAGCCGGGTCTATCTCTATGCCATGCTCATGTATGATAAAGCCAAGGAATCTCCAGCCGACACACCAAAGGCACATTTCAAAGGGTTCATCTTAAGCCCATACTTTCTCATCCTCTCAAATGCAAGCCGCAAGTCGGCCAAATGATTTGACTCGCCGTCCAAGTTAACCACCACGTCATCGATGCAGACTTCCAGCACGACTCCTAGAAGATCATGAAATATTAAGTTCATCGCCCTTTGGTATGTGCTCCAGCATTCTGCAACCCAAAGGTCATCACTGTCCATTCAAACAAACCAACAAACTCGGGGCAGCGAAATGCTGTTTTGGCTGAGTCTTCTTCGGCCATGAATATTTGGTTATCCCGCGTTGCCATCCAGAAAGTTGATTACCTTGTGACCTGAGGCATCATTGATAAGCATGTCGGCTATTGGCATAGGATATTCATCTTTAGGCGTGGCTCTGTTTAAGTCTCTGAAATCTATGCACGCCTGATTTTGCTGGATCCCTTCTTCTCTACCGGCACGATGTTTGAGAGCCAATCAGCATATTTGCAAGGCCGGATAAAATTTGCTTTCAGAAGCCGGCCAATCTCCTCCGTGATCCGATATATATGATCGGATTAAATTTGCGAGCCGGATGTTTGTGAGGTCTAAAGCGACTTTTATGGGCAATCGATGCTCAACGAGCTCTCGGCTTAACCCGGGCATTTCGTGGTACTCCCAGGCAAAGCAGTCCACGTATTCTCTGACTAGCGCGATTAACTTGAACTTGTAATCGGGTTCCAAATTCTGGCTTACAAACGTCGGCCTTGGTATTGTGCCATCCCTAGATCCACTTCCTCGAGTGGGTCGGCCGACGTAAAGCCCTGTCCCAACTTGTCCATGTCGTCTGGTTTTTCAATCGCTTCACACATATCGTTCCGCTCGGCCCGATACTTGTCCAGACGCTTCTGCAGCCATTCATCGCTACGATCCATCTACTTGATTCGCAGCCGATTCCCCTCAATCGGCTTTAGAGAAACTGGCACGAATCCGTCCCTGGTAGCACTCAGGAAATTGAACCCAGATAAATCATGCCCAGATCCAGAGGCGTGTAACATTAGAATGCTGCCAATCAACAATGGACTCGGCTAAAGCAATGCATGCTGAGTCGTATGCATGGACAATCTCAACTTCATCGTCCACCATTGCACAAGCTGTTGATGCTAGAGATGGAACACACTGATTTGCATGAAGCCAGTCTCGTCCCAACAGTACGTTGTAATTTCCCTGCACCTCAGCAACGAAAAAGGCAGTAGCCAAGGTCTTGCTCCCCACTGTGAGTTCCAAACTTATAACCCTTGGCTTCTACTCCTCCTCCTCCGAACCCGTTTAGCACCATATTTATCTTCATCAGGTCGCCATCGTCTAGTTGTAATTTCTTGAAGACAGAATACGGCATCAGATTTACTACCGCACCACCGTCAACCATCATCCTGGTGACCGGCTTCCCATCAATATGACCTACGACATACAAAGGCTTCAAATGTTTACCGACTCTCCAGGTTTCTCAAAGACAGCGTTCTTGGGTCCGAAGTCAATTTGTGCGACCTCGCCTTCTTCCTCAGCAGCGCGGAATTCCACAGGCAGATAGTATACCATATTAATATCCATACTTGTTCGAGCCGGCGATTCTTCATAATCCAACAAGTCTTCACTCGTTGAATCGCCTGACTCCTCCACTACTGATTCCGACATTGCCGGGTCTCCAGCTGGCTCTTCCATAGCGAGGTCTCGATTTGTCGGCTCATCGGAGGCCGGGTCTGGTCTGAGATTGCCAATCATTTCATGGCCGGGTCTTGTATCACCGGCTCACCCATTGCCAGATCCGCTGCCTCCACTTCATCAGCCCATGAAGAATAAGTGACAGCGCCGGTGTGATTGCCGGCTCTGTCATCATCGTTGATAGTAGAAGCTGGTACGATCGTCGAAGAAGCCGCCATGATAACTGGCCTTGGGATCCAAATCTGGGAAGGTGGCATTGGGTGCTTAGTATTGAAGATAGCGTCCCTTGACTGCTCTGCCTTCTCTCCACCATCTCACGGTTCCTGGCTCTCTGCAACTTCCGCCTCTGCGTCTTTGTTATGCCGCGTGGGCACCACTTTGGCTGGATGTATTTTGGATCCCGGGTTGAGCTGCTGCGGCTTGACTGGAACTGGCTTCATGATCATTTGCTACCGCCTTAGGCGATAACATGTATCGGCCCTTTGTTTGCCGGCTCAATAACCGGATTTTTAGTTTCAACACATGGGTACCAACAATAATCGAGTCACCTAAAGATAACCCAGACTTATGTTCATCTGCCTTAACGCCTTGCGCCTTGACTGCCAGTATGATGAGTCGCCGGGGTATGTGAGCCGGCTTTGCATAGATGGCCGGGTCACCCGGCGCTTGAATTCGCCTGTCGGCTTAGCCGACTACCTCCTTCTCTAGACGGTGACCTTGGTCGCTTTCCATGCTGCCATTGACGTGATCTTACTCCGGTTTAGCGCACGTACTTGTTCAACAGCATGTCGAAAGTCGGCTTTATCTGCTTGTATTTTGCATTAACCGTGTTAACCTTCCACTGACCGACTTTCGGATTTCGCGGCTTGATAAACCTTGGTGGTGACCTAGCTGGCTCTTGGCGTTGTCCCGAGCCGGTGTTACTGACGGTGATCTTGATAACCTCCTCACCCCCGGGTTGCAGGCTTATGGTCACTCTCCTTCCAGGCGACCTGCTGTTTCCTTCGTTGTTCCTGGGCTCACCAATAACAACATTAGACTTGTTAGCGGCTTCGGCCGCCTCTGGCCGAAGTAAAACCTTCTTCCTCTCCAGGTCTAGCGCGTTCATGGGGAACGGCTGTGTATCAATTGCCATGCCAGCAAAAATCAATTTCCGTCATTGAGGGCCGATTGGATCTGTTTACGGAAAACATTGCAATCATTAGTAGCATGAGAGAAAGAATTGTGATATTTACAATAAGCCCGCCGCCTTAATTCTTCAGGCGATGGTATGACATGGTTAATTTTTATCACTTTATCCTTTAACAGGGCATCAAATATTCTATCACACTTGTCTACGTCAAAGCTGCATTTAACTTCTTCATCCCGATTCTTGCGGATCGGCTTCAAATCATCACACATATAGGGTTTGGCCTTGTTGGGCCAAACAAACTCGGCAGAATAGACATCGGCTTCATCGCATGAGTCGGCATTATTTTCAACAGTGTTAAGCCGGCTCCTGCTCATCGATGTGAGTCTTTGGACTCATCAACCCGGCTTTCCTGAGCCAGAGCTCTTTCTTGGACTTGGCCAACAGACAAGAATTCATGCCCATCTAACCGTTTTTTTAGATAAGTTCTCAGGCCATTGAAAACCAAGTCAGCCATATCTCTCTCAGTTATCGCAAGACATAGCATCGGTTTCTGGTGTTTCTGAATCTTTTGACATAATCGGATACCGATTCATCATGCTTTTGCTTAACCGATGTAAGATGTGATAACTTTAGTTCTATTTCCCGGCAAAGAAGTGCTCGTGAAACTTTTACTCCAAGTGAAACCATGTGCGTATAGAATTAGGAGCCAAAGTCGAAAACCAGGAAAATGCAATGCCAGTTAAAGATAATGAGAACAAGCGAATTTTAATGTGATCATGATTAGCTTCACCTAATTGAGCCAAGTAATGACTAATATGTTCCATGTTGACTTATTATCTACCCATTGAACTTAGAAAATTCAGGAACCGGTAACATGGGGGATAAGGTTGCAGATCAAAGTAATCGGGGTACGGTTTGACGTAAGTTCTATGTTTTGGCATTACCCCAAGTTTATCAAAAGCTATTTGGTCCAGCTTCCTCCTGAACTCGGCTAGCGAATCGTCCATAACGACCGATTGAGCTGTCACAAGAGAAGAGCTGGTCGAAGGGCCGGCTTGCACCCAAGGAGCCGAATTTTGATTCGGCGGTGACTCTTGACCCGGGAGCCGCACGTGACCCGGCTGTATTGCCGGGTTAGGCATGCTCTGGATCGGAGTTGGACATGGTAGTGTAGGTACAATCTGGTTTTCCCTAGTTTGGCCAATCGGTTGTTTGGCCGATGGCTGGCCCTGGAGCATGTTTTTCTTAACCTTTTTGCTATCTAGCATAATATCATAAACATTGGCGGTGCCTTGCGAAACATGATATTGAATTTCGGCTATTTGTTCAAGAGAAAAGAGGGTTTGCTTACAGCGGGTTGGTCGATGTTCATGTCCAGAGGTACGAATTCCGGCTCCTTGATCGGCGAGATGACGCCCTGCCGATCTATCTTGAAGCTGGCTAAGTACAGCTCCTGATCTTCTTGGTCCCGCTTGGCTCGCAGTGCCTCGAACTCCTCGTTCTTTTTTCTTCCACGCCTCCAAACCTTGGCGTTAGTTTTCCGACAACTTCTCGAGAGTTGGCTTGATAATGTTATCGGCGTTGATGCCGGCAGCGTCGGTCTTGGAATTGGTCATTGCTACCCAATTTTTAGATTGAATCGTCCCCAGTGGAGTCGCCAGAAAGTGTGTTGCGTTAGAAACGCGTCACACGAACACGTCCTCGTGTACCCGCGGTGCCGGGGGAGATACTCCGCAACTCGCCCCGCGGGGGCCGGCTTACAGCGCGATACACAAGACAGCAAGCCGGCTCTTTTGAGACCCGGACGCCCAGCCCCTCGGGACAAGCCCCATCGGAGGAAAGCCGGCGACGATCAGGTGAGACCCGACCGGACTTGGCCGCTCCGGGTTCTCGGTTGTCGATATCCGGTGAAATCTAGACGAAGTCGCCGAACAACGGAAGCATGAACAAGGGTTGTTTGGAGGGTAAAAGTAGGGTTTGGATTGATATGTCGATTGTTTTGCTTAATTTCAATCGGCCATCACCTCTCACATATATATGAGGGGCGGCTGGACTTCCCGTACAAGTATTGGATCTCTACAAGGATTACAATTCATAGTCTAAGTCGAATTCTATTCCTAAACTAGGCCAGTCTAGGTCGGTTTCATACTGAACCCGGACCCAAGTGTCCTTCTGCGGCTCCTTCGGAAAGTCGCCTTTTGTCCTTCCGAGTTGACTTTGGACTTGACTCCTTTGTATTGCTTGAATTGACTTGGGCTTCTGGGCGGCTTTTCCCGCAACGCCGGCTTACTTTACCAAATTAGGAACCTGCGGGTTATGTGGCCTTGCCTGGTTTGCCCGCGGCTTACGCCAACTGCGACTCACCGGTCTGCCGGGTTACATGTTTTGCCGGGTTAGCTCTCTTGAGTCGCTCCTTCTAGGTTGCCAATCCTTCCAAGATCAAATTCTTCAAGTTTTGACCTAACCTGCCAAAAACGGGTGCTAACATATCTTCCCAAAATTCAATTTTGGGCCGTCCTTATATGAAAAGATCTAAAGCGGAAGAAATGATTCTTCCTCTCTGTCAAACTTGACAAAAAAAAATGTGAATCCTTTGGTTTCTAATAAAGTTGGGAGATAGGTATTAAGCCTAAATAATTTCTTATCGTTGGTTTTTACTGGACCCCATCCGTTCCCAGAAATTTGAAAAAGTGTTTGCTAAGAAGAGCGGTGTTTTTAACATCTAGATCTTGAATATCAGGACACCCTGATTTTTATACGACAAACGACATTTCATTTCACCTGTTCATATAATTTTTTCATTGTCACCCTGCCAAAATATCTGGATTAGAATTAATATATCAAGTATGCCTCCATTTTATCATTCCGTCATCAAGAACTTTACGAGCTAACCTTCTTTACAATTTGATTTGCAGGGCAGAGCGAAGGAATTAGCTGCGCACACATGCACATGCTATATAGCTAGCTAGCTACAGTAGCAGTACAGCGCTATAGCTGTAAGCCAAGCGTGTGCGTCCTTTGTTGTCAGCCCAACGTTCAACACAAATCTATTGCACGTCGATCATCCGCTGCAAATACAGATACATCATAATTGCTCCCCAAATGCTTTCCACAGGTCATATGTGTTCGTCCAGTCCCATACACTCCACGCACTAACCGTTAATTGTTGTATCGACACGATCAACCTAACGTCGAACATGAGAAGGTCGACATCTCTCCTTTAAAAATAAGTCGATAGATTACGGAAATTCAACATGGTCCCAACTTTGACATTTATATAATTTGACTTTGACAGAACCCAAAAAAATAATTGTGAACGGAGGGAGTAGATCCCAAACGCCTTGGACCGATATGTTCGATTAGTGGACCATATGATGCCATGATGGACTCCGGCGCCACCGGTAACCGGCATGCGGATTATCGAGAGGGGAAGAGCTCTTCGTCTCCGGTCAGATCCGCGATGGTTGCCTCTCCCAATACACTAGGAAACATATCACGGTAGTTGCATGGAGACGGCGACAAGAGCGCAAGAATTGTCGATGGCCGCACGCCGCGGGCTCGCAGGGCCAGATCGGCATCACCTCTCCAGAGGTCGTGGTTCGCCAAGTGCGGGGAGCCTTCTGTATCCTGCGCATGATCTGATTAGCGTCCTCTTCACAGTGGGGCCTCCTCGGCCGCAAATGAGGCCGCCGGTGGCGTCTATTACTACCACGGCGAGAGCTTAGCAGACTCCGTTTTGCCGTCTATCTGGCTTTCGCAGACCAGGAATGTCGAACTCCATGTTGTTGTACGATCCGGAGCTTGTGCGCCGGTTCAAGTCGTATGTTAGGGCCCCGTCAGGTGCCGTGGCGAGCATAGGAGCCGGAGTTATATGAGCTCTCCAAGTCTGCGCACTCCTTCTCTACCCCACCATCTCATCACATCTCACATAGCTTTAGGGCTCACATGGACAAATTTTATGTGCATCTCTCCACAGGAAAAGCAATCATGTAAATTACAAACATGATTTTGTTGACCTATAAAGATTCAATTCCATATGTTATTTCTTTTCGGAGGACAAAAGAGAGAAATCTAAGTAACGTGATTATTTAGCTACCACAGGTCGCAATGCAAACATGTGCGATCCATATTGAGAGTGCACCCTTGCGGCAACTTAAAAACAGTCTTATAAAGGAAATATTTTTTATTTTTTAATGGAAATGGAATTATTTTTTAGTTTCACAAAAACAGAATAATTAAAAAAGACCGTCTAAGGAGGTCCTGCTCGCACACTCCCATTGTTTCACTCTGCTCTCCAAATGTCGTCTCATCCTTTCACGCGGTCCGTGGGTATTTGCATACTCACCAAGTGTTGAAATGATAAGGATTAGGATAAGAGATAATTGGATGCAATTTTCCCTTTATTTTCCAGACAGAATTTTTTAAAACGATATATCCTGAGAACCGTGTGTTAAAATTACAAATCTTTTTCACTTTTGAGCTTCTCGTGTCAAGATAATCGGTCAAAACTAAAATCATGTTGATAAATTTTGACAAACTTTTATTTTGTACCACCAAAACTAGTATGGCCAGACTCCGGGTTGCACTAGGGCGTACTCCGGTTATCAATGATACTTGTGTGGCACGTATGTACTTTCAGAAAATTTTAGGAGCGTACATTAGAAAGTGTAGCGCTGGCGCATTTCTGGTGCAGCCTGGGTGTACTTCCATCCTCAACGCGAGCATACTTTCACGTACATCACTATGTACTTTCCATACGCACGCGGGTGTACTTTCGCGTGCAGCGCGGATGTATTTTCAGATATAGCACAGGCTAACTTTCAGGTGAAATGTGGATGTCAGGGGCAAAACTCCCTTAGTTCAAGGTATTTCAGCATCCCTACCATGTTGTTTTTCCAAAAGTTACACGTATATAAGCATTTTCTTATTACGTATACAAGTTTGGCTGTTTTCTGGACAAAACAATAAGAAGAAATGGCTGATTGGGCTGACTGGAAGCTGCCTCAGCCGAGATGGGCTTCATGGGCCGCGCGCGGGGGTCCTGGGAAGGCCTCCTTGGCTCTTGGCACGAGCAGGCTGCCCCGCTTGTATTGACGAGGCTTGGGCTTCCTTTCGTCGCTCGACCAGTACCCAGCCACGCCGCTAGCGCTTATTCTCCCGTACTCTCTCTCTCTATCCCTCGCCTCCCTTGCTTGCCTGTCGCCTTTCAACTCCCCTCCGGCTGGCTGCTCTGCTGGCGGAGAGCATCCACATCGCGGCCCTTAAAAGCTGGCGCTACGATTCTGATCCTGATCCATTGGAAGTTGGGGCCTGTGATTCCGCAAAATCCATGACCGGACGCTAGTTGTTTTCTGACTTGCTCATGGCGATTGGAGGTCTGTCAATTAGCTTCTTAAGAGCATCCACATTGGGGGACGCCTAATGAGACGCTAAGTGAAGAAAAATAATACCACAAAATATAATTATCAGCTTAGCGTCTCTGTCCGCAACGTTGGGCGCTCAATTTGCTGCTAAAAATTGCAAAAGCATGGTAATCGTCTTGCATGCTGGACTCTCCTGTCACGCATGTGTGTCTGGTTTCCATATCGAGAAAAAAAAAAGTAGTGCCCAGCGACTCCTTTTGCGTCCGGGCCCAGCCCTATATTTTATTAATCAAAATGGAATCGAAATTACTATCATTCCGCGTCTTCGACTTCTATTAGTTTCTTTACTTCTTTAATGCAATAGCTATGGTTTGATATAAGAATCCATTTTCAGGAATTAAGCCAACAAGTGTCGTTTCACTAGGATTTTGACCCTTGCGTTGATGGGTTAGGGCCGCGTTGTGGTTGCTATAAGCTCGAGTGCCCAACATTGTGAGAGTGAGGGCTTCCCTACCTATTTTGTTTAGTTTGATTTATTTTAATAACATAAGCGGTGTTGTTACATTGTGGATGTTGTGAAGGTGGTGGCCACTGACTGACGACTCCGCAACAGGTAGCATTGCAGCAGCAGTCTAGCCTTTTTAAGCTAGCAACAAACTAGGGTTCTTCTAGCAAGTGGCCTGTGGCGGAGCTAGAGCACAAGTAGAGAGTGCCACGCCATCTAAGATGGTGCCACGCAATGCGAAGCTTTGTCCTGATTGCTACGACGGGGCGGCGGCCCCGGAGCAGGTGGTGTGTATCTGTGGCGTTTAGGTCGACTTGCGTGGTGTGGGCGGCGGGTCGCCTCGCCTGTGCGGTTTTTTGGCCCTGATTTTCTCATAAATAGGGCATTGTAAAGATTGTATGGTTTTTGAATCCGGTTTCTTTTATAAACTGGGTCATCGCTTCTATCTATTCAGACGGTAGATACGACCACCTTGTCCTAAAAAAATGGTGAAGTTTTGCTATTTAACAAAGAAAAATTCTAGTCGGTACACAGTGCACCCCCATGGGCACACATGGACCTGCTCCTGCCTATGGTTGGTCGTTTACTATTTCTTCCTCATGACGGTTTCGTGTAGAGGTTAAGAAAAAAATTCAAAAGGAAGGTGGAGATTTGCTATTGCCGGATATTTAGATGACATTAAAAATTCATTATATATTTATATGTACGAGATTGTAGGTTCTAATTATATTTAAATATGTTGTTATCACCATAGTATTAAGTGATTATGCTTAAAATCACATAAAGTATTAATGTGTCTAGACAATTTTGATTTTTTAATCAAATATTTTTGTTAGGGTTCGCCCAACCTTAATTGTTTTTCTTCCTTCGCCACACGTAAAATCGTACTGCGATGATCCAGAACAAATAGGCCTACCTTAGACATGATACCTTTCATGGGCTTTTGGGGTCCTTGTGAGTACTAGGGCTTTACGACTATTGCAAGCATCAGCGTTTCCTTAAAAAAAAGGGGCAAGCGTCAGCGGGGACATGCTTTTTTTCCTTTTTGTTTTTGTGAACCAGACATGCTACCTAGGTAACCAAAAAAAACGTATACGAATTGTCACACTAGCTGTACCATACGCTGCTTGAATATTGAGTTTTTATTTCCCGTACCTGAGTGTCGTAATGAAAATATCCTCGGATTAATACCATAGATTTGTAGGCGCTTACTCGTGGACAAAATACAGGATATATGACCGTAATTACGCCAGGTCGCCAGCGTTACATATTTATGAGACCAGGCCAACGCAGAAGGCCAGAGACCAGCAACTGTGCATGCTGTGTATGCTCTCTGTCTATAAATGTACAGCTAAGTGCTTACAGACGAACACTCAGTCGTCGCAACTCGCAAAATCAAAATAGTCATAGTACGTAGTTCCCAGGAAAGAAAATACACTAGTTTACTGAGGAATGGAGATGAGACGCTTACTCGTTTCCGTCGTGGCGGCGGTGGTGGCGGTGCAAATGCTGGCCTTGTTGCCGCCGGCGGCCGTGGCAGACGGCGGCTGGATGGAGGCACACGCTACGTTCTACGGCGACGAGACCGGAGCTGAGACCATGCGTAAGCAACCATTTTAACTGCGCCATTCTTAACTCCGCCATCAGCAGGCGTAAGTTATCGACGTTCCTTTTTAACGTGGAATCGTTCATGCATCATGCAGAGGGCGCGTGCGGCTACGGTGACCTGTTCCAGCAGGGGTACGGGCTGGACACCACGGCGCTGAGCGTCGCACTCTTCAGCGACGGATGGGCCTGCGGCGGCTGCTACGAGATCCAGTGCCACGGCAGCCCGGACTGCAAGCCCGATCCGGTGACGGTGACGGCACGAACCTCTGTCCGGCCAACTACTCCAAGCCCAACGAGAACTGGTGCAATCCGCCGCTGAAGCACTTTGACCTCTCCAAGCCCGTCTTCCTCCGCCTCGTCACCGACTTCCGCGTCGGCATCATACCCGTGCAGTACCGCCGCGTGCCATGCGCCAAGCAGGGCGGCATCCGGATCGAGATCACGGGGAACCAGTTCTGGATTGGCGTCCTCGTCTTCAACGTCGCTGGGTCCGGTGAGGTGAAGGCGTTGGCCGTCAAGGGGTCCGAGGATGGGCAGTGGAGGGCCATGAAGAGGAACTGGGGGCAAATCTGGACGGCGACGTCCACAGGCTCGTCGGGCAAGCACTCTCGTTTTCCGTAGTCGCTAGCGACGGGCGTTCCGTCGTCCTCGACAGCGTCGTGCCGGCGACGTGGGCCATTGGGCAGAGCTTCGAGGGCAAGGTGCAGTTCTGATATAGTATGATCGAGCAGCGTATAATCTAGCTAGTTCTTCAGTGTACCATTGCTACATTAATCGCTAGGATCGATCGGCGTCATTTTGCTCGAGTACGCCGCCGAATTGTGGTGCTGCCCGATGACATGTAATTTTGGGACTGTCTATTTATCAGTCGGCTGATTTCCATTTCGGTCTCAGTCGAATTTTTCAACCAATCGTTACTCGCCAAGTTGGCCCACTTCCCAGTACTCAAACTCACTTCCCGCTTGCATAGAAAAAGTCCAGCCAAAACATTAACGGGTCCTGTGTTCACAGCCCGACCCAAGAGAAATTCAACAATGCCTATTTTGCATAAGAAGACTGAAAAAAGGCCGACCCAACACAACGAGGCCCAAAAGCACTGTCAGAAGTCCAGCAAGGTCCACGACCAGATCAGGAAACTAACCTACTCCTTCTTCCAGCTAGATCAAAGAACAGCTAGCAGTATTGTTTGCGACACAAAATATGGTTCAGGCATTATGATGAAACTGTCATAGCAGCCCACATAAAAATTGACTAGGTTCAAAACAAGACTGAAAACTAGCAGCATTGTTCATTGCATTACAGTAGATAAAAACTGACATAGCAGCGAATGAACTAGACTAGGAGCCAAACCACAAATATAGATGGTTTCTGGCATCACAAACATACTGGCATGTCTGCCCATAATGGGGTTTAGAGAAAATAGAAAGAGACGATCAGGCGGTCGTTGTTGTCTTTCTGAAAGAGGATCAGCACAATAGACCCACTTCCTATCTGGTGCTGAGTGGCAAACTGCTGCCATCCAGTCCTGTAGCATAACCTTCCATCTTTTCAAGTGTAGTATGTTGCTTGATAGTTGTTCCAATCATATCCATAGATGAGAGTCACATTTCCCGCCTCGGGAACATTGCGACAAAGGCTACCAGTCCGTTGTGTGCAACATATGTGACTGTTACGGTGTGGATGAAAACATGCCCCAACCGAAGACCTCGTGTGGGGACACAATGGTTCATCCTTGCAGTCTGGTCAGCAGTCAGTGTGAGGCCTCTTGAAAACACGACTGAAGTAGCGGAATCCTCGAATACATGAGCTTCTGTACATTTAAAAATGGACCAAAAAGCAAAATGAAAAGAGCAGAAAATAATGAAAAATATCAGTAAAAAGCACGCATCAACTTAGTAAGCATCTAATCATGAATATAATTGCTAAGCATCTAAAGAGTCATCTAATGAGGCTTGTCAATCATCTAATCATGCATCTAATTGTTAAGCATCTAACAAACAGAGTGAGAAAGTAAGAGAAATTTTATAAGAGAGAGATACTAAATACAGAGAGAGAGAGACAGAGAAGTAGAATGGTACACTGAATCACAAATACAGATAGAGAGAGAGATTGAGAGAGAAATAGAATGCATCACTGAATCGCAAGAGATTGAGATAAGATAGATACAGAGAGATAAGAGAGAGGAGGTAGAATGCAACACTGAATCGCAAGAGACTGAGATAGATACAGAGAGAGGTAGAATGCAACACTGAATCGCAAATACAGATAGAGAGAGATTGAGATATATACAGAGAGAGAATATATAGAGAGAGATAATACTAAGCTAAATCTCACAAAACATTCATAGAGAGAGAGAGAAAAGGGAGAGAGAGAAAGAGAGAGAGAGTTTTCTAGATACTATTCTCTTGTTGTTGTTTGACAAAAAAAAGAGATTTATATATAGAGAGAGAGTGATACACTGAATCTCTAATAAAAATAGAGAGAGACTGAGATATGTATAGAGAGAAGAAGGAGTAGGTTTGGCTCCTAGTCTAGTTCATTCGCTATGCCCAATATAAAAGTTACCACCTCCATATTCAGTGGGTGTACGTTGGGATCTACACACAACAAAATGCACATATTCAAACACATATAAAAAGAAGAAGAAAACCCAATAAAACTTCACTACTACCCAAAAAACTTATACACATAGGGTCTTCATTATACTACCCCACTTCAACAATACAAAATTGCTAAGCAAAATCAAACAAATAAAAGACACATAAAAGAATATACACTAACAATAGCATGAACTACTCCCTTTAACCTCTCCCTCACATCCTACAAAATGCACTCCAAACAAAAACAATGAACAAAAACATACAAATGGTCATGCTCCGGGGTAGAACATTGGATGGTGTCCCATCCAAACACTGATATAAATCCTGCAAAACAAAACACCTATAGATCCACACAAAAAAAGACGCCACGACATCACCCAGCTCGATCATACCCTAGCCTACATAAATCAACAACAAAAACTGACGAAGCAAATTGCCGTCGCCGTCGCGAGGGGAAGCTGCGCGAAGTTAGAGCAAAACCACCGCCGGTGTCCACGGCATTCTCCCCCAACCTCTACCACCCCGCAGCATGCATCCGCCTCCGGCGACTAAGGAAATCCAACTAAACAAACACTACCGCAGAAACTGAGGAGGGAGCTGAGCTAACAACCCGAGAGTACCTGTCCCAGCCGCCCAGCGACGCCACCACCCTCCGCGCATCTCCGCCAAGGCGAGGCAGCGGATACTGGCGAAGCAAATCACTGATACGTCTCAAACGTATCTATAATTTTTGATGTTCCATGCATGTTTTATATCAATTGCTACATGTTTTATATACACTTTATATCATTTTTATACATTTTCTGGGACTAACCTATTAACAAGATGCCACAGTGCCAGTTCCTGTTTTCTGCTGTTTTTGTATTCCAGAAAAGCTAGTCTGGAAATATTCTCGGAATTGGACGAAAATTTATGGAGGCCCCTATTTTATCAGAAGACACCTGGAGTCCGAAGGAGAGACGAAGTGGAGCCACGAGGGCTCCACACGTGGGCTCGGCGCGGCCAAGGGCCCACCGGCGCCCAGGGGTGGTGTCGCCTCCTCGTGCAGCGCCTCGCGACGCCCTTTGGACTATATATTGCCCCTGACCTAAAACTCACAGAAGAATCGACGATTTCCCCAGGAAAGTTCCAGAGCTCCGCCGCCATCCGAAACCCTAATTCGGGGGACAGAAGTCTCTGTTTCGGCACCTTGCCGGGACGGGGAATTGCCCCCGGAGCCATCTCCATCGACGCCACCGCCTCCATCATCGCCGTTGCTGACTCCCATGATGAGGAGGGAGTAGTTCTTCATCGGGGTTGAGGGCTCTACCGGTAGCTATGTGGTTTATCTCTCTCTCCCATGGTGTGATCTTTATGTGATCATGAGCTTTGTAATCTAGTTGAATCCATAGATGTTACTCTTCATTATCTTATATGCTACTTGAGTGGTTTTATTAATGTAAACTCTGGAGTCACCTTTGTCCCACGGTGCGAAGTTGACAGTGTGCGCATCGTGTGTGGCTCTTAGCCTAAAGATTACAGGAATACTTATCATGAGTTATTATTTGCGTTGGATGTCTCTATGAAATTGCGATGTTTGTCTAGTACTATTTAGGGCGCTCAAGTTGACAGTGTGGGGTTCCCTAGATGTGGAATGCGACTTTAAGGTGTGCTGTTATAGCCCTACGCAGTGGATTGGTGTTCGTTATCCAACGAGAGAATAATTCAGAGTAGCACAGTGTAGAGGAAATATCTATGTATTCAATTATATTATTATTGTTGAGAGTGTCCACTAGTGAAAGTATGATCCCTAGGTCTTGTTTCTAAGCATTGAAACACCGTTTACAACCAGTTCTGCTACATGTTTGCTTGCTGCCATTTTTATTTCAGATTGCAATTACCATTTATAATCTTCCATATCACTTGTATTTTAATATCTCTTCGCCGAACTAGTGCACCTATACACCTGACAAGTGTATTGGGTGTGTTGGGGACACAAGAAACTTCTTGTATCTTAATTGCAGGGTTGCTTGAGAGGGATATCTTTGACCTCTACCTCCCTGAGTTCGATAAACCTTGGGTTATTCACTTAAGGGAAACTTGCTGCTGTTCTACAAACCTCTGCACTTGGAGGCCCAACACTGTCTACAAGAATAGAAGCGTGCGTAGACATCAATCACCTCTTCTATTCCACCGCCCCCTTCCCCTCTCACTCTCTCCCAGCGACAACAAACAATACGCGCGGAAAAAAGAGGACGGAGCAGAGCAAACAAACACAGAGTACATGTCCCGCCGTCGGTGTCCCCTCCACCCTCGGGCATCTCCGCCATGGCGAGGCAGCGGATCCCGGTGAAGCAAATCGCCTCCTCTGTTCCACCGCCCCCCTTTCACCTCTCTGTCTCCGACGGAATATTCCAGACGAAGACACACGGCGATGAAAAAAAATAAAACAGGCTTCGGGCCTCGAACCAGACCCGTTAGCGCGAGCAAGACGCAGAGACGCACGAGACAAACGATCGGAAGTGAGCGCGCATCTTAAAGCCGATCGAATGGCCAGAAAAAGGAATGAGAGGGAAATGAGAAACAGTCGGCTAACACACATCAAAATCTATTGTAAATGTGGCAACAATGTGTGACGGGGATATACCATTCGGGTACCCTACCATGAGGGTACCTGGTGCACGTATCGATTAGGCCTAACTATTAAGAGCCTACATGAAGCCCATGAAGGAAGGCCCAAGAAGATGGAGTATCCTCCAAGTTAGGTGAAGCAATAGTCGGTTTAGACTTTCCTTACATGTAATCTGAGTCGGTTGCGAACTCCCGAGACCCAGCCTATTATATAAAGGCTGGGAGGGCCGCCGATCAGGGCACACGCAATACTCGAACCACAAAAGCCCTAGCGAGATCGACATCTCGCCGGGACTCCATTGTAGCTCGCATATACCCTCATATCAATACCAGACAAGCAGGAAGTAGGGTGTTACTCTCCGGAGGCCTGAACCTGGGTAAATCCCTGCTTTTGCTTGTCAGCCGACGAAACTACCAGCTCTACCACGTTCTCTCCCCCGTAATCTCAACCCTAGGTCCTTAACCATGGGATTTGATGAGTTAACCCCTCGTCAATTGGCGCCGTCTGTGGGAAAGAATAGTGCTGGACTCGCGGTTTCGCCGGTTCCATCAGAAAACGGCGACTCGCCGATCGCATCTACGAATGGCAACTCGCCAACTGCATCGACAAACCACAACTCGCCAACTCGGTCGACATACGGCAACTCGCCGACTCGCTCGAAAATTGGCAGCCCGCCAACTTCACCAACAAAAGGCACATTTGATCCACACTCGCCAGAAGTCCGAGAGACGTTTGCTAGTCTCGAGTCAGGTTTGGATTTAACTGTTGGAGCATTCAATTTTTTCGTAAACAAGTTTGGTACGCAGGACTTGACAGATCCACGACAACTCGCGACTGCCGCACCCGAGGCTCCATCGACTGCGTCCGTCCCATGTCGATTCTCGAAGCCTGCTCATCTGCAACAACCATGTCGACTCGAGAGATCAACGAGTACTTGACAAAAGAACTCCAAGGTGAGGAAGCTGAATCAGCGTACCGCAAAAACGATCTCGAGCTCGATTTTCCACTCGATGACACCCTCGACTACGGGATCTCCCTCGACGACTTCGATGAACCTGAAAATCATAACGACAACAACGTCGACTCTGAGATCTGCACCAACAACAAACTCGACTCCGAGGTCCACAACGGTTTTGCTGACGCCGAGATGAGCATAGACGATGAACGCATCGACAACGAGATCCGTCCAGACGGACCACTCGACGGGCATACCGACTCCGACATGAGCCTTGATGAAGACGTCGAGTCCATGACAGGAATTGGCAGCACATACACGTACCCGCGGGTCATCCCCCATCAGGTTTACGTTGCCATCAACGGAGAATCATCTGAAGCCGCAGCCTGCCGCAGGCCTACAGAATTCCCATGCACGGTAACTATGCCGGATGGGGTCACAACTCTGACAATTACTGCTGAGATGGCAGCAAAAGCAGACAAAGTCATTAAGGAGTGCACAATGATGCCAGCAGACGCAACTCCAGAAGAGACGTTGACCTTCCAGTACTTCAACTGGCAGGAATCACTTCGCCTGCAAAACATCAGAGCAACACTCGCGGAGCACAAACATCTCGAGCGCACGAAGAAGACAACTATCACTTAGCTCCACAGGGCGGGCGAGCCTGGCACGCCTCCCGGAAGATGAGAGGGAGGCAATTACTCGCAACCTAGGCTTGTCATTCATGACACACGACGACGAAGGAATCCCAGTACCCAAAACAGCTGCGGGTGCTCTTTTCTCTGTGGGTGCTTACCTCAAAGCAATGCAGCCTCCGGCGGACGATCCCAACGCAGCCCTGCATCGCCAACAGCTCAAATCACTGGCCCTAGCGGTGAAGGCCATACATCCGGATGCAAAACTCCAGGAGGGAGTCGAGATCGCAACATAGTCAGCTCGCGACAGGCAGCACACGATCGTAGTGGTCGCAGTCACCACTCGGAGGAAACAAGGAAAGGCACACGCCGACACAGGTCCAGCAGAAGCAGATCTCGAAGGTCTTCCAGTAGCGACTCATATTCCGACCGGGAGCCCGAGCCATGCGGAGCCTTGTGTTTCACTCGCCGCATCCGCGAGACACGGATGCCCAAAGGGTTCAAGCTAACATCTGAACAACCCAAGTACACAGGTCGACAGAACCTTCAGGATGGCTAGAAGACTACAGACTCGCCGTCTCATGCCAACGAGGCACGAATACTACGGCAATGCAATACATACGACTCATGCTCGAAGGTACAGCCCGCGACTGGCTCAAGGCGCTACCTCCGTCATCATACGACTCGTGGGATCACTTCCGCAGAGACTTCATCAAGAACTTCGAACCTCTGTGCGAGCGACCGAAAACATTCGAAGAACTGAGAGCCTGCACTCAACGATCAGACGAAACATTGAGATCATACATACGGCGATGGACCACCATACGCAACTCAGTCGGCGCAATATCGGAAGATAGGGCCATGGACGCCTTCATCATGGGTCTCGCCAGGAGATTTCAAAGAAGCACTTGGTCGAGAAAAGCCAACCTCCATGGCTAACCTCATAAAAATCGCGACTGAGTGGGCAGATGGAGAAGACTCGGTGCGAGCAACCCGCGCCTCTTCACCACGCGACAACCATGACAGCGGCAGCCGAAGCCGCAGGGACACATACAGAGATGATCGGAGGCGCAAGCGTTCCAAACGTCATTACGACGACAGATCCGAGTTCGTGGCGGCTGGGTTCACACAACCCCGTGACGACCAAGATAGAAGCGACCGGAGGCCGGATGATCGCCGGGATAGTCGAGACCGCGAGCAACGAAGTAACAGCTACAAGAAGCAAGAGTGGCGAAAGCCGCGTTCTGATGCACAAAACGAGCGCTCATTCGATGACAAGATGGATGACTATTGCAGATTCCACCTGTACAAAGGGGAGGACGGAAAATTGCGCTCCAATCACTCGTTGAAGAACTGTAGAGAATTCGACAAATTGGCATCTGAATACATGCATCTCAGAAAGGCACCCGCCGCAACTGCACCTCAGCCAAACACTGTACCTGCCCTGATGGCACCACCACCACCACAGCCTGCCGCAGGCGGACATGTTGCGGGCGCCATACACCCCGTACCTCGGGTAGAGGAGGATCGGTACCCTCAGCCTCACGGGCAGGTAACATGATACAGAAGGGTCGCCTCCAACAGGCAGCAAAAACTACTCACTCGACAGGTGAACATGGCCGTCATGGCACCCCCGCTGTTCCTGAATTTTTGAAGGGATCCGAAACTGCCATAAACTTCAGCCGGGCGGACCACCCCCCAGCTGTAGTTCGACCAGGGCACGCAGCTCTAGTACTCGATGCGCAAATTGGAGGTTACGCCATGACCAAAGTCTTCATGGATGGAGGCAGCGGCATAAACATCATCTTTGCGACACACTCCGCAAAATGAACAGTCAGTCGAAAATCTCCAAAATCCACAAATACCTTCCACGGTATCGTCCCTGGCAAAGCTGTCAGCCCAGAAGGCACAATACAACTCGACGTCACGTTCGGGGACAAAAGTCACTTCAGAACAGAATCGATTGAGTTCGAGGTCGTCGACTGGAAGTCACAATACCATGCCATACTTGGACGGCCAACGTTCGCTCGATTCATGGCAGTGCCACACTATGCGTACCTCAAGCTAAAGATGCCAGGACCAAAAGGAGTCATCACTGTCATGGAAACTTTCAAAGGTCCGATGCTTGCGACCGCGAGTTCAGCAAATCTCTGAGATGTTCGGCATGGAAGAGACACTCGCCGATCTAGCGATCTCCAACGACCGCACACTCATGCAGGAACACAAAAAATTGGCAGTCGACAGACGTTCAACGCAACAAATGACACAAGGTCACATCAGGTGCACCCGACCGATCCGTCCAAGACAGTCAATGTATCGTCGAGTTTGCCTATCGCATAGGAAAGCGCGCTCGTCGAATTCCTCCGTGAGAACTGGGAGATATTTGCGTGGTGTCCAGCCGACATGCCAGGTATCCCCAGGGAATTCGCCGAGCACTCTCTCCAACTGTTTCCAGATGCCAAGCCAGTAAAAAAACAATGCGCCGCGTTTCTGGCCCAAAAAGAACCGCCGTCGAGTCTGAAGTTGATAGACTACTCGCGGCAGGGTTCATCCGAGAAATCAAGAAATCACAATGGGTGGCTAACCCCGTACTTGTAGAAAAGAAGCATACAGATATCCTTCGGATGTGCGTGGACTTCACAGCCCTCAACAAATGATGTCCAAAGGATCACTTCCCGCTGCCTCGAATCGACCAGATCGTCGACTCCACCGCCGGATGCGCACGCCTATCCTTCCTGGACGCTTACTCAGGTTACCACCAGATAAGGATGAAGTAGAAGATGAAGAGAAAACGGCGTTCATAACCCCACTCGGGGTCTACTGCTACACAACCATGCCCTTTGGGCTCAAAAACGCGGGTGCGACATACCAGCGCATGATGCAAGATTGCCTCAAAAAGCAGATCGGACGAAACGTCCAAGTATATGTGGACGACATTGTCATCACAACAAGGGAAGAAAACACACTACTCGACGACCTGCGAGAGACGTTCGCCAACCTCAAGCACTTCCACATCAAGCTCAATCCTAAGAAGTGCACGTTCGGCGTACCAGCCGGGCAGCTCTTGGGTTATCTAGTCTCAGCTCGTGGAATCGAGGCGGACCCAGAGAAAATACAGGCCATCTTGACAATGCAAAGGCCTTCAAAGCTTCATGACGTACAAAAATTAGCAGGTCGAGTGGCGGCGCTCAGCCGCTTCATCAGCAAACTAGGCGAAAAAGCACTTCCTTCTATCAACTGATGAAGAAAGCAGACAAGTTCGAGTGGACGCCGGAAGCCGAAGCAGCTTTCACGGATCTCAAGCGAGTCCTCACAAGCCCTCCAGTCCTCGTCGCACCTAAGGAACGGGAACCGCTATACCTGTACGTCTCGGCTACCAACAGGGTGGTGAGTACCGTACTGGTGGTCGAACGCATGGAAGAGGGACACGCCCAAAGCATACAACGCCCAGTCTACTACTTGAGTGAGGTCCTCTCCATATCAAAACAGCGGTACCCGCACTATCAAAAGCTGGCCTACGCCGTGTTCATGTCATCAAGGAAGCTGACGCACTACTTCGCAGAACACCCGATCACTGTAATCAGTAACTCAGGGATCGGGGATATTCTCACAAACCCCAACGCAACTGGGAGAGTCGCAAAATGGCTCATCGAGCTGGGACCAAGGGACATCAGATACGATCACCCGAAGGCCATCAAAGCACAAGTCTTACCCGACTTCACAACCGAGTGGATCGAAACTCAGTTGCCTGGAGCGCCAGATGTGTCCAACTCATGGACCATGTACTTCGACGGGTCCAAGAAAAACGAAGGTGCAGGCGCAGGTGTCATCCTCATATCGCCAAAAGGAGGCTACGTTGAGTTACCATCAAACAACGAGGCCGAGTACGAAGCCTTGATCCATGGCATGCGGATGGCCAAAGCTCTCGGGTGCACTCGATTAATGATCTACGGTGACTCGAATCTGGTGGTGCAGCAAACAATGAAGGCCTGTGACGCCATAGCAGACAACATGATCGCCTACCGCGACCTGTACAACGTAATGGAGGGCAGCTTCGAGGGCTGCGAGTTGCGACACATAGGGAGAGAAAGCAACGAGGAAGCAGACATACTAGCCAATCTAGGCTCAACCAAGGCGCAAGTTCCACCTGGTGTCTTCCTCGAGCGCATTGAGCACAGATCAATCAAGGAAAAACGGGCACCTCCTACATCGACCGCACCAGCCAAGAGCAAAACACCCAGCACAGAGGACCCCCAGTCGAGGTACTCCTCATTGAGCCAACTTGGACTCAACCTTTCCTGGCATACATACTCCGCAACGAGCTACCCGACGACATAACTGACTCACGACGTGTCACTCGACGGTCTAAAGCATACACTCATCAATGGCGAGTTGTACAAACGCAGCATATCAGGTATGTTCCAACGTGCATCGCATTCGAAGATGGCAAAGCCATCCTTCGAGATATTCATGCAGGTACCTGCGGACATCACGCCAGCAGCCGATCACTCGTAGCCAAAGCCTTTCGAGCAGGTTTTTACTGGCCCACAGCACTCAAGGACGCGGAGGACATAGTCAAAAGGTGCATCGGCTGTCAAAAATTCGCCACAAAGCCGCACGCACCTGCATCAGCATTGAAGACAATACCATTGGCCTGGCCTTTCGCCCAGTGGGGGCTAGATATGGTTGGGCCACTCAAAAAATCTTCGCACGGAGGACACACTCATCTCCTGGTGGCAGTTGACAAGTTCACAAAGTGGATCGAAGCAGTCCCCATCACAAATTCGACTGCTACTACGGCAGTTAACTTCATAAAGACCATCATCTACCGCTTCGGCGTCCCAAGCAGCATCATAACTGATAACGGCACAAACTTCACGGCTGAAGAATTCGTTCCTTCTGCAAAGAGCAAAGCATCACGCTCAACTATGCATCCGTGGCACACCCGCAGTCCAATGGCCAAGTCGAAAAAGCCAATGGACTCGTGTGCAGCGGAATCAAGAAACGCCTCCTGGTGCCACTCAAAAGAGGCGGGTGCTTGGGTTGAAGAACTTCCGTCGGTACTGTGGAGCTTGCGCACAACTCCTAACGCTTCAACACAATTCACACCATTTTTCATGGTCTATGGCGCAGAGGCAATCCTGCCATCCGATGTAAAGTTCGATGCACCAAGGGTGGCAGCATACAACGAAGACGACGCAGAAGAAGCACTCGAAGACGCAGTCGACTTGCTCAAGAAGCACGCAACACGGCCCTGGCTCGCACAGCTGTCTATCAGCAGGATCTCGCAACTACCATAGCCGTCGACTGCGCACCAGGTCCTTCGTGGTTGGCGACCTGGTGCTTCGGCTGAAGCAGAAGAAGGTGCACAAGCTCGCCTCCCCATGGGAGGGACCCTTCATCGTCACCGAGGTCATCGACGGTGGCGCGTACAGACTGAAGCACGCGAAGACAGGCGAACTTTCGCACAATCCTTGGAACGTTGCGCACCTGCGCCGTTTCTATGCTTAGACTGCTCAGTCATACAATGTAATAGGCGATATGTCGGATGGCTGCAGGTTTCAGACGCACTCTTTTCCTTACCAGGGTACCTACGGGGGCTGGAAGGTTTTTAATGAGGCGGCCTGCAGCTTAACATTCAAAAGTGGAATATAATCAATGTTCCTCCTATCTCTGTCTGTTTACTATTCGCATAACTCACTAACAAACACCTTAACCGCACCCGAACGCTCGGGGGATGCGCTGTCAAAAACATGAGCTTTCGCTCCAGCAAAAATAACACCTTAGCCGCACCCGAACACTCGGGGCTGTGTCACAAAGGTCCAAAAAGGAACGCAAAACTTCACAGCCCCGCTCGAACGCTTGGGGGCTAAGTCTCATAGCAAAGTTGGAGAAATTTCAGAAAACAAAAACTCCACAGCCACACTCGAATACTCGGGGGTGTACAATCATTAGTTCATATTGAAAAGTTTCATAAACCCCACTCAATAGACTCGGGGGCTGCGGAAATGCAAAATAAACAATTCATATTATATACAAGAAACAAATTTACACTCGGGGGCCCCCTATGCAAGTTTATACACAAAAACCTCTAATCTTCAGGCTCGTCCTTGATGGGCAAAACAGGGCCAAAGAGTTGGGCATGGTTACGCTCGACCAGCATCCTCACAGAAAGAACGGTGCCATCAAGATCTTCCTGGGACAGAGTCGCACCAATAGCAGGTGGCGGCAGCACCAAGTTGGGATGTCAACTCCGAACATATGCCATCGCCGCGTTAGCTCCAACCACAAGCTTCTAGGTAAGCAACTCCCGGATAGGACTTGCATGACGAAAAAGATCGAGCAAGGCATGGATTCCTTGTGGTTGTGGTCCAGTTGGAAAAAGGGTCTGGTTGATGCGAATGAAAGCCGCCCTGCATAACTCGAGTAGCTGAGTGCTTCGCCTAGCACGATCCTTCAAAGTAGCGAGTGTGCGCGCTTGAAACCTATCAAGCCAAAAATGCTGACGACCAGTTGTCGGGTTGTCAGTAGCATTATCCAAACGCTCCTCAACGCGAGCTCGCTATGCTTGGGAAGTCAAAGACAAAACCTGCAAAAGAACAAGTCGAGTCAAAAGAAAAAGAGTAGCAAAAAATCTGTAATCAGAGCAAGAATTGTACTCACAATCGAGTTGCCTGTTTACAAGATCCATCTCCCCAAGCACATAATCCTCTCGTTGCGTGGCCAAAGCTGGTCTCATTTTCAGCATATTCAACTCGCTCTGGGCACTATTTAGTTCTTGCTCCAGTCTCACGACTCGAGTTTTCATATACTCCATTACTTTGGCATCATTTGCCACCCGAGCCTGCGACCGGGTGGCAGTATGAGGCTGCGAGGAACCAACTGACGTGTCGGGTTCCCGTGGCTGTTCAAAGCATAACCATCACAAAAATCTCATGTCACAAAAGGGGAAACCCAGTGCATAATTTAGGCGAGCTAAACAGCACATAACCTCTCAGGTAAAAACACAAAAACATTCAAGGTGACATCCATTCAAGTGTAGCAAAAGCACACGCGTACTCGCACGATTAAAGGTGTTATTACAGAGCATAAATATAAGGTTCGGCTGTCACAAATCTATGACATGGACTCCGACCTAGCCCTACTCGAACGGGTGGCGATCTCTGTTGCCCGGCGCTCCATGGTGGTCATAAAAATGTTGGCCAGTCGCGCGGCTGGCTCGCTAACAGACTTCAGAGACACCAGCTTCCCGCCGGGCATCTGAGGGAACTCAGACATAGCCGCCTCGAAGTCACCTTCTATCCCATGACCTAAAATCAGCTTGAGGGTAGACTCCGAGCCGCATACCGTGAGGGTGCGAGCAAAGCTCGCCATGGTCGATGTCCCCGGGCCAAGAACGCTGGCGAAGCCATCAAGAGTCGACGGTAGCTCGCCAAGTGGAAGCACATTCTTGTACATAGTGCCGAGCGTGCGGGTGGACTTGGCCAGAGCATCCTTCGCATGGACGAACATGGCGCCAAGGTCACCTATAACATGGTCGAGTGATAATTCATCACTGACCACGTCCGAAGGTGCCGGCGCGCCAATAAATCCTTCAACAAAGATCAACCAGAGCAAAAGTTATTACACAGCACTCAGCAGCTACACAAAAACGTCAAAAGGAAAAAATTACTAACCTCCCACATCCCTAGCGAGGCCGGCCAGACGCTCAGCATATCCTCTCTCGCGCAAGGCGGCTGAGTCCTTGGCGGCATCCAAAGCTTTCTTCGACTCGGCGCGCTGGGCAGCAAGTGCCTCTTCTAACTCCTTCACCTGGGACTCAACCGATTTCTTGTCACCTGAAGCAGATGGCAAGACGTAATTCACAATCGACAAAGTAAAGCAATGCAAAAGAATTTCAGGAACAGCAACAAACAAACTTACTGCTGAGTTGCTCCAGGTCAACACGCAGACTGTCCCTCTCCTGTTCCACCTGGACGAAGGCCTTGCCTGATTCCGCCAGGTTGCGGTAGAAGGGCTGCAAGCACATGAAACCAGCGTAAGTTATACACAAACAGTCCCAGATATGCGGACTCGACAAAAGACACTTACGTGGTCAATCCAAGGCAAAGGCTTTGCGGCAAATGTCCCGACCTCTATAGCCGCAGCGCTCGTAGCCTTGGTCGCTTCAATGGCAGTAGCCGTGGCTGATTGAACAACCTCAGGAGCAACGGGAGAAACATCCGGGTAATCCGGAGTCGAAGTTTTATCAGCTGGAGGAGTTGCGGGACGATGATACCCGATGACGTAGTTACCTACGTCAAAAGAATATGGGTTAGGTTGAGACTCCAAGTGCAGAGTGTGTAGTAAGTGGAAGACATGTTTTCCCCACGAGGGGTGACTCGAGGGTTTAATATCGAACTCTCGGGGAATCAGTAGTGAAGATTTATCTTTCCTATCCTTCTTTTGGTTACCTACAAAACAAAGTAAATGTTTTGGTCCTCAACCTCACCTAGTGGTTGTCAAGCACAAGGTGTGAGAATGATATCAAGATAATATGCAATGCAAACAAGAAATAAATATGCAATGGTGGTAAATAAATATGCAAGGATGGTGGTAGCAATGATAAATGATATTTTTGGGTTTTATATGATGAATGCAAGATGTAAAAGTGTTTTTGTATTTTCGGATTTTTAAATGGCAGAAAATGGAAAAGTGGTAAAAGTTGTTGGAAAGGTGTTTCTTATGATTAAAAATGGACCGGGGTTCATGGTTTCACAAATGCACTCTCTCTTTAATAAAGTGGTAGACAATGGAACACTAGAGTTGACATATGAGATTGCACAACAGTTTAATGACAAGTTATAATTATATGGGCATCACGTCCTAACATAGAGACCTTTTGGTTATTAGTCTCTCTTATACTCCACCAAGATGCGAACTAAATCATAACACCTCAGTAATTAAGATAACTCAGAGTATAGCAATAAGTATCATGACATGAAGTTAAAATAAGAACATGCTAGATCTAGTCATGGAGGAAGTGGCAATGGTCACACCCACATCTCCGGTAGCATGGTATTTCTTTTTATCCCTAGTGAGGCAACAAAGTAAGGTAAGATACCCAAGTGGATCGCAGAACTTTCTCTCACGTTCACTGCACTAGCCACCCCCCGTTACTCCAACTAATGCACACGTTCCCCCTCACACGCTCTCATAAACATGCTTGATCATGACAAGTAAATAAGAACGGGGTACATAATATGCATCTACTTTCATAACTGAAACAAAACCATTGCAATCTCAAACATATATTAACTCATAAAAAGATCCACCACAAAGGTATTACATAGATGACCGTAATCATGTTCAGCAGCTCATACGGTACTAATTAGTGAAGCTCAAGAGAGAGAGATACATAAGTTACTTCCACAAACCCATAGTCCAGAGGTGGACTACTCCCTCTTCATCATGGAGACGGTGGAGAAGTCGTTGGAGAAGATGGAGACCACGCCGGCAGCGCCCCGCCGGAGTTTTCCCCCTCCAATCTGCAACTCCAGGTCTCTGTTTCGTGTTTCTGTGTTTCTGCGGCGCTCCTTCCAGAGAACGTCGGGGGCTATTTTTATAGTCGGTTTTAGGTCAAAACGGAGTCGGTGGAGGAAAGATCGACGGCAACGGAGCTCCGAGGCCAAAAGAGGGGGTCCCACGCGGCCAGGTACCTGGCCGCGTGGGCCCACTCAACTTGGCCTCCGCTCCTTTGTGCTTCCTTCGCTCCCACGCTTTGTTCCTTCCAAAAACTGATGCTCGTAAATTTAGGTCATTTGGACGTCGTTTGGGTCCCTGAAACATTAAAATATAGAAAAGGGTTTTCTGCCTGTGCAGGGTTAATTCCATAAAAATAGGAAACATACAAATATTCCCAAAATCATTATAAAACAGTGATATAACCCTTATATGATGCAAATATGACTGGAATATAAGTAAAATAATGCAAAGTTCATGTATGCATTTTACATGCATCAACATCCCCAAGCTTAACCTATACTCGTCCTCGAGTATGAAGGTGATAAAACTAACATGGACTTTGCAATTTAATACTATCAATGGATATCAAAGATGATTACTATTGCTACATAGAGTCAAATGATTCATTCTTAAAAGGAGTAGCAATATGCAAGATAGTTTATGAAGTGATATCAAGTATTCAATGCAAGGATGTTCAATGATAATTCACAAAGTGTAACATAAAAGAAAGTACTATGGACCACATGTATGCATAATGAAAGAAAGAACATCCTATAATGGTCATAGAGTATTGATGAAAATCTGAATATAAAAGGTGGACACTTTGGAAAGATATATATAGTAGAGGTAAAGCATGAATAAGTTTCATCTAACTTCTGAACTTCTCTACTTAAGTTAATGATTGTAATGTGGTAATCCTTGGTGTCAAGCTCTCATTCCCCTATCATAGCATCTTGAATGATTAAGTTTAAAGTGAAAGCAAATATGAGTAGTGTGCTTGACAAAGTACAGGTTGAAAGTCTCATGCCCCTTGAATACAAGTACCTACTCCATGTGTTACTCAACTTGGAAACAAAGCAAGTTCAAGTTAAATATCATTGTAAGTAATAATAGTATCATTAAGAGCGTCAACTGGGGTACCTCTTGTCCCAGGATATGGAACAAGCCCATATCAAAATGACAAGACAAACAAACACAATGAACAATCTCAACACCCTTTTTATTTACCATTAGATAGCTTTTTATTGTAAGGTGTATCACAGAAGGTTCACCATAGCATGTAAGTAAATTTCCACCATGAATGATGCATGGCTTAGATTAGCGGCCCAGGCGTCTCTCTAACCATTTATACAAACTCATTTAAACTCACTTCATTTCCACATTTATTTCACCCATGGTAAGCATCCATAAACAAAAGTACATGATATCAACTAAATGAAATGAAGTGCATGTTGAAAGCTTGCCATGTGACAGCACATATGAGCTAACTCTCAACCAAAGACATTTGTCAAGCCCACAACATCATAATTTTAATCACAATGGGTCATGTTTTATTATGCAATGAAAGTAAAGTGTGCATCAAGTTCGAGAGAGCTCTATAACCAACTTTTCCCATAACAATCAACAACATAAGCATTTTCATTCAGAGGTATAGATAACACAAATATCATGATAAACATACTCGGAATAGCATAAAGCTAATAGGTAGATATGGTGGACTCACTGGAAAAACTTTGGTTGAAGGTGTTGGAAACAAGTTTTTACTTGTTGGAATTTTTGGGCTAGCAAGAGGGAGAAAGTTGACCATCTAAATGCATGCATGAGTGTCCATAGAACTAACTAATCCATGTTAAACAAGTAAAATAACATTCAGCATCAAAACATGAATAAAAGATAGCTCTTGATAAAATACTTGCAAATTATTACTCATTAACAAGCTCATGAATCATGCAACTATATGTATCTTTTAAAATCAACTCAACATCCCTTTTCCCAATCTAATAATAGCATCCAACATAATCAACCCAAATTTCCAGTAGCTCTCTCATATATAAATGATAGTGTGGTGGTCTCACAAAATAAAAATCAAACCAAAACAAACAAAAAGACGCTCCAAGTTTATGCGATAAAGTGTTTCGATCGAAAAACAGAAGTTAGACGTGTGCAAACCGAGAGTGTGTAGGTCCAGTGGGGTTGTCTTCACATCCCCAAGCTTATGGTCTTCACCATCCTTGGATAGCTCTTGGTGCATCTCCTCTAATCCCTGTGAAAAAACTTCAAAACACCGTTTCTCCCATTTCTTTTCTGTGGGGTGCATTAGTAGTGATAAACAAATAGATTTCTTGCTGCATATAATCCTTGAACAAAAATTCATATGATGTCCAGAAAGTGTATAATGTTGTATGCCTACTCATAAACTCAATTGGATCAAAAAATTCAAGTTAAAAGTTCAAAGCATGCATCAAACAAAATGGGACAGAATCTGTCCAGAAAAACAGCAGCAGCAAAACGTATTTTTCTACCCTACTTAACTTTGTCGAAAAATTCCGAAAAATTCATGCATACAGAGGATGAAAAGTTGCAACTACAGTTCAAATATGAGCTCATTCGGAGTTACAGAATAAGAATTAAAAATCATACCGTGCACAGATTCGTGCAGGAATAAAATCTCCGAACGCTATAAGCAACTTCTTCAAACCAAAATGAGTAAAACTTGGCACTTTATTAAAAATTCCAGAAACTAAACTAAAACAAAGTCTCTTGTTACAGCAAGAGGACACAAAGAAAATCACAAATAAAAACAACCGGGTTGCCTCCCGTAAAGCGCTTTCTTTATAGCCATATAGCTAGGCTTCTTACTTGATGTTTATAGTGGACGAAGCTCATGAGGGAGCTTGAACTTTGATGTGTCCCTCTTCCTTGGGAAGTGTTCCATGCACTTCTTGTGTGGAAACTGAAACTTCACATTCCCTTCTTTTGAATCAATGATAGCACCTGTAGTACGAAGAAAAGGTCTTCCAAGAATAATTGGACTAGAGGTTTTATTCCCCATATCCATGATTAGAAAATCAACAGGCACAAATGTCATATGTAACTCTACCATAACATCACTTACTTTTCCTAAAGCATGTTTAATGGAATCATCAGCAAGTGCAAGTTCAATAGAGCATTTTTCAAGATTTTTCAATTCAAGTATTCATATAGTTCTTTAGATAAAACAGAGACACTAGATCCTAGATCAAGTATAGCATGGTGTGTCTCTTTTCCAATGGTTACTAGGACTTTGGGAATCCAATATCCCCAAGCTTAGGTGGTATCATAGCCTCTTGGTTGTACCTAGCAATCTTTTCTTTTAACACATGATTAGCAATATAAAAACCAGCTTGGTTAGAGTTGATGGAAGGATCACTTGCAAATTTTTGTAAGATAGATATTAATTCATGCAAGCTACAATTCTCTAAGTCAAGTAATGGTTCCTTACTTCAGTAAGCATTTTAACTTCTTCAACTTTCTTTTCTAACTCAATCAACATAAGAGATTCATCATGTTCAGTTTTATTAACTTCTTCCTTTAAACCAGCAAGTTGAGACATAAAAGGCAACAAGTATTCAGGATAGTTCAATAATTCATCAAGAGTTTCCTCTAAAGTAAGAGGCATATTTTCAGCAATATTAATAGAATTCATTCCAACCACAGGTGGGGCTTGTGGTTTCCCTGCAGCTTGGAGTTGTAAGCCTCTAATATCAGAACTAATAGAAGCAACAGACTTATTCAACTCTTGTATCATGGTATTATGACTAGCAACTTGTTCCATAAGAATTTTATTAGCCTCAAAATTATCATTGCGTGGTGGCATAGGCTTCCAATTATTATCACTAGCATTAGGATATGGAATAGAAAGACGATTGTTGGGAACATATGGGGGTTTATTATAAGAGTTATAATTGTTGTTACTATACCCATTATTACCATAGTTCCTAATGAAGTCGACATCAATATTTTCAGGATTATTACCAACTAATTCTTGCAAAGGCACATTTTCAATATTTTGTTTATTAATGAAAGCAAGAATAGTATCCATTTTAGATGACAAATCATTTGTTTCTTCTATGGAGTTCATTTTCTTAGAAGGATTAGGTGCTCTATCAGTATGCCATTGACTATAGTTTTGCAAAATACTTTCCAATATGTTCTTAGCTTCTACTATAGTTTTTCCCATAAAAACCCCTCTAGCAGCAGAATCAAGAATATTTCTAGACATGTAATTTAGACCATTGTAAAAAGAGTGCAGTATGGTCCATTCGTTAACCCCATGTGATGGACAAGTTCTAAGCATAAGTTTTATCCTATCCCAAGCCATAGCAACATGTTCATTTTCATTTTGCCTAAAAGAAAGAATGTTGTTTCTATTTTGCAAAATTTTAACAGGAGGATAGTATTTCTTAATGAAAGCTTCTTTTAAATCATCCCAAGTTTTAATGCTATCAATAGGTAATGAATGCAGCCACTCTTTAGCTTTTCCTCTAAGTGAGAAAGGAAATAACTTCAGTTTTAGAATATCACTTTCCACATTTTTAAAATTTTGCATGTCACATATTTCAACAAAATCATGAAGATGCATAGAGGCATCCTCCATAGCACTACCGCCAAATTGTTCCCTAGTTATTAAGTTCAACAAACTAGGACTTACTTCATAACTATCAGCTTTTATCTCAGGTGTGGCAATGGGCCTAGCAATAAATTGATCATTTGGAGTGTTTGTGTAATCACTCAACTTAGTTCTTTCTCCCATTTTAGCAAGTTTTATGTTTTTTTAATTTTTTATGCAAAACTGAAAATAAAATGACACTAAATGATGCAAACCGAAATAACAAATGCAACGCAAAATGCAAAACTGAAAATAAATATGCAAACCGAACTTAAAAATGCAAGACAATGACAAAACAAGATAAATTGTTCTGAAGGTAAAGATGGATAAGATGATGCTCACGTAGGTACAACCTCCCCAAGCTTAGGTGTTAGCACAAGTTGGTGATGAAGTTGTCTTGGTGAGATATCCTTGGATAAACCCGGCGCCAGAAAACAGAGCTAGTGCAGGGGACCCTTGGATAAACCTTTCAGCAATGATTCCCCGCCAACGGCGCCAGAAAACAGTCTTGATACCCGATGACGTAGTTACCTGCGTCAAAAGAATATGGGTTAGGTTGAGACTCCAAGTGCAGAGTGTGTAGTAAGTGGAAGACGTGTTTTCCCCACGAGGGGTGACTCGAGGGTTTAATATCGAACTCTCGGGGAATCAGTAGTGAAGATTTATCTTTCCTATCCTTCTTTTGTTTACCTACAAAACAAAGTAAATGTTTTGGTCCTCAACCTCACCTAGTGGTTGTCAAGCACAAGGTGTGAGAATGATATCAAGATAATATGCAATGCAAACAAGAAATAAATATGCAATGGTGGTAAATAAATATGCAAGGATGGTGGTAGCAATGATAAATGATTTTTTTGGGTTTTATATGATGAATGCAAGATGGAAAAGTGTTTTGGTATTTTTGGATTTTAAATGGCAGAAAATGGATAAGTGGTAAAAGTTGTTGGAAAGGTGTTTCTTATGATTAAAAATGGACCGGGGTTCATGGTTTCACAAATGCACTCTCTCTTTAATAAAGTGGTAGACAATGGAACACTAGAGTTGACATATGAGATTGCAAACAACAGTTTAATGACAAGTTATAATTATATGGGCATCACGTCCTAACATAGAGACCTTTTGGTTATTAGTCTCTCTTATACTCCACCAAGATGCGAACTAAATCATAACACCTCAGTAATTAAGATAACTCAGAGTATAGCAATAAGTATCATGACATGAAGTTAAAATAAGAACATGCTAGATCTAGTCATAGAGGAAGTGGCAATGGTCACACCCACATCTCCGGTAGCATGGTATTTCTTTTTATCCCTAGTGAGGCAACAAAGTAAGGTAGAGATACCCAAGTGGATCGCAGAACTTTCTCTCACGTTCACTGCACTAGCCACCCGTTACTCCAACTAATGCACACGTTCCCCTCACACGCTCTCATAAACATGCTTGATCATGACAAGTAAATAAGAACGGGGTGCATAATATGCATCTACTTTCATAACTGAAACAAAACCATTGCATTCTCAAACATATATTAACTCATAAAAAGATCCACCACAAAGGTATTACATAGATGACCGTAATCATGTTCAGCAGCTCATACGGTACTAATTAGTGAAGCTCAAGAGAGAAGAGATACATAAGTTACTTCCATAAACCCATAGTCCAGTCGTTGGAGAAGATGGAGACCACGCCGGCAGCGCCCCGCCGGAGTTTTCCCCCTCCAATCTGCAACTCCAGGTCTCTGTTTCATGGTTTCTGTGTTTCTGTGGCGCGCCTTCCAGAGAACGTCGGGGGGCTATATTTATAGTCGGTTTTAGGTCAAGACGGAGTCGGTGGAGGAAAGATCGACGACAACAGAGCTCCGAGGCCCAAAAGAGGGGGTCCCACGCGGCACAGGTACCTGGCCGCGTGGGCCCACTCAATTTCGGCCTCCGACTTCCTTTCGTGCGCTTCCTTGGCTCCTACGCTTTGTTCCTTCCAAAAACTGATGCCCGTAAAATATTAGGTCATTTGGACGTCGTTTGGGTCCCTGAAACATTAAAATATAGAAAACAGGGTTTTCTGACTGTGCAGGGTTAATTCCATAAAAATAGGAAACATACCAAATATTCCCAAAATCGTTATAAAACAGTGATATTACCACAAATCAAAATCAATCACTACCGTCAATCCACAATCGTGCGCTCCGCGGGGGATCCTACCATACACGTGGCGAGCATGGAGAGCAACCGTCGCCGGGCACTCCGTCCACTATGCACGGGAATCTAGGAACCATTATCACACCCTGTGAAAATTACGCCAGAGCGGTCAAATCCAATCCAAACGGCACCGTCCTCAGTCAGCACTGCATAACGGGTCCACACGCGTGTCGTGTCCCATCAGTCATACCAAGCACGCCATCGCTTGTCAGAAATTGCAGTCGAGGCATGCGTCATTGCTGACGTCACTCAGGTCGCACGCCTGATAGGCAAGTCGAGTCAGTCAAACTTTATGACAAAAGCCAGTCATTCGACTGCCTTGGTTGTTTCGAGGGTGATATTGCAAATTACGTAACACAAGACATAAAGGCACTCGACAGTTTCTTCGACTGAAACATATTACTCCCATCGGGAGCATATCAAAAAATACTTCGATTGAATATGTATGGGATAAAAAGATTTGAGATTATCCTCCATTGCGAGCAATAAAGCACAATCTCGGGGGCTACTCCATCGGGAGCGCTGTCGCGCACCCGATAGAATAATGGCAAAAGATCAGTCACAAAGGACTCGACTCAGCTGATAAGAAAAATGTAACACAAAATCATACACGATAAAGTCCCGAGTTGCGTCAGCCGCAAATACCTCGGATGCTGCATGCATAAGTGCAAAGGTAAGACCCGCCGATCTGTCGAGCTGGGCTAAGGACCGCTCCAGCAGCGTTAATCCTTAAAACTTTTCGTGTCAGCAGACATGATGAAAAATCCCGACGGACGCGTTGGGTAATCTCAAAATTATACTGCAAAACGATTCAGTAACACCTCAACGGCCTGAGTCGAGTCTGACCAGTCTGTTCCAGATTCGAGTCCGGGGACTCGAGTTTGATCAAAGCTAGTAAGGTTTTGCCCAAATGTGCAGTTAACCGGTCATGATCCGTCGAGTGTACCGGGCCTACTAAGTTATTATCCCTTAATTATCATAAGCAAAAACCATAGTTGATGAAATACTCAACATAGCCAGACAAAATGTGCTATTCATACAGAATTCCAATTATAAACACATGTACAAAGAATATGACGTGCACTGATGAATGAGTGCATGCCCGATTCTTCGAGTCAGACAAGTATTCGGGGGCTACTGATGGGGATATACCTTTCGGGTACCCTACCATGAGGGTACCTGGTGCACGTATCGATTAGGCCTAACTATCAAGAGCCTACATGAAGCCCATGAAGGAAGGCCCAAGAAGATGGAGTATCCTCCAAGTTAGGTGAAGCAATAGTCGGTTTAGACTTTCCTTACATGTAATCTGAGTCGGTTGCGAACTCCTGAGACCCAGCCTATTATATAAAGGCTGGGAGGGCCGCCGATCAGGGCACACGCAATACTCGAACCACAAAAGCCCTAGCGAGATCGACATCTCACCGGGACTCCATTGTAGCTCGCATATACCCTCATATCAATACCAGACATGCAGGAAGTAGGGTGTTACTCTCCGGAGGTCCGAACCTGGGTAAATCCCTGCTTTTGCTTGTCAGCCGACGAAACTACCAGCTCTACCACGTTCTCTCCCCCGTAATCTCAACCCTAGGTCCTTAACCATGGGATTTGATGAGTTAACCCCTCGCCAATGTGTGTCCCTAAGGCTACAATGACGACAGTGAGAGGTATTTTTGCATGTTATTAAATAATGGGGCGGAAATTATACATATGCATGGGGTATAAAACCAATTTGTCGCGTCTCCTATGTAGCCAATGCCCACGCGCTGGTTGGGGTAAGGGCATGTACAATGGTTGATAAGACAGACTTATTTTAAACATGCCACGTAATTTACATATGACAATAAAATATGATTTACAATGGGCTATTTTTTAGTCTTATCTTAATAATCAGCCCTAAATTTGTGGTAAGACATATTGTGATAAGAGATCATCTCTTAGCTGTGATAAGACAACCCTCTTTTTTCATTTCTCTCAGCAATTATCCCACGTATCAACGCTAATATATAACAATTGTACATGACCAAACATTAGGTCCTCCTCCTTGTCGACCGAGCGATCTGACATTGCTCGGTCACTCGTCCTCGTTGGGACCATGAATGCACTTCCTAGGTCTTCAAGAATTTTTGGCCCATCAAGTTTGCGGCACATCAAGTTTACTTTGGCCTATTACGTTCATGGGCGATCTGGACATTCTGTTTTCCTACCTATTCCGAAGTGGGACTACTCTTTTCGTGGGATTTCCCCTTAGGGCGTTCCGAACTGTACAGGCAAGTCGAGTCACGATGTGTCACCTTGCCGCTTATCATGCGCATGCAAACAATATCAGTGTGTGCCAGTCAGCCAATACATAGATTCATCTCTCCTCCCTGCGTTAGGGTTCCACTCCCGTTCATGCTTCGGCCGCCACCTCCGCATCGACCTCCTCGGTTGCCGTGGGCATGGATCAGAATGAATTCTGGCTGCTCACAATCCCTCCGCCTATCCACCCCGAGGATCCGGATTCTCCTCTTCCGGAGACCATTGTCATCAACTCGTTCGGCTACCTCAGCGATCGCACCAATGCCACCACCGCCAATGGCCGCAGGAGCAGGACCAAGAAGAAGGGCAAGCGCATCCTGGTCACATTCTGGCTGGCCACCCCGCCGCGCGTCTTCTGTTTCACCGTCCACTACCCCGATCTCAAGCCCGGCGCGTTCGGTAGCATGCCCAAGGTCTCCTACACGGAGGAAGGCCTCGCCCTGCTCCGCATCATCATCTGCCCCGAGCACTAGTACATGCATGCCAAGAACACCCTCTACTTTGTCTACCAGGCCGGCACCAAGAACACGCCGTCGTCGGTCAAGCTCGTCCACTCGCCCCCCACAACTTCACCTTCTTCGACCACGAGGTTGCCCTGCTGCGCTGCAGTGACCAAGACATGTTCTTCATCGCCGTCCTCCGTAGGACCTTCATTGAGCGGGAGTACAACGATGGGCACTTTGATCTCCACCAGTACAACTCCAAGACAAAAGGATGGAGCACCAAATTGATGCATCTTGATTCGCCACAGGATTTTGAGTTCCACTCTCCGGACAAGGGGATAACCATTGGAGAGAGCTTGGTTCAGTGGGTTGGGTCGACCTCAGGCGGGGCTTTCTCATCTGTGACCTTCTCCTTGACAACCAGAGTTTTCGCTACATCCCACTACCTTCGCCGTTGTCGCCCGATCTACTCAGGCGTTATCCGTTGTATGTTCGAAACATCATTGTCCTCCAAGGTTACATCAAGTATTTCAAGATGCACAAACTGGGCTCAGACGCTGGAAGCTCCCCGATATCCGAAGGTTGGATTGCTGCAACAACAAAAAATAAAAAATTCAAGCATTGCTTATGGTAGCAACTGGGAGGAGGACTGCACTATCAGATGCTTTGATGACGTGCTATTGGATAGCCCTGTGCATGCCCAAATGCTACCTAATCTGCAGGAGGGTGATGACACCAAGCCAAACCTGAAGACACATTCTATAGGCTATCCTGCTCTTAGCTTGCATGACGGTGATGTTGTTTACCTCATGCACAAACCTGATCCCCATGGGGTTAAGGCCTATGTGATTGTTGTTGACATGAGGAACAAGACTGTAAAAGGCGTGGCTAATTTTGGCTCTGGAAGACCCCCGGGTTCTTGTTACACTTACCTTGAGAGTGGGATCTCCAAGCATCTGGACATTTTCTCATCAACCACGTAATCTTGTTAAGAGCTTTGAATGCGTCTTGGGGGGTGAGACAACCCTCCAAGCAGTTTAATAGACGAATTATTGGTGAGTACACACGACGGAGCGGGCGCTGGCACTCGAATTCAAGACCTCGTGGGCAGGGAGGTATCAACACCTCCTAGCCATCCGGGTTATGCCTCGGTTCTCTTGTTAAGAGCATTCATATCCTTGCTTAGGAAAATGAGTTACAAACTCAAGTATCAAAGGTAAACCAGCTTGTACGGGCAGCAGGAGAGTACTTTAGGTACCTTTACCCTAGTGGATGTAGATTTGTTACATCTACTCCCTCCGTCCACAAAAGGATGTCTTAACCTAAGACATCCTTTTGTGGACGGAGGGAGTATGTTTTTGTTATGTTGTGCATGTTAATATCACAAAAGAATGTGTTCCATCGTCCATTACAATTCTGGTTTTCATTATTTATTATTTTATTTGATCATGTGCAGCTACCAGCTAGTACTATTCTCTAGATCTACCTGATTTGATTTGTTGTTTCAAAATAACTACTATATTTGTTTCATGACGATGGTGAACATTGTGTATTTCAAAATAACTACTCTAAATGCTAGAGAATTCAAAACAGCTAATGTATTTAGATAAATGAGTTACGGGCGCTCTCGTTTTGCGTAGTCTCTAGCGATGGGCGTTCCATCGTCCTCGACAGCATCATGCCGGCGACGTGGGCGATCAGGCAGAGCTTCGTGGGCAATGGGCAATTCTGATATAGTATGATCGTGCAGCGTATAAGCTTGCTACTTGCTAGCGTTTCAGTCTACCATTGCTACATTAATTGGGTATATTTTGTTTTGTTCCATGAATCGAGCGGCGTTGTTTTGCTCAAGTACGCCGCCGAATTATAGCGCTGCCCGCTGACATGTAGTTTGGGGTAATGAAATCAAAATATTCTACTTTCTCCGATCGGAAATGGTTGAAACATATTTGTCTAAATATAAATGTATCTACACACTAAAATATGTCTGGATATATCCGTATTTAGACAAATCTGTATCAATCATTTCCAATCTGAGGGAGTATAAAATAGAATAGATTATCTTGCATACCTTGGTGGCTTGTTTGTTGGCTATTTTTTTGGCGTCTGTGTTGTAATTGTGGCAACAGTGTATGTCCATAAGGCGACAATGATCAGGGTGAGATACAATTTGCTTGTTTTTAAGTAATGGGCCAGAAATTATCGGTTGAATGTGAAACCCGTCTAAAAGGCCCAAGAGGTTTTGTTACTGGACAACATATGGAGGCGTGAACAGGGGAGCGCCTTTGCGCCGCGCGTTAGCACCGCTTAGCGCCGGTGCCGCCAACGTGATTCGTTAGATGGCCCAGGCCCACGAATTTGGAACCATTTTTTAAAATGGTTCCATTTTTAAATTTGGAACCATTTTTAAAATGGAACCATTTTTTATTTGGAACCATTTTAAATTCGGAACCATTTTCAAAATGGAACCATTTTAAATTCGGAACCATATTTAAATTCGGAACCATTTTTTAATTTTGAACCATTTTCAAAATGGAACCTTTTAAAAAATGAACAATTTTAAAATTAGGAACCATTTTAAATTTGGAACCATTTTTAAATTTGGAACCATTTTTAAAATGGAACCATTTAGCGAAAACAAAAACAGAAAGATAAAAGAAACGAAAAGGAAAATGAAAACAAAAACAAAAAACAAAAAAATAAAATAAAAAAAATCAAAAAAAAAAAAAAAAAAGAGAAGAAAATTGTTCCGGATTTTTAAATTTGGAACCATTTTCAAAAATGAACATTTTTTTAATTTCAAACCATTTTCAAAAAATGAACAATTTTCAAATTTGAAACTATTTTAAATTCGGAACCATTTTTTAATTTGTAACCATTTTCAAAATTGGAACTATTTTTAATTTGGAACCGTTTAAAAAATGGAACCATTTTTAAAAAATGAACAAATTTCAAATTTGGAACCATTTTAAATTCGGAAACATTTTAAAAATGGAATTATTTTCAAAAAATGAACAAATTTTAAATTTGGAATCATTTTAAATTCGAAACCATTTATAAATTTAAAACCATTTTCAAAATTAGAACCATTTTCAAAATTGAAACCATTTTCAATAAAAATTAAAAAGAACGAAAAATAATAATAAAAAGAAAACAAAACAGAAAACGAAAACGAAAAAAGAAACATAAAAGAAAAAAGAAACAGAAAAGAAACTGAAAAAGGAAAAAGGGAAAAAAGGAAAAAGGCGTCAGACGGGCCGGCCCAGTAAACCTTCGCTTCATGCGGCGGTATCGCTATGCGGCGCTAACAAGCGCCGCATAGGATTTGCACATGAACAGAGACGGTGTTGGTTGAAAGTTGAAACTAGCAGAAGGTTTCAGGCTAGTTAGGCTAGAGTTTCCTTTGTCACGTCACTAGTAGGAAAAGTGCTATCAGTGGCGCACCAAATTGGAATTCTGTGGCGCACCCAGCCAAATTGCTGGGTGCGCCACAGAATTCTCGCCACTAATTTTTTTTCCTGTGGCGCACCATTAACCATGCGTCACAGAAATATTTCTGTGGCGCACTCCACATGCATGCGCCACTAAAAGATTTCTGTGGCGCACTACACATGCATGCGCCACTAAAAGTTGTTTTTAGGTTTAAAAAAAAGCCGTGGTCCTGGTCAACCCGACCAGGCGTCGCTGCTCCGGCGCCCCTCTGGTCCTCTGCTCCCGCCGTGGTCATGGAGGCCGACGCCGTGCCGTGGCCTCCACCTCCTCTCCTCCACGGACGCGTCCGCTCCCTGCTGCTCCTCGCCTCGTGTGGGCGGCGACCCCGCTCCTCGTCGACGACGCCCACCTCAGGCCCGCCGCCGGAGGTCCCCACAAGCTCAGCGCCGTGCGCGCCGTGTCGCGTGGTGGAGGGACGATGCCGCCCCGGGTGTCGCGTGGTGGAGGGACGATGCACGGCGACGAGGGCGAGCCAGTCGCGGCGGTGCATGCCGTTGCGCGCGAAGTAGATGCCGAGCGCGGGCTCGGGCAGCGTGGCTGGGGCGGCCATGGCGGCGGCCGGCGCCGAGGCGTGCGTGCCCACATGGACCTCGGCTTGTCAGTCCATGGAGCGGTGGTTCTCGATTGGACCAAAATCCATGCCAAGGGAGAGAAGAGAGGAGGCAGTGGTCGACATGGGACACAAAATCCATGCCAAAGGACCAAAATCCCAGCACCTCCGTGGACGGCGCCGCGTCCGTGACCACCACGACCTGCTCCGCCTCCTCCGCGCAGTCGCAGCACAAGCCCGCCGACCGCGGCGAGGAGTAAGGCAAGGTCGACGCACCTTGGTCTCGGATGGCGGCCGACCGGCGCGGATCCATCCGCTCAGCGGCGTGGCCGGCGGCGATGCTGGACATGGGGGCGGCGGCGAGCGAGACGCGAGGAAGCCGTGGCGGCGTGCGTGCGTGGTAGTTGGAGTCTTGGAGATAAGGTAGAGAAGAAGATAAAGGAGAGGAGAGAGGATGCGTGGTGTGCTGTGTGTAGTGTGCGCAGTGTGCGTGGGTGGGTGTGCCCGGCCAGTGTGCGTGGTGTGCGTGAGTGCCCGGCCGGTGTGCGTGGTGTGTGTGCTGCCTGGTGTGCGTGGTAGTTGGAGATCGTGGGTGCATGCGGCAAACTATCCGTGGCGCATCATGCACATGCGCCACAGAATCTGACATTTTTGTGGCGCATCTGGGTGCATGCGCCACAGAATCTCACATTTCTGTGGCGCATCTGGCTGCATGCGGGACGTGTGCCACAGAAAGTTACAATTCTGTGGCGCATGTGACTTTCGTGCGCCACAGAATTGCAAATTTCTGTGGCACATGCAGAACCATGCGCCACAGAAATGTGACTTTCTGTGGCGCACCGGGATTGGTGCGCCACAAAAAGTAATTCTGTGGCGTGGTGCGCCACAGAATGCCAACCCACCTATAACCCTTTTCCTACTAGTGGTGGTGTTTTATTGGACTGGGCTCAATGAAAAAGAAAACTGGATGGGCCAACTGAATGTGTTTCAAGGCTTACTGTGTCGTTGAGGTTCAGAACTTACAAAAGGTTCAGTTTTAGGTTCGGTAACACAGAGGATTTTGACTGCTATGAAATCGACGAGACTTGCTACAGTGTAACACACGGTAACACATCACCAGCGAGACTCGCTAGCTGCAACCGTGGGTATGGACGCGATCAGGAAAGCATGGGGGTTCCATTTTCTTTTTGAAGAAAAGAAACATATGCTACAGTGTCAAGGTCGGTCATGACAGTGTCATTGAACTGCTCTGAGTTTTACCTGATACAGGAAGAAGCTGATAGACACTTGCTACAGAGCAACAACGGCCTTAGGAAATCTGAGGAACATTAGATAGGATTGAGCTCAACGAAACCGAGCAAGAAATGCACTGACCTATGAATCTATAGAATGGTTGTAAGGACTAATCTTGTCATGATCATGTACAGTATCTGCATGTTTAATTAAGTTTTCATGAACACGTTAGCTAGGCGAAGGTCAAGTAGTTAGTGCATGCATGGTGTGAGCCATGTGATCGTGCATGCAACGAGTTGTTAGCAGCATGCGTGTAGGTTTAGTGGGTTAGCTAGCTAGTGGCCTTGAGAAGAGGTCACGTTTGTTAATTAGAGTACTTAGTACTTGAGTAGCTGCATGCATGATCGTGTGAGTGGTGGACCGTGGAGTTAGTGGCCGGTTAGTGGCCAGCAAGTTGAGATGACTTGTATAAATTGTTGCATTGAGTTAATGAAAATGTTGTGGCCTACGGGAAGAGAAAACAATGTAGACCATCTGATCACCAAGGAGGAGTGTCCCTTGGCAAACCCACCATATTTCTTCCTTGGTTGTGTGTGCGTGTGTTCTTGTCACATAGAGAGACGGCAGAGATTGTGAGAGAGAAGAAGAGGGGCTGCAAGTTGCATCTCCTACAATGGTGGAGTCGGTTCAGCTGGAGGTCGCACTAGTAGGGTAAAAGCATTCTGTGGCGCACCCATTTTGCCTTTCTGTGGCGCATGGTGGGTGCGCCACAGATGTCACGCCACAAAATTATATTTCTGTGGCGCACCGGCCCGAGCGCCACAGAAAGTCAAAGATTTTGTGGCGCACCCATATGCATGCGCCACAGAATGTCATTTTTAGGTTTAAAAAAAAATGGGCAGCCACCGCGGTTGTTTGGATGGCCGGCGGCGGCGGGATCCGGGAAGGGCCACTGGCGTTTGCGCAGCAAAAAAGCTTCCGGTGTTGAGCCCAATCCAGTTCTTGTCGTCGTAGACCATCTCGTCCCAGCCGTGCAGGATGAAGTTGTAGACCATCTCGTCCCCGCCACCCAGGAACCACCCAGTTTGGCGGCGAGAGGTCGATTGGCGGCGAGCATGTCGAGCACGGCCCGGAGGGTGTCGTCGGGGCGGAGGAAGATAGAGGGGTCGTGCACGGGATGGGCGTCGGAGAAGGTCCGGCGCACCTCAACACCGGACGCAAGGCGGCGGCGCTGGCTCCTCCGTGGACGCGGACAGGCTTCTCCGGAGCTGGACGCCTCCGTGGATGGCAGGCGGCAGCGCTGGGTGGCGGTGTGCGCGCCCCCGTGGAGCAGGGCGTGCGCTGGGTGACCTCGCCGCGGTCGGAGTTGGAGGAGCAGGAGGAGGCGGTGGAGCAGGGCGTGACGGTGGTGGGGCTGGTCGAGGCCGCGGTGTCCGCTCTCCTGGCCATCGGCATCGCCTTCTCAGCCTCGCGTCCATGGATGGGGATCGATCGATGTGGGAGCTGTGGCTGTGTGTGGCTGTGCATGCGTGTGTGTGTGTGGAGAGAGAAGAGAGGATAGGTGTGTGTACGATCGAGGGGATAAGGTAGAGAGAGGTGCGTGTGTGTGGCTGTGCGTTGTGTGACGCGTGTGGCTGTGAGAGGATAGGTTGAGAGAGAATTTGGATTTTTGTGGCGCACTGGACCGGGTGCGTCACAGAAATCAGCGTTTCTGTGGCGCACGGGACTGGATGCGCCACAGAAATGCATATTTCTGTGGCGCACTCGGTCAGATGTGCCACAGAAAGTCAAATTTTTGGGCGCATGTGATTTGCGTGCGCCACATAATTGCTAAATTTTTGTGGCGCACCACGTGGGGTGCGCCACAGAATCTTTTTAGTGGCGCACGCACTGTTTGTGCGCCACAGAATGTCAGTCTATAGAAAGGCAGTTTCCTAGTAGTGTCGCTTCAATGGGACTTTGGCTTGAGGCGGCTCCACTGGAGGGGTGAGGCTCCCGATACGTCTCCTCTAGCGCAACATTGTCGTGGCGGGGTCAGGCATCTCGGCGACCAAGGTGCAGGTACCTACCCGTGCTTTGGGTAACGTGGCAATGAGAGAGAGGTTAGAATCTTCGCGTGAGTTTGCAGGACGGCCCGAGGCTACAGCGACACGTGGACTCTGAAACACCCTTTTGTAGGTCGGTGGTGTGGTGCCTGAGGAGTGCGGCGGCGGCGTAGAATTGGGACAACATTAGCTAATCATCACCCACCTCCCCGAGATCAAATATAATGCCTTCTTCCGGAGCACGTCCGTGGGAACACATCTCCCTCGGCAGCACCCGGCCGAAAGGCATGGAGTAAAGTAGCATGACAAAAGGTATGGAAATAAATGTTTTGGTGAGGCTAGCTACTCACGGTGGGGAGTAACTTAGACTAGTAACATGTTATTACATCTATAGTGGTTAGTATCATATATGTGGTGTCATGTATTCCTTCATTTATTAGGTTATAGACTCACTTTTCTTTGATACATGTGGTGTTAGACTAGCCATAGTGGGGAGTAACTTCAACTAGTAACATACACATATTACTAGGCTATGTTACTACCCTCATTGTGCAAAGTAACATAGAGGTGGTGTCATAGATGGTCTCATTTATTACTTATAGAGTCATTTTCTCTTGAAAAGTGTGATGTGATGGTAACTAGCTAAGTTGCTCTATTTGACTCTCTCCTCATTAATTACATGCCACGTCAATTTTTTGCTTAGGTGGCATCTATGTTACTAGCTAAGTTACTCCCACTATGGGTAGTCTTACAGTAACTAGATAAGTTACCACAAGCATCTCTCTCCTTATTAACTACCTGCCACATACGCAAACTTGTCTTGAGATGTGTGATGTTACAAGCTAAGTTACTCCCACTGTGGCCAGCCTGAGTCCCACAACTCAAGGCGGCAGTCTGGTCTCAGTTTATATTGGTCAGGTTGCAGTCCAGATAAGTATAGATATTTACAGCTAACAACTAGTATTTAGGATTTTAACTAGGCTAACTAGTACTGTTACAATCAATATGTCGTTTCACACCCTCCCTCAATATCAGCCTAATTCATAGAGGATGAGATTGCGCCGACATGCATGCAACGCTGCCAACGATAGAGGCTTGGTCAAGATATCTGCAACCTGATCCTTCGAGGAGATAAATTGTATGTGAAGTAACTTCTGAGCAACTCTTTTCCCGAACAAAGTGAAAATCAACATTGGTATGTTTAGATTGAGCATGCAAAACATGATTAGAAGATAAATATTTTGCTCCAAGATTATCACACCATAAGACAGGAGGACGAACATGTTTAATCCAGAGTTCGTGAAGAACAGACCGTACCCAAATAATTTCAGTCGTGGCATTAGCAAGCGCTTTGTATCCGGACTAGTGCTAGAGCGAGAAACCGTGGCATGTTTCCGCGCAATCTAGGCGATCAAATTTCGTCCATAAAAGACGGCATAGCCCCCCGTTGATCGTCAATCATCAGAATCTCCTGCCCAGTCAGCATCTGAGAAGGAACACAACAAGGTGGCAAAAGAAGGACGAATACAGAACCCCTGAGCACATGTAGGTTTGACATAACGAATGATTCTCTTGACCGCAGCCCACTATGTATCTCTGGGTTCATGAAGAAAATGACTTGCCCTATTAATAGCATGGGATAAATTTGGACGACTGAGTATAAGGTAATGCAAACCTCCAACTAATACTGCGACAACAAGTAGCATCAACAAAGGAGAGGATGGCAGCAGCAGCCATGCTCAACGGATCAGTCATGCTCACAGGAGTATTGTCGGCTGGCACATGAACGTGCTCAACGTAGAAACTCAAGTGTATATTTCCGCGGAGTAAGAACAAGACCTCCAGAAGGCTGATGCATAACTTCAATACCAAGGAAAAAAATGAAAGAGGACCAAGGTCTTTGACTCTAAAATCAGACCGAAGTGTGTTGCAGCAAACCGAGAGCTAGCCATGGATGTTGAACTGACTACAATGCTATCATCGAGATAACAAGCAGATAAACCGAAACATTAGGGCCCTGAATGAGAAATAATGATGTGTCAGCAACGGGTACTTGAATCTAAGTTTACCCGAACTGAGCTCCTTCGAGCATGCCATGCCTAAAAAGCCCATAAATAGCCTTCGGCGAGGCGACACAAATTATCAAGATGAGCAGGATCCTCAAATCTAGGGGGCTGACACAATTTTTTTCTATTTCAAATTATAATCTTCAGAATTTGAATCTCACCGAAATATTTGGATTCTTTCTTTGAAATTTCGTAAGTTCTCGAATCTTGGTTACAAGCTACTCCCTCCGTTTTTCAATATAAGATGTTTTATCTTTTATCCACATTTACATGCACATAAATGTACGTAGACACATTTTAATTTACATGTTCACTTATTTTAGTATGTATATAGGCAACATGTGTAACACCTAAAATATTTTATATTAAAAAACTGAGGGAGTAGAAAATAACCGAAAACGTAATATAAAACCCTGCATGCATGTGTTGATGCGTAGGTAAAGAAAGGCGTGCAGCACGTTGCGCTGTTGAGCGCATGCATGCGCATGGCATCAGAGCAGGTCCAACGTGAATATCTGGGTGAAAGCAGCACTGGTACGTACAGTATCTACTAATCTACATCATGCGGGTGCAGTGGCACCGTCACATCACGCAGTACAACTAACCTGCTCAGGCCAGGCCAGGCCCTGCCACGGCCAGTCGGCACCGGACGAGCGAGGATTTTTTTACAAATATGGCCTCTCTTCAAAATGACCCTCTCTAAATTTTATTGTCAAAACTAGCCCTGCGGGATGTGAAACAGCGACACGTGTACTTCGTGCCGACTCAGATGGCGGCAAGTCACCTTCCGCCACCTCTGTTGGCGGAACGTACCCTGTGGCTGAGTTTCTACCGACTCAATTGGCGCCAAGTGTCGCCGCTGGGGACTTTCCGCCAACTGGAACGGCGTAAGGTGTCTTCCCGCCATCTGAGTTGGCTCGAAGTACACGTGTCGCTTTTTTCACATCCCGCCAGGGCTAATTTTAACAATAAAATTTGAAGGGGTCATTTTTGACAATTACGTCACACAGGGGGCCATATTTGTAAAAAAATCACGAGCGAGCGAGCGAAATAAAATATTCGCCTTGAGATTAACTTTTTATTGAAACCTGCCGCTAGCTGCAGAAAGCACGTGATGTAGATCGAGGGAAACGAAGCGTTTGGTTGGGTTTGACCGTGGTTTGACCGGAAGATTAGCAGCAATGCAAACATTCATGGGAGGTCGAGCTAGAAAGAAAGGAGAAAAAAGAAGGGCTTTTGTTTTGTGGCGTTCCCCGGGACGGAATCATTTGGAATCCCAAAACCAACAGCGATGATGAGTGCGCCGGCCAGAGACTGACTGTGTTCGAGAAAACCTTTTTTTTTTCTGTTCGTATCGTCCGAGAAAAAAACACCGTGGAGTGGAGTGATTAAAATGAGGAGGTCAAGTCAAGTGCGTTTGCTGTGCGGGCCGGTGGGGAGATGGGCAGTGCGGTCTGCAGCCATCGATGGCAGCCAAGGCGGTCGGGCTGCACAGCACAATTCGATCCCCGCGCGCACGGCCTCGCTCCCCGCGAACCACCACCCGCACCCGCAACGAAAATTCACAGTGCGCGCGCTGCCACTCAAATCGTCCAAAACCATCGACTGTCTGATAGCCCGCGCTTCAAGTTTAAGCAATCGCTAACCCAAAGTGTGACGGAGTAGAAAATCATAGCGCAGCAGCCAACAGCGGAGGGGCCAACCATATATGAAGGCACGCAGGCAGGAAAGCAGCATCACGTGCATCCATCCAACCCAAATCACCCAATCCGACGATCGGGTGGGTGGCATGGTGGGACACCCGTAAACGTCGGCTCCTTCTCCTCCAGATTTATTTCCCATCGCTCTCGTGCCTTGCCTGCTTTGTAGTACATGCCTGCACGTACCAAGGGAGACAGGTCTTGTTGTGGATGAGATGACACGACCTGACCAAAACCTTAGCCTCATGCATGTCAGGGCTTGGCCTTGTTTTGCTGCCTATGAGAGCTGGAATGCAAACAACAAAAAATGCTTCGTCTGCTCCGTGTTCTAGGTCTTCATGAATCTTAAAATTACCCTCAGACAGGATCAGGAGGAACGGCCAAATCGGCCGTATTCACGGCTGAGAGCCTCGCGTGGCTTTGTCTCGCACACGTTGGAAAGCGTGGGAGACACCGAGACAGGACGTTTCGCCATAACTTCTCACTCTCCTCATCGTCTGTACCACCGCTTCTCACACCTTCGCCTCTCGGCTTCTCGTTGGATGACCGACGCTCCTCCTCTCCTACATCGCCCCACTTGCCAGTCCCCCACCGTCATCGCTCATGAGTGATGGGTGGAGACTCTCATCGAGATGGATCTTACTGATATGGTCAGGATGCTCAAAGCGCCCACCCCCGTTTGCCTCGGCCATTCCCGAGCAGCGACGGCGACATCGGCGGTCAGGAAAGCAGAGCGGTGGATCATGCGGCTCCTGACGTCGACACGGTGGGGTTGATGGAGCTGATGCCATCACAGCGATGGTGAGGATTTGAATCCCCGACGCATACTCTTCCAATTCTTTTTTCCAGGGCCTTCTTCTTCGACGCCGGTGGGACCATCTACACCTCCACCGTCCACTGTAACTGCTTTGTATCCCCCTTATTAGGTCATGTAATACGATCTTCGTCGCCGTGTAAATCTGTTAGTCATTCTAAATATGTAGTACATCTTGTTATCGGCCCACTGAACTTGAGTTGCTAGGCATTGTGTAGCATGTGTGCATTTCATGTATATGCCATGTCTTTCCATTGCTATGAGCATGTGTGCATGTTTTGTATTTTCCATGTCTTTCCATTGCATCAACATGTTAGGGCATTTGTGCAAGTCTTGTAGGTCTTGCCATGGCTAGGCATGGAAGGGTATTTGTGCATGTTCCATGTCTTGGTATTTCTAGCCTTCCCGTTGCGGTGATCGCCACTTTTGCATGTCTTGGCATTGCTAGCCTTGCCAATATGGTGATCACCACTCTTGCATTGAACTTGCTAATGTTGTACTAATGAACGTCACCTACCTGACAACATACCCAAAATGGAGTGGGATATCTCCGGGAACAAGCTCCCCACGCACCTCTTACCTTTGAGGGTGTACCCCCTGCAACCGCTGGAGAGTGAAGCCCGTGGTGGTCGATAGGCTAGAGGAGGTGGCCAAGCAGTCCAACCGTAGCCATGGCTGGCAACCCACGACAGGTCACATGCCTACAACATTGGTGCCTCGACGCTTCTATGTTCAGCTAGACATCGATGACTTGTTCATGCTCGCCATCTCCAGGTCATTATAGGCCCCGCTGAAGGACTGGCTCCAGATTCCACTCCCACGTTGCATGCCGCTGTCGGCCTGCAACGTCTGCGATGAGTGGGTGCAGGTGAACATGCACGGAGTCGCAGTGCTGCTCGGCCGAAACTGGTCGGACACCGTGCTCAATTATGAGCTGGAGTAAGATGTCATGGTTTTCAAGCTCAGTGCCACTGGTTTCCAGCCCACAATTTCAAGAGCGTGAGCTCCACGTTGAGAGGATAAATGTGTCCTTACCACGGCTAACTCCAGCCACTGGCGGAGCGTAGTGGACATGAAACTGGGCTACAACCCCCCCCCCCCCCCCCCCTTCCAAATGCAAAAAATAATTTACTACGTATATGCAGCGCTAATCTGGCCCAAACTATGAGCAGACGTAGCCCAAAATCCAGTCTGGCTTTCCCTTTTCCCAGTTCCCTCCACGGCATCTGAACTGCCTGATCGCTAGGTCTTCTGCTCCTTGCCGAGTCTCGCGACTATCGTCCGTCCTTGCGTCCTCGCCCCTCCAAATCCTCCTCCTCGGCTCTGTGAGTGCACCCAGGTCTGCGTGCATGTCTACACGGCTGAACGCAGCACGCCACCGGCGATTGGCCGACGCCCAGGCTTGGTGTCGTTCTGATGTCTGAATTCTGTTATTTTCTTCCATTCTTGTTCACTGCAATTACGATAGCTCTTACTGAGTTCCACGCTAGCTACTAGGCTAATATGTCCTTCTGCTTTCTGAATTCCCTTAAGACATCATATTCTTCCATTTGTTTCTGTTTGGATGTACTGGTAATTTTGAATTTAGATGTCCATTACACCACTAGATTCATGCTAGATTGATCAATTGACACAAATAAATTTCTTATTCATGTAGCAACGGAATTGCCCCCTATTATATTTGTTGTGTTATATATTGCCATCGAATAATATTTTATATTTGTTCTACGACTTGCCCTATTTTACTGCTTATTTTCTGTTTTCTACGGAATTAGCCCCCTCTTGGTTTTTATTCACGCTCTGCCACTGACTCCAGCGTGGTAAGTTTGTGTACGGACTGATCTGTCGGTCCATTTTGACCAATAACTTTTTTGATCAGGTTGTGTGAGACTTGATGGAAATTGCACCTTGCTGGTTTAGTATGCAGTTTGTGCACTACACTGATATGTATTTAATTAGGTGTTGCTAAACCTTTTGATGTCCAGATGTATGTTTAAATGTGTTAATGTATGATTGAATGGGCACAATGAAGAGCAAATGAGATGGTAAGTTAAGAGCACTATTTTCATAAGGCGTAAGCATAACATAAGGCAAGCAGGCAACCAAACAACTATGTCGGAGCTCTAATTTACCTACAACCATTTTCGGTAGAAAAAATAGACAACTAAACGGGATGCACAACGTGGATCAAACCGTATGTTTCTAGAGAAGCTACACATAAAAATAAGAAAAAAGTCTTTTTTTTTTTTGCTGCAGGTAAACTAACACGCCGTTTGGCGCGGAGTGCATGCATGCATCCTCGTCACGGCCGTACGACCCGAACTCTTCTGCACCACGATTGAGTACTCCCATCAACAACACATTCAATTTTTGCTACTACTAGTACTAGGGTGTATGGGCAGCCAGCCAGCCGGTGCTGTTCCGATCCGGACCACGCATGTGTCACCAATGCCGGCATGTGACTCGCTGGAGCACGCACGCTAGCTGCTGGTGCTGCTGCTGGACCCCCACCGAATCTACGTACCGTTTCTTTGTGTTCAGCCAGTCAACCCTAGCTCGGTGCATCTCAACACACGCTAAAACGGGAAATTATTCATCTAGATAGCTGGAGTTGCGGGCAAAGTGGCAAATTACAACAATCCTTTTTTGGGTAAGTAGAGGTATGTTTTGCAGAAATTCAACTCGCCTAGGAAACTCAGGAAAGTAGTAAAATAACACAAAAAAAAACTGAAATAAATTTGCAACAAACATATTCACATGTTCTATGTATGTGTGAAAAATACAGAAACTGTGCTTTAAATAAGCATTTTTAAATCTCATGTTGTTCGCTGATTTTGTTTTTTCTCACATAACACCACAAATGTCATTGCTTCACGAAATTTTGCACGTATCTAGAGAACTTATATATGTTTGTTGCAGAAAAAAAATTCAGATTTGTTTGAATTATTTTACACTTTTTCAGAACTTTTCTAGTTGGACAAGAGCATATGAACTCGGGAGTCAAAACGGTATTCTCTCTTGCATATTTATTATTCTAGTATGAAAAAAAATCTCTCACTCCCTTTAAACACTTTCTTTTAGCACTATATATAATATTTCTCATGTAAAATGGTAGTACTCACATATCAACTATTTATAAAAGAGCAAAATAGATTTTTTTTACTCCGCCAAAGTTAGTATACACGAGACAACCACTACCCTCCGATCCTATCCATTTAATGAAAGCATATGAGATAACAGATCTCCTTGCCGAAGCCCTTTTCTAGTTTGGAAATAATGGCCGATATCATCATTGACACTTATTCCGACACTACCTTCTTGAACAAAATGCATAATTCATTCACACCACTTTTGTGCAAAATCTTCCATATGGATTCCTTGCCGGAGGAAAGCCCATTTTATCTTAAGTCTTCTCGAAATCAATTTTTGAATATGACACGTTTATTTTCTTCTTATGAAGCTCATGAATGGTCTAAGGAATACTACAACCCCTTATAGAGTATGACGGTCGGTAAAAAAAGCCGTTTGGGTAGGCCTAATCAAATTTGGCGATTCCCGTAACTCGGTTAGTGGCTACTTTGTGAATATCTTGACACTCACCTTTAGGAAGAAGAGTAATAACGCCAAAATTCAACTTATATAGTGGCAAGTTCCCCTGTTGAAGCTGAACAGATCGACAAAGCCATCAAATTCGTCTTAATGACCCCCCCCCCCCCCCCCCCCAAACTTCAGATGGTTCAGTGTCTAGTAATTTGACTTATTTCAGTTTCTCAATCGTTCATGTGAAAGAGATGCTACAATCCAGGATCATTCAACACATGGAGCTCTACAAAAAAATTGAATGGGCATATTTGGACAAAAATTAGGCCACGGTAGATTATTTTCGTGTCTTCATCAATGTAATGCTAAATATGTTTTATATATTTTAATGATATTATATTTGCACTTTATTATTTATTATGGATTAGTTATGTTGTGTTTGTGTATTTATCCATGTGTACCAATAAGCAATTTTTTGATTGACACATGCCAAAATGTAAAAAATACTACTATAAATCCTAAAAAATAATAAATGAATGCCTCTATGTTAACACACATATGACACTACACTGGGATCCACTATGGTTGTAGTAACATTAACTAGTAACATATGCATGTTACTCCAGTAGTCTAATATAATACCGACTATGACTAGTCTAAGGTAAATATACTTGTTGTCAAGCGGGCTTTAAATGATCCAGATATTTACTTGATGATGTACCAAGAACTTGTGCTGCTAAATGACCCGGTTTAACAAAACAAAATATATGTTCGGGGTTATATTGGCGAAAACCTATATTGGAGCCCGGGCTACATGTAGCCTGTTTTTTTAAATTCGAAATCGATATTTTGAAGTTTCCAAAAATCTCGATCAAATCCCGGATGTAGATATTGTTGAAATCTACAATCTTGCAAATTTTCAACTCCAAAGTCGTAGTATTGTGGGTTGCACAAAAAGATTAATGGGTGAATCTGGGTGGTCAACAATACACCATTCCAAAATGTTGAAATTTCCCCGATTTGTCTTTTTTACAGCCCAAAATACAATAAATTTTAAGGTACAATTTTGCACGCTTGTAGATCTCGACACTATCTACATATGTGATTTTTTTTCAGGATTTTTGGACACAAAAAATATGTCATTTTCGATTTTTTAAAGAAACAGGCTCCATGTAGCCCGGGTTCCAAAAACCCACACAGATAAAGAGTGAACAAAGAGGTATTCATTCAGTTTAGTTGAGACCTAGAAGATGTATATTCATGTACACCTCATGGTCTGGCTGGATGAGGATCATCCATACGGTCTCAACAACTTGATGAAATGTCATGGATGTGAAGAACTGAAGACCTTCCTAGATAATATACCCCAACAAAGACTCCGCAACTAAACCTACATGCACACCACTGAATTGACAAGTTCAGATAACAATGTCACTTTCTCTTTGAAATTAGACACACGAGTTATATTGTTTGCCGACATGGCTACAAGTTAGTTGTTTCGTGCGTGTGTATTTATAGAACTACTGCGTCTGTTTGGTACCCCATAATATAAAACGTTTTAGTATTAAGAAAGAGAGTTAGTACGAGTCTAGTACAAATATGCTTGGCGAAGCGAATCATTTCGCACCTGCAACTCACACGTACGTCCCACTCATCATCACACCCGAACGGATTAGACAAACGGCTCAAAAGGCTTTTTCACACCATCGTAACGTTCACCACCAGGGCCCCACCACAGCATGGGGAGGAGAAAGGCAAGCGGCCCCACCTGGCAGTTGCATCCGTGGTCGTTGTCCTGCATCCAAGCTCCACCAAGTGCCAACAACAGTACAGTCTTCTTCACTCCACTGATCCACTCCACTCCCCTCCGCTGCCGCTAATGGTTGGCTCCACATAAAAGCCGCAGGGGGAGAGCGTGAGTCATCAAGCGCGCGCGCGACAACTCCCCACTGCCCGCGCCAGCCAGCCAGCCGCGGCAGTAATAATAACTCGGCGGTCTGCTGACATGCCGCAGTCGCAAGCTAGGATCGAGTAGCTCTCTCGTAGGAGAAGATCAGGAGGGAGGGGACGTGCGTGCGTCGATGCCCCTGGCCGCAGGACGGCAGTCGCGCGCCGGTGGAGGTCACCATGGGGAATAAGAAGGGCGGCTCGTCGTGGCTCACCGCCGTCAAGCGGGCGTTCCGCTCGCCGTCCAAAGAGGACAGCCCCAAGAAGGCGCCGCGCCTCCGCGAGGACCCCGACGCCGACGAGGACAAGGTCCGCCACTTTCCCCTGTTTCTTTTTCTTCTACCATGGCATCTCTGTTCTGTTTGTCCTTCTTCTCGGCGTATGATTGGTCAGTCGTATTAAGGGAACCAACCAGTTAATGACGTTTTGTGTTCGTGCACTTGCGCTGCGCAGAACAAGAGGGAGAGGAGAAGATGGCTGTTCAGGAGGTCCTCGTCCCCATCGCCTTCGCCGGCAGCACCCGTGGCGCCGGAGCAGCAGCAGCAGTCGGCGCCAGTGAGGTCCGCGCCGGGCCCTTCGGTGACAGATGAGCAGCGCCACGCCATCGCGCTCGCCGTCGCCACCGCGGCCACGGCCGAAGCCGCCGTGGCCACGGCGCAGGCGGCAGCCGAGGTGGTCCGTCTGACTCGCCCCTCCTCCAGCTTCGTGCGCGAGCACTACGCCGCCATCGTCGTACAGACCGCCTTCCGTGGCTACCTGGTAGGATACCACTGCTAGCAAATGACTGGCGGCAGTAGGTTTGATGCTGACGCGTTGTGTGTGTTTCTCCTTGCGCAGGCGCGGCGTGCGCTGCGTGCTCTCAAGGGGCTGGTGAAGCTGCAGGCGCTAGTGCGCGGGCACAACGTGCGGAAGCAGGCCAACATGACGCTGCGGTGCATGCAGGCGCTGGTGCGCGTCCAGGCGCGCGTGCGCGACCAGCGGATGCGCCTCTCGCAGGAGTCCCTCTCCGCCGCCGGCGCCGCCGCCTGCGGCAGCAGCAAGTCCTCCTACAGCGTCGACACCTCCACATTCTGGGACTCCAAGTACACCCACGAATACGCCGAACGCCGCTCCGTGGTCCGTCTAAATCCTAAACCAACAGCGCATCTGCCATTCTCATAGTGCTACTTGTTTGGTTAAATGTTTCATGCTGATGGTTTGGTTGGTTTGCAGGAGCGGTCGCGAGACGGCAGCAGCTTCGCGGCGGACGACTGGGACGATCGGCCGCGGACGATAGAGGAGATACAGGCGATGCTGCAGACGAGGAAAGACGCCGCTCTCAAGCGTGAGAGAGCACTCTCCTATGCCTTCTCCCATCAAGTAAGAAACTTGGACGGAAAGTGTTTGAGGATTTGTTTTCAAAGTTGTGCCAGTCTAGTTCGATCTCACAGTTTGTATTGCGTTTTGGTTTTCAAAGATTTGGAGGAACCCTGCGGCGTCGGTGGAGGAGGAGATGGACGTCGACGGGCGGCCGCGCTGGGCGGAGAGGTGGATGGCGTCGCGCGCGTCGTTCGACACCAACAGGAGCAGCACCCGAACCGCAGCAGCTGCGGCGCCAGGGCGCGCGTCCACGGATCACCGCGACCAGGTCAAGACGCTGGAGATCGACACCGCACGGCCATTCTCCTACTCCACGCCACGCCGGCAGGCACAGCCGTCGCAGCACGGGAGCGGTTCGCCAATGCACCGGGCGCAGCACCACCACTCCTCAGTCACGCCGTCGCCGGCGAAGGCGCGCCCGCCGATCCAGGTCCGCTCCGCGAGCCCGCGCGTGGAGCGCGGCGGTGGAGGCGGGGGAAGCTTCACCCCAGCCTGCACTCCCAGCGCCACGCGTCCTCCGGCTCGGCGGTGCCGAACTACATGGCGGCGACGGAGTCGGCCAAGGCGCGCATCCGCTCCCAGAGCGCGCCGCGACAACGCCCGGCGACCCCGGAGCGCGACCGGCCGCAGACGGCCTACAACCCCGCGACCGGGAGCGCCAAGAAGCGGCTGTCGTTCCCCGTCCCGCTGGACCCGTACGGCGGTGGGTACGCGCAGAGCCTGCGGAGCCCGAGCTTTAAGAGCGCGGCGGGGCGGTTCACCTCCGAGCAGCGTTCCACCGTGTCGTCTTTGTCGTGTGCAGAGAGCCTAGGAGGGGAACCGATTTCCCCTTCTTCCACCACCGACCTCCGCCGCTGGCTCCGATGAACCGGGCCGCCGGCGAGATGTTCGTTGTAATGCCTGCGTGTACTCCTCTGCAATTTTTTCCTTGTAATCTCATTTTTGCTTCGTTTTCGTGTGATTCTGTGCCCTGAGGCTCGTGTGTCAGGGCGCAGCTGGAAAGAGTAGTTCGTTAGTTGGGTCGTGTTGAAGTTTGGGAAAGCTTGTAGCTTTACGTGCCTTTCACTTTTCCCGTCTTTTAGGTTTGTGTTTTTTATGTAGTGGAGAGTCGTACCGGTTGTAGCTAGGTGTGCGTGCGGCGACGAGAAGAGCTACCCTTCCCACCAAGAACATATCTAGCGCTCCCACCACATGAGGGTGGTACCCTGCTGCCAATTAAAAACACTATATTTAAATATTCAAAAAAATCTCGTAAGGTATGTTTCTACAACCTCTAAACATTTCAGTTTCAAATTTGAAATGAACATTGAGAAACGAAAACGACAAATCCTGCCATGAATAGTGTCATTGATGTGAAGAAAAAAGACAAAAGAAAAAAGGGCACTACTCATGGCAAATTTGTCTTTTTTGTTTCTCAATGTTCATTTGAATTTGAAGTTGAAATTTTTGGAGGCTGTAGAAACATTTCTTGTGAACACACAAACTTTTTCGTATAACTTTTAAAAAGTTCAAATTAACTTTTTAAAATAGTACTTTTTCGTATAACATCATCCCAGTTGATGGGATCGTTAAGGTCCAGATCAGCCATGGGTTTGAGAAAGAACCAGAGGAAGAAGACGATGAACACCACTTCCATGGCGCCAAGCTCTTATAGGAGCTCGAAATTTTGAGGTTCAAATTCTGTTTGCCTCCATCTACTCCGATTTGGGAATCCAATCTTGATCTCCACCGTGCGATTTGGGAGCAATCCATGGCATGGAATTTTCCCCAATGGATGATGAACAGCTTCCTCTCCGATTGGGCACAACGAATCACCATGGATTGCTTCTGGTTTGGTGGCGCATGTGTGAGCGAGAGAGAGAGGGCACGATCGGGGGGAGAGAGAGAGGCACGATTGGGGGAGAGAGATACGGTGGGATACGAAGAGATCTGCCGCTGCATGAAACGAAATAAGGAGAGTTAGGTGCGTGCATGCAGGGGCAAATTGGGCAAGTTTTGGCTGCTCAGATTCCGCCTTACAGAAATATCGCCTTCCTTAATGGAACGGAGGGAGTATCACGGTAGCACCTTATGGAGTGAGAGAACTAGTTATGTTCTCCCTTCCCACTTCTCAAAAGTGTTATATATACCGGACACAGCGTTTTGACTCATGTGTCTAGATGCACCCGTTATGAAAATGTTTTTTAAATATATTTTAAAATGTCAAAAGAATTCAAACAAAAATTTCGGGTGTACATCCATACATTATATGTTCGCACAAAAAGTTTCGCCAAAAAAAAACATTTTTTGTGGTCTGTGCAAAAAAGAAAAAAATGTCTCGTACAAAGTCATTTTGGAGCACAGTGATTTGTCTTTTTACACAACCCACAAAAATGTCATTTTTTCGCGGAACTTCGTGTGTCAACATAAAATGTTCATATGTACACCTGGGATTTTTGTTTGGAATTTTTTGATATTTTGAAGTATGTTTTTTAGGTAGTGGGATCATCTGTTCCTACTACCCAAAACTGATTTCCGTATCTAAGGGCAATTTCAACATACCGATCCATATGGACAATATGTCTTTTTTTTTTTTTTAGGTCATGAGTCGGACATGTGTTCGGTCATGTCTTTGCTGTCCAATGCATCTAATGGGGCGACCCATTTGGTATGTTCTGATTTTTTTTATATATCAACACTTTGAATTCCTTTATAAATTTGAAGTTTAAATATTACATAAATTTGAAGACCTAGTAGGGATAGATTTACAAAACTGGTCGCACGCAGGCTGGCAAGAATTCTGCGCCAGCACACTCGTGGCAGCGAAAGAAGCTGTCACGAAGGATCCTGAGCGCGTTCTGGCGCGTCCTCGATCAGTTCTAGAAGGGGCGGATCCGTTCTAGAATTGGGAGAGAAGGTGACCGGAGAGGAAGGAGTGAGTTAGGGAATGCCGCACCGGCGCTCCTTTAAAAAATGGTGTGCTGCATTTAAAGCGTTGGCTTGGTCGTTGGGAGGCTGACAGTCAGGCGAGGTTGACAGGCCAGCCAAAAGCAGACATGAGGTGGACGTGTCTGCTTGACCGCATTTCGGGCCCAAATTTGGTGTGGCAAAGGGTCGAACTAGACGTGTCCGCCGCAATCCGGTCTGTTTGAGCTGACCCGTTGGATGGAGTTTTTGCCCGCTCGGACAAGCACATACTCAAAAAGACCAGAAACAGACGAAATGCGTCGGGCCGTTGGAGTGCCCGACAACTCCAAGGGGTGACCCAAACGGACCAATTTTAGGCTCGGCGGATACCAATTGTCCGCCTGTACCCACCATTCCGCCAGTGCGCCCAACCCCATGAACGAAATATACATATATATTAAGTCAACAAATTTTCATAAATAAAAATAAAAATAAAAACATATAGATAATGGGAGGAACTAATTCCTCAAGTTTTGCCTATTTTCACCTTTTGATTTAAATAACCTACAAATGTAATTCAAATCTCTCAAACAGTTATGGTAACTTCTCTTGTATGCCAAACAATTTGTGCAAATATTGAAACAACTGCAAAACATCTCATAAATTTTAAATAGAGAAAATAAAAGGAAACACTCCCCCGATCTAAAATAATTGTTGCAATCTTAGTCTAAAATAATTCAAAACTGCAACGCTTATTATTAACTGGAGATATCACCTCACATTGGTTTGGGCTATTTCTGGCCTAAGTTATCTCTTTTCTGCCTTGGTTATCTCTCGCGCGCGCATAGGGCAGCCAGCCCATCTCCAGCCTAGCTCGGCCTATCCCATTTACCTCTGTGTCGTCCAAGCAGCTCGGTGGTGCGGGATCTGCCACCGATCTCAGGCCACGATCCACGCCGCCGCGCAGCTCGGTGGGACGATAAGGAAGAGATTCCGATGATCCACTTCTCCATTATTCTTTTTCGTTTTGCTCGCCTCACTCCCTCTCTCACGCGCTCGCACCCGAAACTGCCGCGGCGCCGTGCGTCCTCGTGCCGTCGTTCCCGGCATCCGCGCGTCAAACCGAGTACATCTCTAGCTCCGCTGTAAATTTTCTTCCTACCCACCGCGTCTTACGTGCCGGAGCAATTCGAACTCTCCTTCCCCGCCTCCGGCTGTCGTCTCCGAGGTAGGGGTGCAAGTGGGATTCCACCAATATTTCACTTGTAGTTCATTTTATCATTTCTAGTAAAAAAGCTGGTACAAAATTTTGCACTACAAATGCAAAATGAACTACAAGTGAGATATTGGTGAAATCCCACTTGACACCTTACTCTGAGGACGAGTTCGTCGCCGTAAAACCTCCTCCCCCAAAGAATATCACCTCTTCGCTCTCCTGGTGAGCATATAGTCCGCCCCGACCAAACTCTCCTCGATTTCGTGCTCTGTAGCGTCCTCGCGTCAAGCGCCGCCGAGCACCGCCACGGGATTGGTCGCCGCCAGCCATTCCCGGTGACCCGCGCCACCACCCTTTGTGCGATGCGAACTGGTGCGTCTAACTCGCCCGTTAGCCGAACCCCAGGAGCCCTACCTCGCCCTCACGTGCAAGTGGGCCCATTGGTCAGGTTTGACTTGTCCAGCGCTGATGCTCGCGTAGTCCTGTGGGACCCCCTGGTCCTACTAGTTGGCCTGGGTGGCTAGTACAGTACAAGCATGGGTGCAAAACGTTTTGTGTGTATTCTGTTTTCAGAAAATAGTTGAAACTTGTAATGTTCACGGGAAATTCTTATTCGCTCACAAAATTATATATGATATAACAAAATGTTCAGAAAAACGCTCTGCATGTTGATGTTTAAACAACTAAAAACCATATTTAAATAGAATAACTAAATAATAATTTTCTTTTAATATGGAGTTTGTAGAAATGCAATTTGTTATGCATTCCAACTCCATTTAAATTGTTATCATGACTTAGGGTCAATTTCAGTACCTTTAACATATCAGGGCATTCAAATTGTATGTGCATTGCATTGCCTCGTGGATTGAATGTCGTCTCATGCTTAAATTGATGGGTTCGTAGCATTGAATGTAGTTTCTTTCTTTTAGATGTTTGTTTACTCTCGATAGAGCATGAACTCGAGGTCGAGCGCGAATCCACTGAAAATTAACACTTGTCCGTCAACAAAGAAGGCAACCGTAACCCCCTTTTTATCATTTCTGAATCCCATGTTTTCAAGTTTATTTTGAGTCTCCATAATAGTATTTGCATGCAATTTAACTATCTTTTGTCGATATCTAGAGTAAATCATATTCTGGTGCATGCCATTTTGTTGAAACTTGTCTAGTATCTTGCACTATTTTAAAGTCTAGTAGGGTGAATTAATTTCAACTCTTTGTAGTACTACCGATGATGAATAGATCCAGTCACAACTTTTTGTCAATGTGCTAATCCTCGTTATTGTTTTGTGTAGCTAGTGTATGAAATAATAGTATTTCGGTGACACTACATAAAAAATGGTGAGGCTCTTGAAGGAAACATCACCTTCAAGTTATGCCTCCAAATCGTTTGATCGGACTGCAAGCACACGGATATAGGCGCTTAAAGGTGTAAACTGTTTTCACATTAAATTATATCTATGTCATGTAGCATCATATTTTGGCTCTTCTCTAACTATCAATCCACGTATTTTTATCCAGAAACACAAAGCTGATCCGAACAAAATTTAAATGTGCTACTTATAAAGTGGGATCATATCCGTGAACCGTCGCTGTTGTGACGTTTCGCTGCACTGTTCAAAACACTTTTTTAATTAAGAGTGTCTTGGACAGTGTGGCCGAAATGTCACAGCGGTGACGTTATTATATTTCGGCGGCACCGTCCAAGATGGAGCAAGGCTCAGTACGAAGAATTTGATAATTTGGTTTGGTGTAGTTTCTGTTTTTTCAGTTTCTCCGGCTATTTTGTGGATGTGTGTTTAGGGAGCAAGCCTTAGCTGCAGTTTAGGGAGGCATGAGAATGATAGGATTAGCGAAGCATGTGTAACTCATCTTTTGATGCTATGTAATGGTGACAATTGTTATATATGTTATGAACGGTTTTGCTAGCAACTTTGTGCTTCTGCTGTGATATTTTGAATGTCAATTGGCAACTGTATTGCTGCTGTAGGCTTATGAAAAAAACCTCAATGGAAACGAGTAAAACAGAATCTCTGTTTCTGATGTCCCGATACATTGGCAACGGAGATTGGATGGCCACCGTAGCCAAAATCATGCCTCATCGGTGACGGTTTTTCTGGTTCGTTGCCGATGAGAGCCTTCACATCAGTGACAGGGTCGGGGACACGGACCCTTTTTCCGTTTCCGATGGGGTTTTGGCCCGTTTCCGGTGTGTCGTTCTGTACTAGTGTGTACTCGTCTCATGCTTAAATTGATGGGTTCGTAGCATTGAATGTTGTTTCTTTCTTTTTAGATGTTTGTTTACTCTCGATAGAGCATGAACTCGAGGTCGAGCGCGAATCCACTGAAAATTAACACTTGTCCGTCAACAAAGAAGGCAACCGTAACCCCCTTTTTATCATTTCTGAATCCCATGTTTTCAAGTTTATTTTGAGTCTCCATAATAGTATTTGCATGCAATTTAACTATCTTTTGTCGATATCTAGAGTAAATCATATTCTGGTGCATGCCATTTTGTTGTCGCCTATATATGTAAAAAATATGCCCAAAAGTCAATCATGGAGAGGATGATATTTCAATGTATACATGATTTATTATAATGTGTCTTAAATAATATCGTTGTATTGATTTGCAATTACGTAACTTGTTTTCTGAGACTCATTATTGTATGGTTATTTTAAATATGTCTCTAGTCGGAGTTCATGTGATGACACACGTGAATATTAGACTAGCACATATATTTGTTGATGGCAATGTTTTTCGCAAGTCATAGACATGGAGATGTCAGACTAATAATGTGGACTCATGTTATGAACATGGGGTTGGACAGGCCCACCTCGAGACATTGCAATAACGTTCATAGGTCTCTCTACACGATGTGTACGCTTTGTCGTCAGCCCTGAAATTGTTGCATGTACTCGAGATGTGAATCAACCTACTTTTGGGCTATGAAACGCTACACCATGACAGGGTAGTTATAAAGATAACTTTCGGGTTTATCATGACGCATGATGCAAGGCATGGTCAGTCAAGATGGGATTTGCCCCTATCTACATGAGAGATATCTCTCTGGTCCCCTCGAGTAATCGATCCATAAATGCATGGCCGTGCTACACAAGGTTAAGAGTTAACCTAGTAAGGGATTCCATATCAAGAAAGAGTGATTAGCTTGGAGCCTCACCAAACATTGTGATGGTTCATCCAATGCGACCTTTATGTATGTTTGGGAGTTGGTACGTTTTGCTAGAAGCCGCTATCAACAATTGACCGAGTAGGTGTCACTAGTACAGAACGACACATCGGATACCCCTCTATGGAAACGGCACGAGTTAGGCGACAGAGAATCGCGATTTTAGCGTTGCGGACGAGGCCTGGCAGAACTGGGCCATGGCTGGTCCGTCAACATTGGTTACGGAGAATTTTCGATCTCCGTTACCAATATTATTGGCAACGGTCATAAATTCACCTCCGTTTCCAATACGTATCTCTATGGCAACGGTTGTTTATGGTTATCCGTTTGTGATGTGCTTGGAAAATTGCAGTTGCAAACTGGAAGCACGCTTGTTCAATGCGGCTTAATTCATGAGGGATTGGAACCGCGCGAAGCCAGGCAGTTCTCGCATTTTCCCCTTCGTTCTCTCCCACATTCTCTACCACACTGGCATAACCGCCATGGAGGAACCCTGGTGGCAGAACGAGGAAGTCTCGAGCGACGACGTGAGCGCTGAAGACCGCGGTGAAGTCCCATGGTGGGATCAAGACGGGCCGCCGGACTCGGACCCCGACGACTCGGACCCGCCATCTTCACGCTCTGTAGAAGATGACTCCGACGTCTCGGACCCGCCGTCTTCACGCGAAAGAGAAGACGACTCCGAAGAGGACAAGTCACCAGAGGAAGAGGAGCCGGAGGACCCGCCGGAGCCGTATTCTAGCCAGGAAGAATACGACGCCGATGACGACGACGACGAGGAGGAGGCATCGGAGGAGGCACCAGAGGAGGAGGCATCGGAGGAGGCGCCAGGGGAGGAGGCAGCGGAGAAGGACGTCCCGGATGAGGACGCGCCGGAGAAGGAGGATCACGCTCCGGAGAAGGAGGCGCGAGAGGAGGATTCGCCGGAGAAGGACGCACGGCCGGAGAAGGAGGAGCACGAGCCGGAGGAGGAGAAAGCGCACGCGCCTGAGGAGAAGGCAACCGGCAAGAAGCGACGCCGCGCCGCGGATGACAATGGCGCGGAGGCAGGACGTAAGCAGAACAAGTAGAGTAGATAGTTAGTTCAATTCTACTGTATCGATCCTTTGTAAGTAGGCCCAGTGTGTCAGTGAAGAAATTAAAGGAAACGGTTGTTTATCGCCTCCGTTTGCGATGTTCTACTTTGTGCTATAAATGTGCCACTGCGGCAACCCTAACGCTCTCGCTCTCACTCTCACTCCACAGTCACAGTGTGGCGGCGGCTCCAGACCTAACCCTTATCTCGCAGATCTGAGTGGCGCGTCGGGCCGGCATCGCCGCCGTGCATCTTCCCCCAGCGGCGCGTCGGCGAGCTGCCGCGCATCTTCCCCCAGCGGCGCGTCGGCGCATCTTCCCCCCAGCGGCGCGTCGGCGCATCTTCCCCGAGTATGTCGCCGACACAGATCTGTTGGTCTATTGCCGCGCATCTTCCCCGAGTATGTCGCCGACTACATCTTACACTTTATTTAAAGTAGCATAGAAAACTTGTCTAGTATCTAGTCTAGTATTTGTCTCTGTTTGTAATACTCGGGGTGAATTAATTTCAACTCTTGTAAAGTCTAGTTTTCTAGTCTAGCATAGAAAACTTGTCTAGTATAAGAACTTGTCTAGTATATAGAAAACTCGTCTAGTATCTTGCACTTTATTGTTTCTGTCTAGTTTTCTAGTCTAGCATAGAAAACTTGTCTAGTATATAGAAAACTTGTCTAGTATCTTGCACTATTTTAAAGTCTTTTTTTTTTTTAGAAAAGGGAGTTTTATTAATCCCAGGCTCTGCATCGAGTGATGCACACAGCCGATTATTACAAAGTTTGAAGTGCGTTATTACATCTCAGGAATCACGAAAGATAGAGACACCCTACAACCGACACTGACAAAGACAAAGCACAACTACGAAAGTCGACTAATATGTTGCCACGTATGCCGGGAGAAAAAAATCCAGTGCCACCCGCAGAAGTCTCGTGCATCCAGCCTCCATAAGTTCCCGCTGGTCCGAAGGTAGCAGGAAAGCCCATAACTGGATCCAATGCACCGCCATATGAATAACCTGTAAGACATGAAAAGTATCTTTCTTGTTAAAAACAAGACTATTCCTACAATTCCAAATAGACCAACAAATAGCTGAAACGCCGATACGAATCATAGCCTTGGTCTTTTTATCTACCCCGTTTAACCAATTCCCAAACATATTCGAAACATTGGTAGGGGAGGAATATTGTAGGTACAAAACACAACACGCCAAACAAGTTTAGCAAACGGGCAAGCTAGAAATAAGTGTTCAATAGTTTCTGTGCATCCACAAAAGGCGCACTTAGTACTCCCTTGCCAATTCCGTTTTGCAAGTTTATCCTTAGTTAGCAAGACCTTTCTATTAAGGAACCACATGAAATTTTTAATTTTTAGCGGTATTTTTAACCGCCAAAGATAGGTTCGTAAGAACCTAGTGTGCCCATTCATCAAGTCCTCATACATGGATTTAACTGTAAATAAAGCATTTTGAGTAAGTTTCCAATGGAATGTATCAGGAACATCATTTAACGTAATATCCATCAATCTATGGACTAAATGTGACCACATGTCCCATTTATTACCAGTAAGCGCCCTCCTAAAACTCAAATGCATAGGTGGCGCATCATGTAGCACTTGATGAACCGAAACATCCTTGTGCTGCACAATGTTATAGAGTAATGGATATTGGTCCTTTAATGGAGAATTACCTAGCCATGTATCCTCCCAGAACCTCGTAGTTTCCCCATTGTCAAGTTTAAAATAACCTCTAGCAAGGAAATCTTCTTTAACCCTCATAAGACCCTTCCAAAAAGGCGAATCTGTTGGTTGTGCCTCTACTTGAGCTAAAGTTTTATTGGAAAGGTACTTATTGTGCAGGAGCTCCTGCCATACCCCTTCCTCATTTAAAAGTTTAAACAGCCACTTACTGAGTAAACATTTATTCTTTAGCTCCAGCACCTCTACCCCCAAACCACCCTGATCTTTAGGTCGACATATGATGTTCCATTTAGTTAATCTATATTTCCGTTTGTTTTCATCACTCTGCCAGAAGAAACGCGATCTATAGAAGTCTAGCCTTTTCCTTACCCCCTTAGGTATTTCTAGAAAAGACAACATAAACATCGGTAAACTTGTCAAGACCGCATTAACCAAAACTAAGCGATCACCATAAGACAACTTTTTGTAGTACTACTATTTTAAAGTCTAGTAGGGTGAATTAATTTCAACTCTTTGTAGTACTACCGATGATGAATAGATCCAGTCACAACTTTTTGTCAATGTGCTAATCCTCGTTATTGTTTTGTGTAGCTAGTGTATGAAGTAATAGTTTTTCGGTGACACTACATAAAAAATGGTGAGGCTCTTGAAGGAAACATCACCTTCAAGTTATGCCTCCAAATCGTTTGATCGGACTGCAAGCACACGGATATAGCCGCTTAAAGGTGTAAACTGTTTTCACATTAAATTATATCTATTTCATATAGCATCATATTTTGGCTCTTCTCTAACTATCAATCCACGTATTTTTATCCAGAAACACAAAGCTGATCCGAACAAAATTTAAATGTGCTACTTATAAAGTGGGATCATATCCGTGAACCGTCGCTGTTGTGACGTTTCGCTGCACTGTTCAAAACACTTTTTTAATTAAGAGTGTCTTGGACAGTGTGGCCGAAATGTCACAGCGGTAACATTATTATATTTCGGCGACACCGTCCAAGATGGAGCAAGCCTCAGTACGAAGAATTTGGCAATTTGGTTTGGTGTAGTTTCTGTTTTTTCAGTTTCTCTGGCTATTTTGTGGATGTGTGTTTAGGGAGCAAGCCTTAGCTGCAGTTTAGGGAGGCATGGGAATGATAGGATTAGCGATGTCCCGATACATCGGCAACGGAGATTGGATGGCCACCGTAGCCAAAATCACGCCTCATCGGTGACGGTTTTTCTGGTCCGTTGCCGATGAGAGCCTTCACATCAGTGACAGGGTCGGGGACACGGACCCTTTTTCCGTTTCCGATGGGGTTTTTGGCCCATTTCCGATGTGTCGTTCTGTACTAGTGTGTACTCGTCTCATGCTTAAATTGATGGGTTCGTAGCATAGAAAACAAAAATTTCCTACGGTAAGAACAGCCAAGACACCAAGATCTAATCTTGTGGATGCAAGCAACGGGTAGAACCAAGTTCCAAAAGAACTCACCCTTGAATACCGAAAGCGTTTCGAGAATGATTCTCGTGGACGGTGTAATCGATCACTTGCCGATATCAAGATCGCGAAGATGAACGCTGCAACGGGCAGCGCTTCCGTACTCGTTCACACGTACAACTTGACGACGAACTCCGTTCCCTCGTTCCAGCGGGGCAGCGGAAGTAGAGGATCCACCGGGAAGTCCAACAACACTTCTATGTGGTGGTGGTGGAGAAAATATTTCTGCAGGGCTTCGCCTAAGCCATGTCTTTTTCGGTGGAGCAGCGGGAAGAGAAACAAGTGGACAAGTGAAAGAAAAAATGAGAGAGGAGTACCACCACTCAATATAGAGGAGAGGGCAGGCAGCAGCCCTAGGGATATGCCAGCCCAAGGAGAAATCCCATTTCATCCCTCTTAATGTGAGTGGTAACTCCATTTTAACTCACTTGAAACTTCCTTTTAATTTCGTAGAAACTCCCACTCATAAATCCCAAGAGTTTTCTCCGATAAATGAATAAAACATTTTAATTCTTTTATTTGAGATTTAATATTTGTTGATTCTTTTAATCAACAAACATTAACACTTACCCCCCTTGAACTATTTCAATATTACCCGAAGCAATTTCGGTGCTGTCCAGACTTTTCTCCAATATTCTGTATCCTCTCAATAGCGTCGGCAAACCTTAAGTGTGTCACCCTATGGTTCGTGAATAATGTGGACATGATCGAGACACCTCTCCGATCAATAGTCAACAGCGGGATCTGGAGATCCGTAATGACTCCTACACATTCAACGATGAATCTTGTGATCGCGTGAACCATAAAAGTCGTAATTAATTCCATTTGTCTCGCGATATTTTACTTATCCGAGATCCGATCATTGGTATCAACTATACCTAGTTTGATCTTGTTACCGACAAGTACTCTTTATTCGTTCTGTGATATGACATCCTTGTGACCTAGTCACGTGCTTGTAAGCGGTGTCGATGTGATATCACCGAGAGGGCCCAGAGTATATCTCACCGTCATTTGGATGGACAAATCCCACTCTTGATCCATGAGCCTCAACTAATACTTTCAGAGTACCCAATGCCACCTTTATAGTCACCCTTTTACGGTGTGACGTTTGATGTCATCAAAGCACTCATCCGGTGTTAGTGAGTGACATGATCTCATGGTCTAAGGATTAGAGTTATTTCGTATGTGATTGATATAATAATGTAAACTTAATGACTTGATCGTATTGCCATATCTACTTTGGGTGTATGTTCATCACATCATTCTTCTAATGTTGTGACCCCGTTATTAACAACATCCAATGTTCATGATCAGAAAACCTTGATCATCAGTTAATCAACGAGCTAGTTAAACGAGAGGAGTTACTAGGAACTCTTGTTTATTAGTCACACATGTATTAACGTTTCCGATTAATACAATTCTAGCATAAAAATAAACATTATCATAAACACGGAATATGATAATAACCGCTTTATTATTGCCTCTCGGGCATATTCCTTTCATAAATGTGCATGAACCTATAGGGTCACACACTTAAGACGTTGGAAGCATAATTCGGATTGCATCTCAATTGGGTTGGAAACAACCCATTCCGGGGAGGTCTATATAAAGGAGAGGAGGTTAGACGTTTTAGGGTGCTCATTCCGCAACACATTCCACCGCAGCCACCGTCTCCCCATGCCCCGGCCGTCTGGACGGACCTAGCAGTCCAGCGTGCGCCGCTTGCACGCTGAACGTGTGGATACCGATAGAGGTGATGCATCTATAACACTTGGACGAGCCGCTGAGATCAGCTGTTCGTGGGAGCTACATGATCGGGAGGATTGCACATTTCCCCTGCCCCGTCCCGCTTCACCGAGATCGACACCGCGCATCTGGTGGTAATTATGTGGTCTGTAACTGCAACAGTTGCTGGTTTATGCTTACAAAATTTTGATTTTCACTAGTGTAGCCTACCGGTATTTCTACAAAATATTCTTATCTACTTCTCCTAGCTTGATCGGGGTTTTTCTTGTGCGAGCCTTTATCGGGGTGTTTATGTCTAGCCATGCTTAGTTCTTTATGCTAAGGATATGGTCTTCAGACTGGAACACTTCATGAACCTAGCATGACTTGATAAGATGAATTGATGTGTGATAAATTGGTTAAAGGCTTAGATGAGACACCACGTCAGGAATGTGGTGGGTTGTCTCATTTTCGCTGACCAAGGAACCGAGTTCTCATATCCCTATCCAAGAGTTAGCATATAGCCACACGGGTCTATGCTGCACAGCCTCATCGACACTTTAACTTGTTTACATCTATTCTATTTATCTATGGGTCGCATAGTTTGGGTGTATCATTTGACATATGCATAAAAATTGTTATGAAATGAGATGGAGAAGGAGGTGCATACATTTTGGGATATATAGATTAAAATCTAGGACTGCTATTTGTATTACTATTTCTTCTTATCGGGTGCACCGGTGCAGCTATCTTTAGAACAACCGATTTGCTCAAATATAAAATATCACGTCGCAACATGCGGGATATCACCGAGTAAAAGATGAGCCAGTAAACACCAGCCAAGGCGACAATCAGACCATAAGTGGCCGGCCTTTAGCGTAGCCAAGCTGCCTTCCTCTTCCGCACGGTAGTCAAAATTTACCTTTAGTAAGCCCTGCTTTAATCAAGGTGTGAAGCTTCCTTGTTATGGAGAAAATGAAAAACATGCTCGCTACAATCAGATCAAAGATTGACAACTTTGATTAAATATTATATTTTAGGTGTACTCGCTACCGGCACCCCTTGTCCCTATGACCAGTCCGACAGAATGAGTAAGCGTGTTGGGTCTTGATACTGATGATGTCACTACAGGCAACTCGCTATCAACGAGAATGTTGTCTCTTACTGAAATAATATTCTGAAGTTATGAGACAAACATATGTCAAACTTAGGGGTAGAACTCTGGTCACTGGGACAACCACCCTCAAATTCATCTAACCACGTGTTGTTTCTCTATATAGTCACAAATTAATGGCGCAACAAGCTGAATCACTGAAACATTATTATCCATCTAACCACATGTTGTTTCTATATAGACATAAACAGGAGTTAACACCAAAAGAGGCCGAATCACTGCCACATTAGAGCATCTCCAGTCGCGGCGCCCAAATGGGCGCCCAAAGGCCGTCCGGGCGTGCCATTTGGGCGCTGTCCGGACAAGGTGCGCCATTTGGGCGCCCGCGTTCCCCACTCGCGGCGCTCAAAGGGGCGCCCCAAAAGGGTTTTTTACATGAATTTCAATATTTTGTGAAATTAAAAATCAAACATACATAAATATGTAATAGCTCAAATACAATATTTAATAGTTCAAATATATAAAATAAAGTTCAAACGTCTTCCTCTTCCTCCTCTGCCGCTGCTATGCCCCGGCGTGCCCACAAATGCTCCGCTAGATTAGTTTGGAGTGCATTATGAGTATTTTCATCACGAATTTCCAAATGCATTGAGATATAATCAGCGAAATCTGCCGGCACGTTCTGATCAACCTGTGCATGAGGACCCTCAAAGTCATATGGCATGTGATCATGCACTGGATTATAGCGCTCACTCTCGATGATCATGTTGTGCAGGATGACACAATAATTCATCACCCCCACATTTGCTCATTCGACCATGTCAGAGCAGGATACCGAACGATAGCAAACCTTTGCTGCAGCACTCCAAATGCCCGCTAGACATCCTTCCTGGCGCTCTCTTGTTCAGCGGCAAAATGACAAGTTTTGTTCCCGCGAGGGTTGGGGACGCTCTTCACAAATGTTGCCCACTTTGGATAGATGCCATCGGCTAGGTAGTACCCTTTGTTATACTCGTGGCCATTGACCACATAGTTGACAGGTGGGGCATGACCTTGAACTAGCTTCGCGAACCTAGAAGAGCGCTGCAACACATTGATGTCGTTATGTGATCCTGCCATGCCGAAGAATGCGTGCCAAATCCATAGTTCATGATCGGCCACAGCTTCAGGAACCACAGTGCAATATCCTTTGTGGCCTCCTTTGTACAATCCTTGCCAACCAAATGGACAGTTCTTCCAGCTCCAATGCATGCAGTCTATGCTTCCAAGCATTCCAGGAAATCCTCTAGCTGCATTCTGTTCCAGGATCCGAGCTGTTTCTTCTTCATTTGGTCTTCTCAAATAGTTTGGGCCAAACACACCAATCACCGCCCTGCAGAACCTGTACATCGACTTGATGATTGTGGACTCTGACATCCGTAGGTAGTCATCTACAGAATCAGCAGGTGCTCCATATGCAAGCATTCTCATGGCTGCAGTGCACTTCTGGATTGACGAGAAACCAACAGTTCCCACGGCGTCCTTCTTCAACTTGAACCATGGATCATAAGCCCACACAGCTTGCACGATCTGGTTGAACAATCCACGGTTCATCCGAAAGCGTCGACGGAAATCCTTGGCGGTGGCGACAGGAACTTCGGCAAAGTAGTCAGAGACTAACATGCAATGGCCTTCCATTCTCTGCCTCGGCTTGCTCTTCTTCCTTCCGAACGACGAGCCTCCCCGTTTTGGGGCGGCATTGGCTTCCTCGTCGGCTTGAAGTTGGAGAAGACAACTGAGAATTGCTATATTCTCATCTTCCTCCGCGGCGATGGCGTCTTCTTCTTCCAACAGCATCGCGGCCATCATCTCGTCGTCGCTATCCATCTGCAATACAACGCGGCCACTGATCAACGACCGGTCGCCGGCTAGCATCAATAATTCAGTCAAAAACCAGGCGAACCTTCCGCCGAACACCTTGCAGGCAGGGCGGGTCGCGGAGAGACCGCCGGGGACGGCTGTATCGAATACAGCAGCGGAGAGATCGCCGGTGCCCGGAACCGAAGGCCGTCGAGGAGAGGAAGCAAACGGCGGCGCCGGCGTCCAGGTTTGGGTGGAGCCGGCGGGGGGGGGGGGCGGCGGGGGCGACGAGCAAAGTGGGGCGACTGGGGTGACGATGAAAGACGGGGATAAAATCGGGCGAGAAAACGACGAGACATAGTCCGTGTCTCACTGCCAGGCGTGGCCCGCACGTCGGGAGCCGACGTGGCGTCGCGTTTCCTTCCGTCCGGGGCCGCCCCAAGCCTCCCCAAGTTGAGGGCGTGGGCTGGGCGTGCCGGACACAAAACTTGGCCGCGCCGGACCCAAATCGCGTTTGGGCGCCGCGAGTGGGGGCGATTTTGTGTCCGGCATGCCCCAAAGACGTTTGGGCGGCCGTTTGGGCGCCGCGAGTGGAGATGCTCTTATGTAATACGCGAAGATAGATGCAGCGAGAGTCACGATTAGACAGAGGAGGGTGCGGTCCCATGTCCAGACGTTGTGGCGAATGTTTGTGCGACATAGTTTCCATTGTTATAAGCATATATTTAACTAGAGAACTTTATTTTGAAGGCCTTCCGTAAGACTCCCTACGTCCAACGTCATAAGAGCAAATACAATAAGGTACAATCAGTAGGTTATAAGAAATTAAATAATATACTTATGTTTAGTTGGAGGTAAGAGAATAGGAGAGAGAATAAAAATGGGTTGTAAATTAGTAGCCAGATACAACATCTGCTCAAAAACCTTTGTGAGAGTGTTAGTTGGGCCAACTATAAATAAAGTAGTACATGTTTAAAACTAACTATTATACATGTTGGCTATTAGGTTGGCTATATATGATATGACACTATTGTACTCTGGCTATATTACTATCCTTACTCCAAGGGTGGAGAGCCAAAACACGCGGATTAAGGCAAATATTAACTTTCTTGAAAACCTCATGTTTCCCTTTAATGGCTCAAATTTCTAAATATCGTGCATGCATTGGTTAGTTCGACTCAACCCATTAATCTTTCTAAAACATAGGAAAGGGCCGGCATCTGAATTGGCTAGGAGGGAATTAAAAACAGTGCATGCACACAAATTTCAGAATAATTAAGACTCCATCCTTATAATTCCGAACTATTTCAAAATGGCCTCCACCCTTAATTATAATCCCGAACAGGGGGAGCATTTTGTTTTTTATCACGTTATTTCAGGTAGTGGCATATTATAAGAGACAACTACCTAATGCATTGTTTTTTTTTAAAGTTGTAATGTATCTTAATTTTCCTGCATTTAATGATTTTACCCTCATATTTGCAAGTGATCTTTCTAACAACAATTTTTGCATGTGATGTGGAGGATATGCCGAAAGGGTAATACTCCCACGTTGACAAATAACCAGCCTATCAGGGTGGCCCATGGGTGGTAAAGCCTTCCGGCTTTACCGGGCGGCCCAGTGGGCTGAAGCGCAAGGAGAACCTAAAAGCCGTCTTAGTGAAGTCCAAGACGAAGGCCTGACGACGTCTGCCTCATGGAGCAAGTTAGGTTATATGCCGTGTTAGTCTAGGACTCCTTATGTAGGTCGGTTAGATCTTTCCTTATAAGAGAAGACACGACGCCTATATAAGCCGGTCTCTTGGAAGCCTTAGAGCTACGCTTTTATAATTCTCATTGTAATATATTCACATATTCGCTTTGGTGAATTATAACAGCACGTCGGATCTCGCCGCCGTTGTGAGATCTGAAGCTGGGTAAAACCTTGTGCGCAATCCCGTTACCGGAACCCTCCACGTTCTTCTCCACCTTCTACACATGGCGTATGGCACCCTATTTCAGCCCCTTCGGTTACAATACATCGACATGTGATTTTGTTTGTTAAGGCAACTAGATTTATTTCTTAATTAAATATAGTGATGCATCATTAGTTTTCCTATAAAACAATGCTAAATACATCCATTAGGGAAGGCCTAAAACGTGATCAGGATTGACAGACTATGCAGCCGTTCAGATTTATTTCCGAGCGAGACAAAATGGCTATCATCGATGTCAGCTCGATTTATAATATATCATGGGGCAAGAGTGTTATCGGCTATCTTCAAATCCTGCTATATGGCGAAAAGTCGCCTTTTCTTTTACTTTTTTGGAATTTACATTTTAAAGTTTAGAAAAATTTCGAGAAAAATCATAAAGTTTGATAATGACGTACTCTAAGGAGCTGCAAATTTTCAACGCGAAATATTTTGTATTCCGGCCTACAAAAAAGACAATATCTGTCAAATCTGAAAAGACTGTTCACCACCTCAGATCAAGAAATTTGTTATTTTTACGCTGCAAAAATACAAAATATTTCACACTGATTTTTTGCACACTGGTAAAGTTAACATTATCTACATTTATAATTATTTTTAGAATTTCTTTGAAACTTTGAAGGGTTCACTAGTGGAAAAAGGGCAACAGGTTTCGACCTTTAGTACCGGTTCCTTTCCCTTTGGAACCGGTACTAGTGGGTTCGATTTTCCCTTTTCCAACGGCTAGAACGGCCGTCCCGGTTCGAGAGGGCCATTTAGTCCTGGTTCCAGACAAGAACCGGGACTAAAGGTCCACCACATGCGGCCGCAGAGCTCGGGGCCCGCGCGAGAACCTTTAGTCCCGGTTCTAGGCTGGAACTGGGACCAAAGGTGGACCTTTAGTCTCGGTTCTTGGCTGGAACCGGGACTAAAGTTCTTCCTACATCATCTTCCACCCCGAGCCAGCCAGCTTCATTTTTCCAGCTCGAGTTTCATCTCCATTTTCTCTCCATTTCCCCTCCCGAGGTCGAGTTCGTCCCCATTTTGTTCATCATTTGTCAAGATTGACGGCGCCCCATCTATCCAAGGGTTAGCACAGCTTCATCCTTTTTCCGGTGCTCGTTTCGTTGCTTATTTAGCTCATTTAGCTCATTTCATATTTGTAGTGCTAGCTAGGTGTTTGATGAAATGCCTAAGTTAGTGATTTCATTTGAGCTCAAACTAAATTATGATTTGTGTGTTTTAGTGTCGTCCCGTCTATCCGTCGATCGCCCGCGCCGTCCCGTCACCGGCACCACCTCGGTGAGCCTCTTTTTCTATTTTTTATTCTAAAAAATCTTAGGTGTATGATTTAGAAGCATAATTATTATTTGTATAATTTTATTAGTTGTATAATTGTTTGTTATATATAGTGTCATGGTTTTGACATCTGTCCACACCGGCTCTCGTCCGCTCTATTATTCGGATGTGGTATGATTGTTTGTTATAACTATATATTTGTTTCGTTTCGTGTTTATCGCAATCATGCCGACCAACTTGACATAGATATATTTTTATCTAGGAGGTAGTTGAACCGGAAATTCCAACCGACCCTATTATCGAGTTTTTTGAAAAAGAAAACAATGATTTGAAAGAAAAATTGAAAAGAAGTGAAGATCTTCGTCTCCAATGCTTAGAAGAGAAGATGAAATTGGAGTTCAAGTTTGCCGACGTCGTCGATGATCACGAGATCAAGATGGAGGCAATGCGCTTGGATCACGAGATCAAGATGAATGCAATGCGCTTGAAGCTTAAAAAGATTAGAAAATATGCCATTAGTCAAGAGGCTTGGTATCATTATGCTGTTGGTTCAATAATTACCTTAGTTGCGATTCTGATCGCATTTGTTGTTGGATTTAAATTCTTTAGATAGTTGTATGTTAGTTTCAATTAATGTATGTTTATGAGAACTATGTATTAGATTTGGTCACTACTCTACTTTGCTTGATGAACTTGTATTAATTAATTTGGTCACTTATCTATTCATGATCGATGTAGTATATATATAATGGTTTTTGATATACTAATATAATGCAGATGAGACGGCAATGGATGTACGGTGACCGACGCTGTCCCGAGTTCATTAATGGCATGCATGATTTTCTCCGTGTGGCTGAGACAAACAAGCGGACGAATGGTTTTATATGTTGTCCATGCAGTGTCTGTAAGAATATGAGTGATCACTCTAACTCAAAAGTCCTTCACGTCCACCTGTTGCAGAATGGTTTCATGCCTGGTTATTATTGTTGGACCAAGCACGGAGAAAGAGGGGTTATAATGGAAGACAATGAAGAAGAAGAGGATAATGACAACTATCCTATGTTCGATGAACACGGTGATAGGGAAGACGAAGTTGAAGAAGATCCCATTGTTGATGAGCCCGACGATGATCTTCGTCGGGCCATTCGTGATGCACAAATGGACTGTGGAAGTGAAAACGAGAGGTTGAAGTTGGAGCGCATGTTAGCTGATCACACCAAATTGCTGTACCCAAATTGCGAAAATGGCCAGAAAAAGTTGGGTAGCACACTGGAATTGCTACAATGGAAGGCAGAGAATGGTACTTCTGACAAGGGATTTGAAAATTTGCTGAAAATATTTAAGAAGATGCTTCCAAAGGATAACGAATTGCCCTCTAGTACGTACGAAGCAAAGAAGGTGGTCTGCCCTCTAGGATTAGAGGTGCAGAAGATACATGCATGCATTAATGACTGCATCCTCTACCGCGGTGAGTACGAAAATTTGAATGCTTGTCCTGTATGCGGTGCATTGCGGTATAAGATTGGGCGAGATGACCCTGGTGATGTTGAGGGCGAGCACGGTTGTCCAAGGAAGAGGGTTCCTGCCAAGGTGATGTGGTATGCTCCTATAATACCACGGTTGAAACGTTTGTTTCAAAACAAAGAGCATGCCAAGTTGTTGCGATGGCACAAAGAAGACCGTAAGAAAGACTTGATGTTGAGACACCCCGCTGATGGGTCCCAGTGGAGAAAAATCGACAGAGAGTTCCCGACATTTTCAGATGACGCAAGGAACTTAAGATTTGGTCTAAGTACAGATGGCTTTAATCCTTTTGGAGAGCAGAGCTCCAGTCATAGCACTTGGCCTGTGACTCTATGTATCTATAACCTTCCTCCTTGGCTGTGCATGAAGCGGAAGTTCATTATGATGCCAGTGCTCATCCAAGGCCCGAAGCAACCTGGCAACGACATTGATGTGTACCTGAGGCCATTGGTTGAAGAACTTTTACAGTTGTGGCGTGAAGAAGGTGTGCGTGTGTGGGATGAGCACAAACAAGAGGAATTTGACCTACGAGCGCTGTTGTTTGTAACCATCAATGATTGGCCTGCTCTTAGTAACATTTCAGGACAGTCAAACAAGGGATACAATGCATGCACGCACTGTTTAGGTGAGACTGAAAGTATACATTTAGGTAACAAGAATGTGTACCTGGGCCATCGTCGATTTCTTGTACCCAACCATCCCTTAAGAAAGAAAGGCAAACATTTCAAAGGTGAGGCAGATCGTCGGCCGAAGCCTACCCGCCCTTCTAGTTCTGTTATACATGATATGGTCAAGGATTTAAAAGTAATCTTTGGGAAGGGTCCTGGCGGTCTATCTGTTCCGAATGACGCTCTCAACCACGTACCCATGTGGAAGAAGAAATCTATATTTTGGGAGCTGCCCTATTGGATAATGCTAGAGGTTCACTCTGCAATCGACGTGATGCATGTGACAAAAAATCTTTGCTTGAACCTGCTAAACTTCTTGGGCGTGTATGGGAAGTCAAAAGATACACCGGAAGCAAGGCAGGCCCATCAACGTATGATGGAACGAGACGGCGCTCATTCAGAGAATCATCAAGGTCCTGCGAGCTACGCTCTTACGAAAGAAGAGAAGAAAATATTTTTTGAATGTCTTCGCAGTATGAAGGTTCCATCTGGCTTCTCGTCGAATATAAAGGGAATAATAAACATGGCAGAGCTAAAATTTCAAAACCTAAAGTCTCATGACTGCCACGTGATTATGACACAATTACTTCCGGTTGCATTGAGGGGGCTTCTACCAGAAAATGTTCGAGTACCCATTGTGAAGCTATGTGCATTCCTCAATGCAATTTCTCAGAAGGTGATCAATCCACTAACTCTACCAAGTTTACAGAAGGATGTGGTCCAATGTCTTGTCAGCTTCGAGTTGGTGTTCCCACCAACCTTCTTCAATATTATGACGCACCTCATAGTTCACCTAGTCGAAGAGATTCTCGTTCTCGGTCCTGTATTTCTACACAACATGTTCCCCTTTGAGAGGTTCATGGGAGTCTTAAAGAAATACGTTCATAACCGTGCTAGGCCAGAAGGAAGCATCTCCAAGGGCTATGGAACGGAGGAGGTCATTGAGTTTTGTGTTGACTTTATTCCTGATCTAAAGCCGATTGGTGTTCCTCAATCGCGCCATGAGGGGAGACTGCGTGGAAAAGGCACGCTAGGAAAAAAAGCAACACTATGTCAAGACGGGAATTCTTTCACTCGAGCACACTACACAGTTCTACATAATTCCAGCTTGGTGGCTCCGTATATCGAGGAACACAGGAATATTTTACGCTCCAAATACAGGAAAAGATTGTATTGATGGAGAACACATGAAGACTTTCGGCGGTTGGTTACAAAGACGTCTCATTAATGACACCAATGTTGGAGAACAGCTATACTTGTTGGCCAAGCAACCATCTTCGACTATATTGACTTTTCAAGGGTACGAGATAAATGGAAATACATTTTACACGGTCGACCAAGATAAAAAGAGCACCAACCAAAACAGTGGTGTCCGCTTTGATGCAACAAACTGCAATGGGCAAAAGGAAACATATTATGGTTACATAGAGCAGATATGGGAACTTGACTATGGACCTTCTTTTAAGGTCCCTTTGTTCAAGTGCAAATGGTTCAACCTAGAAGGCGGGGTAGAGGTAGACCCACGGTACGGAATGACTACAGTGGATCTCAAGAATCTTGAGTACGAGAACGAACCATTCGTCCTAGCCAGTGAAGTGGCTCAGGTTTTCTATGTGAAGGACATGTCTACCCTACCAAAAAAAAAAGATAAGCAAGCGAATACATCATACGATGAGCCAAAGCGCCACATAGTTCTTTCAGGTAAAAGAAACATCGTGGGAGTGGAGGACAAGACAGACATGTCAGAAGATTACGATAAGTTTAATGAAATTCCGCCCTTCAAAGTGAACACTGACCCAAGCATCAAGTTAAATGAAGAAGATTGTCCATGGTTACGGCGCAATCAGAAGAAAGGGACACACACGAAGAACAAGTGAACACTAGATAGGGATGTTGTTGGTGATGTGTAATAATGTATTAACCTTTTATGTAACTGTGTTCTGAAAGTTGAAACAAAACACACGGTTTCCCCTGCATACAGCCCGACGGTGGCTCGCGAGTGCCCGCATATCAAATGCACCGTCGGACGTATGCAGGGAATCTGAATGCTTTGTTTACGAAATGAACTACAATGAGTACAGAGTGAGTGCCAAACATGTCCGAGAGGTTGGCTATATATAGGGTCAGTGTATTCTGAAAACTCTAAACACTGAAGAGAACAAAACACACGGTTTCCCCTGCATACAGCCCAACGGTGGCTCGTGAGTGCCCGCATATCAAATGCACCGTTGGACGTTTGCAGGGAATCCAAATGCTTCGTATACCAAAATGAACTACAATGAGTAGACACTGAGTGCTGAACATGTCCGGGAGGGGGGCAATATATAGGGTCCGTGTGCTTCTTTAGTCCCGGTTGGTAACACCAACCGGGTCATGTGGCTCACGAAGAGGTCGTGATAGTGCTGATCCAACAGCTCAGAATCCCTCAAAAGAAACACACCCCTGATCCAACATCTCACAAGCGCTTGAAAGAAACACACGATCCGTGTGCTTCTTTAGTTCCGGTTGGTGACTCGTGTCAGTCACGTGTCCTCCCCCAGCGCTGCCCTAGCCACGTGTCCTCCCCTAGCGCTGCCCTGGAGGTCTTTATATATTGTCGCCGACGGGGTAAACCCTAATCCACCATTCCTAGCCACGAATGCTTCGTCTCCACGAGATGGATCCGCCACGCCCGCCGCAGCGCCTTCTGGACGAGGTCGAGCGTGTTCGGCAGAGCGCGCTTGGGCGCTACCGTGGGAGCCTATCCCGCCGTATGCCCACGAGCCCGGCGTGTAGAGTAATGCCCAGCTACCGGCCTCCTGCTCCGGTGCCGGAGGAGGTGCGGAGGACGTAAGAGCGCGCGTGGTCCGATGTCCCTGACCCCGACGAGGATGCGTACGCCGCAGGGGTGGCGTGGGGATCCGCGGTCGTACCTCCACCAGTCGCCGTCGCCCCTCCCGACGAGGAGGATGACGACGACGACTTCGACTGGAGCGACCATGGGGAAGAGCGTGGCGGGCCACAGATGCAGGAGGCCCTTGAAGCCTCCTTCTGGTCCGTCCACGACGACCATGTACAGCGAGCCAGAACTGGCTGCCAGCTCAAGGCGAAGGAGGCTTCCGAGCTGGATTGGGCGCTGAAAGACTCATCCTCCATGGATCTTGCCCTCCGCCGCAAACGTACGCGCGAGAACCTGGCGGCCGCGAACGGGGCTGGCTCCTCCCGCCGTTCCCCCTAATCCTACGGCCTTCGAGCTAGCAAGTCCGTTTATGTAGAATAATGTTGGTGATGTTGGTGATGTGTAATAATGTATTAAACCTTTTATGTAATGCATTCTATGGAATGTATTAAACCTTTATGTAAGGAGCATGTGTAATAATAATGAATTTGAGCTCGATGAACTGAAGTATTTTGTAGACAGAACAAAAAAAATTATGAAAGATGTACATAATTAAGTTGTTGATAGACAATTTTTTAGAGACTAATTTGAGTTGATTTGGACGATTAAATCAATAAATAGGAAAGAAAACAGAAAAAAGGAAAAGGAAACAAAACAGAAAACAGAAAAAAGACCTTTAGTCGTGGTTCCAGCCACGAACCACGACAAAAGGGTGTGGGCTGGCGCGCAAATTTGGGCGGTCCAAATTCGACCTTTAGTCGCGGTTCCAGCCATGAACCGCGACTAAAGGGTCTTTAGTCGCGGTTCGTGGCTGGAACCGCGACTAAAGGTCAGTTTCGCGGTAATTTGGGTGGTTGCGGCCGAAATTTTCGCATTCTCCCCAAATCGAAGCCCTGCTCTCCGCCTCGACGCCGCCGACGCCGCCGACGGCGAAGCCCTGCTCTGCCGCGCCGCCGTGCCCCTCCCCTGCCTCGCGCTACCGTGCCGCCGCCGCCAGAGGTAGGTGCCCCTCCCCTGCCTCGCCGTGGCCCTCCCCTGCCTCGCCGTGGCCGTGGCCGTGCCTCGCCATGGCCGTGGCCGTGCTGGCCATGGCCGTGCTGGCCGTGGCCGTGTGCTGGCCGTGCGTGTTTGAACCACCAATTTGAACCAAATCAAATTCAGCAGTTTTCAGAAAATTCAGTTTTAGGACTTAGTGAAAATTTAGTTTTAGGACTTTTGTGTAGCAATTGTATAGATCCAAATTTTATAGATTGCAAATTTGATAAGTTAGCAAAGTTAGAAAATTTAGCAAATTTTTGTGTAGCAATGTTATGGATGCAAATTTTATAGATTGCAAATTTGATAAGTTAGCAAAGTTAGAAAATTTAGCAAATTTTTTTGTAGCAATGTTATGGATGCAAATTTTATAGATTGCAAATTTGATAAGTTCGCAAAGTTAGAAAATTTAGCAAATTTTTGTGTAGCAATGTTATAGATGCAAATTTTATATATTGCAAATTTGATAAGTTGGCAAAGTTAGAAAATTTAGCAAATTTTTGTGTAGCAATGTTATGGATGCAAATTTTATAGATTGCAAATTTGATAAGTTAGCAAAGTTAGAAAATTTAGCAAATTTTTGTGTAGCAATGTTATAGATGCAAATTTTATAGATTGCAAATTTGATAAGGTAGCAAAGTTAGAAAATTTAGCAAATTTAATAGATTGCAAATTTGATAAGTTTGCAAAGTTAGAAAATTTAGCAAATTTTTGTGTAGCAATGTTATAGATGCAAATTTTATAGATTGCAAATTTGATAAGTTAGCAAATTTTTGTGTAGCAATGTTATAGATGCAAATTTTATAGATTGCAAATTTGATAAGTTAGCAAATTTTTGTGTAGCAATTTTATAGATGCAAATTTTATTGATTGCAGGGACATTGAGCTATGGATCCTAACTATGTGCGAGACGAGGAGAATGAAGACGAAATTATGCGAGGGATATATGAGGATGCCAATAGATATGATCCCGATGGAGAAGATGCCGGTGGAGAAGATGTCGGCGGTGGAACCGATGCCGGTGGAGAAGATGATGAGGATTTCACCTCACAATTTCTGATGGACTCTGGTGAGGGAATTGAGTCCGAAGAAAGAAGAGCCGACGAGGTATATATATTAAGGCTATTTTGTTGATCATAGATTCATTAATTGATTTGTATTGCACTTATTAACGCATTATTTTTCTTTTAGCCCTCCGGATCGAGCAAATCTGCTAAAAAGGGAGCTCCTCGAGGCAGCACGAAAAGGATGACGAGCGATGATCCAAAGTTACCGATCTATGTAATTGGTGCTAACGGCGAGCCGCTGGAACCCAAAGAGAACCGCCGTAAATTTATAAATCAAGCTGGAGCTATTGTTAGGGACATGCTCCCGATCACCATACAAGAATGGCATAAGCCGGCGGCCGCAAACGACGATGACCCCTGCTATGTCCACAAGATTACAAAAGATTTGGTATATGACACACACTTGTCACATTTTAACCTCCCGGAAGATGTCTCTGAAATCAAGAAGGAGAAACTCAAGCAGTGGACTCTCTCGAAGATGGCCGAACAATTCCGGAACTGGAAGAAAACAATATGGAAAAAATATGAAAAAGAAGATCCAGATTTCAGTGGAAATTCCGGAACTGAACACTAGTGAAGATACAAGATTACTGGCCCGCGTTTAAGGCGTATAAGAAATCGTCTACGGCTGTGGCCCGATCGGTCAAAAATAAGGCAAATGCCAAGAAGAAGATATACCACCATAGGTTGGACAGGTGGCTACAGGTCCGCCATTCCTACGTGGTTAGCCGCTGAAGACAGACTGCTTGCTAAAGGGATCACTCCACAGACAATGGACTGGCCCGAGAGGTCCAAATTCTGGATGTTCGCGCATGGTGCAGTGTTGGACGAGGAAACAGGGCTGATTGTTGCACACGGAAGATGGAAGAAAAAAGTAGAAACAATCTCCCGAAGCTTATACTTGCAATAGATGAAGCTCGCCGGGGTGTGTACAAACCCGATAGAGAGGACGACGAGCTGACATGGGCCCTGGGTAATCCTGAACACGTTGGACGATTACGAGGCTGTCCCGGCGGTGTCACCGTGAAGACTGGGTTTCCGGAGTGCGCTGCTAGTTATAGAACCGTGCAAGAAAGAAGAAGAAGGGTGAAGACCGGTTATCGGAATTGGAACTCAAGGTGCAGCAGCTCATGGAGTCACTTACTCAGCAAAGGCCGTCTCAGCAGCAGCTAGAAGATCCTCAAGCCAATGCCGACCGATCTCAGCTTAGAAGCAGCGTGGGTTCCACGCAACTACAAGTCGATGCTCACTACGCCGTGGATGATGTCACGGAGAGGACAGAATGTGAGCTACATACGCCAATGAGGAACATATCCATGAAGGTGGCAGTCGGCTATGCTTTACCAAATGAACCCGAAGCAAGCTACCATAATGGTGACATTCCAGCTGGCTATGCTCGTGTCGGGGTGGATGAAATTATGCCGGGATTTGAAACATTGTCTCTTGAGATTCCTGGAGGTGACGGTGAGGCGACATTGGGAGAAGTCAAGCGTGGTTTTGCCCTGTGGAACAAGAAATACATCTTCTTGTCAAGGCCATCGACTCCTCCTTGTAGCAGTCCACCTCATCAGCAAAGCCCATCACTCCTAGACAGGGACGTCATGAGCGCGAGTCCATCTCGATCTCCGCCGCGTGAGGAATTGCCCGTTAAGTTTCTCCCGAGGAAGCGCAAGGTCGGTTCGCCGATTAGGAGGAGACCTAGAAAGCAGAAAACACCGCCGCCTCCTGAGAAGTTACCTTGTGATAAAACTGTCGAGGAAAACGCCGCCGCCGTGAAGGCCTATAATACAGCATTCTTTGCACCGAAAGTGCCCGAGCCAAAATTTACCGCCGGCTGTGCTCCGGAGCTGTCATCGAACCATCGATAACCTATATAACCCTCCACCAGCGCCGCCATCAGACTATGACGTTCTATTGACAAGTCATATGACGATCTGATGGAGCTCCCGCCGCCGAAAAAAGGTAAACAAGTTCCCCAGCTCGGAGAACAAGATGCACAATCGGTCCCCCCGCTCAAGGTGTTTGACGAAAAGAAATACATCGTATTGCCGTGGCCGCGCAATGTACTCCACAACAAATAGGTTCGTCAACCGATTACGCCGTCGCTGATCTAGCAAAACAATATGTTCCCGGGAAAATTTGGTCGACGGCAGGTTATCAACAAAAATGCGTGCGTTGCATACCTGGTACAAGAAAGCCGCAAATGCGGGGAATATCAGTCTCATGGTGGGAGTTAAGGAAGAGCACTACTGCCAAGAATACGCTGTGTCCGTTGAGTTTAGCGAACTTTTTCAGTTATACAATATCCGGGCCCTCGACAAATCTATCCTCAGTTCCTATTGTCTGTAAGTGATTTATTTCTGTAATTTAAGTCTTTACCTCAGCTCGTTCATTGTCTGTAATTATCCTCACTATAATCTTTTGTGCGCTATATTTTGCAGAATGAAGATGCTCGAATTGAAAGGCAAAAAAACAAGGACTTTGGGTTCATTGACCCGGATAAACTTCATCAAGTCACCATAGAAGATCCCGTACATAACAAGGACACACCGGGGGATTTGCTAAGGTATTTCAAGCAACACCGTGACAAAAAGACTATATTTTGGGCTTACAACTTCAAGTGAGTGTTACTGTCTCTTCTACACATTCTATTTTGCTCACCCGATGTTAAGTTTAACTGATGAGTTATGCATGACTGTGTATATAAACGTGTGCAGGTTCCACTATATTCTTCTCGTCATTAAAATTCACGATGGAGAAATTCATGTCCTTGACTCATTAAGGAAAAGTCCTCTAGAATACAAGACATGTTTTACAATGCTCGAAAAGTAATTTCATTTCTTATCGCCTCTTTCGTTCATTTCCTGATATCAAGTCATTAATAACTCCTTTGTTAATTTTATTTGTCGGGCAGCGTTTGGAAAGAGTTCATCAAGGAAGAACCCGGTCAATGGAAAGACAAGCTGATATGGCGTCTGAACAATGTAAGTAGTACTACCTAGGTCCACGCACCATTATCATACTTGATTATTATTTGATTGAATTATTCTTGTATAGTCTTGCTCGGAACAGCCACAGGGAACTGATTTATGTGGATACTTCGTTTGCGAGTACATACACGTTCTGACCTGCGAGAAATTCGAGGCAAGAAGTAAAGAAGTACGTAAACATTATTCACAGCGTTATTGTTTTACCATCAGTTGTGCTGAGTTTCATTCATTTGATATATATATGTATACACACAACTCATGTATTTATTTTGATCTTATTCTTTTAAAGTTGGCAGAAAGCGCAGCAAGCTACCATTAGAGGCCCGCTTCAAAACAATTGCGGAGGAATTGGCGGGATTTTACCTTGCGGAGGTCATACCTGATACAGGAGAGTACTACTATAATTTAAAATAGTATGCCTCAATGTAATAGTGATCTGCATGTAATTAAGTACCTGGAACCGGGAAAACTTGATCTTCATGTACTACTTAATTTGTATGTGTTAAATATATATGCATCAACTTCATCTTCGTGTTTTTTGCGCATCGACGTGATCTCTGTACGATGGAAACCATCCGAAACTCCTAAACCCCTCCTAAAACCCTAAACCCAGAAAATTAATCGAAATAGAAAAAAAATGTAAGCACACTAGTCCCGGTTCGTGTTACGAACCGGGACTAAAGGTTCCGAGCCCCGCGGGCTGCGCCGTGACCATGTGGGTGGGCCTCTAGTCCCGGTTCGTAGGCAACCGGGACTAAAGAGGTGGGGGTTTTAGTCCCGCTTTGTTAGTCCCGGTTGCCTAACCAGGACTAGAGGGCCTCTGGAACCGGGACTAGTGTCCCGTTTTCCACTAGTGGTTGTTTCCGAATTAAAAATAAAGGTTACATGTAGTCCGTCAAAACACGCTACATCCGAGCGTATCTCGAGTTTGTAACTTTTTTTAGGTGAGAGTTTGTAAGTTGTAATTAACATCAGACGCACATGTTATTTTGGCTTCGATTAACCAATCCATGATATGATGACCGATCGGCAAATAGATAACGACGTCCGCGTCAGCCTCTTTACTTGCCCACACCTAAGTCTTGGCTACCGGTTAGTCTCACCTGCAACAAACACCCGGTATGCATGCCTAATCGCCGGGCAGGAATTTTTGCAACACCTAATTTATCCGAGAAAACTTAGCATAAAATGCCCGATGGCCGACGGCCGACGGGACGCACGCAAATCAACCTTCATAGAGCCTCAGTCAAGTACCAACAGTAACATGATCACGGAACGGATGAGACAGTTGCGAATCGCTCTCCGGCTTTGAATAGTCGATTTGTCTTTTGAACGGGGAATATATAGTGGATTGGTTCGTTGAAAACTTGAAATTGAGGCAAATGACGTTTTCAGTGTCACATGTACAATACCATGACGGGCGGTCGACGAATTTGGGTTCCATGCATGGGTTCAACGATTATATATTGTTGGTTGGTTTGTGATCGCTTGTCGTGCATGGCGCATGGCCAAAGAAGTCGTCGGTGCACAATTCCATCTGCCAGGTATCAATCTTGTTACTCACGTTTTACCATCTACGCAAGTACTACTATGAAAGAAGAGATATTTACACACTTATGCATAGTCTAGTCTTAATTACAAGTTACAACTAGAGAGTACCTTCTCGACTCCCGTAGACTTATTCGTAGGTCCTATTCATAAAAAAAAACTTATTCGTAGGTCCTATTCCTGCCCCTTAAATTATTACGAATAAAAAGAACTCAACGGAGTGGAACCAACGACGCGACATCACAAATTGTGACCAGAATTAAGCTCTGGCAAGTAGGCATTGGCCACATATATTCCACACCGTATGCAGGTACTACTGGCCAAGTTACTACTGATCTTGTTTAAACATGTTTGGCCTTTGGCTCTTTCGATGATTGATCAGTAAAATGTATAGATTATAGCAAGCTAATTATCTTAAAAGTCCGAACTGATTGAAAGGGGTATGCAATATATTTATATCTAAACACTCCCCCTCGCGTCTAGGCTATTTTAGTACTTAGCATGGGTTTGATGCAGGCCGAAGAATCTTTATTTATTTATTTTTAATTCCGCGTGAGCAGCGTCTTGAACTCGAGATCTCATGGGTCTGATATCATATAGAATTGTTGCACTAGCCAATTATCCCAAAAATCTGAACTGATAGAATGGCTATGCAATATATTTATATCTCAACAAAATGGAGTACATACATATTCACAAAAAAATGGAGTACATGCATGCAATGGTGGCAAACTATGAAGTAGTTATAGTATGCACGTCGAGAAACATTTTACCCACCTATAATTAAGTACCAATTTAAAGAACAAGTTGTGGACGCGACATTTTAAAGTTTCAAAAAAATAAAAATAAAATCTAGATGTTCATAATGATGTATTCCAGCAACTTGAATTTTTTTACTCGAAATGTCTTTGAGTTTGAGCCACACAAAAAGGATAAATCTGACAAATTTTGGAGGTTCAAATTTTGGTACTATTCTCTACTTCAGATCTGCAATTTTTTCATTTTTACACTGCATAGAATATATTCTATTTCAAGTAAAAAAGTTATACAATCGTAGAATACATCATTTTCTACATCTAGATATTTTCAAAAAAAATTAACACTTTAAAATATTATTTTAAATTTTGAAAATAAAGAGCTACACATAGCCCGGGCTACAAAAAGCTACACTCAAGTTGTGGACCCCTATTCAAACCTTGATAGAACCTGTTCTAGGCGTGTAACTAAGTAGTAACACTCAAGTTAAAAACAAAGTGCATTGCCTCCGGAAATTTGAAGAGTACATATTCGCACTTGCATGCATACGCAATAGCGTGTATATGCATTTCCCTTTGACCACGTGCGCGACCGCTTTCTATGTAGATAACTTCCGCATACGTACGTGGATCGACTTAGTCACGCACATCACACTCATGGTGGTTCGCTGAAATTGAATTGGTCTCAATGAGAAGTTATTATATCGAGTAGAGTTTTTTTTTAAAACACGGTACAACGCAGACGCTCACATACACGTGTACACACTCACTCCTATAAACACACACACGCACACCCTACTCCTATGAGCACCTCCGAGAGACTGAGCCGGCGGTTAGGTCTTAAGATTGACGAAGTCACCACAGTTGCCTCGCTGTCGACGGGAACATCGCCTCCCACTGAAAAATATTCCGCCTAAATGAGAAACACCAGCGTCAAACCCGGGGTTTAAACTCTGGTGGGCTGGCGGTACAACCACCCTCCTAACCATCTTAACACAGGAAGGTTCTCATATAGAGTAGAGTTAAATGCATCGGTGCTGATCAAACTTTATTGAGAACTTGAGATAGCGCACTTTGGTCGAGTGAAGATTTTGTACTCTCGGGATACAGTGATCTCACTATTTTCGAAAAAATAAAAATATATTTAAAGTTTCAAAAACATTTGAAATATATCCACAATCGTGGAAAATCTCAAAGCAAAGTACTTTATGTTTGAGATAAACAAAAGTGAAAAATATATAGATCTGAGTATAGTGAATAAATTATGAATTTGCACGATTATAGTATACATCCTTAAAAACATGCGGATTTTTTCAGAATTTATGACGTGTTAATATGTTTTTTGGATATTATAAAATAGTGGGATCACTGGATTTTAGGGCCAAAATGACTTTCCGCCTTTGGTCATTCTACTTTGAAAATATGTCATGAATATTCATATACAGTACATCGCCATAATTTAGCGACGAGGCACATTGTAGACCGGTCCACCCTTTTCATGTACTCCCTCGGTTCCACAATAGTACTCTACATCCTATAAAGTTTGAGATAAATTAACAAGCTAGTTTATAGTATTACTCAATTATGCAATATTTGACGTACTCCTATACATAAGCAAGATATGATGCCACCTTGAAATCATTTAAGAGGAACAAAACCAAATGATGCAAACATCAAACATTCTTACAAAATCTAAATCATGTCTTCTGTGATCTAGCATGTCTATGCATTTCTATAAAAAAAATTAGAATGTAATGGCATGTAGAAATTATTGCACTTTTGTAGCTAACAACATTGTGATCAAGTGCATATAACATTAATCATGTCACGGTACCATTACCAATCAATCAACCTTGGCATCAGTAAGAGGGGGTTATGTCTTGCCTTGACCAGGGTATGTGTCAAAGTTCTCTTGATCTTCACCTCCTAGGTAATTCCTCTATTAGACTAAAACTGATGATAAACTAAAACTAAAATTCCGCTTACTATTTTATAGTTCGAGAAACTCCTCCTGTCTCTCCTAGGGGCGGCTCGGGAAATAACCCTAGCCGATGCCCCTCCCCTCTACTCTCCCTCCCTGACACGATGAGCGAGACTTGTGCCTCACCTGGTGGCTCCCTCTCTTGATGACCCACAAGTATAGGGGATCGCAACAGTCTTCGAGGGAAGTAAAACCCAAATTTATTGATTCGACACAAGGGGAGCCAAAAATACTTATAAGCCTTAGCAGCTGAGTTGTCAGTTCAGCCACACCTGGAAAAGCACTAGTAACAGGGGTGATGTGAAAGCAGCAGTAATATGAGAGCAATAGTAGCAGTAACACAGAAGCGATGGCACCAGAAAATAGTTGCTGGCGTGGAGTTGACGGGAAAGCAATAATGATTTCAGATGGACCGGGGTTCTCAGCTATCTACACTAGACGTAACTCTCCAAACAAAGAACATGTGTTGGGTGAACAAATTACAGTTGGGCAATTGATAAAATTATGAGGGCATGAAAATGCACATTATGATAAGATAAAGTTCACTGTAGTATTTAATTGGGCATTACAACAATATATATAGACCGCTTACTAGCTGCATCTATGACTCATAATCCACTCACAGGATAGCTTCCGGGTCTCCCATGAGCATTAAGTTGCAAGCAACAGATTATAGCATTAAGCAAAGTGTGTAATGTAAACAAACGTATTAGACTTAACAGCAGTACCCTTAAGCTAAGCATCGGTTATTTTATCCCTAGTAACAACATCACATCTACAGCCTTAGTCGTTTCTGTCAATCAAGCACAGGATTCTAGAGGCATGACCCCACTATCTAGCATATATACCCTCTCTTTGAGATACAAACAACTACTTGATTAAGGTAACTAAAAGTACCGGAGAGCATGCAAGATCTTAAATAAAATATAAGTATGATAACATGATGAACAAACTGATCATAATTCCACAATTCATTGGATCCCAACAAACACAACACCAATTACCTCAGATGGATCTCAATCATGTAAGATAGCTCATGAGATCATTGTATTAAAGTACATGGGAGAGAGAGTACCAACTAGCTACTGCTAGAACCCGTAGTCCATGGGGGAACTACTCACAAACCATCATGGATGCGAAGTAGAGGCGGCGTGGTTGATGGAGACGGCTCCGGGGTTCAATCCCCGTCCTGGCAGGGTGCCGAAACAGGAACTGTTGACCCCCGAAACTAGGGTTTGTGATGGCAGTGGAGCTCGAACGCGTTTCTGGAAAAGGTCTTCGGTCTTCTGGGGTTTTTAGGTCACGCATTAATTTATAGGCGAAGACTCGATGCGAGGCGGTGCTCTGGTGGGGCAGGCGGGCCCACGGCGCGGGGTAGTACCTGGCCGCGCCCCTAGGCCGCGTGCTGGCTGTGGGGCCCGCCTCCAGGTGGTCTTCTAGCTCTGTGGCTTATTTGTGCTGGAAATAATTCAGGTAAATTTCCGTCCAATTCCGAGCACTTTTATTTTTAGGCCTTTTTTACAATAAACAGTCAAAACAGACAGAAGTTGGCACTGGGCACTAGGTTAATAGGTTAGTCCAATAAATGTCATAAAATGATATAAATTTAGAATAAACATGTGACATTTGATATAAAACAAGCATGGAACATCAAAAATTATAGATACGTTTTAGACGTATCAGTAGTACGCGTGAGGTGGCCCGGCATAGCGAGCTACTCCTAAGACTGTCCAAGGTGGCACCTCTAGTCGCTGCTCGCGCACGGCGGAGGTGAATAGGGTAGTTTAGCATCGACTTGGAAAAAGCAAAATTGTCATGTAGAACCAAGCAAGATATTTGTGAAAATAGCTATGCAAACATGCAAATAATGGCCCCTACGCATGTTTTCATAATTTCTCACCAACCGTGGACTTTGATTAGAAGTTTACAACAGACAGTTGGCGACCAGAAAATAACCAGATGCAGATTGATAAGTAAATCCGGGGATAAAAAACAAGGACCTTTCATAACTATCTCAATATGCCCGCGGGCGAACAGTCATTGACATTGCATTTCTGACGTTCCTCGACGGGACGATTTCTGCCTAACGGCGTTAGCTGTAAACAAGCGAGGAAGCTGCAAATGAAGCCGACCATGACGACCTTGACCTAGCTTTTGCTATGGCAAGCTCTTGCGCTCGCCTTACCGCCTATTTAATGTCTGGCATTGCCACAATCAGTAGTCATTCCTTCTCACCTTCCAGTCTTCCACAACACAGACACATTCGAATCTGTGTTGCGCGAGGACCGGGAAGAGCAATGGAAGGTGGAGGGGTGCTCGTGGTGCTACTCCTGGGGCTTCTCCTCGGCCTCGCCAGATCCAGCCCGCCACCGAAACCGGTGGCCTGCGCCCGTGGCACGTCCGACTGCACCGTCACCAACGTGTACGGCTCCTTCCCAGACCGCACCATCTGCCGCGCGGCCAACGCCGCCTTCCCGAGCACCGAGCAGGAACTCGTCGCGGCTGTGGCAGCCGCGGCCACTGCCAAGCGCAAGGCCAAGGCGGCAACCAAGCACTCCCACAGCTTCCCGAAGCTTGCCTGCCCCGGTGGCCGCGATGGCACCATCATCAGCACGGAGCGGCTCAACCGGACGGTGAGCGTCGACGCCGCCAGCGGCCTTATGACGGTGGAGAGCGGCATGGTGCTCAAGGACCTGATCCAGGCCGCCGCCGCGGCAGGGCTAGCGTTGCCGCACTCGCCCTACTGGTACGGCATCACCATCGGGGGACTCCTGGCAACGGGTGCACACGGGAGCTCTTTGTGGGGCAAGGGAAGTGCCGTGCACGAATACGTGGTAGGAATGAGAATCGTCACACCGGCGCCGGCGAGCCAAGGGTTCGCCGTTGTGAGGGAACTCGGCGTCGCGACACCGACCTCGACGCGGTCAAGGTGTCCCTCGGCGTCCTCGGCGTCGTCTCCCAGGTGCGGAGCTATGTGCATGGCCACGTACTCATGCATGCCCGCTCCATCTGATCGACCCATGCATACGTCCTATGAAATTTATACATGCAAGAGCAAGGTAGGCTAAATCAGTTATGTGCACTATGTATGCACTGCGTACGTGCAGGTCACACTGAAGTTGCAGCCGATGTTCAAGCGGTCGGTGACGTTCGAGAAGCGCGACGACACAGACTTCCCGGCGCAGGCGGCCGTGTGGGGCAACCTGCACGAGTTCGGCGACATGGCTTGGCTGCCGCGGCAGGGCAAGGTGATCTACCGCACGGACGACCGCGTCCCCGTCTCCACGCCGGGCAACGGCCTCAACGATTACCTCGGATTCCGCGCCAACCCGACGCTGGCGCTCATCGCGCCAGATCATCAGAGGAGCACCTGGAGAAGGACGGAAGCGACGTCGCCCGGTGCCTGGCGGCGCGGGTTCCGTCGACGTTGTTCGAGCTGCAGGGATACGGGTTCACCAACGACGGCTCCTTCTTCACGGGGTTCCCGGTGGTGGGGTTTCAGAACCGCATCCAGGCGTCCGGCACGTGCATCAGCAGCCGGGAGGACGGGCTCCTCTCCTCCTGCACGTGGGACCCACGCATCCGGAGCCCCTTCTTCTACAACTCAGGCTTCAGCATCGCGGTGTCCAAGGCGCCTGCGTACATCGCCGAGGTGCAGAAGCTCCGTGACCTCAACCCGCGCGCCTTCTGCGGCCTCGACGCTAAGCTCGGCGTGCTGCTCCGCTACGTGAAGGCCTCCTCCGCGTACCTGGGCAAGTCCGAGGACTCCCTCGACTTCGACGTCACGTACTACCGGAGCTACACGGAGGGCGAGCCGCGGTCGCACGCGGACGTGATCGACGAGCTCGAGCAGCTGGCGCTCAAGAAGTACGGCGCCATCCCGCACTGGGGCAAGAACCGCAACTTCGTCTTCGACGGCGTCATAGCCAAGTACCCCAAGGCCGGAGAGTTCCTCAAGGTGAAGGCCAGGTACGACCCAGACGGGATCTTCTCCAGCGAGTGGAGCGACCAGGTGCTCGGCGTCAGGGGGAGCCCCAACATCGTCGAGAAGGGCTGCGCCATCGAAGGGCTCTGTGTCTGCTCCGACGACTCGCACTGCGCGCCGGAGAAGGGCCTCTTCTGCCGGCCGGGCAGCTGTTCGCGGAGGCGAGGGTATGCTCGACCGGACCCGACGCCAGCGGCCTTCGCGACGAACTGTAATTGAGATGCATGCATGTAGCCATGTACCGGCCGGTCAGACCACAATCTAATGTTCAGATCGCGATCATGAATTATTAATGGTGTGTAGGTGGTGTGGTTCGTTGGTCTTTTTCCACTCCATAGATTTATCGATATCGATGTCTACTGTGTTCTCCATATATAGTTTGGTACGAATTATTATATTTGGCTACATTTGGACAGCAAGCAGTTGAACGGCATGTGTTGCTAGCTACGTTAGTACCTATGTACTATTGTACTTGATGCCAAAGGTTAAAGACTTTGTGGCAGGTAATGCCTGATTTGTCTGGTCAAGAGGTGTTGCAATTCTAATACTACCAGTGGTTAGTGAGTCGTCGGCGACGTGCCGTGCTCTGCTCACTTATCTCTCCTATAGGTTGTTCCCCGTTACCCACTTCGTTCAGATTTTTGTTACCCCTTCGCCCTTCATCACGTTTAAAGCAAATCCCATTAGACTTTCGTTTCCTCCAAATCCCATTGAAAAAAGGGAAAATTTGCTTCTTCGTGTCCTTTGCCTAGACACTGGACTTTTATGACTTTACTCGTACCATTACAATTTTGTGGTCATTTGCCCTGACACACCGCGCAGACAAAAACGGAAATGTTGATCCACGCAGAGGAAAAAAACCAGGCGAACTGGCGGCGCCACACCCCACCCCGTTGTGCTGCCAGCCAGTGGCGTACCGCCCGTCTCAGCAGGGCCGGCATATCCCTCCCGATGCGTATAGATAAGGACGTTGTTGCGCCTAGATCATTGGAGGCCCCGGGACATGTAGGAGTGTCAGACTCCTAGCGTACGCAGTATTCAGGCCCCACCCTGCAATCGGACGAGTTGCAGTCCTGCTGCCATGAGATGTATCCTGATTTAAGCCGGCTCCCCAAGATTCTCACCCAAATAAGCTATCTTTTTTTTAGGCCAAATAAGCTATCCTGATGTCCAGAGTATTTCATTGATGTACTATAGTATCTAATTCCCTTGCAATTTTCGTTACTCCGTGTAGATGATGGATCGTAATGGTACTGAGCAGATGGAAATGAGAAACAAGCAAAAATAAATGGTTGAGGTCAAATGAAGCAAAGAGGTCAACTTTCCTTTTTAAGTACATAGTGTGTTACGGCAAATGACCACGAAATTATAATGGTACCGAGGAAAGGCACAAAAGTTTAGTGTGTATGGGCAGAGGACACGGAATAATGGTTTGCAGGCATAAACTTTCCCTTGAAAAAACATATCCCCTCCCCCGTAAATCCCCCCCGACTTTCGTTTAATCCATTAGCTTAGGCAATTCTGTCGTAATACGAAACGCATAAATGATCTGCAATTGTTCTAGTAGCAAAAAGATTACTAGTACCCCGTATAACCTAGCTCCAGTATATTAATTAATATACTTACAACACACCTTATCTCTTAGTAGCTTAGTTTTTTTTTTCCTGAAGCAAATCTTAGTAGCTTAGGTTGATCGTGAGCCATACCATGAAACTGAAGACAATACTGATTGAAGACTTTTGACGGATTGATTAGTTCACAAGCGTGTGACAGCTATCCTTGCTTGGATATAGGGATTAGGAATTCTTATTGGTAAAGGGATATGATTAGTGTATTCCATTCCTACCGTAATTAGACTTGTCCTCGCTCGCGGGCCCTATAGCTTGATCCATGTGATGGTTGTTCTCTGTAATGAACCACAACATGTCCATGGACTTAACAGAGAATTGATTTAATGCACTAAAAACCAAGAAATGACATAGTGAGATAGTCTACTGAGCATCTCAAAAAGCTCGGACTTCGTATACATAATGTAGAAAAAGTAGATGAGCACAGATTGGATCGAGCGGTCACCGACGCTCCTCTGGGCTTCCCAGAATCCTATGTCCTAGTGCGGCGACGACGGGCTACGACAATCGCCACCTCTTCCGCCTTCCTTCACAAAGCGCCGAGATGCAGATCCTTGGCAACTCTTCAACTTTCCTCCAACAATCCCAGTAAAAAAGATCTACAAGTCTTGAGAACCTAGAATATCGATCTCGATAGGACGAACTTGCGGTGACAAACCCAGTGCTCTGATACCACATTTAAGGATCAAGTAGATGATCCTAGGGATTTTGCCCGTTCTTTCACTACAAGACAATATGATAGCAAACCTTCTAATCATGGAATCCACGCAATCTGAAGATGAGAAACGAATCCAACAAGCAACGTGAAGATGATCTTCACGCATCAAACCACAACAAGATAATCTTTGATCACACAAGAACCTTCACACAATCACATCTTTATTCGATAAAACGACAACGCCGTCCCCGGAGGGATGATTCACACGGTGAACACAATGTTCAAACTTAACCTAAAATTCAAACCCCCCCTCTAAACCTAGCTGCCGACTCCTTTATATAGGAGGCCAACAACTAGTCAGCTGGACAAGCCCAAACAAACCTAACACAAACATATGCCGAGACCAGTACCTACTAGGACCGACTGAATAACATGTTAACACGAATATATTTAGTAACTGATCCAAGTACCTAAATGGTTCGGTCACACACTTGGCCCACCTCTAACCGCTGGAGTTCTAAAATTAGGCAGCATCCCATCCTTGATGGGATCAACACGAGGCACTGGGATGCCATCATCAATAAAATTGTATGTGGACAAAAAATTAGTAGGCTAAGAGATGAACACCACATTTGGATCATCACCAATACTAGATCATGATGGCGCGCGTTGCGCGCCCGTCTATTTCAGCATGGTTATGTTAGTGATATATATACAATCATTTTTATGTCAAAATGGTAGAAATTTCCTTACACACAGTGGTTTGTAGTCGTAAGACAGGGTTCCATCTGGTTCAACCAGCAAGGGATGGCTCTGAAAAAAAAAGTCTCGATCAATAACTAAGAGGACAATTCATTTCATGACAATGTAAGGTTGGTCTCTCATTGTCATGTGAGCTACCTTGTGTATCCTCACCATGCAAAATTTTGAAAGTTGTACACTTATATAAAGCACTTCACTTTGAACTGAATAAAAGACGGAAGATACCCTAAATCCAAGAAAAATCACTTATCAACACAATCTTATTTACTTTGTTAACAAACATGACTTCGTTACTGGTGAGACAATATGCAATGAGTCAGAAATCAAGTGCTTACCTTAAACAAAAATTTCTTGCATTGTCAATTTTCTAGTAGTAACAACAGATCTCATCAGATAACAATCAATAGTCAACATAATGTTTGAGTACATGTCAATTTGAAATCACGCTTAGCAGGCTGTGAGCAAGAATCAAATGTAATTGTTGCAGAAGACAGACATTGGGGGATCGGGACATAATTTACATTATGTATGCTTTGGAATTTACCAATTATTAGCCAACTTAAGACATAGAAGACCTGCGTAACTATGCTAGCATGGTCTGATCCAGGAACCCACAACCACAAAGCATTATAGACTGACATTCTCCTGCAGTGAATCATAACACCTTCAATCGTTGTCGATTCAAAGAGACAAGAGAGAATTAACACCAATACTAAACTGTCTGTTTGAAGGGCTACACATTTGGGGATGAGGACTCGAAAAATAATTATTAGTACTTGTCATTATTGTATATTGTCAAGGTCAGAGTCACAGTAATCAATGTTCATTTGTACACATAACATTTTCTGTAAAACATCATCTTATGAACAATTGACATAGTGATCGTCAGCAAATGCTTTCTGAACATAAGCATGTATGACAGAGGGATTTACTATACAGTGGTTTCGAGCTTTCCGCATCTACTGCAAAATACTATTATGACTGCCACCAAGTATATTGTCTGCATTGAAATAAAAGAAGGAAAACATACAGTGAGACATTACTGATTATGGAGAATCCAGATCAAATGATATAGTCAGGGTTCTCATCAGTGGCATCTTTTTTCTTTGGCCTCTTCTCACTCTTCTTGGCTTCATCAGATCGAAGCTGCTTGGGCCTAAAGACAATCACACCAATAGTAAGAGGAGACCAGTCAAACACAATCTCTACACGAAATCAAGTCATGAGTAAGTCAGCATCTGTACCATAGCCACCTCGTTCTGCTCTACCTTAAGCTTATTCCCCTCCTTATCATTTGCCATTCATAGAACACACTTGACTTATAACTGCTCAGAGGAAACAATTTGACAGTATGCAATCCATTTTGTTGTGCATCTATGATGTCGTTTTCCTACATTAAACTCATCCAAAACTTCTTAAAATCCCAATAATTTATTAATGAACAGGATAAAGTTCCACAGTTTTTATCACTTACAAACGCAAGTCTGAATCCATCAAGAGGAGATATAATGCTAAAAAATACAATGCAAGTATCACGTGATGTGAATATATTATACATACATGTTCATTTGGGAACCATGCCCTGTACTACATGTCTATATACACTCCAGGTGACCCTAGACCTCATGTGAAATCTGGATCTTTTGCATGCTCGAGATTTACACTTTGCAGTCCGAATATAACCTGAGTTAATGGCATTGGCGGTCACTGAAGTCGTCGAGTGGGTGCACTTAAGTCACCATTTTCAGAAATCTTGTGAACCCGTCACTCAACTCAGTATCCGTGTGCACCACTGGTCACTCCACCGGTTTTGACCGGTTTTTTTATCAGGAACTTTGCAAAAAAAACCTCCGATTTCTTTCTCTCGCTCAAGTGTAGTGCACAGCGTGCCTCGACCCCCCATATCCACCGTCCAATTTAATCAAAGGGACATCAGCCATTCACGGCCAAACGCACAGGTTCGTCCTCACCCAAACGCAGGCAGCAAGCAGTGATTCAGAGTACAGACCAGGGAAACAGAGAGGTCGCTTCGCGAGAGGAGCTCTGCCTGTCCCGCCGCCGTCGCCGCCGCAGTGGGAAGGTAGCCGCGCCAGCTTCATCTCCAGGATGATTTCCAGCGTCGTGCAATGGAGAAAACGACCTCGACGCCTCTCTCCGCCCACCTCCGGCTACTCCCTCTGCCCGCCCACATCCCACGACTCGTCGCCGTGCTGCAGCTCTCTTCGCCGCTGCGGGAAAGGGAGAGAGCTCACGGCAGAGCGCTGAGGGAAGGGAGAGGAGCCGCTCCGGCTGCTCCTCTAGGGGACTCATCCTCCAAATTGAACTCCGGCGGCCCGCTCCTCGACGGCTGCCCACCTCCTGATTATCCGTGCAAGTACATGGATTCAATTCAGCAAAAATTTCACTTAGCAATACAATACTGAATGCATTCTAGTACTCCCTCCGATCCATATTAGTGGGCATAGCTTTGTCTAAATTCATATGTATCTAGTTAAGTATTTAGACTAGATACATGTGTATCTAGACAAAGTTGTGCCCACTAATATGGATCGGAGGTAGTACTGAATTCATGAATTTCTCCGGCCAGACACTTAGTAATACATGGATTCAGTGTGCAATTAACAGCTGAAAGTTGAAGCACTGAACACGGAAATATCTAGCAACAAGTGCTAGTAATGGACAATCAATTCAAGTACAAAGCTCTGGCAGCGAGTGCTACACTGAATAATTTCGATATACATATACAGAGAACTAACACTTGGAATCTGACGGGCATAGAGCTGCCTGGATTTCGATGTCTCCTGTCGTGTGCCCATTCGCGACAGCTGCCGGCACAGCGGGGATGAGGAGAAGTCGCAGGGGTGCGGAGGGCGCCGTGAGAGCTGAGCGGAGGGCGGAGAGGCCAGTGGGAGAGAACGGGCTTTCGCGCGGCTGGAGACGTGCGGCTGCGCCGGCGCTGCGCCAGGCCATCGTGCACGCCGCGCCACTGCTGGTCACCGCCCTCTCGCTCGCCGACCTCCGCGGCTCGCGGTGCGGACTGGGCGCCGTTGCTGCGGCACTTCACGGCTTCACGCTCGTGTCGCCACCGCCGGTGAGCATGACAAGGGCGTAGTTAGTTCCTTGACAATTGGCAAACATCAAATAATAGGCGCCCCTTAGTAACAGGATGAGCTACAAAATTCATGTGTGCCTTTTGTTGAACTTAATTTCTCCGCGCATATGAATTCTCAGCTTAGTGGATGAAAGCTACGTTTCAAAAAGATGGTCCTATAGAATTAGAAAGATATGCTTGCACAAGGAAAATAAAGCAAGAAAAAATAAATGGAAGGAGTTGAATGGGATCGGATGCAAAATGCTTCTTTCAGTTCCTCAGGTTCGACATCATGGTGAAGGCGGTGCTGCTCCTCATCAGCCTTAGTGGGGATGGGTCGATGGACTGCTAGTCTGCTGTGAGACAGTGAGAGGACTGCTCCATCTTATCATGCTGCTTGCTCTTCCTCGCAACTCGTCACAACCTGCAAGGGGCTGGAAGGCATGACTGCCGTGGAGGTAGGGGCATAGGGCGGAAGCGCTGGGGCTGTCTTGACGCCACCGTGACTGAGCACGGCGGTTGCACTGGCTATCTGGTGAGTTGACATGGAAAAACACTACAATTAGCTAATATACCAGAAGGCAAAACCTTGAGAATGAAAATCAACGAATTTTCCATCGAGAAAATCACTTCATGGTTCCTAGATGTCAGTTCTCCATTCACAGGAGATTATAATGCCTACCAATACAGAAATTATGGACACCAATAAAACAAACACAATCGGATATTGTGTGAGAGAGCTCCTAGGTCAGAATCAGATTCATGCCTCTCGATCCAGCCCCGCCCCTACACCAGGGTGCTGCTGTTACACCAGGGTACATAGGTGCGGAAGAGAGTGGTGGCATCGGCGGCACAAGCGACACATACATCATGGCATTAGAAGGGAAGAGCGACCAACCTCGCAGTGCCAAAATAAAGAACAACTGCTCAATAGCCTTTAGTTCTCTGCAGCTCATACGATTTTCATAAACTTTAGATGTATATCTATCTTCAGTTTCAACACTGCCATAACTAAACCATCGGGAAGGCAAAGATCGGATTTGCTGGATACATCATGCTACTACAAAATTAATCTTTTAGCATGCAAGCTAACATTGTCGAGGTTGTACATGACACTCCTGTTGTTTGGACCTTCATCATGATCCTATCAATCCAAATCCAGTAGTAAAATTCATTACAGACACATCTGCCATGGAAGCTGATATGAACCTAGAGCACCATATCACAGTTCACCGCTACTTCCTTGATTCCAGATACAACTTACAGAATTCGATAACCAAATCTAGAACCAAGCAGGGGATTGGGGAATTGGAAGCAGGGGACTGGGAGGAGAGGAGCAAGGGGAGAGACGTCCAGAATCGTTCAAGCGATGGCTTCCTCAGCGAATGACAACGAAGGCACGCAGGCCTAGTTAACCACCACGCAGGGTGTCGGTGGGCTCCACCTGACAACTACGACAACAACTTCACGCCGTCCACTCCGGTCCTGCCAATCGGGCGGTCCTCCTCTTCTCTCTCTTGGATCGACGTAGCTCATCACGTTCTTCAGGTGTACCGCTGCTCAGGACCTTCTTCTCTGCATCTCTTTTGGCTTGGCGAGTAGTAGTAGCAGCAGGGTCCGTGACATTCCCTTCTTCTTGAAAACCTGCTTGTCCCCAAGCAGGTGCCTTCGGGAAACGTTGCTTGAGTTCCTGCAAGTTCTCCCAAGTAGCTAGTGAGTCTGACATACCTGTCCAGCGTATTAACCCTTCTCTGATAGAGGAGGAACCCAGCATTCTGGTGCGGCGAGCAAGGATCTGTTCTGGTTCCTGGAACTCCGGTGGATCATCCGGTAGCAGTGATGCTTCAACTCGATCGGCAGGAACAAATTTCTTTAACTGGGACACATGGATCACAGGATGAATCATGCTAGAAGGAGGCAGCTTCAGTTTATATGCCACTGAGCCCACTTTTTGCTCGATTTCAAAAGGACCATAGAACTTGAAAGCGAGTTTGTGGTTAGCTCTGAATGCCACCGAAGACTGCAAGTACGGCTGTAATTTGAGAAACACTTTCTCGCCCACCTCAAAGGACCTCTCAGTGCGTCCTTTATCTGCTTGCGATTTCATGCGCTGCTGCATACGCTCCAGGTGATGCTGCAGCATTTTAGTCATAGTATCCCTTTCCTTCAGCCAATCTTCCAACTTAGGGATGGCACAGGATTCTACTCTGTTGATTCCAAAATATCTTGGCGGGTGCCCATACAGGACCTCGAACGGTGTCTTTTTAAGAGTACTATGGTAACTGGTGTTATACCAGAATTCAGCCAAATGCAGCCATTGTACCCATTTGGTCTGGCAGGAATGAACAAAGCACCGCAGGTACCCCTCCATGCACTGATTAACTCGCTCAGTTTGCCCGTCGGTCTGCGGATGCCTAGCTGTACTCATACACAATTGAGTGTCAGATAACCTGAACAGTTCTTGCCAGATCTTGCTAGTGAACACTGGGTCTCTGTCTGACACGATTGCTTGAGGAAGTGAGTGCAGTTTAAACACATCCTTCATATATGCCATAGCCACGGAAAGAGCTGTATATGGATGTGTTAAAGGCACAAAGTGTGCATAGCGAGAGAACTTGTCCACGACCACCAGAATACAATTAAAGCCAGCAGATTTAGGTAATCCATCCACGAAGTCCATGGTGACGACCTCCCAAGCTCCTTTGGGAATTTTTAGAGGTTGCAGAAGACCAGGGTAAGCAACTCTTTCTGTTTTAGCTTGCTGACAAATGGAACAACTTTGCACCCAGTTTTTGATGAACTGTTTCAGTCTAGGCCAAGAGAAAAGATGTTTCACACGGTGATAGGTAACAAAGAATCCAGAGTGCCCTCCCAATGCACTATCATGAAGAGCTTGTGTGATTTGAGCTTGGAGTTTGGCATTGTTACCAATCCAGATGCGGTTTTTAAACCGGATCACTGCATCACGATGGGTGAAGTTTTCAAACTCTTTACACACTGCCAGCTTCTGCAATAACAATGTGGCTTGCTTGTCTTCTTTATATCCAGATACCACTGCTTCCAACCAAAGTGGTTTGCATTCCACAATGGTCATGAGATTAGGTGAATCCAGGTTAGGGTTGCGAGAAAGAGCATCAGCTACTCTATTATCCAATCCTTTCTTGTACATGATCTTAAACTGTAGGCCCAACAGTTTGGTTAAAGCCTTGTGCTGCCATGGTGTTGTCAACCGTTGTTCTGTTAGCTTGACCAAGCTTCTCTGGTCTGTCTTGATGAGGAATTCAGCATGTTGTAGGTAAGGGCGCCACTTCTCCACTGCTAACAAGATGGCTAAACATTCCTTTTCATATGTGGACAAAGCCCTCTGTTTAGGACCCAGCGATTTGCTTAGGAAAGCGAGAGGGTGATCATCCTGCATCAACACCGCTCCGATGCCCTTATCGCTGGCGTCAGTCTCAATGATGAATTTTCTTGAGAAATTAGGCAATGCTAGTACTGGTGCAGATACCAAAGCTGATCGCAATGCTTGAAACGATGCTTCAGTTTCAGAGGTCCAGATAAACTGAGTCCCCTTCTTCAGTAAGTCAGTCAGAGCCTTGCTGATGATACCATATCCTTTGATAAACTTCCTATAATATCCTGTCATCCCTAGCACTTTTCTCAATTCCTTGACATCAGTTGGTGACGGCCACTTAAGTATGGCAGCAATCTTTGCCGGATCTGTGGCTACCCCGTTCTTGCTGATTATATGTCCTAGATAAGCCAACTCAGGCTGTGCGAAACAACATTTACTTTTCTTCACTTTTAGCTGTTTATCCTTCAAGAGAGCAAAAACAGTTCGAAGGTGCTCGACATGCTCTGCCAGAGTTTTGCTATATATAAGGATATCGTCGATGAAAACCAGTATAAATTTGCGAAGTCCAGGAGCTAAAATTGAGTTCATCACTCCTTGGAATGTAGCTGGTGCACCAGTGAGGCCATAGGGCATCACTTTATACTCGAAATGGCCATGATGCGTTTGAAACGCTGTCTTGTGAATATCTTCTTCTGCCATTCTGATTTGGTGGTATCCTGCTCTCAGGTCCAGGGTAGTAAACCAGCAAGCCCCTGATAATTCATCTAATAGTTCATCGATCACCGGCAATGGGTACTTGTTCTTTACAGTCATGGCATTGAGGTGTCGAAAATCCTGACAAAGCCTCCAAGACAGGTCTTTTTTTTTTACTAACAAGGCAGGAGCTGCAAATGGACTAGCACTTAGCTGCAAAACACCCTGACTCATAAGCTCAGCCACTTGTTTTTCGATCTCTGATTTTTGCATGGGATTATACCGATAAGGCCTCAATTTGACCGAGTTGCCCCTGGTAACAATGGAATTTTGTGATCACAAAGTCTCCGGGGAGGTAGACCCTTTGGTTCATCGAACAGGTCTACGAATTCAACCAATAGATGCTGGACTGCTTCAGGAATTGGCTCTTTGTGCTTTGGTTCATCAGGAGTGACTTGCAAGATATACAGAATAGAACATGCTTCTTCGGCTGCCAATATTTCAGGCCATGAAATTTTCTTGCAACTCGATGTATCAGCCTTAGCACCATGCAGTTTGCATTTTCCATCACCTTGCTTTATTGATATCCATTTAGAGTTCCAATCTACTTCCATAGGGCTATTTGATTGCAGCCATTCGATGCCCAAAATGACATCATAGCAATGAAGAGGGATCACTTTCATGCTAGTAGAGAAATGTGCACCCTGACAAGTCCAGGAACAGTCCTGAATAATGTCAGTTCCTTGTAAGGTTGCGCCATTGGCCACTTTGACTCTGATTGGCTTGTCCAGTTTTGTCACTCCTGTCAATTGGGCTGCGATCTCGCTGCTGATGAAATTTCCAGAAGAACCTGAGTCAATCAACATCAGTACTTCTTTACCTTGTATCACACCTTGCAGCCTGAAACAAGTGTTACTTTCTGTACCGACCATTGCTTGCTGAGACAGAGCATAAAGATCCTGCTCTAGTTCTGCTTCACCATCATCTGCAGTCGTGAAAGAGTCAGGACTCTCTGAGCCATCTAACATGTTTAGTAATTCTTCCACTACATGGATCTGCACAGTACTTGCACATTTGTGAGTGGGGCCGAACTTCTCTCCACATGTGAAACACAGTCCCATAGCTCTGCGATAGTTCTTCAGTGCTTGAAATTTCTGAGAACTCAGTAGCAGGTTTGGTGTTATCGCTGTGCTTCTTATCATCCTGAACTTGTGCTTGTTTGTACTTGCTAGGTATTGTTGCTGCAGGACTGTGAGAAGTGAACGCTTTAGGGTTGACGCGTGAATAAGAATGATTCTTCGAATAATTTTGCGTCCGATCACCCTCCTCGCCAATTTCTTCCTGCAAAAGGGCGAGAGAAACAGCAGTCTCCAAATCTTGTGGTTGCTGAATAAGCACAATTGCTTTAATATCTTTCTGTAAACCATCTATAAAACGAGTGGTGAAGAACATAGGATCTAAATCAGGTGTATAGGCTAACAAGTGATGCATGAGTGTGTCAAATCGCTCTACATAGTCACTGACAGAGCTAGTTTGGTGGATTTTGAAAGATTGTCTATAGAGCAACTGATAATGGCCGCGATCAAAACGATTGTTAATGATATCACACAACTCAGTCCAACTGACACTGCCAATTTTCTCCTCTGCGCTCTGGAACCACGAGGCAGCATTGCCGGTGAGATGCATGGTAGCATACTCAACCCAGTACTCAGATCCCACACTATAAACACGGAAATACTTCTCGCAAGCCTTCCTCCAAAGACGAGGATTATCTCCATCGAATTTGGGGAATTCTGCTTGTGGAGGAGGTTTGCCCACATGAGGGCCTCCCACAGCAGTGACTGGATGTGCAGGTGCTCCTGGATCGAATGGAACCATAGACAGGACACGATTCGCACCTGTGACCGGGGTGGGTGATGAAGGAGTCGAATCCTCCACCACCACGACCCCGGTGAAGAGCTTGTCGCCGTGGCCTTGCCCGGAGTGTGCACTGGATTGCGCCGCCGACGGAGATGAGCCCGTCGGTGGAGGGTGCCTTGTTGGAGGAGACCCCAGCGCGCCCGCTCCCACTCCCTTCGCGATGTGGTCGACCTGACGGCAGAGTTCAATCATCGCCGAGCCGAGGTCGCCCACCTTGGACTCCATCTCTGGTTTCCAAGACTCCAGCGTCGCCTTGAGGTTCTGCATCTCAGGTTGCAGAGCCGCGACCGAGCCTTGAAGCGAGGAGATGTCCGGTTTGATGGTGTCGATGGCAAGCCGGAGCGCTTGCATCTCTTCCGACATTCCTTCACGGATCCGCTTCTCCGATCCTTCGATCATGCTGATGAGCTTGTCGAACTTGGCGTCCATCTCGTCGATCCGCTTGGACGTATCCCACCGAGTTTGTGCCTTCTCCGGTGCCAGATTGCCCGACACAATTCGTCGAACAGTTGCTGCGCGTCAGACACAAAACGAAGATGCAGAGGAAATTACCCACCGCAGGCGGTCGCGAGCGACGCTTTGTGTGGATCCGAACAGATCCACGCCAAATCGATGAGGATCCGAAGGATCGCAATCTCCACAAGGCAAAATCGAGTTACGACAGCGAAAATTCTGGAATCTGATACCAAATGATATGAACCTAGAGCACCATATCACAGTTCACCGCTACTTCCTTGATTCCAGATACAACTTACAGAATTCGATAACCAAATCTAGAACCAAGCAGGGGATTGGGGAATTGGAAGCAGGGGACTGGGAGGAGAGGAGCAAGGGGAGAGACGTCCAGAATCGTTCAAGCGATGGCTTCCTCAGCGAATGACAACGAAGGCACGCAGGCCTAGTTAACCACCACGCATGGTGTCGGTGGGCTCCACCTGACAACTACGACAACAACTTCACGCCGTCCACTCCGGTCCTGCCAATCGGGCGGTCCTCCTCTTCTCTCTCTTGGATCGACGTAGCTCATCACGTTCTTCAGGTGTACCGCTGCTCAGGACCTTCTTCTCTGCATCTCTTTTGGCTTGGCGAGTAGTAGTAGCAGCAGGGTCCGTGACAGAAGCCACACACACACACATAACCTCTACTACCAGCATGATTTCTGAATATACCATAATGAACAAAATTAACAGAGGAAAATTAGAAAGTTGAAGTGAGAGATGTTTACTTGACTTATTAGACCGGTTTGCGATGGAATCGTTGCCTATACCTGAAGGACAAAAAAATAAACAGAGGAACCTTAAACTAAAAAGGAAAAATTCCTCCTGTAATTCTTAAATGGACAGAAGATGTGAAGTTTGCTTGCTTTCTAAATAAACTGAAGAATTAAGCCTAAGGAAGAGGACGATGTGCTATGGGATTCGGAGGGAAACTCCACCTCCATGAGAATTTCGCCCTGGTATATCAGCATCCGCTGATCCACAGTGTGCACCTTCTGCCCCTGAGAAGTCTCAATGATCCTCTTGACCTTCGCCCACCTGTAAAAACAGAGCAAGCTCTAAGCAGCGCTACCACTGGTGCCGAAGCAAAACATCAAGCATTGCAGCATCAGACGAACTTGAGAAAGCGGCCGCGGCTGACGATGTCGATGAGCATGAGGTTGTAGGTGGAGGACAGGTCCTGCAAGTACTACTCCATCGCCCGCTCGTGTGTCGTCCGCGCAATCTTATTCCCATCATCGCGGCGCTCCTCCGTCGACTTCCCCATCCGCGCCGCCGTCACAATGAAGGGGCGGCTCGCCGAGGTGGGGTGTGACTGTGTGATTCGAAAGGGAAGGGACAGAGGAGGAGACGAAGGACTCATCCACGCTATGTGGCCTCTGTACGGGCCCAAATTAACCACAGGTCGATTTGTTTTGCAGAGCAGCTTCCTAGGGGCCCCTAAAAAAAAGCAGCTTCCTAGGGACATCGAGCCCACGCAGCATCAGACGGCCAGAGAAAGCGAGGTCGCGAAAATGGACGGCTGTAGACACTGATGGCGTGAGAGAGCCCTGTTTGGCTCAGTTTTAATATCCCTATATAAGGGAAACGCTAATAATTAGCCGGAGGCTCGCAACCTCCGGATTCTCCTCGCGACGCGTGTCCAGGCCTCCCCAAGGAAACATGGGTGTGTGGTCCACCCACAAACCTTATCCCCACTCGTTCCCCAACTCCTTTTCTCCAGCACACGAGACCACCACCGCACCACCGTCTTCTCCTCCTACCGGTGCGCCGCCCTGCTCCTCCCCCGGCCTGGCTTCTCGCCTTGCTTGAACCACGGCGCGCCGCCCCTGCTCCTCCTGTCGGAGCGCCGCCCGGATCCTCCCCCGGCTGGCGCGTCCCCTTGCTCCAACCATCAGTCGTGCCGCCTCCTACTCCTCCTACCGGAGTTCTGCCGGCTCCACCCATCACCGCGCCACCCCCTGCACCTTCTACCAGAGTGCCGCCCGTGCTCCACCCCACCGCGCCGACCCGTGCTCCAACCCCACCACGCCGCCTATGCTCCACAACGTCGTGGAAGGCAGTAACTCGTGAGGCGGGCTCGGCGGAGGTCGTCCGGGAGCAAATTTCTTATGTGATCTTTTTGCCCTTTTTTTCTTGATGTGGTGCAATTTTGTGGAAGCTGTGTAGCATAATTGTTCCTCTTTTGATGCAAATCCAGAGAACTAATGTTGCAAGTTTCTTCTTCTTTCACATGATGCAATTTTCTTTTATTGTGGTGCAAATGATTTGAAGCTTTGTAGCAAAAAGTTCCCCCTATTGATGCAAATCAGTGAATCTGTTGTAGCAAATTTCCCTTTTATATGATGCAATTTATTTTCAGGAGGTGCAAATCCTTTGAACTTTTGTAGCAAATTTCTTCTCCAGCTGTAGCAGAAATTTCAAGGGCTTTTAATCTGTCCATTGCGGCGCCGCCGAGCGATGCCGGCGATGGCCGGAGTTGGGCATGGAGGCATGTTGCTCCAATGGCGCAACGGCGATGCTGCCGAATTGGAGATGTGGTGCTTCTAGGGGCACATCAACGTTGCTTCGAGGGTCGGCACGACGGTGCTTCCAGGACACGGCGGTGCTACTCGCCGCCGGCGAGAGATGCTTGCCAGCCGAAGGTTGCCGGTCGCCGAGCTGTGAGCGATGAGCGGAGCCATACGAATCGCGGGTTGTATTTTATCTGTAGAGGAAAAGAAGGGATGCACATGGGATCGGGGTACACGTGTCGCACGCCTGATGCGGAGGATCGGGGCTTCCGATCCTCCGGGGGACGCTCAGCGTTTCCCTATCCCTAATTGTCTATATGTTAATTGAATCTTGACCTGTTTTTCGAACACAAATACAATACTCAAAGAAAAAATCCAGATGAACAAAAAAACCAATGATGGATTCATACTTCCATACACAAATTCAGAGAACAGATACAGAAACATATTCAAATCAAAGAAAAGGAGAAAGATGAGACAGTGAGGAAGAAGGGTGCGTTCATGGCCGGCTGGATGCACGCGTGAAATTCTCCTCTTCTCCGAGCTTGGGCACTACCGGATCCAGCGGTGGCTCGGTTCGTGGAGGCCGAGGCTGCCCCCAGGCATGGCTATAGACCGGCCCAACGCGATCTGGCTCCTAGGACCCAACTACCGACATAGTCCACCCCGTCGTCTTCCTCCCGACGAGAAGCATGGGGTCGAGAGAGAGAGAGAGAGAGAACTAGCTAGATTTGGCAAAGAGAGAAGGAGAAAGATGCGACGTTGGTTGTCTCCAAGATGAACTTGTGCGCTATATATTTCCTATACCTTTTTTTTGCAAAAGAGTATATGTTAATATCGCGGAGATACCAATTACATCCAGGCTCTGCAACAACTCAATACCCTAATGACATTACGGATGCACACATCCAAAAAAAGAGAAGAAACTAAAAAGAAAAGTCCCGCTACAGAGTTCTAGTCCTTCCAGCAGCAGCACAACCACCACCAAGACAACACGTGATGTCCAAGTTCTCCAAAAGCAACGCCTTCAAGAAGGAAACAGTGCACAAGCACCGTCGTCACCCGATCGTAGATCTTGGATTTTCACCCTGGAGATAGTCCCCGCTCTCAAAACAATGTCTTCAGCAAGGCCATTGCCAGGCACAACCAATTAAGGCAAGACCTTGAATTTTCACCTGAAAGGTAAGACTTTGAATTTCACCTGTGCTGTCTTCCCCACTCACATACCGCTGCTACGATTCCTGAAACTCCAAGCAAGTTCCTCATCGCCGCAATGGCTCCAATCACCATTACTAGTCCTCCAATCTCGACTTCCATGACATTCTCCGCCTCTAACTTCACCATGGATTTGCCCATGATGGCAACAGAAGCAGAGCTTCGCGCCGCTTCCTCTGGCGTGACCGAATCCCACCCGATCCAGCAATCTCTAGGCATAAACGCCCATGGGAGATCACTGGCGGAGCCTTCCGGAACCCGCCAGATCAAGGAGGACATGCGTCAGGCATCACTACAAGAAATATGCTATGCTATGACCTTTTGATAGTGACCCTGAAAATATTGGTCACAAATCTATGACCATTTTGGACAATTTGGTCATGCGCTGGTTTGGAGGGTCTAAACCCGAAAAAATAACGACCAAAGTTGTGAGAAAGGTCATAGCCACCTTACATGGATTGGTCATAATGCATATAGCAATAGCCTACGACCTTTTTTCTAGGCGGTAACGACCAATTCAAATGGTCATTCGCATGATTTGACAGTCAACTCAGCATTTTTACCCACGTGTCGATAATTAGGTGTCATTTTTGCTTACATGTCATTCTGACTGAACAGCCAACTCAGCAAACTCGTCTATGTGTGTCATTTTCGCTGACGTGTCACTCAGGTATGACATGCGCATGACTTGCTCACTAACCTAACCAGTGGGACCCGCCCCCACCCAGCCCTGACATGTGGGACCCACCTGGCCGCCCCCATCCTCAGACCTGACATGTGGGACCTACCACCACCCATCCCTGATACGTGGGTCCCACCCCAACCCCATGACATGTGGGACCCGCACCCGCAAGTCCTGACATGTGGGACTCGTTGTACTGACGTGTAGGTCCCACCCCACAACCCTGAAATATTTGGCAAAAACGTTGCGAGGGACGAGACTCGAACTCAGGGTCGTCGGTTCCTTAGAGGTTCGATCTACCGCTGGGCTATCTACGAGATGTTGATATGGAGTAGAAGCTACACTTATTTATTGTTTCGCTACCTGGGTACGGAAAAAGGCTTTTGGGCTGGTGCCGCAAGTCAACGGGCCGGTTCGGCTGGTTCTCTTTTTTTCCTTTTTATTATTCTTTTATATTTTCGTTTATTACTTTTGATTTCGAACTCCAATTTCAACCAAATAAATTTTGAATTTTGTTGTAAAAATATAATCTATAATTAAATACTATTAGTGACTGTTTTTAGTCAAAATAAAATAAGAAAATACTACTAATCTTATATATTGCTTTACATAGGATTTTGAAGAATTTGATATTTTTTTGGATTATTCTTTTAAATTTAATATATTTCGGAAACACTTTTCAATATATTTCCCGTATTCCAAGTTAATTATATTTACTGTTAATTAGGTCACATATAATGACACAACGTGAAGGTTTTCCTTTTTTTATTTGTTTTGAATTTCGTATGCCGATTTCAATATACGGTCAACTCGGGGAACATTACCGTTCGTAGCTAGGTGTTAAATCTTGCAAAACTTTTGTTGTATCTCTGATGAAATAGGTACTTGTGTACCTAAACATGATTTTTTCAATAATCATGAGAAAACTACGAGGCACCTGTAGTTCAAATTTGACCCCCTTCGAGCTAAATCGGCATGAATTTGTCTTTTTACGAGAGGTAGATGGAAACTGTTTGACACGCAACCATTTGGTTATTTGTACATACAATGTGGTCTAGTATTTTCAAATAATGTAGCGCTCCTATTTTACGACATATTTTTGATAGTTGCTTCACAAAATAACCCATTTTCGCATTCGGAAATAGAAAAATGATTTTTTCGTGAAAGGAAAATGAAAAGTTTCTTGGGCAACATTGTTCACGGTTCCAAGATACATGTTTGTGCCCAATATGGGCATATTTAAGCAAACTATACAAAGAATGTGGACATAACATTTGTCATTTGGCCCTAAAGCCATGAATCTTCATAGATGAGAGCTCATTTCTGAGAACGCTTTCTTAAGAAAATTGTCGTATTCCAAGTTTATAATTTTTTATGGATACTAGGACACATATAATGACACCACGCGAAGGTTTTCCATTTATTTGATTTTTTTAATTCCGTATGCGGTTTCAATATACGGTCAAATTGGGGGACATGACCATTCGTAGCTAGGGGTTAAATCTTGCGAAACTTTTGTTGTATCTCTGATGAAATAAGTACTTGTGCACCTAAATATGATTTTTCAATAAATCATGAGAAAACTACGAGGCACCTGTAGTTCAAATTTGACCCCCTTCCAACTGAATCGCGATGAATTTGTCTTTTTACTAGAGGTAGATGGAAACTGTTTAACACGCAACCATTTGGTTATTTTTAAATACAATGAGGTCTAGTATTTTCAAATAATGCAGCGCTCCTATTTTACGACATATTTTTGGTAGTTGCTTCACAAAATAACCCATTTTTCGCATTCGGAAATAGAAAAATGATTTTTTTCGTGAAAGGAAAATGAAAAGTTTCTTCGGCAACATTGTTCACGGTTCCAAGATACACGTTTGTGCCCAATACGGGCATATTTAAGCAAACTATACCATGAATGTGGACATAACATTCGTCATTTGGCCCTAAAGCCATGAATCTTCATAGATGAGAGCTCATTTCTGAGAACACTTTCTTGAGAAAATTGTCGTATTCCAAGTTTATGATTTTTGATGGATACTAGGACACATATAATGACACCACGCGAAGGTTTTCCATTTTTTATTTTTTTTGAATTTCGTATGCCGGTTTCAAAATAGGGTCAAACGGGGTCAAAATACTGTCAGAACTTTTAAACCCAACCATTTGATTATTTGTACATAAAATGTGGTCTAATATGTTTGAAAGATGGACTTGTGCCAGTTTACGACAAAATTTTGGTAGTTACTTAATAAAAACTCCATCATTTAAACTCATAAAGTGAAAACGAGGTGGAGCCAATCAGATGCCAGAAAGCAGCCACCCACGGATCGTCGATCAGACCGTCCACACCACAACCGACACAACAATCCAGACCGTCTATACCCTATCTGAAACGAGAGACGCGAAAGATCCAGATATTTTCATAAACCGAGTGCGCGGCCGAAACCCTACCTTCCCTATTATCCTGCCTCTACTATCCCGTAGCCGAAACCCTACCTTCCTGCTTCCCTCTCTCGCACCGCCAACCCTCCTCTCCTCTCATTTCATGGCGCCTCCGCCAGCCGCCCATCGATCCAACCCCGACGACGCCAGATCCGCAGCCTACCTCTCGTGCTCTCGCGGCATCCCATCGATCCACGGCCAACAACGCCGGATCCGCCGCCCAAACACATCGGCGACAGATGCACTGCCGCTCAGCAGCCACGGCGTCATGGCCGGCTGGCTCACCAGCGTGCGCGTGCTTCCATGCGCGCCGCTCCGTCGAGCTGGCCGGATGATGGCCCTTCACGTAGTTACCCCACAACGGCGCCAGAAAACGTCTTGACGGCCCTTCGTGTGATTACCTGCGTGAAAAGTAAATGGGTTAGGTTGAGACTCCAAGTGCAGAGTGTATGTAGTAGTGGAAGACAGTTTTCCCCATGAGGGGTGACTCGAGGGTTTAATATCGAACTCTCGGGGAACCAGTATTTCAGGTGTTATCTCCTTATCCTTCTCTTGAGAACCTGCAACAAAATAAATTGTTTTGTGCCCTCAACCTCACCAAGTGGTTGTCAAGCACAAGGTGTGAGAATGATAATAAAATAAATATGCAAACAGTAGTAAATATGCAATGATGGTAAAATAAATATGCAAGGATGATGGTAGTAATGATAAATGATATTTTTGGGTTTTTTATGATGAATGCAAGATGTAAAAGTGTTTTTGTATTTTCGGATTTAATAATGGCAGCAAACAAAAGTGGTGATAAAAGTGTTGGAAAGGTGTTTCTTATGATTAAAAATGGACCGGGGTTCATGGTTTCACAAATGCACTCTCTCTTGATAACGTGGTAGACAATGGAACACTAAAATTAACATGTAAGATGGCAAGACATGGTTTGACAAGTTATTAATAATATGGGCATCACGTCCTAACATAGAGATCTCAAGTATAAGTTGTTCTCTCTCTTATGCTCCACCAAGATGCGAACTAAATCATAACACCTTAGTAATTAAGATAAATCAGAGCATAGCAATAAGTTCAATGACATGAAGTTAAAATAAGAACATGCTAGATCTAGTCATGGAGGTAGTGGCCAAGGTCACATCCACTCTCCGGTAGCATGGTATTTTTGTTTATCCCTAGTGAGGCAACAAAGTAAGGTAGAAAACCCAAGTGGATCGCAGAACTTTCTCTCACGTTCACTGCACTAGCCACCCCCCGTTACTCCAACTAATGCACACGTTCCCCCTCACATGCTCTCATAAACATGCTTGATCATGACAAGTAAATAAGAACGGGGTACATAATATGCATCTACTTTCATAACTGAAACAAAACCATTGCAATCTCAAACATGTATTAACTCATAATAAAGATCCACCACAAAGGAATTACATAGATGACCGTAATCATGTTCAGCAGCTCATACGGTACTAATTAGTGAAGCTCATAGAGAGGAGAGATACATAAGTTACTTCCACAAACCCATAGTCCAGGGGTGGACTACTCCCTCTTCATCATGGTGTCGGTGGAGATGTTGTTGGAGGGAAGGAGACCACACCGGCAGCGCCCCGCCGGAGTTTTCCCCCTCCAATCTTCAGCTCCAGGTCTCTGTTTCGTGGTTTCTGTGTTTCGGCGGCGCTCCCTTTCGCGAAAGCCCTGGGGGGTCTATATATAGTCGTTTTTAGGTCAAGACGAAGCTTCGGGAAGAAAGATCGACGGCAGCGGAGGCCCGAGGGCCATTTGGTGGGTCCCACGCGGTCAGGGAATCTGGCCGCGTGGGCCCACCCCTTTCGGCCTTCTGGTCTCCGTTTCTTCGATTCCTTTGCGCCTACGTTTCGTTCCTTCCAAAAAAGTGATCCCCGTAAAATTTAGGTCATTTGGACGTCGTTTGGGTCCCTGAAACATCAAAATATAGAAAAAGGGGTTTTCTGACAGCGCAGGGTTAATTCCAGAAAAATGGGGAAGTTGTTAATTATCCCCAAAACTCAATATAAATCATGAATATAACCCTTATATGATGCAAATAACATGGAATAACATGTAATAAAATGTAAAGTTCATGTATGCATTTTACATGCATCAACATCCCCAAGCTTAACCCATGCTCGTCCCGAGTATGAAGGTGATAAAACTAACATGGACTTTGCATTTTAATACTATCAATGGATATCAAAGGTGATTACTATTGCTACATAGAGTCAAATGATTCATTCTTCAAAGGAATAACAATATGCAAGATAAATTATGAAGTGATATCAAATACTCAATGTAAAGATGTTCAATGATAAATTCACAAAGTGTAATATAGAAGAAAGTACTATGGACCAAATGTATGCATAATGAAAAGTAAAAACATCCTATGGTGGTCATAGAGTACTTCTTATGAAAACTGAATATAAAAGGTGGACACTTTGGATAGATAAATAAGTAGAGGTAAAGCATGAATAAGTTTCATCTAACTTCCAAACACTTCTACTTAAGTTAATGCTTGCAATGTGGTAGTCATTGGTGTGGAGCTCTCATTACCCCTATCATAGCATCTTGAATGATTAATGTTTAAAGTGAAAGCAAATATGAGTGGTGTGCTTGACAATGTATTGGTTGAATGTCTCATGTCCCTTGAATACAAGTACCTACACCATGTGTTACTCACTTTGGTCCACAAAGTAAATTCAAATAAAGGTCATTGCAAGTAATAATAGTATCATCAAGAACTGCACTGGGGTACCTCTTGCCCCTTGACATGAACAAGCCCATGTCAAAACAACAAGACAAACAGACAATGAACAATCTCAGCACTCTTTTATTTACTATGGGTATAGCTTTTTATTATGAGGTGCATCACTGAATGAACATTATGGTTATGCTGTAAATTTCCACCATGAATGATGCATGGCTTAGATTAGCGGCCCAGGCATTTCTCTAACCATTTATACAAACTCTTTGAACTTACTAAGTATCCACATTCATTTCACCCATGATAGGCATCCATAAACAAAAGTACATGACATCAACTAAATATAAATAAGTGCAATGTTGAAAGCTTGCCATGTGACAGCACATATGGGCTAACTCCCAACCAAAACAATTGTCAAGCCCACAACTTCATAATTTTAATCACAATGGTTCATGCTTATTAAATGCAATAAAAGTAAATTGTGCATCAAGTTCGTGAGAGCTTTTAACCAATTTTTCCCATGACAATCAATAACATAAGCATTTAAATTCAGAAATGTAGATAACACAATATAACATGATAAACATACTTGGAATAGCATAAAGCTAATAGGTAGATATGGTGGACTCACTGGAAAAACTTTGGTTGAAGGTGTTGGGAAACAAGCTTTTTACTTGTTGTAATTTTTGGGCTAGCAATAGGGAGAAAGTTGACCATCTAAATGCATGCATAAGTGTCCATAGAACTAATCAATCCATGTTAAACCAAGTAAAGTTAAAATTCAACATCTAAACATGGTAAAAGATAGCTCTTGACAACACACTTGCAAATTAACATTCATTCAAAGCACATGAATTATGCAACTATATGTATCTTTTAAAATCAACTCAAACATCCCTATCCCAATATATTTAATAGCATCCAACATAATTCAACCCAAACTTCCAGTAGCTCTCTCATATATAAATGATAGTGGTGGTCTTATTAACAAACCGAAATAACAAAAGCAAAAAAAACAGACGCTCCAAGTTTATACGATAAAGTGCTTTGATCGAAAAACAGAAGTTAGACGTGTGCAAACCGAGAGTGTGTTGGTCTAGTGGGGTTGTCTTGACATCCCCAAGCTTATGGTCTTCACCATCCTTGGATAGCTCTTGGTGCAGCTCCTCTAATCCCTGTGAAAAAACTTCAAAACACCGTTTCTCCCATTTCTTTTCTGTGGGGTGATATTAGTAGTGATAAACAAATAGGTTCCTTGCTGCATAAAATCCTTAGGCAAAAATTCATATGAATGTCCAGAGAGTATATAATGTTGTATGCCTACTCATAAACTCAATTGAATCAAAAAGATTCAAGCAAAAAGCTCAAAGAATGCATCAAACAATATCAAGACAGAATCTGTCCAGAAAAACAGCAGCAGCAAAACGCATTTTTCTACCCTACTTAAACTCGTCAGAAAAATCTGAAAAATCACGTGCAGAGGATGAAAAGTTGAAGCTACAGTTCAAATTACAGCTCAATCGGAGTTACAGATAAAAAATGAAAAATCAAACCGTGCACAGACTTCGTGCAGGCAGAAAACTCTCCGAAAATGAATAGCAACTTTTCAAACCCAAAATAGGTAAAACTTGGTTCTTTATTAAAAATCCAGAAACAAAACTAACAAACTACTCTCTTGTTACAGCAAGAGGACTCAAAGAAAATCTCAAACAAAAACAACCGGGTTGCCTCCCGTAAAGCGCTTTCTTTATAGCCATATAGCTAGGCTTACTTACTTGATAATCAAAGGGGACGTAGCTCATGAGGGAGCTTGAACCTTGGTGTGTCCCTCTTCCTTGGGAAGTGTTCCATGCTCTTCTTGTGTGGAAACTGAAACTTCACATTCCCTTCCTTTGAATCAATAATGGCACCTGTAGTACGAAGAAAAGGTCTTCCCAAAATAATAGGACTAGAGGTTTTATTCCCCATGTCCATGATTAGAAAATCAACAGGCACAAAAGTCATGTGTAACTCTACCATAACATCACTTACTTTTCCTAGAGCATGTCTAATGGAATCATCAGCAAGTGCAAGTTCAATAGAGCATTTCTCAATATTTTTAAGTTCAAGGACTTCATATAGTTCTTTAGATAATATAGAGACACTAGATCCTAGATCAAGTATGCATGGTGTGTCTCTTTTCCAATGGTTACTAGTACCTTAGGGATCCAGATATCCCCAAGCTTAGGTGGTATCATAGCTTCTTGATTGTACCTAGCAATCTTTTCTTTTAAGACATGATTAGCAATATAGGAACCAAAACCAGCCTGGTTAATATTAACAGAAGGATCACTTGCAAATTTTTGTAAGATAGAAATTAATTCATGCAAGCTACACTTCTCTAAATCAACAAATGGTTCCTTAACTTCACTAAGCATTTTAACTTCCTCAACTTTTTTCTCTTTTTTAATGACTTTCCCGTCCCATTCCAAGTCTTATGGTTAACGCGTGCTTTACGGCGCAAGAACACTGATGGCATTGGTTATTAAGTCCTAGATAATACTTTCCCGTGCAAATGGAACCTCCACCAACCACATCATTCCATGGTTCCATCTGCCAGCCATAATAGGATATCCACACTTAAGTAGACAACCAAATAGTCATATTATTGTGAAGATAGGGTTTTATGCTTTTTCCTTCGGATAGAGATGATAGTATATAAGGAGTTTGCAAATAGTTTCTTAACAGATACTTCAACGGATATGAGCAAGTAATGAACTTGCCTTGTGACTAAAAGGTAGTGGAGTCTGATGTCGGACGTGGCTCTTGACTTCCTTGCTCTACAAAATACCATCATTGTCTGGTAAGGACAATGTTTAAAGAAGCAAATTATGCTATTATGCATAAGAATGCTATGCATTGAGTTTATTTAGTGTGTTATATCACTCTTTGTGAATTATGAAATTTGGAGGTTTTTTAATAATATTTGTCTTTTTGAATTATATAAAGACCTTAAAAGAAATTCTTTATTTATTAAATAATAGTCCATTATTTGTTTAAAAATAGAAGAATTTGTGTTAATAAGTGATAAACACAAATGAGTAGATTTTTACTTTTTATTTGATGTTATTTGAAATTTACAAATTTGTAAAGGTTATATTTCAAAATATTAACCAATTTTGAAAATACAATATTTTTTTAATGAATTTTAATTTAGGGTTTAATTTGTTGTAACATTAAAAATATATTTTAGATAGATTATCTATTTTGTAATTTAAATTTGTATTTAGTTTTGAATTAATGTGTTATTTCAATTTTTCATTTATCTTTATTTGGTAAATTACCATTTTACCCCTGGCTCGAGTTGGTTGAACCCAACCCAAAGCCAGGGTCTGGCTCGACCCGGTCATCCGACCGAGCCACGCTCGCTCCCTTCTCTCTCTTGTCCCCGAGCTCTCTCTCTCCCCGCGGTTCCTCTCTCCGCCGACGCTTCATCTCCTCCTCCCCTTCGATTCGCCCTTCCTCGACTGTAGCAGCCAGGCGCGACCCAACTCATGGCTAGGGTTACGGGCGCCTGCGCGGCTCCGCCGTGCTCGTGCTGCTCCGGTGCTCCGCCACGGCTGGGTGTAGGGTGACGTCCCCTGTGCCGCCGTGGTGATGGTGGTGTGGAGCGCGTCCCCGTGGCCCATTCTCTACTGGCCACACGGGCATTGCCCTGTCGGCATCGGTATCACCTCCATCTCCTCTTCTTTCTCCTTCCTCTTCTCTTCTCTTTCTCTCCCCTGGCCTACGTGCAATGCACTGTGATGTGAACTGTTAATAGTGATTTTAGATGTGCTATTGCTATGTGTGATGCTGCTCTGTTGCTCCTGTGATGAACACAGGATGTGTTCTGATGTTCTAGTAGTGCTCTGTGTTAGTGTAATTCATTTGCTTGAGCTAAATAATTTAGATTTGCTTGCTGTGATGCCTCCTTCGAGTTACACAGAAGCATTCTGATGATTTTATCTTAGGGCAAATCATTTATACTACCAGTGGTGTTATTAGTGCATTTATGTGTTGAGGTGCTCCTCCCCTATGTGGGTTTTGTGCCCAACACCAGTGCTGGCTTTGTGATCCCATAACTTGTGATTTCTATGCAAGAAACACTTGCATGCCTTTGCTAAATTTAGTGGATTTGTCCCTTGCCCATGATGCATAGGCTGAGGCTCCATTTTGATAAGAACAGATGATGTGCTTGATTCTTTACTCCCCTGTGATGATCTAGCATAGCATTACTATGCTAGATTGAGGGAAAATCCACTATACTCACTCCTGTGTATCTAGCAGATAATTGGCTAGAAATTAAGTATCAACATGTGTTCAGGTGTGGTGGTGATGTGGGTGTTGCTTGTGGTTCTTGTGATTCTGCTGCCTGCTTGATCAACAGTTCTTCTGGAACTCCTTCTTGCTCTCCTTGCTGGCCTGCTCCTCCAGCTCCAGATGCTTCCCTTGAGCTTCTGGCCTCCCCTCCTTGCTCCAGTGCTCCTTGCTTCCTCTATCCCATCTTGCTCTTACTTTTGGCAAGGTTTCAGTGGTAAAAATTGGATTGATGTGGAATTTGGGTGATGAACTGTGGCTGTGGTTGATGAACTCGAACTGGAACTAGTGTGAGTGAAGTGGTTCTATTTTGCTAGCTCCTACGGCTGCTTCCTTGCTCTTATCCCTCTGTAGTGAGGTTGCTGTGCGGTAAGCAGCTGAGTGACTGCCTTTGTGACTGTGCTGCCTGCTAGCTTGTGTGCCTCCAGGTTCAAGCAATCTGGTACCTCGGCTGGTTGGTCTTATCCCTATATGGTGCATTTTTTTCACTTGCCAAGTGGATTTTGCTGCTGCCCAGCCAATGATGTTGCTCTGAGGCTAAAACTTGTTGATGAAGAACAGATACTGCACTTATCCCCAAAATACAACTCCATGATGTGATTAGCAATGCATTACATTGCTAAACTGAGAGTAATACTAACCCAATTCCCCCCCCCCCCCCTTTGTATTTTCTGTCATTGCACTTCTTTGTTTTGCAGGAAACAATTTATAAAGCTGAGATCAAATGAAGAAGAAAAGATACAATACTTTGTAGTTTTAGAAATAATTATAATTTTTCTTTTTGTAATTCAATTTGTTGTAATAAATTTTGTAATGACAATGTATTATTGTACTTTATCAATAAAGTTATTTATTTGTCTTTCTTAAATTCTTTGATTTGTAATATGTATTGTATGGATTTGAAATTATTCAAACAACTATGAATTTATTTATTTAGTTATTACTTCTATACTTTATTGTTTTAATTTAATTACTTAATAAATTCAATTTATTTGGATATTCAAATTGAATTCAAAATTCCCACTACAAGTAAATTATCTAGAGGTCATGTCGAAATTTACTACATTCACCTAAAATGAACTAAACCTAATTCAAGAGGATGAATGAACTCCGATCCCTCCAGGGTTTTTAGTTTGCGAAAAATTTATTCGGATTTTTCAAATGCATGCATGCAGATGCACAAATTCCTATTTCTACCCTTCGTTAGTTCCTAAACGCTGGGATATTACAGGGAGCTAGGGAATGGGAAGAGCGAGCTGCAGCTTAATTTGATCCGGTAGCATCCTGCTGAAGAAAGTTGAAGACACCTGGAATATCTAGTTATTACACTTGTAGAGCTTGTTATACCATGATTGGCATTGTATCTGTGTTATATGATTAACATACTGATTCTTCCATTGTATGTGTGTTTTATGATTTAGCAAACCGATTTGGGTAATTATTTGATGTATTACGTGTGTGTTCAGTCTGTTCCGATTTGAATATTTGGTTGTTTTATTTACTCACAAATTAAAATCAAAAGAGCGAATTAAAATCAAAAGAACGTAAACCTGACGATTGGGACCCATTTTCTCGGACCTGACAATTGAGACCCACTTGTTATCCTGACAAATGGGACCTGCCTATTGATTGCGTGGATCACACGTTCGTTGGGAGACCCCAAGAGGAAGGTATGAAGCTGTGTAGCAGCAGTTTCCCTCAGTATGAAACCAAGGTTTAATCGACCAGTAGGAGCAATAAATCACTTCTGAAGGTTGTTAGTGGCGCCGTTTACTCGATCACCAACGTGGAATCTGCACACAACACAATCAAACTACTTTGCCCCAACGAAACAGTGAGGTTGTCAATCTCACCGGCTTGCTGAAAACAAAGGATTAAACATATGGTGTGGAAAACAGTAGTAAATTGCAGAGAATGAAAAGGAACAATGTTTGCAGTTGGTTGTATTATCAGTGTAAAAGAATGGACCGGGGTCCACAGTTCACTAGTGGTGTCTCTCCATAAAAGATAACTAACATGCTGGGTGAACAAATTACAGCTGGGCAATTGACAAAATATTGAGCGCATGACAATGCATATATATGACATGATGATTACTATGATATTCATGTGGGCATTACGATAAAATACATAGACCGTTATCCAACAGCGTCTATGACTAATAATCCACCGCCATGTTGTCATCCGAGTTCCCCGTTGGAATTAAGTTGCAAGCAACGGATAATTGCATTAAGTAATGTGTGCAATGTAAACAAATGCATTAGACCTAACGGCGCACCCTTAAGCTAAGTATCGGTTATTTTATCCCTAGTGGCAACAGCACATCCACAATCTTAGAAGTTATTGTCACTCTCCCAGATTACCGGAGGCATGAACCCACTATCTAGCATAAATACTCACTCTTGGAGTTACAAGCATCTACTTGGCCAAAGCATCTACTAGTAACGGAAAGCATGCAAGATCATAAATAACATATAAGATAGATTGATAATCAACTTGACATAGTATTCAATATTCATCGGATCCCAGCAAACACAACATGTAGCATTACAATAAGATGATCTTGATCATGATAGGCAGCTCACAAGATCTAAACATGATAGCATAAAGTGGAGAGACAACCATCTAGCTGCTGCTATGGACCCGTAGTCCAAGGATGAACTACTCACGCATCACTCCGGAGGTAGGCATTGTGATGTAGAGCCCTCCGGTGATGATTCCCCTCTCCGGCAGGGTGCCGGGAAGAGCTTCTGAACCCTCCCGAGCTAGGGTTGACGGCGGCGGCGCCTCTGGAACTTTTCATGGATAATGGCTCGGGTATTTAGAGTTTTCGCGTCGGCAGGAATAAATAGGCGAAAGGGCGGCGACTGGAGACGCACGTGGGCCCCACACCACCCCACGGCGCGGCAGGGGGGCCCGCGCGGCCCCATGGTGTGGCTGCCTCGTGGCTCCCCTCCGTCTCTCCTTTGGACTCCGTGTACGTGTTGGAAAAATAGGAGGTTCTGTCCAAGTTTCGTCCAATTCCGAGAATATTTTCAGACTAGCTTTCCTGGAATACAAAAACAGCAGAAAACAGGAACTGGCACTGTGGCATCTTGTTAATAGGTTTGTCCCAGAAAATGCATAAAAATGCTATGAAGTGTATATAAAACATGTAACAATTGGTATAATATCAACATTGAACATCAGAAATTATAGATACGTTTGAGATGTATCAAGCATCCCCAAGCTTAGTTCTACTCGTCCTCGAGTAGGTAAAACGATAAAAACAAAATAATTTCTGAGGTGACATGCCACAATCATAATCTTGATCAAATAGTATTGTAAAGCACATGTTATGAATGAAGTGATCCTGGTCAATGTTCTATAGTTTGCTAGCAAGTAGATAATGAGCAAACAACTGAATCATATAAGCAAAAACTTTTCATGAATAGTACTTTCGAGACAAGCATCGAGGAGTTTTGCATAAGAGTTAACTCATAAAGCAATAGTTTCTAAGTAAAAGGTATTTAACCAACACAAAGGAAGATTTAAGCTTCAGCAATTGCTTTCAACTTTCAACATATATATCTCATGGATATTTGTCAACACAAAGCAATATAATGAGTGCAATATACAAGCATATAAAAATTGTTGCACCAAAGTTGACACTAGTGTTTGTTTCTAAGATAGAAAGAAGTGGGAAAACTAACTCAACATAAAAGTAAAAGAAAGGCCCTTCGCAGAGGGAAGCAGGGATTAAATCATGTGCTAGAGCTTTTTAAGTTTTTGAAATCATAAAGAGAGTAAAAATAAGTTTGGAGAGGTGTTTGTTAATTGTCAACGAATCAGAAAATGGAAAGTACAATATGACCCCTGCCAACCAGACTTTTAAGAGAGGCTCCAATGAAGGACGTTATTTCTACCAGCAAGGCAGATCATCCCTCTTTCTCTTTTGTTTACTGATGATCCCGAAGAGCAAGTCTTGATGCCTGCACAAATAAACGGGATTAGGTTGAGACTCCAAGTGCAGAGTGTATAGTAAGTGGAAGACAGTTTTCCCCACGAGGGGTGACTCGAGGGTTTAATATCGAACTCTCGGGGAATCTGAAGTGGTAGATTTATCTTCTTATCCTTCTTTTGGTTACCTACAAAACAAGGTTAGATGTTTTGGTTCTCAACCTCGCCTGTGGTTGTCAAGCACAAGGTGTAAGAATGATATCAGGATAGTTATGCAATGCAAACAAGAAATAAATATGCAATGATGGTGGATGCAATGATAAATGATATTTTTGGGTTTTTGAATGATGTATGCAAGATGAAAAGTATTTTTGTATTTTCGGATTTAATGATGGCTGAAAATAGAAAAGTGGTATATGGTGTTGGAAATGTGTTTCTTATGATTAAAAATGGACTGGGGTTCATGGTTTCACAAATGCACTCTCTCTTTATAAAGTGGTAGACAATGGAACACACACAGTTAACATATGAGATTGCAACACAGGGTTTGATAACAAGTTACTTAGATATATGGGCATCACGTCCTAACATAGAGATCTTTTGGTTATTAACCTCTCTTATACTCCACCAAGATGCGAACTAAATCATAACACCTCAGTAATTAAGATAACTCAGAGTATAGCATTAAGTATCATGGCATGAAGTGAAAATAAGAACATGCTAGATCTAGTCATGGAGTAGTGGCAATGGTCACGCCCACATACCCGGTAGCATGGTATTTTAGTTTATCCCTAGTGAGGCAACAAAGTAAGGTAAAGATACCAAAGTGGATCGCAGAACTTTCTCTCACGTTCACTGCACTAGCCACCCCCCGTTACTCCAACTAATGCACACGTTCCCCCACACACGCTCTCATAAACATGCTTGATCAAAATAGGTAAATAAGAACGGGGTACATAATATGCATCTATACTCATAACTGAAACAAACATTGCAATCTCAAACATATATTAACTCATAAAGATCCACCACAACGGTATTACAACGGTGACCGTAATCATGTTCAGCAGCTCATACGGTGCTAATTAGTGAAGCTCAAGAGAGGAGAGATACATAAGTTACTTCCACAAACCCATAGTCCAGAGGTGGACTACTCCCTCTTCATCATGGAGACGGTGGAGAAGTCGATGGAGAAGATGGAGACCACGCCGGCAGCGCCCCGCCGGAGTTTTCCCCCTCCAATCTGCAGCTCCTGATCTCCGTTTCGGTGTTTCTGTGTTTGTGCGGCGCTCCTTCCAGAGAACGTCGGGGGACCTTTTTTATAGGCGTTTTTAGGTCAAAACTATGTCGGTGGAACGAAGATCGACGGCAACGGAGCCACGAGGGCCAAATGAGTGGGCCCCACGCGGCCACAGTACCTGGCCGCGTGGGCCACCCCCGTTTGGTCCTCGGACCTCCATTTGTTCGCTTCCTTCGCCCACAGGTCTTCTTCCTTCCAAATATTGACGCCCGTAAATTTCCAGGTGATTTCGTTGACGTTTGGGTCCCTGAAACATTAAAATAAGAAAACGGGATTTTCTGCCTGTGCAGAGTTAATTCCATAAAAAAAGGAAATCATTGAGATATTTCCAAAATCATGATAAAACATTGATATAACCCTTATATGATGCAAATATGATTGGACTATAAGCAATTAAAGTGCAAAGTTCATGTATGCATTTTACATGCATCATTTACACATGCAGATATTTCACTGTTTGTCATTGCTTGACTGATAAATCAGGGCAAAAATGTGAAGAGAATTAAGCGGCTAAAGTTGTAATTAATTAGGACTGGGCACCCAATTTGCTAGCTCTTTTTGGAAAATTAATGGATAAGCGGATGTATATGCCGCTAGTCCAGTGGTAAAGTCTGTTTGACAGTTGACATAAAGATATCCACCCCGTCCTCATGAGCTTGGTAAACATTGACACAAAAAGGAGTAATATTTTTTTTGAAAAGTTTAAAGGTAGCACATGAAAAATTTACTTGGAATGGCAAGGAAATATCACGTATAGGTAGTTATGGTGGACACAGATGGCATGGATTTTGGCTCAAGGTTTGGATGCACGAGAAGCATTCCCTCTCAGTACAGAGTTTAGGCTAGCAAGGTTATTTGAAGCAAACACATGATATCAACCGACACAGCAAGACTTATATGAAAACATATTGCAAGCATTATAAGACTCTACACTGTCTTCCTTGTTAACCAAACTCTTTTACTAGAAAATATCTAGACCTTAGAGATACCAATCATGCAAACCAAATTTCAACGAGCTTTACGGTAGTTCTTCATTAATAGGTTTTAACTACATGATACAAAAGCTTAAACATGAACTACTTGATAACTCAAAACAATTGACAAGTATCAAATTATCCAATACAGTGATCTACAAGAATATGTAAGCTTTTCCATTATACCATCTACCACATGCAACATTTTCTGTTCCAACCAAACGCCAATCAATTTATTTCAACATAAACTCTCAAAACAATTATAAGTGAAGCAAGAGAGTACTTTCTTTAAAAGAACTAACAGCTCTGAATAAGAGATGCATGCAGAACAGGAGCTAAAAGCATAGCAATAGCTAGATAAGAATACTCAACAAGTATAAGTGAAGAATAGGAGTATTCATATGAAAAAGTGGAGCGTGTCTCTCCCAATCAAGAATGCTAGGGTCCAATCAAGTTGACCATAAGAAAAATAAAATACTGAAAATAAAAGCATACAGACGCTCCAAGTAAAGCACATATGATGTGAAAGAATTAAAATATAGTTTCACTAGAGATGACCTGATAAGTTGCTGATGAAGAAGGGGATGCCCGGCATCCCCAAGCTTTGACGCTTGAGTCTTCTTGAAATATGCTGGGGTGATCCATGGGAGCATCCTCAAGTTTAAGCTCTTCACTCTTCTTGATCACATTATATCATCCTTCTCTCTTGACCTTTGAAAACTTCCGCCACACCAAACTCAAAGTAATTCTCATTAGAGGGTTAGTGCACAATCAAAAACTCACATGTTCTATAAGGACACAAACATGACCGTTACTTTTAACATTAACTACTGCCACTGATGTTATGTGAAGCTCTTCACCCTAAAAAAGAATTCCACTCAACACTAGTAAAAGAGAGAATGCGAAAAATAAAAGACAGAATCTGTCTAAAAAGAACAGTCCATAAAGACGAATTTTTTTGCGACACTTACGTTGCTCAGATCGAAAAACTTTAAACTAACGAAAGATGCGTACAAATCTGAGGATTACACACAAATATTTGCATATTTAAATATTTTTTCTGCGATTTTACAGAAATAAAACGGTGAACAGCAGAAATCTGTTCCTGCGCAGAAATCCAAATCTAGCATCATCTTCCTATTAGAGGCAATACTTGGCACAACAATGCGATAAAATAAAGATACAAAGCAATTGTTACAGAAGTAAGCAACTCCTTGACTCAAAAAGAAAAATGGCAGAAATAAAAATAATGGGTTACCTCCCATAAGCGCTATTCTTTAACGCCTTTTAGCTAGGCTAGAAGATTTTAATGATGCTCACATAAGGATATAGTTGAAACATAAAAGAGAGCATCAAGAAGCATATATAAAACATGTTTAAATCTAACACTCTTCCTATGCATAGGAGCCTTATAAGAAAACAAATCAATGTAGCACAAAGAGACTAGCGGAAACCAAAACAAGTGCAGCTTCAAAACTTTCAACATAAAGACAGGAGACTTAATATAATTGAGATATATGAAACCGTGTCTCCCTCTCTCATAATGACCAGTAGGTCTTAAAGAAACCAACATATAAAAGCAACACAAGAGAAAGCTCAAAACTTTCATCACAAAGAGAGGAAATTTAATAACATGAAGATTTCTATAACCATATTTTCCTCTCTCAAAATAATTTTCAGTAGCATCATGAATAGACTCAACAATATAGAAATTACATAAAACATTCTTATCATGATCCACATACATAGAAGTATGATTACTCTCCACATAAGCATAATCAATTTTATTAGTAATAGTTGGAGTAAAACTATCACAGCCATCATTGTAAACATCATCTATAGGAGGCATATCATAATCACAATAAACTTTATCCTCAATAGTAGGTGGAACTAAAATGTCATATTCATCATTGCCGACCTCCCCAAGCTGAAAGTCTTCCATAGCATTAGCAATAATGGTGTTCAAAGAATTTATAGTAAAAACATTGCTACCATCATGCAAATAAATTTCCATAGGTTTCTTAATTTTCTCTTCAAACACCTCATGTCCCAATTCAAGATAAATTTTATAAAGCTCTCTCATGTTGTTTTCAGCCATAGGACTAGTTTCAAAGAAAGTAACCATTGATAGCAAGTAAAGAACTAGACATAATAACAAACCGATGCAGGAAACTATTTTTTTTGTGTTTTTGATATTTAAAAGCAAACAAGATAAAATAAAAATAAACTAAGCAAGACAAAAAACAAAGTAAAGAGATTGGAAGCGTGAGACTCCCCTTGCAGAAATCCTCTTGCTCCCCGGCAACGGCGCCAGAAAAGTTGCTTGATTGCGTGGATCACACGTTCGTTGGGAGACCCCAAGAGGAAGGTATGAAGTAGTGTAGCAGCAGTTTCCCTCAGTATGAAACCAAGGTTTAATCGACCAGTAGGAGCAAGAAATCACTTCTGAAAGTTGTTGGTGGCGCCGTTTACTTGATCACCAACGCAGAATCTGCACACAACACAATCAAACTACTTTGCCCCAACGAAACAGTGAGGTTGTCAATCTCACCGGCTTGCTGAAAACAAAGGATTAAACGTATGGTGTGGAAAACAGTAGTAAATTGCAGAGAATGAAAAGGAACAATGTTTGCAGTTGGTTGTATTATCAGTGTAAAAGAATGGACCGGGGTCCACAGTTCACTAGTGGTGTCTCTCCATAAAAGATAACTAACATGCTGGCTGAACAAATTACAGCTGGGAAATTGACAAAATATTGAGCGCATGACAATGCATATATATGACATGATGATTACTATGATATTCATGTGGGCATTACGACAAAATACATAGACCGTTATCCAACAGCGTCTATGACTAATAATCCACTGCCAGGTTGTAATCCGAGTTCCCCGTTGGTATTAAGTTGCAAGCAACTGAAAATTGCATTAAGTAATGTGCGTAATGTAAACAAATGCATTAGACCTAACGGCGCACCCTTAAACTAAGCATCGGTTATTTTATCCCTAGTGGCAACAGCACATCCACAATCTTAGAAGTTATTGTCACTCTCCCAGATTACCGGAGGCATGAACCCACTATCTAGCATAAATACTCACTCTTGGAGTTACAAGCATCTACTTGGCCAAAGCATCTACTAGTAACGGAAAGCATGCAAGATCATAAATAACATATAAGATAGATTGATAATCAACTTGACATAGTATTCAATATTCATCGGATCCCAGCAAACACAACATGTAGCATTACAATAAGATGATCTTGATCATGATAGGCAGCTCACAAGATCTAAACATGATAGCATAAAGTGGAGAGACAACCATCTAGCTACTGCTATGGACCCGTAGTCCAAGGATGAACTACTCACGCATTACTCCGGAGGCAGGCATGGTGATGTAGAGCCCTCCGGTGATGATTCCCCTCTCCGGCAGGGTGCCGAGAAGAGCTTCTGAACCCTCCCGAGCTAGGGTTGGCGGCGGCGGCGTCTCTGGAACTTTTCGTGGATAATGGCTCGGGTATTTAGGGTTTTCGCGTCGGCAGGAATAAATAGGCGAAAGGGCGGCGGCTGGAGACGCCCGTGGGCCCCACACCACCCCACGGCGCGGCAAGGGGGGCCGCGCGGCCCCATGGTGTGGCTGCCTCGTGGCACCCCTCCGTCTCTCCATTGGACTCCGTGTACGTGTTGGAAAAATAGGAGGTTCTGTCCAAGTTTCGTCCAATTCCGAGAATATTTCCAGACTAGCTTTTCTGGAATACAAAACAACAGAAAACAGGAACTGGCACCGTGGCATCTTGTTAATAGGTTAGTCCCAGAAAATGCATAAAAATGCTATGAAGTGTATATAAAACATGTAACAATTGGTATAATATCAACATGGAACATCAGAAATTATAGATACGTTTGAGACGTATCACCTATCAAGTGGACCCATATTTGTTTTTAATAGAAGAAAATGCTAAGCCAAAAAGGCCATGGCCCAGAAAATAGAAAGACCAAATTGTTGGGCTTGGCCCGTGTAGCCGTCCAAAATAGATGGGTAAAAAACATAAATGGGCTGCATTCTTGGGCTTGGCCTATCTAGATGGCTGAACTGGACCGGGCTGATTCTGATATACGACCATTTCATTTGGTCACAATTCGGCCATGTCAGCCTTGCCACGTTGGATTTGACGTGGTGTGGCCAAATTACCCGTGACCAAAATATTGGTCATAAAATCTGTGACCTTTTAATTTTGTCATAGACGTCTATGACCAACTCACAAAAAAGGTCACTGCCATTCATTAGTGACGCTCGTAACCTGACCAACTGGTTTTGGTCACCAAAAGGTCATAGAAGACAGACCGTGACCATTTCTTTGACCAATATTGAGGGTCACAACATAACATATTTCTTGTAGTGCATATCTTTGTCTTGGCGCAAGAGGAACCCTAGGACCGCCACCTTTATTAGGCAGATCGGTAGGCCCTCACGCCGCCGCCCGCCAGCCGACCCCCTCCGGCGGAAGAGGAGGCACGACAACGAAGAACCACGCGGACGCGCCGCCCCGCTCGTAGTAGCGCTGAACAGATGCCCACGACACCGCCGCAAGGCCAATCGTGAGCACCGCGCCGCCTCCCCACGCACCTTCGGGCGATCGACGGCCGCACCGATGATTGGTCTAGGCGGGAGCCTAGGACCTACAGCCGCCACCACACCTCACGCGTGGACGCCCACGGTAGGCCAAAAAGAACACTCTGTGCAGGCGCCGCAGACCGGGGTCGCCGCCCCAGATCTCGTGATGGCGTGTATCACACGTTCGCTGGGAACCCAAAGAGAAAGGTATGATGCAGCGTAACGGCAATTTTCCCTTGATACAAAACCAAGGTTTATCGAACCAGTAGGACTTAGAGAAGGCTTCGGAAAGGTGCCAACGACAATGGCGCTGAAAAGAGCTGTTGACCTGGACCTGCGCACACACGAACAACCTACTTTGCCCCAACGAAACAGAGAGGTTGTCAATCTCTCTGGCTTGATGAACACAAAGGATTAAACATATATGTGTAAAATAATAAAAGAGCAAAAATGACCAGCGAGCAAATGATTAGGAAAAGCTATGGGAAACGGTTGTAAACAATATAGGAAAATAGGACCGGGGTCCTGATACGTCTCCAACGTATCTATAATTTCTGATGTTTCATGCTTGTTTTATGTATCATTGTCACATGTTTTATATGCATTATATATCATTATTATACATTTTCTGGGACTAACCTATTAACAAGATGCCATAGTGCCAGTTCCTGTTTTCTGCTGTTTTTGGTTCCAGAAAAGCTGTTCGGGCAATATTCTCGGAATTCGACGAAACAAAAGCCAAACCTCCTATTTTTCCGAGGGACACACGGAGCCAGAAGGGCAAGCCAGGGGGAGGCCCACGGCCTCCAAACCACCTCTTGGCGCGGCTGGAAGGGGGCGGCGCGAGCAGGTGGTTTGGCCCACTCGGGACGCCACCGACGTTGCCCCTTCGCCTATTTAGTCACCCCGACGCGAAAACCCTAAATATATATCTAATACTCCAGAAAGACTTCCGCAGCGCCGCCGCCATCGCGAGACCTCGTTTCGGGGGTCAGAAGTTCCTGTTCTGGCACCCTGCCGGGACGGGGATTGACCCCCGGAGCCATCTCCATCGACTCCACCGCCTCCACTTCGACTCCATGATGGTTTGTGAGTAGTTCCCCATGGACTACGGGTTCTTGGCTTTAGCTAGTTGGTACTCTCTCTCCCATGTACTTCAATACAATGATCTCATGAGCTGCCTTACATGATTGAGATCCATATGATGTAATTGGTGTTGTGTTTGTTGGGATCCGATGAATTGTTACATTATGATCAGACTGTTCATCATATTATCATACTATTGTTTATTTAAGATCTTGCATGCTCTCCGGTACTTGTGGTTACCCTGATCAAGTAGTTGCTTGTATCTCCAAGAGGGAGTATTTATGCTAGATAGTTGGGTTCAGCCTCTATTTAACCTGGGATAGTGACAGCAAGTTCTAAGGTTGTAGATGTGTTGTTGCCACTAGGGGTAAAACAGCAATGCTTTGTCTAAGGATGAATGTGTTGTTTACATTATGTACAATACTTAATGCAATAATCTGTTGTTTGCAACTTAATACTGGAAGGGGTGCGGATGCTAACCGGAAGGTGGATTATTTAGCACAGATGCATGCTGGATAGCGGTCTGTGTACCTTGTCGTAATGCCCAATTAAATACTACAGTAAACTTTATCTTATCATAAGCATGCATTGTCATGCCCTTACAATTATCAATTGCCCAACTGTAATTTGTTCACCCAACACCTGTTATTTGTTTGGAGAAGTTACCACTAGTGTAGATAGCTGAGAACCCCGGTCCATTTGTCATCATCATTGCTCTCCGGTCCTATATGTCACTAGAAGTAGTATCAACTATTTTCTGGTGCCATTGCCTCCGTGTTACTGCTGCTGTGTTACTGTTACTATTGCTCTCATATTACTGCTGCTTTCACATCACCCCTGTTACTAGTGCTTTTCCAGGTGCAGCTGAATTGACAACTCAGTTGTTAAGGCTTATAAGTATTCTTTGTCTCCCCTTGTGTCGAATCAATAAATTTGGGTTTTACTTCCCTCGAAGACTGTTGCGATCCCCTATACTTGTGGGTTATCAAGACTATTTTCTGGCGCCGTTGCCGGGGATAAGAGCAAGCATTCCACTCCAACAATTTGCCCCCTCGTCAACTCGCCATCAAAGTAGCAGCAGCTATTTTCTGGCGCCGTTGCCGGGGAGCATAGCTCTACTCATAAGTTCACCTGGGGAGTACACTCTACCTCTCTCTCTGTTTTTATTTTATTTTGTCTTGTCTAGTTTACTTTTGTCTAGCTTATTTGTGCTTAGTTTATTTTGTTTAGTTGTGTTTTGTTTAGTTTACTTTTGTTAGTTTATTTTTGCTTTGTTTTTTTTTCTTATAAATTCGAAAATCCATAAAAATTTGAAAAACCAAAAAATTAAAAACTGTTGTTATGGAAGAACCCACAACCTATATGGAGCTTATAGAATTAATATGAAGTATAGAGAATCAAAAAGGGTGAAGTCATGAGTGCTGTGTTAGAAAAGTTGAATACAATTGCTAAAATCTTGCTTAAACGCCATGATATAAACTGTTGCTCTAAACAGGATACTAAACATCTTAAATTCCAATGTGGCTTTAGTGAAGAGTTTTAATTGTGAACTATCATTGGAATAACTATATTCATCTTGGGTTCGAAGAAGTAGAACAATTTGTTTTATTTATGGGAGCCTCTGAGATAGAATCTTTCATGGCTAAAAATTATGAAACTTGTATTGCTTGTAAGGACCTTAAAGATTATGTCTCTTCTATCCTTGATTATTGCATAGAACATTACAGCAATAATCCTTATATCGTTGATTACAAAGAGAGACTCATTAATGCACAAGAATGCACTCACAATTTGCAGGAACCTGTGGAAGAAAAATTGCTGAACCTGAAAGCTCATTAGATGAAAAAGAGGAGGAGAGTGATGAACAAAAGGAGGAAGAATGGATTAGCTACCCATGCCTACCTTCTAATGAGAGTAACTCTTCATCTCTTACATTATTTGATTGCCCTCCATGCTTACCCAAGGAGGATGAATGTTATGTTCCTGTTGATTCTCTTGAAATTTTTCCTATGAGTAAAACTTGTGAGAATAATTATGCTACTGTTATATATGATAATCCATGCTATTTTGATAAATCTTATGATAATCCTTTATTTGTGGCTGATATCGAAATGCATGGTACTAAAGAGTTTTGCTTAGAAAATGTTTATGATAAAGCTCTAGATGATGGTCCTATGTTACTTGATAATATTAATTGTGCTACTAATGAAAATGGGATTGGAGAAGTCTTGACTTTATCTAGTAGTCCCATATTTTGAGAGTGATCAATCATCTTGTTATAAAATTGTTACATGTGGGTTCGAAATTTTAAATCCCACTACTTATGAGCTTGATAAAAATTATGTGTTTGTAGATCATGAAAAGCATGCTTTATGTGATAGTTATATTGTTGAGTTTATTCATGATGCTACTGAAAATTATTATGAGAGAGGAAAACATGGTTGTAGAAATTTTCATGGTACTAAAACACCTCTCTATATGCTGAAACTTTTGAAGTTACTCTTGTTTTATCTTCCTATGCTTGTCACTTTGTTCTTATGAATTTATTTGTGTACAAGTTTCCTATGCATAGGAAGTGGGTTAGACTTAAATGTGTTTTGAATTTGCTTCTTGATGCTCCTTTTGCTTCATTTTCTATTTTCATGAGAGCATCATTAAAACTATCAAGCCTAGCTAAAAGGCATTAAAGAAAAGCGCTCTTGGGAGACAACCCATGTTTTATTTCTGTAATTTTTCTTTTGCTTTTTGAGTCAAGGAGCTTGCTTACTTCTGTAACAACTCCTTTGTATCTTTATTTTTTGAATTGTTGTACCAAGAAGAGCCTTTAATGATTAGATGATGCTAGATTTGGATTCTGCGCAGGGACAGATTTTTAGCTGTCACGAATTTGAGCTTTTCTCCCTGGAGAAAATCGAAAAATTCTATAAAAAATCACGCATCTTCCTCAGATATGTACGCATCTTTCATTAACTTCACTTTTTCCGATTTGAGCAACGGAAGTACCTCGAAAAAATTCGTCTTTACTGGCTGTTCTGTTTTGACAGATTCTGTCTCTGTTTTTTGCATTGTCTCTTGTGGACTTTAAGTAAGGTTTCTAGACGTGGAGGGCTGTAGCTAATGTTTTATTGAGTATTGCAATGTGTCACTACAGAACCAAAGTGGATTAATGTTTTTGAGTACTAACCCCTCTAATGAAGTTTATGAGAAGTTTGGTGTGGCAGAAGTTTTCAAGGGTCAAGAGGGAAGGATGATATTGTGATCAAGAAGAGTGAAGAGCCTAAGCTTGGGGATGCCCCCGTGGGTCACCCAAGCATATTTCAAGAAGACTCAAGCATCTAAGCTTGGGGATGCCCAAGGCATCCCCTTCTTCATCATCAACTTATCAGGTCATCTCTAGTGAAACTATATTTTAATTCGGTCACATCATATGTGCTGTTCTTGGAGCGTCTTGTGTTTATTTTTGTTTTATTCTCTGATCATATCAATGTCGGATCCTATCTATCTTGTTTGGGAGAGAGACACGCTCCGCTTTTTCATTTGAATACTCCTATTCTTCACTTATATTGTTGAGTATTCATTTTCGCACTGTTTAGCTTCTAGCTCTTGGTTTTCATGTATCTCTTGTTCAGAGCTATTAGTTATTTTATAGAAAGTACTCTCTTGCTTCACTTATATTTATTTGGAGAGTTGCTTGAGAAATTTTTGCATGTGGTAGTGGTATAATGAAAAACTTGCATAATCTTGTAGATCATTGAACTTTGATAATCTGATTCTTTGCAAACGTTTTGAGGTATTTAGATGGTAAAGCTTGCTGGTTAATTAAGTTAAAATCATTAGTGGATTGTTGTCTTTAAGCTTGTACCGTACTACAAACTCTAAAATTGTTGAAGGTGTAGTTGGACTTGATAGCTTTCCATGTCTGAAAGTTCATTGTAATAACTAAGTTGTGCTGAAGGTCGAGGGATCTAACGGGGTACTTGTGCCGCCGTGAACGGCCCTTCTTGGAGTGAATTTTAATCATGCTCTTAATGTTGAACCTGCTAGTTGTTTGCAATAAACTTGTGAGTTCTTTTTGACTAATGTTAAGCTACGGTTTTTGGCACTTCCACCATCCAAATTTGCTAGCCTCTTCGGTGCTGTGCATTGCCTTCTGCTCACATTGAGAGTTGTGCATACTTCGCCGGTACATCCAACCCCGTGGGAGGACTTCCTCTTGTTCTCCTACACATAAGCCTATACATCTTCCTCAAAACAACCACCATACCTACCTACCACAGCATTTCCATAGCTGTTCCGAGATATATTGCCATGCAACTTCCATTTACATTACATGACTTGTTGTCATTCATCACTTATATATTGCTTTGCATGATTCTATACAGCTGATGTGTGGTTTACCCATGTTACGCTAGATCATTGCATATCCTGCTACACTGGCAGAGGCATACAGTTTCATACATCATGTCTTGTTCGTTATGAGTTATATGTACCAAAAAGTGTGTTGTCATATTAGAATGTTGCCCCTGAAAGTGAAAAGTGCTATGTGGCCATCGAAAAGAGAAACAGAAAAAGAAAAAAAAAGAAAAAAAGGAAAAAAGAAAAAAAAGAATAAAGAAAAAGGGGGCAACATTACTATCCTTTATCCACACTTGTGCTCATGTTTAGCACCTGCAGTATTCATAGTCATCATTTGTGCTCGTGTTTAGCACCTATACTCCATGTGAGAGAGTTTTCATGTTCTACTAGTATAACTATGTGGGGAATTTACACTATAGAACTTGGGTTGTATATTCCAATGATGAGCTTCCTCAAAAGTGCTCTAGGTCTTCATGAGCAACCAAGTTGGATGCACCCCCACTAGTTCCATTGGAGAGCTTTCATACACATATAGCTCTATGTGCATCCGTTGCATGGCAATCACTACTCCTTACATAGCTTCGATTATAAGACTTCCTCTTGTCTAATGATCACTTATAGCTTTGTGAGACTTTCTTCCATTGGCCTTCCAAACCCCCATTAATGTTCTCTTTGCCATAACATCCTGGTGCCAATACCAAATGCTTGCGCTCACCGGTTGAGTAGACTTCGAAACAGTTGATTCATGACGTTCATGTTTATGTTTACTTGGCTGAATCCTTCTATGTTATGAAAATTTGCTTGATGCTTGGATTGAAGGATAGAACTTCTACGCTGGATACTTAAACCATCTTTAATGAACCTTGTACGGTTTCATGTCTTTAAAGCGATAATTCATGAAAACTTTTAGCTTGTTTGACTCTTGCTTTATTATCTCTTATATCAACTATAGACATTTGCTTTGAATGATTTGATCTCAGCTCACATGCCTTACATTATTATTGGATCAAGATTATGTTGGTAGCATGTCACTTCAGAAATTATTTTCTTTTTATCGTTTACCTACTCGAGGACGAGTAGGAACTAAGCTTGGGGATGCTTGATACGTCTCCAACGTATCTATAATTTCTGATGTTTCATGCTTGTTTTATGTATCATTGTCACATGTTTTATATGCATTATATATCATTATTATACATTTTCTGGGACTAACCTATTAACAAGATGCCACAGTGCCAGTTCCTGTTTTCTGCTGTTTTTGGTTCCAGAAAAGCTGTTCGGGCAATATTCTCGGAATTCGACGAAACAAAAGCCAAACCTCCTATTTTTCCGAGGGACACACGGAGCCAGAAGGGCAAGCCAGGGGGAGGCCCACGGCCTCCAAACCACCTCTTGGCGCGGCGGAAGGGGGGCGCGCGAGCAGGTGGTTTGGCCCACTCGGGACGCCACCGACGTTGCCCCTTCGCCTATTTAGTCACCCCGACGCGAAAACCCTAAATATATATCTAATACTCCAGAAAGACTTCCGCAGCGCCGCCGCCATCGCGAGACCTCGTTTCGGGGGTCAGAAGTTCCTGTTCTGGCACCCTGCCGGGACGGGGATTGACCCCCGGAGCCATCTCCATCGACTCCACCGCCTCCACTTCGACTCCATGATGGTTTGTGAGTAGTTCCCCCATGGACTACGGGTTCTTGGCTGTAGCTAGTTGGTACTCTCTCTCCCATGTACTTCAATACAATGATCTCATGAGCTGCCTTACATGATTGAGATCCATATGATGTAATTGGTGTTGTGTTTGTTGGGATCCGATGAATTGTTACATTATGATCAGATTGTTCATCATATTATCATACTATTGTTTATTTAAGATCTTGCATGCTCTCCGGTACTTGTGGTTACCCTGATCAAGTAGTTGCTTGTATCTCCAAGAGGGAGTATTTATGCTAGATAGTTGGGTTCAGCCTCTATTTAACCTGGGATAGTGACAGCAAGTTCTAAGGTTGTAGATGTGTTGTTGCCACTAGGGGTAAAACAGCAATGCTTTGTCTAAGGATGAATGTGTTGTTTACATTATGCACAATACTTAATGCAATAATCTGTTGTTTGCAACTTAATACTGGAAGGGGTGCGGATGCTAACCGGAAGGTGGATTATTTAGGCACAGATGCATGCTGGATAGCGGTCTGTGTACCTTGTCGTAATGCCCAATTAAATACTACAGTAAACTTATCTTATCATAAGCATGCATTGTCATGCCCTTACAATTATCAATTGCCCAACTGTAATTTGTTCACCCAACACCTGTTATTTGTTTGGAGAGTTACCACTAGTGTAGATAGCTGGGAACCCCGGTCCATTTGTCATCATCATTGCTCTCGGTCCTATATGTCATTAGAAGTAGTATCAACTATTTTCTGGTGCCATTGCCTCCGTGTTACTGCTGCTGTGTTACTGTTACTATTGCTCTCATATTACTGCTGCTTTCACATCACCCCTGTTACTAGTGCTTTTCCAGGTGCAGCTGAATTGACAACTCAGTTGTTAAGGCTTATAAGTATTCTTTGTCTCCCCTTGTGTCGAATCAATAAATTTGGGTTTTACTTCCCTCGAAGACTGTTGCGATCCCCTATACTTGTGGGTTATCAGGTCCACAGTTCACTAGCGATGTCTCTCAAAAAAAACATGTTGGATAAACAAATTACAGCGAGGCAATTGACAAACATGGGCACGACACAATACTATCATTACACAAAGTTCACCGTTTTATTACGTTAAAATACATAGACCATTATCTAACTACATCTATGACTAATAATCCACCCTGGGATCGCTATCCAACATGTCACCCGAAAGTATTAAGTTGCAAGCAACAGATATTTGCAATAAGCATGGTGTGTAATGTAAGCAATGGTTACAACATATAGCAATAAACACCGCTGTTTTACCCCTAGTAGCAACAACACATCTCAAGACTTAATTGTTTCTGTCAACTCGAGCTCAGACAAGAGAGGCATGAACCCACTATCTAGCATAAATACCCTCTCTAAAGACACTAGCAATTACTTCGGCCAAAGCATCCACAAGCATCAGAGAGCATGCAAGATCATAAATAAAACATATGATAAATAAAATGAACAAGAATGTCATGACTCTATAATACATCGGATCCCCGCAAACACAACATGTAGCATTACAAATAGATGATCTTGATCAGGTTAAGCAGCTCACAAGATCTAAACAATGGAGTACAAGAGAGAGAGACAACCATCTAGCTGCAGCCATGGACCCATAGTCCCGTGGTGGACTACTCACGCATCACTCCGAAGGCAGGCATGGTGGTGTAGATGCCTCCGGTGACGATCTCCCCCTCCGGCATGGTGCCAGGAAGATCTTCAAAACCCTCCCGATCTAGGGTTGGCGATGGCGGGAGCCTCGGATGTTTTCTGGAAAATATGATCGGGTATCGAGGGTTTTCGGGACGAAGGCAATTTATAGGCGAAAGGGCAACTCGAGGAGACGCCAGAGGCGCCCAGGTGGGGCCCAGCCACGGCCCACCCCTGGACCGCGCCTGGGGGCGTCTGGCGCCTGTGGGGCCCCTGAAAGTGCATGAGCCCTCATGCGTGGTTTTGGTAATAATGGCAATCTCTATGGACTAATGTTTTCATTGAGATATTCTTTAGATCTTGTCCATGGGAAAAGCTTGGAGTTCATTTGTTGGACTCTAGAAGATTATATGATGACCAAGCTTCTATCCAAGGGTTTATATGAAGAATGGTCATCTAGAGTGGAGCTTATTGCAAGCATGGCTTGGAAAAGAAGATTGAGTAAACATTCATGTTTATCTCCAAGCCATCATGTATACATCAAGAAAAGAAGATGAAATACAAGCGGATACATGAAGACGGAGCTAAGCGAGGCTCTCCCATAATGGTGTATGGGGGAGTATTTGGAGAAGTCTTCATCAAGCATGTGCTAGGAAGCACAATCAAGAAAGGTGTTCCAACTTGAGGGAGTCAAGATCGTCATCATCTAGCTCAAGTGGAATGCTCAAGGCAAAGGTATGATCTTGATAGAGTTTCTATTTTACCGGTCTCTTGGTGTTAGTGGGAGACCGGGTTATAGGATAGATGACGTACTATCAAGAGGCGCTCTCAAATGAGTAACTTGATCGCATCTTTGTGGAGAGCTCAAACCTTTGCATACTTGGCATATCATCTTTCTTGGTTGTTATTTGGCTTTTATCCATGTGAGAATTTAGAGCTTGTGTTCATCTCCATACCAAGCTCTAGTTCATCAAAAACGGATTTCATATGCATATCTTGTTGCATTTTTTATGTTGGAGGTTTTACCGGCTTATATTTTCTAGGGAGGTCAAACTCTCTCCTTGTGGTTTTCTCCTCACATGATGGACTATGATGTTTATATGCATGATCTTGTAGGGCTTGTGTTTATCTTCGAAACAAGCCCAAGATCATAGAAAACGGAGTCCGGATGAAAATCTTGTTGGGTTCTTGATGTTGGAGAATTTACCGGTTGTTCTTTAATAGAGACATTTTACCTTTCCTCATTTGGTTTTATCCTCCCATGTTGAACCATGATGTTTCTCTGCATGATCTTGTAAAGCTCGTTGTGGTGATTCCAACGAGCCCAAGCACATAAAAAACGGAGTTCGAATGCTCAAGTTATGCCCGTTTTGGTGTCGTTGATTTCTGCAGTTTTACAAAGGGCGGTAGTACCGCGCCAAGTTGCCCGGTAGTACCGCGATTTCCAGAGAGATACAGGTTTTCGGCGCGTTTTACCCAGTAGTACCGGGCAAAGCCCGATAGTACCGCCCGGTACGCGTTCTGGGCATAACGGTTGGATTTTGGGGGACCTATTTAAGGGGCCCTTCTTCCCCAACGATTCCCTTAAGCACGTTTTTCCCTCTCTTACCTCCATTGTTGACCTTGGAAAAGTTTGCCTTCCTCTCAATCCCTCCCATGATTCTTGCATATCTTTGAGGGAAAGTGAGAGGAGATCTAGATCTACAATTCCACCAATCCATCCCTCCTCTAAGTGAGGGGAACCTAGTAGATCTTGATCTTGGAGTTCCATTTGTTGAGTTCTTCTTTGTTCTTCCTCTCTTCTCCCCCCATAAGCATTAGTTGCTTTTGGTGGGGTTTGAGAGTGAAGGATTTGAGCACTTGTGCTCTTGCCATTGCATTGTGCATCGGTTTGCTCTCCACGAGGATTCGTGGAAGTTGAAAGTTTGTGAGCTTGTTACTCTTGGGTCTTTGGACCCTAAACGCCTTTTGTGGTGGTTCAGACCTTTTGTGGTCACTTGGGAGCTCCCAATCCTTTTGTGGGTTGTGCCTCAAGATTGTTCTAAAGGCTCCGAATTCCGCCTTGAAGGATTTCGATAGTGGAAGGTGAACCGAGCTTTTGGGCAAGGTTCATCGGAGAATAGGGTGAGGCCATTTGTGGCGTTTGAGTTTGAAACTCACAACCCTCCAACGAGATGTACTCCCCTAAAAAGGAGAACTCGGGAATACATCCTCGTCTCCGCGTGCCTTGGTTATTTCTATACCCGAGCTCTTTACTTATGCACTTTACATTGTGATAGCATTCGTGCTAGAATTATTATATCTTGCTATCACCTTGTTGCTTGTCTTGCTTAGCATAAGTTGTTGGTGCACATAGGTGAGCCTAGTATATTTAGGTTGTTGGCTTGTTAATTTAAACACCAAGTTTTATTCCGCAATTATCAAGGCTAAACCAGAAAAGTTTTTAAATCGCCTATTCACCCCCCCTCTAGGCGACATCCTTGTCCTTTCACCCCCTGCAGGTGTTCTCCTGGCGTAGTTTTTGTTTCCATGTAAAAATAATTCACGTAATTTTTCAGGCGATTCAGAGAAACTTCCCCGGCTAGCTTTTCTGAAACAAAAAGACACCAGAAAACAGGAACTGACACTGGGCATCTTGTCAATAGGTTAGTTCCATAAAATATGCCAAAATGATATAAAAACATTATAAAAACATGTGGCAATGATATATAACAAGCATGGAACAATAAAAAATTATAGATACGTTTGAGACGTATCATCCCGCACGCAGAAGATCAGCGGCGCCGTCCCCGAACACCGTCGGTGATCCGCCGCTGCGATGCCCCCCAGCACCTTCGGCACTGGGCCAGCCGCCACCGTGGCCCTCGCCGGCGGCAGCGACAGCAGGGAAGGTCACCGGCCCCGGGTTTTTTGGTGGCTAGGGTTTCGCCCCGGTACCGCCTCAGGGGATGGCACGGGTGTGTGTATATATGGGAGGGTTCCTATACAGGGGAGGAAAGTGCGCAAAGTACAGATTGTTTGGGTAAAAAACATAGCATGAATTTCAAGCAACATATGAAAGGCAGATATGCCCGCTACACCCACACATGTGTTGATAAACCGCGTTTCCCTTCGATCCGGCCCTGCTGGCAGCTATATCCGATGAGTGCTTCCACGAGACCGAGATAAAGTTTGGTTATACTTCCTCCGTTTGAAAATAGTTGACTTAAATTTGTCTACATACAAATGTATCTAGACATGTTTCAGTGTGTAGTATATCTATATCTAGATAAAACTGTGTCAACTAATTAGAAACGGAGGGAGTACATAGCTGAAAGAAGCTGAGATAAAAAGTTATCAAGTAGTCCCCCCTGATGTTTTGCCAAATATAGAAAGTACTCTCTAGCCGTCTCAGGCTGCCCAGCTAGCTACCACCCTCGGATCAAGATCCAAGGGTCGTGCTGGCAAGTCGCGCTCTGGTGCGAATCCTCCAAGCCCTAGCTATAAACAGCCCCAAATTCCCCGTCCTCTCCCTGTTCACCGGCTCACCGCTACGAGGCAGCGGCAGCAGCAAGCAGCAGCTTCTCCCCAAAGCCAGCCAGCCAAATTCCCCAACCCACACAACTCCACTCTCCAGTAAGCTTCGCCTCCTCCTCTCCCCCGATAATAATTCCTTCTACTCACATATCAAAATCGAATCCTCTCGTTCCCCCCACTAATCTTATACTGTTTCTCAATCGCATCATGCCGCGCTTTTCAATTTTTTTCCGGGTCAAAGGTACCGATTTTCGATCCCCGCCGTCAGATCCGTACTACGCGCGTCCGATTTGTATATTCCAGTGTGAATTCGTGCAGTTTTATGCGGATTTTGCGAGCGATTTCTGATGGATTTTCGGGGATTTCTGTTAGGGTTAGGGTTTTGGGATGTCGGATCGGCAGCCGTCGGAGGAGTCGGAGGAGCAGGTGGACCTGGAGGGGGACGACGACGTCATGGACGACGAGGAAGGGTACCGCCGCCGCCGCCCCCACAGTGGCGACGACTCCGACGAGCCTGAGGAGGAGCCTGAGGAGCCTCAGATCGAGGTCGACGGCGAAGGCGATGGAGATGGCCCGGAAGATGACGCCGGCATGGCGGTTGCGAGTGAGGAACCTGCTGTTGACGATATGGACAAGGTTGGGGCTCACGGGCCCGAGGACGAGGAAGAGAAGAAGAAGTGGGACGAGCTGCTCGCACTGCCCCCGCAGGGCTCCGAGGTGTTCCTCGGTGGCCTCCCTCGTGACACAACAGAAGAAGACCTCCGCGAGCTATGCGAGCCATTGGGCGAAATCTATGAGGTCTCCGCAAGCTTACAGCCTTTTTGTATTTCATACCTGCTTTGTATCATGGAGTGTGATGTGATGCTGTGTGATGGATAACAATAGGTGAGGCTGATGAAGGATAAGGAGACAAAGGAGAACAAAGGATTTGCCTTTGTAACATTTACCGCCAAGGATGTGGCACAGAGTGCTATCGAAGAACTGCACGACAAGGACCACAAGGTAATGCCTCGGTTATCTTTGCAGGATGTCATGGGGCTCTAGCACCTATGGTTATGATGAATAACACTGAATGGTTTCCTGCAGGGGAGAACACTGCGATGCTCCTTGTCTCAGGGAAAACACAGGTTATTCGTTGGCAATGTACCTAAGGGGTTGAGTGAGGAGGAGCTGACGAGCATAATCAAAGGGAAGGGGCCAGGGGTAGTGAACATCGAGATGTTCAAGGTGTGGTTGTGAACCGAGTTTTTTTTTGCCACGAGGTACTGTAGGTACTAATTGAGATTGTGCCCTGCAGGATTTGCATGAGCCAAGCCGTAACCGTGGGTTCCTCTTTGTCGAGTACTATAACCATGCTTGCGCAGACTATGCTAGGCAGAAATTGTCATCACCAGACTTTAAGGTTGACGGAAGCCAATTGACTGTTAGCTGGGCTGAACCTAAGGGGGCATCATCATCTTCATCAGATTCTTCTTCTTCTGCTGCTCAGGTGAACAATGTGCATGGGAAACTGAGCTATTATGCTTATTACTTGTACTTGGTATTTATACAATGTAGCACTACAATTTACAGCTGATGGACCTATTCTGACATGTTTATAATTCTGTATTGATAGTTATATCGTCATTTTTACTGGTAGATTAGAACATTGTATGATTAGGCACCATGGCTGAAATAGAATAGCTATTCAACGATTGATTTTTGTAGCTGCTTTGTTATCATCTATATGACCTGCCATAAATCAGGTATGCTAGAACATGTTGATTCTACTAAAACAATCAAAGTTAAATAGACTGACTTTGAAGTCATTTACTTATGTTCTGTTACAAAGAAAATCCTAACTATTTAGGACCCTTGTCTTGTTTTATTTTTGTTCTTCATACCTGTAACTTGCTTCCAATCGGCTTTCATATTTTGTTCCAAGTCTATGTACATCTGTAACAATTGTTTTCATTCACAGGTTAAGACTATATACGTCAAGAACCTACCAGAAAATGTTTCAAAAGAGAAGGTAAAGGATCTGTTTGAAGTACACGGAGAGGTCACAAAAATTGTGTTACCGCCTGCTAAGGCTGGTCATAAGAGGGATTTTGGGTTTGTTCACTTCGCTGAAAGATCAAGTGCACTGAAGGCAGTTAAAGAAACTGGGAAATATGAAATTGATGGTAATCTTTTCCCCATAATGATCATCGAATGGAATTAATGTTGTAGTGCTAAGTTTGTCTTAGGTGATTGGTTCACATGGAATTAATCTAAGGGTCATGTGTGAGTTTCTGGCGGCACTACTAAATTGTTGTCGACTTGCAGTTTTACTTGGAAGTACTTTTTAGTTATAAGATGTTGAGGAATATCTAGAGTATTAAAAGCAGATTATTTGGTCACTGGAATAGCCAACTAGTGCCAAAATTGCTACATCAGAAAAGATCTTTCAGCAGTTAATCACTTAATCTGTCTGACTGGGTTACAGGGCAAGTGCTGGAAGTTTCCATGGCTAAACCGTTGGGTGATAAGAAACCTGACCATTCATTCAAGCCTGGAGGAGGTCCTAACTACCCTCTTCCTCCTTATGGTGGCTACATGGGAGATCCATATGGTGCTTATGGTGGTGGTCCTGGATTCAACCAGGTAAAAGCAATAACTTCTTGTAAAGTACCATACTTACTGTGATTCATTAGCTTTATGGGCATTTTTTTTGCAGCCTATGATCTATGGTAGAGGACCAGCACCGGCCGGTATGAGGATGGTACCGATGGTTCTTCCTGATGGTCGCCTTGGCTATGTCTTGTAAGACTGTTTTCTGTTTTTTATCGTCAATAGATGCCTGAGCCCACATCATTTTAGTTCCTGAGAGTATTTTTGTAATGTTAATAGGCAGCAACCTGGTGGAATGCCTCCTCCACCCCCTCCTCGACGTGGCGACCGACGGGATGGTGGTTCCCGAGGTGAAGGAAGCCACCGGCGATATCGTCCGTACTAGTTTTTGCCTTGCCTTGGCCGTGCTTGGTGATGGATTTGTTAGCTGAATGAGTTAGGAGCGTGTGTCTTGTTGCAGCTAAGACTTGTACCTTTTCAATAACTTATGTATCATGCAGTGCTTATGACTTGAAAACAAAGTGCATCCCTTTTGATTCTTGTGGTAAACAGATTTGATTGTATTATCTGAAAACAAAATCCAATGGTCTTGCTGGCAAGTCGCGTTCTGGTGCGAATGCTCCAAGCGGACCAATCCCTATAAGGCCAACTCCAATGCGCTGACCCAGACAGAATGAAACAGACGCAATCTTTGGGACAATTTTTTTTGGGCCTTTGTAGTCCTTTAGGGTCGGCCGACGAAGGCCAAAAACATATGGTTATATATAAAAAAATATATAGGTCTAGGGCTCGTCGCTGATGGCCTATTTGTTGCTGTCGGGATTATGATATACGGCGGCGCCACCCACAGATGGGCCAGTGGCACATGGCTAGGCGGCGTTGGAGGCTGCTCCAGGTCCTCTCGCGGTGGTGATGGCGGTGGCAGCGGCCAGCTCCCGCCAGTCCAGGCCCAGGAGGCCGGCGGGGGAGGGCGGAACTAGCTCCTGCTAGAGCTCCTCCTGCTGTAGGTGTACCCACCACGGCTGCGGCTGTTGGGCCTCATGGAGCACGCACTCCCAGCGCTGTATCTCATCCTGGATAAGGGAGCGTAGGCCTGCTGCATCAGAGCTCCTCCTGCTGCAGGTGCCCCCACCACGGCTGCTGCTATTGGGTCTCCTGGAGCACGTGCTCCCAGCGTCGTATCTCGTCCTGGACGAGGGAGCGTCGGGACTCCTCGTAGGCCTGCTGCATCAGCGGGTCGTCAAAGACGACCGCCTCCTCCTCGAACCACAGATCCTCCTCGTGGCCGAGCGGCGGCGAGAGGTACCGCCGCGGGACGGGTGGTGGTATGGGAGCCTACGCAAAGCGGGTCCTGCGGCGCTCGTCGCGCTCGTCAAGGAACCACTCGTCTCAATACCTCGACTGCGGCGCGAAGGTCGGGTCATCGAGGTATTCTGGCGGGAGCGCAGCACGACGGCGCACGATCTGCACCATCCTCTCATGGCCACTCGCCGGAATCGGTGGCACTGGAATCCGTTATGGATTCTGGTGCCAGTCGTCCGGCAGGTGGACATCGGGCCAGAAGGGGGTGGCACTTTCCCAATGCCACCAGCACTCCTTCACCGGCACGTACTGGCACCGCCGCTTCGACAGTCCACCGACCACCAAGATGCCTTGTGACGCGAGGTCGCATGATGCCGGAGTAGGAGAGGGAGCACGACACGGAGGAGGAGTGGGTGACACGGCGCGACGCAGATCTACGTTGGCCGTAGGAGGAGCCGGCCTCGTGGTCATGCTTCCCCTTGCGGTTCCACCAGAGCGACATTGCTCTGGCTAGGGTTTGCTTCAGCTAGGGTTTGCTGGCTGGATGTGGGGCTAGAAGTGGGGACTGGGTGTGGACGACGGACGCTATTCACACTCCGGAGTTAAAAAGGACCTGGCTGGGGGAAGACGACGGGGCGATGGGTCGCTGCGAGGTAGGGTCACCTTTGACCACGTGTGGCCAAGGGAGTACATGAGCGGACGCGCGTCGGTCCGTCTCCTGTCTGCCTCAACCCAAATCTGGCACAAAATTAGTCTCTAAAATACGGTCAGCATGGAAACGAAACGGACAGAAAAGGGGCTAAGGATGACTCCAACGGGCCGACGCAAACGGACGCGCGTTTGGTCCGTGTTTTATCCGTTTGCGTCGGCAAACGGACAAGCCCAGTCCGCCCCTGTCCGCCGTTGGTGGCAGTGCGCCCAACGGCCCGACGCATTGAGTCCGCCCAGCATTTTTTTTTAGCTAAACAGGCCATATATGATCCTTTTTCATTCATATATAAGGGGGTGGGCCACAAATGGCCTTTTTACATAATATTTTTAAAAACAAAAATATATAAAAACTCTAATATTTGCCCTTCGCGGGCTTCTACACCTCTTCGTCATCCCCATCGAGGATGACGTAGTCCGGCTGGTTCCAGAGGTGCGCCGGTGGTCCGCCTCGCGGTGGGACGACGGCCGGCGGCGTGGGCGGATGCTCCTGCGCCTGCTCCTCCGCCTGCTCTGGGAGGGGTGGCGCCCTCTCGACCTCCCAGGCGCTGCCATTGAAGACCCAGCGCTGCCCAAACAGGCCTTGTGGCAGCGGAGGCGCCGGTGGCAGGTCCACGTCCATGGCCTGCCACCATGGCCGTGGTTCCTCTAGGACCGCAGCCTGGTGCGCCTCCAGGGCCGCCTCCTGCTCCCTGGCGACGTCGGCAAGGACCATGGCCCAGCGCTTGGCCTCGTCCTCGACCATCTGCTTGCGCGAGGCCTCCTTCGCGGCCTCGAGCTCGGCGTCCTCGGGATCCACCTCCATCTTCACGCGCGGCGGCGGCGGCGCAGACCCAATCCGCAGCCCGCGCGGCACTGGTGGTGCGTCCCGCCGCCATGTGTGCGGTGGCGGTGACCAACGCCCAGATGGCGGCGTCGGAGCCCGCGTGTAGAGGGCCTGCCGCCGTAGGTCGTGCTCGTCGCAGAACCACTCCACCCAGTTACGCGACGTGGCCGCGAAGGCGGGGTCGTTGCGGAGCGAGGCCGGGAGGCGCCGCCGGCGCCGCTCGATCTCCAGATCCCGTGCCCGCTCGCTCGTCGGCATCGGTGGCACCGGGATCCGCTGCGGGTTCAGGTGCCAATGCTCGGGGAGCTTGACATCTGGCCATGGCAGCGGGGTTGCGTGGTCCCAGTACCACTGGCAATCCTCCTTGCGCACGTAGACGCGGTTGCGCAACTCGCCGCCCGGCGGCGCGAGCTCGAAGACGGCGGGGAGTGGCGCCGGGGAAGCAGGTGGGGAAGGGGAAGAAGGTGGGGAAGGGGAAGGTGTGCGGTAGCGGCGGCGGCGGCCAGAGGATGACCCCGCCTCGCCGTCATTCTTGTCCTTGCTGAACCCCGGCCACCAGAGCGGCATCGCGGCGAGCGAGGTGGTGGAGGGGCTAGGGTTTGCGGCTTGGTCGCCGGAGAGGGAGCGGAGTGGGCAGTGGAGCAGGTGGGGGCTGCCCGTCCCTATCCCCTCGCATTAAAAAGGACTGGGCCAGGGGGAGGCTGACCAGTGCAGTGTGGCTGCCAGGTGGGCTCGGGGGAGGACATCACGCGTGGCCGCGCGGACGCGTTTTCACTCCGCCGCGCGTCCGCCACGACGCGTTTTCACTCCGCCGCGCGTCCGCCCCGACGCATCGGTGGCCCAAATTTGGGCCAGGGATGAGTCGGGGCGGACGCGCGGCGGACCAAAAAACGGAGCTCGGTCCGTTTGCGTCGCCCCGTTGGGCCGTGTTTTTGGCCCTCGCGGACAGGAACGGACCGACGCGGACTCGATGCGTCGCCCCGTTGGAGTCATCCTAAAGTCGCAATACTTCCGCGCGTTGATCCCTGTTTTTCACCACCCACGGACACAAACGGACAAAATGAGCCGGCATGTTGGAGCTGCCCTAAGAGCATCTCCACCGGGGGCCTCCAAATGACCCCCCAAAGGCCCATTGGGTGTCCGGACGCCTAAAAACGCCACCAGCGGCACCCCCTAAAGTGTCGCCCCGAGCAAAATCGTGTCCGGCACCCCCGAAGAGGCCTCCAAATTTGGAGGCCCTCTCGGGGGTGCCGGACATGGGTGCGGACATGCTTCTGACAGGCTGGCCCACCCGTCATACGCACAACGCCCCGCCCCGTGTTAACTTGGGCTTGGCAGGAGGCCGTTGCGCCGCGTTTAATGGCGAGGCAACGAGACGGCGGCTCGCCTGTCATCACGCCTCGCAATAGCGAAGCGACGCCTCGCAATAACGCCGCGCCCGTTCCCATGGCGCAGACGGAAGCGACGCGTGCTGCAGTCGCAGCGGCTGCCCGCGGCGGCGCCCTGCGCACGCGTCGTCGGCGTCAATGCGTGGCCAGGCGAACCGGTGGCCGCGTTAATGCAGGCCACCCAACCCCGCTCCTCCGACCGCCTTTAAAACCCGGCGCATCGCAACCCTCCTCTCCCCACACCACCGCTTCTCCCTTCTCCCCTCTCCCAACTCGCCACCAGCAGTTCGGCCGCCAAGCAAGGCGGCCAACCGCGAGACGCCGGAGGAGCACGAGCTCCGGCGTCATCGCAACTTCCTCTCGCGGAAAGCGAGCGCCGCGGCCAGCGACGCCGCGAGCAGATGGAGGAACGCCGTCGCCGCAACGAGGAGGCGGAGATGGCCAGGGCGTATGAACGCGAGCGGTGGCTCGAGGAGGCAACCAACGCGCCTCTGTACGTCGTGTCGCTGGAGACGGCGTAGCTGTGCAGCCGCCACAGCGTGCCGATGGAGGGGGACGCGTCCCTACCCGAAGGGTGGACGAGGAACGCCGTCAATGTGCCGGTGGCACCGCGGCAAGGAGCGCGTCGACTTCATCATGCGGAAGTGGCAGGCGATGCCGTACGAGCACAAGATCGACCCCAAGTACTCCATCTCGGCGCCCTACTGGCACACCATGGTGGACGCGGAGTACGAGGCGCGCTGTGGCGGCGACTTCCTCCCTACCGGCGCGCGGGGACCAACGCCGGAGTTGTCTGCATCGGACGACGACGACACAGCCGAGGATGACGACGACCCCGAGCTGCCCGATCTACCTATAGAAACAGCAGGCGCATCTTGGTCAGCAGCGCCGCCGCCACCGGAGAAGGAGGTGCAAGGTGAAGCCGGCGAGGCTTCCGATCAGGCGGCCAGGCGGTAGATGAAATCCCACCACGCGCCGGCCGCGAAATCAGAAGCCTCAGCCACGGCGAGGCTTCGTTTCTAAAGGCCGTAGCCGATGGGAATAGCAGCTGAAACTTTCCGCGCCGGATCATCGAGACATGCAAATCTGTTGATGATTCCGGCGCTTGGTTCGCATCTTCTTCCCCTTCGCTAGGCCATGGAGCGGCATCTCTCCTCGCCGCCGGCGCGTGTAGTGGTTGGCTAGACGCTATAGCGTGTAGCTGGTACCGGCGTAGTTTAAGTTTAGTTTGTTAAATCTCGTTTAGATTTTAAATTGTAAGTTTGTTAAATCTCGTTTAATAAAATCCGCCGCCCGCAAGGTGTTCGATGATTTGCTCGTGTTTGGGGAGCGGACGTTTGGGGTGCGCCGCTGTGGACGCGGTCGAAAACATTGGCGGACACATGTCCGGCACCCCCAATGGAGGCCCCATTGAAGGGTGCCGGATACGAATTTGGAGGACCCGTGGAGATGCTCTAACCAGACCCAAATTCCCCGTCCTCTCCCTCCCTGTTCACCGCGCGAGGCAGCGGCAGCTTCTCCCCAAAGCCAGCCAGCCAGCCAAATTCCCCAACCCACACAACTCCACTCTCCAGTAAGCTTCGCCTTTTCCTCCTCTTGCCCAATAATAATTCCTTCTACTCACATATCAAAATCGAATCCTCTTATTCCCCCCACTAATCTTATACTCTTTCTCAATCGCATCATGCCGCGCCTTTCAATTTTTTCCGGGTCAAAGGTACCGATTTTCGATCCCCGCCGATATGGACAAGGTTGGGACTGATGGGCCCGAGGACGAGGAAGAGAAGAAGAAGTGGGACGAGCTGCTTGCACTGCCCCCGCAGGGCTCCGAGGTGTTCCTCGGTGGCATCCCTCGTGACACAACGGAAGAAGACCTACGCGAGCTATGTGAGGCATTGGGCGAAATCTATGAGGTGTCCGCATGCATACAGCCTTCTCGTATCTGTTACCTGCCTTGTAGCATGGAGTGTGATGTGATGCTGTGTGATGGATAATAATAGGTGAGGCTGATGAAGGATAAGGACGCAAAGGAGAACAAAGGATTTGCCTTTGTCACGTTTACCGCCAAGGATGTTGCACAGAGTGCTATCGAAGAACTGCACGACAAGGACTACAAGGTAATGTCTAGGTTCTCTTTGCAGGATATCATGCGGGTTCTAGCACGTATGGTTATGGTTCAGAACAATCCGGCTTCCTGCAGGGGAGAACGGTGCGATGCTACTTGTCTTAGGCAAAACACAGGTTATTCGTTGGCAATGTACCCAAAGGGTTGAGTGCGGAGGAACTGACGAGCATAATCAAAGGGAAGGGGCCAGGGGTAGCGAACATTGAGATGTTCAAGGTGCGGTTGTGAATCGAGTTTTTTTTTGCCACGGAGGTATTGTAGGTACTAATTGAGATTGTGTCCTGCAGGATTTGCATGACCCAAGCCGTAACCGTGGGTTCTTCTTTGTCGAGTACTATAACCATGCTTGTGCAGACTATTCCAAGCAGAAATTGTCATCACCAGGCTTTAAGGTTGACGGAAGCCAATTGACTGTTCGCTGGGCTGAACCAAAGGGATCATCATCATCGTCATCAGATTCTTCTTCTTCTGCTGCTCAGGTAAACAATGTGCATGGAAAACTGAGCTATTATGCCTGTTATTTGTACTTGACATTTATACAATGTAGCACTACAGTTTGCAGCAGATGGACCTATTCACACATGTTTATAATTCTGTATCGATAGTTCTATCGGCCTTTTTACTGGTAGATTAAAACAGTGTATGATTAGGCACCATGGCTGAAATAGAATAGCTATTTAAGGATTGTGGATCAAACCCGAACAAATTTTTGTGATGCATTTTGCACTACATAAATGATTTTCTTAACTGCATTCTTATGTTCTATATGACATGGCAGAAATCAGATATGGTAGAACTTGGTGATTTTACCAAACCAATCAAAGTTAAATAGACTGAATTTGAAGTCAATTTACTTATGTTCTGTTACAGTGAAAATTCGTAACTATTTAAGACCCTTGCCTTTTTTTCGTTTCGTACGTGTAATTGCTTCCAAATGACTTTCATATTTTTTTTCAAGTCTATGTACATATGTAACAATTGTTTTCATTCACAGGTTAAGACTATATATGTCAAGAACCTACGAGAGAATGTTTCAAAAGAGAAGGTAAAGGATCTCTTTGAGGTACATGGAGAGGTCACAAAAATTGTGTTACCGCCTGCTAAGGCTGGTCATAAAAAGGGTTTAGGGTACCGCCGCCGCCGCCCCACAGTGGCGACGACTCTGACGAGCGGAAGGAGGAGCCTCAAATCATGGTCAAGGGCGACGGCGATGGAGATGGCCTGGAAGATGACGCCAGGATGGCGGTTGCGAGTGAGGAACCTGCTGGTGACGATATGGACAAGGTTGGGACTGATGGGCCCGAGGACGAGGAAGAGAAGAAGAAGTGGGACGAGCTGCTCGCACTGCCCCCGCAGGGCTGCGAGGTGTTCCTCGGTGGCATCCCTCGTGACACAACGGAAGAAGACCTCCGCGAGCTATGTGAGGCATTAGGCGAAATCTATGAGGTGTCCCCAAGCTTACAGCCTTATCGTATCTGTTACCTGCTTTGTAACATGGAGGGTGATGTGATGCTGTGTGATGGATAATAATAGGTGAGGCTGATGAAGGATAAGGACACAAAGGAGAACAAAGGATTTGCCTTTGTCACGTTTACCGCCAAGGATGTTGTACAGAGTGCTATCGAAGAACTGCACGACAAGGACTACAAGGTAATGTCTGGGTTCTCTTTGCAGGATATCATGCGGGTTCTAGCACGTATGGTTATGGTTCATAACACTGTGGCTTCCTGCAGGCGAGAACAGTGCGATTCTCCTTGTCTCAGGCAAAACACAGGTTATTCGTTGGCAATGTACCCAAAGGGTTGAGTGCGGAGGAACTGACGAGGATAATCAAAGGGAAGGGGCCAGGGGTAGCGAACATTGAGATGTTCAAGGTGCGGTTGTGAACCGAGTTTTTTTTTTGCCACGGAGATAACGTAGGTACTAATTGAGATTGTGTCCTGCAGGATTTGCATGACCCAAGCCGTAACCGTGGGTTCCTCTTTGTCGAGTACTATAACCATGCGTGTGCAGACTATTCCAAGCAGAAATTGTCATCACCAGGCTTTAAGGTTGACGGAAGCCAATTAACTGTTTGCTGGGCTGAACCAAAGGGATCATCATCGTCGTCATCAGATTCTTCTTCTTCTACTGCTCAGGTAAACAATGTGCATGGAAAACTGAGCTATTATGCCTGTTATTTGTACTTGACATTTATACAATGTAGCACTACAGTTTGCAGCAGATGGACATATTCACACATGTTTATAATTCTGTATCGATAGTTCTATCGGCCTTTTTACTGGTAGATTAAAACATTGTATGATTAGGCACCATGGCTGAAATAGAATAGCTATTTAAGGATTGTGGATCAAACCCGAACAAATTTTTGTGATGCATTTTGCACTACATAAATGATTTTCTTAACTGCATTCTTATGTTCTATATGACATGGCAGAAATCAGATATGGTAGAACTTGTTGATTTTACCAAACCAATCAAAGTTAAATAGACTGAATTTGAAGTCAATTTACTTATGTTCTGTTACAGTGAAAATTCGTAACTATTTAAGACCCTTGCCTTTTTTTCGTTTCGTACGTGTAATTGCTTCCAAATGACTTTCATATTTTTTTTCAAGTCTATGTACATATGTAACAATTGTTTTCATTCACAGGTTAAGACTATATATGTCAAGAACCTACCAGACAATGTTTCAAAAGAGAAGATAAAGGATCTCTTTGAGCTACATGGAGAGGTCACAAAAATTGTGTTACCGCCTGCTAAGGCTGGTCATAAGAAGGATTTTGGGTTTGTTCACTTCGCTGAAAGATCAAGTGCACTGAAGGCAGTTAAAGGAAGTGAGAAATATGATATCGATGGTAATCTTTTCCCCATAATGATCATTGATTGAAATTAATGTTGTAGTGCTAAGTTTGTCTTAGGTGATTGGTTCACATGGAATTAATCTAATGGTTATGTGTGAGTTTCCTGCAGCACTACTAAATTGTTACCGGATTGCAGTTTTATGAGGAAGTAGTACCTTTTTAGTTATAGATGTTGAGAAATATGTAGTGTAGTACTAAAAGCAGATCATTGGGCACTGGAATAGCCAACTAGTGCCAAAACTGCTACATCAGAAAATATCTTTCAGCAGTACATCAGTTAATCTTTATCTTACTCGAATACAGGGCAAGTGCTGGAAGTTTCCATGGCTAAACCGTTGGGTGATAAAAAACCTGACCATTCATTCAAGCCTGGAGGAGCTCCTAACTATCCTCTTCCCCTTATGGTGGTGGACCTGGATTTAACCAGGTAAAGGCACTAATTTGTTGTAAAGCGCCATACTTAGGCCTCGTTTGTTACTAGGGTTTTTCACCGGATTAGTAGGGACAATCTTCATAGGGATTGGGTGAAACCCTATCTTCATTCAATCCCATCAAATCCCCATTTGTCACCAATCCACTAGGTAGGGGTATTGTTTCGTGTCTTGAGCAAAATACACTAGAGTTTGAGAAATTACAGGAAAAGTGGGGATAAATACAGTAGAACCAAGCGACATTTTAGCTATAGGTGGGGATTTGGGGTTTGGCCGAGGTAATCCCAGTCAATCCCCAAAATACACAAGTTCTACCAAACAAAGCCTTACTGTGATTCTTTGGCTTTATGGACATTTTTTTTTGGCAGCCTATGATCTATGGTAGAGGACCAGCACTAGCCGGGATGAGAATGGTACCTATGGTACTCACTGCTCCCTGATGGTCGCATTGGCTATGTCTTGTAAGACTTGTTTCTGCTTTCTAGCGTCAGTTGATGCCTGAGCCAACATCATTTTAGTTGCTGACAATGTATTTGTAATGTTAATAGGCAGCAACCTGGCGGAATGCCTCCTCCACCCCCTCCTCGACGCGGCGCCCGATTTGATGGAAGCCACCGGCGATATCGTCCCTACTAGTTTCTGCCTTCCCTTGTGCTTTGGCCGCGCTTTGGTGATGGATTTGTTAGCTTATGAATGAGTTAGGAGCGTGTTTTGTTGCAGCTAAAGAGTTGTACTCTCACCCCACCTTTTCAATAACTTATGTATCATGCAGTGCTTGTGACTTGAAAACAAAGTGCATCTCTTTCGTTTCTAGTGGTAAACAGATTTACTGGATTATCAGCAGACAACTCCAGCCCAGTTCAGTATTTGTGAAATTATTGTTGTTTCTTGGACGAATTTTTATGGCTAATGGAGTTTTAAGGTCAGGTACGAAACAAGTGTGGTGAAGTAGCTCAGAACTTGCGCTCCTTCAACCTTGTTTATTGTTCGTAGTGGACAAATGGACGAATCATCAGCCAAAATCTAGTTGGGGGCAATCTTGGTGAAATGCACCGTTTTTCTTGGATGCATTCTTCTGCAGCAGTGCTTCCAACCTTGTTTTTTGTTTGATCTCACAAAGAGAAAGGTTTTGTTTTGGACAACTTTGAGCCTGGCAAACCTTGTTTAGTTTCTGCATAACCACGAACAAAACACAGTTTTCCAGCAGAGTTTGTGAAAACTTGATCGGTGAATTCTAGACGTCATCAGCACGTCAAGTTTTTGTTTGTGGTAAGGTAATGCGCACACCCGTTTTGGCGATCTATCCAATCCATCAAGCATGAGATTAGGAAGGGAGTTCGTTTCTCCATTGGTAATGGAGACGACACTTTTTTTTGGCTGGACCCGTGGCTTGATGAAAGCCCGCAACAGCATAGGTTCCCATCCCTCTTTGCTATCTGTTCAGATCCGCACCAGCTGGTAGCCTCAACAGTCCATAATGGGAGTTTGAACATCTTGTTCCGACGAACATTTGGACAGGCCGAGGCTACAGATTGGGCTGAGTTACAGAGCTCGCTTCCGGAGGCGTTGCCAGGGGACCATGACCTTGTGTCATGGCGTTTGGCGCTTTCTGGAACCTTCTATGTTTAAATTTTTAACTTTCTTCCAGCAGTGGCTCCCGCTATGTAGGCAGCGGGACAGGGCGCAGCTAGATGTTTTACTCGATAGCCTTGTGGGGACTGCACGTCGCCTCTCCTCCCCTACCAGCCGTTCGTTCCTCCCCCAGGCTCTCTTGTTTTCTTCTTGTTGTTGGGCTTACTTGTGCTGCTGCCCCAGCATTCTGGTTTCCTTACGTTTGGGTGTGTGTTTGAATGGATTTGCTTGACATGTTGCTTTACTTACAAAACATGGCGAAAGCCAATGCACACACACGTACACACTCGCGTAGAACGTATTGACACATCGCAATAAAGTGAGATTACGATACAATACCACCACCGATTCCAGCGAGATACAATACGGTCGCAGGCGACGGGGGAGCTCACAGGCTCACACACACAGCTTCTGTTGCCATGGCGTTCCCACTCTGTCACTTGCCAATCTAACACACACACGGGTCACACGAGAGTGACGAGACACTACACGGGAACACACACACTCTCTTAGCTTAACTAGCTAGTACTTCTTGATGGTTCCGGCGAAGAACGCGAGGGGTCCGACGAGCGGCGCGTTGATGTAGGTGGCAGGCTCCGACTGGGCGTAGTTGCCGCGGTCGTCGTCGAAGCCGTCGTGCGCGTCGGGACCTCCGAGCACTGCGCCGACGAGCACGTTGGGGTTGGCCCCGGCGGCGTGGAGGTACTGGAACCCGGCGTCGCAGCCGATGCGCCCCGGGTGCGCGCGCACCGACGGCATGGACGCGCCCCGGTGGTGCGCCCGCTCCGGGTACCGCGCGCCGAACCCCACCATGTACGACCTCCCCGCCGGGTTCTTCCCCAGGATGTAGTCCACCTGCCGCTTCGCCAGCGCCACCAGGTCGGCCGGCGCCATCTCGCGGCCGCCGCAGGAGACGGTCGCGCCGCTGGACTTGAGGTACTTGGCGTAGGCGAGCATCAGGAACGTCGCGGTGGTCACGTACTGCATGTTGCTCTCGCCCTCCTTGTAGATGAGGCCCCCCGGCGTGTACTGGCCCGCCTGGAAGCTGCTCGTCCCGGGGACCAGCGAGCAGATGTAGCTGTCGGAGTGGGCCTTGTAGAGCTCCAACCCCTGCAGCTTGCGCCGCAGGAACCCCCTGGAGAGCAGCACCTTGGTGCCGGCCCTCTTGTCGTCCCAGCTGAAGGAGTAGTCGTCGTCGCCGGCGCCGAGCTGCATGCCGTAGGCCTGCACGTACGTCATGTACGTCGCGTTGTTGGACGCGCGGTGCAGCCACGACGCCGCCCACAGCAGCTCGTCGTGGTAGCCGGAGTAGGAGCAGTAGTACGGGCAGACGTCGGCGCTGAGGGCGTCGCTGTAGGAGCCGCGGTGCCGGTCGGCGAAGTCGAACACCTCCATGGCGGCGTGGAGTAGGCGGGCGGAGTAGGCCGGGTCGGAGCGGCGGAACACGACGGAGGACGCCGCCAGCGCGGCCGCCGTCTCGCCGGCGACGTCGGAGCCGGGGTTGCTGGCGTCGACGCGGTACACGCCGCGCGGGGTGTCCATGTCCTCGGGACGCTCCCAGCACGCGTGGTCCCGGCCGGGGTCGCCGACCTGGACGTAGAGCGCGCCGGGGGTGGCGGTGGCGGCCTTGAGGAGGTAGTCGGCGCCCCAGCGCACGGCGGCCCTGGCGTGGGGCAGCTCGGCGCCCATGAACTTGCCGAAGTCGGTGACGCTCCACGCCAGCATCGTCGTCGAGAAGGCCATCGGCAGGCCGAACTTGACGTTGTCGCCGGCGTCGTAGTACCCGCCAACCAGATCCACCTGCAAATAAATACACACACGGCGAGGTCCGTCAATGCCGGAGCCGGACGCGGTGACAGAGCCACATGAAAGGTCGATCGAGCAAGAAGGGGGCCTACGTACATTGTGCTGCGCGCCGTCGGTGAGGCCGGAGTCGGCGCGCCAGGGCATGCGGTTGCCGGGAGGCAGCTTGCCGGAGCGCTGGCCCTCGAAGAAGATGAGGGACTTGGCGAGCGCGTCGGCGTAGTTGAACGCCATGGCCAAGCTCGGAGCGAGCAGCAGCAGGTGGAGCACCGCCACAGTGGCAACCAGGCGGCTGCTGCTCCTGCTCTCCATTGCTCTGCTCGGCACAACGAAGGAACAGGGCAGCTAGAGTGGCCAGTGGTTAATAGGATAGTGTGGCCAGTGGAGGGACCGGTAGTGGTATATATAGAAGTGGCGGTTAAGTTAGTTGAAGCTGTATCATCAATCTGCTGCGAGAAATGGGGAGGTTGGGCGACAGGATGTGCAGAAGTTCAGAGAAAAGCAACTATAATCAAGTTTTGACTAGCTAATATGCCTTCAGTTTGGCTTCAAGTACCATTGTTATTTTCACCAATCTTTGCTCGACTCAAGATGCAAAAAATATATATAAATCAATTTTCTTGGTACTTTTGATTGCTTTTTTGAGTTTGACCAGAGTCTCCATCGCAATGGGAAGCGGAGAGCGGGCCATTGCGCGACGAAAGCAATGCAGGGTGATGCCTGGTCGGTCGGTCTTGGGTAGCTCCTATAGGCCACCGGCCGGCCGGCGACCAGTCAGCCTTTTTCAGAGCAGCAAAGCAAAAGGAAAAAGTCCAAAACAAACCTTGAACTCATAGACAAAAGCTAAATCGAATCCTGAACTTGCAATCCCTGAAATCGGCACACTGAACTCTGCAATCCCGATCATTTTGAACCCTATGCATGTTTGGCACACCGGGAAAGCAATAATCCTGACCGGGATTGCAGGTTAGTGTCACTGACATGTGGAACCCACATGTCATAATAAAAAAAACATTTTTGTTTTCTAAATCTGTGATACCGGGAGGGAGGGGACGGATGCCGGCCGCCGTGCGCACCGTCGCCGCCCCACCTCGCCCCTCACGCGCGCCGCCTCGCCACTGACGCCCACCGCCTCGCCTGCCTGTCTGTCAATGTCGACGACTGCTCTGCCGCCCCGCTCTGGCAATGCACCGCCGAGCCGCGCGCTTCCTTGCCCCTGACGCGGCCGCCTCGCCCCTGACGCACGGCCGCCGCTCTGCGTCCCCGCTCCAGCGACGCACGGCCGTGCCCCGCCTCGCCCCTGACGCACGCCTCCTCGCTCTCCTGGTCGTCCGCATCGGGCCGCCGCTCTGCGTCCCCGCTCCGGCGACGCACCGCCGCGCCGTGCCCCGCTTGGCCGGCGCGAGCTATAGGCACGGGCGGCCATGGCGCAGACGCGCTTCGACCAGGCGCAGACGAGCTCTGGCCATGGGCGGCCACGGCGCGGACGCACTCCGGCCAGCGCAGGCGCGGACACGACATTGACCTATTTTCTTTTTTTTCTTTTCTTTCTACATCTTTTTAATTGGATGACAAGTGGGCCTTGTTTGTCAGTGAGAGCAGTGTATTATTGAATTTACGATTTTTTTATTTTTTACGAGTAAACCGGGTCTAGGGTTCAAAATGATCGGGATTGCAAAGTTCAGTGTGCCGATTTCAGGGATTGCAAGTTCAGGGTTCGATTTAGCTTTTGTCTATGAGTTCAAGGTTTGTTTTGGACTTTTTCCAAAGCAAAAGCATGCAGCAATCTGGTCTCCGTTCCGTTCTACAGTCCATCCATCACCGAGGTTAGTTTGCCCTTGGGCTCACGGCTCACCATGGACCATGCTTCAAGGGCAGCAACATCCTTGTTCGCCCTTGGGCTCACCATGGACCATGGGGAAGGAAGGAAGCTCTGTGTGTGTTTGTTTGTCATGAGTGCAACAGATTCACCATGATCGCAGGCGCAGCAGCATCATTGTGGATGGGCGCTGCCTCCGGCCAAATGATGCCCCCCAACTCGCAACCGTATTTCCTCGACTTTCAGCTAGTGTTCTTCAACATGGGACTTGGGCGGCAATTGGCCAATGGCGTTAGTATTACTACTAGCTTGGTTAATACGGAGTAAATTGCAGGGCTCGAGGCAAAGCGCAGTTGTTGCTGGGAACCCGTGGCTTGTCACCGGCCACCTTGGGCCATGAATGCCCTGTCACGCGCGCGGGAAAACTGGGTGCAACTGCAACTTTGCATGGGCGGTTGCAGAGCTCGTGACTGGCCAAGCGAGAGGAGAGGAGGCGAGATTTATTATAGGGAGAAAAAGAGGGAAATGGCGGTCAAGGTCAAGTGGTCAACACTGACATGGGCTAGCGTGCGTTGCGTGCAGTGCAGCTGAAAGGAAAGTCGAGCAGCAGCAGTAGCTGTAAAGCCCAGTACGTAGCACGCATGCATTCGTCACAGCAGTTCACGGGCATGGCTTCGCTTCACCCAGAGAATCCTATGCGCTGCATTTATCGTGTAAATAAATTGATGAACAACTGCTCGCTTTTTTGCACTACTCATCATGTCGTTCCTCAGTTGCCAAATACTATTTCTTTTGTATAGTAAATACGAACACGTGATTCCTTCGAAATCCTCATATCTCTAATTTCGGAACCAGTCGTGTAAATGGTTTGAGAGAAGATGTATATCGTGTACTCCTACGAGTTGGAGTACCTGTGAATCCAAATTTATCACATAGAAGTCACAAAAAGGTACTGGGATACTTGTGACATGGATACATTTTTTACTGGTGGTTCACAAAAACTGTCACTGGGTATACTCAGAATTGTACGTGGTTAGTGCTCCCTCCGGTTCACAAAAATTGTCGCTGGGTATACTCAGAATTGTACGTGGTTAGTTTCTTTGTGGCGACATGTTTTCCGGAGCGGAGGGATGGCCTGTTAACTCTATCAATGTTGAGTTGGTCTTATTTGTTTGTTTGTCCACCTCCATATTGAGCCTGGTTCTAAAAATTTGTGACATGATCTTAATGCTGTTTATTTGATTTGTATTTCTGAAAATTTCCAAATTGATAAAATTAGGTGGATACACCGGGAGTATTCCACGCAAAGGAGTATTGGATGCATTCTCAGCCAATGTGTCTGCGGCCCGCTTCATACTTCGTTTCTTGGACAAGGTCTACCTCCTACGCGACTTGACGTTAGTGCTATTGCAATTTCTCCCTCGTCAGCTCATTTTGGTAGTTTGGGAATTAAACCAGAAGCACCCAAAAAATGTCGTCTTCTATTTAAACATGCCCTCCCGCATCTGCGAAATAAGCGTGGTTTGTCTGTCTCTCTCATCCAATATACAACTATCTTCTACTCTTCCTAGCGTCCCATGTTTTTGTAAGTTAGACCCTAAACATTGGTCGTCTTCAATGAAAATTCAGGTGGGAAATCCCTTTCCTATGACCGTTCAAAGTGGGTTACTCAGAAGTGTTTACCACGTGGTGGAGGGGCACGTTTGATGCAGGGATGATGTTCTTGGATGTATGCCCAAAAAGCAATAAAGTTTAACATCTGATTCATAATTATGTTTCATGATTCTATGCTATAACTGCGGTGACTCCTGAATATGTGATTCAGAGGAAAACTCATTCGCACGTGTAGAGATATGAACAGAATAAAGTATACCATAGTCTTGCCTTTTAGACTAATTCGTTGATTGCTTGAGACCACGTTTTCCTGGTCTGTGACATTGTTTATGTCAGCATCAATGAGTGGCATATTGTTGGTGGAAACAATATGGCTGGGTAGACCAAATCGTTGATATGCTAAGTAAGATTCCAAAGTGTCTTTTTGTCATTAGTGCAATATCGCAGATGATTATTATATGACATGTCCTTAGACCATGAGGTTATTAGGGTTGTGTACATTGGAAGAATTACTTTGGTACTGTCATAACCATGGCCGTAACTGGGTGGTTCTGAAGGTGTGCATATATCCTAATGTTGCAAGATGGGAAATTACTCCTCTGTCAAAAGAGAGATACGTCTAGGGCCCACTCGGTATGTATGATATCTAATATGTTCTGCAGACAATGCATGGTGAAGTTACATGATGTGAGTTATCGGATTACGGGAACGAGAAAAGGAAATTTACCGGTAACGAGATGGACAGAGATATAGTGAATCAGGGATTGATTCATGGAAATATCAGGAATACTTTATCTCGGGTAATTTCAGTATCGTGAGTAATGGGAATGACGAATAAATAATCAACAGTTTCAACAGAGTGCCATTCGTATAACGGTAGCAGTTATTCAGGTAGACCATGTATCTGACCCTGGCTGGTGATTAGATGAAAACATCTAATTATAGCTACACGTTATCGAACATGTAGGGAAACACGCTTAAGTCAGTTCTAGTTTGTTGTGTATATGGTTGGTCTGGATACCGAGAGAGTATCACCGGAATGGTTTCTGTGTGGTAGATAATATCTTTATCAGAGAGATTGGATTATGCAAACAATAGGTGCCTCGGAGTAATAGAAATCTATTACTAGTCGGATTTATTCTGAGGGTTTATATAAGAGGGAAATATTTATCCGGAGTATTTTGTCAGCGGACACTAGGTGTCCCGGATCATGTAAGAGTGTTTTATATGATAAGTAATTAATTCGGGGAATATTCTGTAACAGGAAATATTCAAATAAGAATTAATTAGACAAAATATTAATTTATTTAATTAATAAATAATTATTGGAAAATATTAAATAAATTGGAGCCACCAAGAGGGGCTGCCAAGTGGGCCCATGGGGCCCACAAGGCAGCCGCACCACACATGGGGCGGGTGAGCTGATGACGTGGATCACACGTTCGTTGGGACCCCAAGAGGAAGGTATGAAGCAGTGTAGCAGCAGTTTCCCTCAGTATGAAACCAAGGTTTAGTCGAACCAGTAGGAGCAAGAAATCACTTCTGAAGGTTGTCAGTGGCGCCCTGACGTGGAACCTGCACACAACACAATCAAACTACTTTGCCCCAACGAAACAGTGAGGTTGTCAATCTCACCGGCTTGCTGAAAACAAAGGATTAAACGTACGGTGTGGAAAACAGTAGTAAATTGCAGAGAATGAAAAGAAACAATGTTTGCAGTTGGTTGTATTATCAGTGTAAAAGAATGGACCGCGGTCCACAGTTCACTAGTGGTGTCTCTCCATAAAAGATAACTAACATGCTGGGTGAACAAATTACAGTTGGGCAATTGACAAAATATTGAGCGCATGATAATGCATATATATGACATGATAATTACTATGATATTCATGTGGGGATTACGATAAAATACATAGACCGTTATCCAACAGCGTCTATGACTAATAATCCACCTCCAGGTTGTCATACCGAGTTCCCCGTTGGTATTAAGTTGCAAGCAACGTATAATCACATTAAGTAATGTGCGTAATGTAAACAAATGCATTAGACCTAACGGCGCACCCTTAAGCTAAGCATCGGTTATTTTATCCCTAGTGGCAACAGCACATCCACAATCTTAGAAGTTGTTGTCACTCTCCCAGATTACCGGAGGCATGAACCCACTATCTAGCATAAATACTCACTCTTGGAGTTACAAGCATCTACTTGGCCAAAGCATCTACTAGTAACGGAAAGCATGCAAGATCATAAATAACATATAAGATAGATTGATAATCAACTTGACATAATATTCAATATTCATCGGATCCCAGCAAACACAACATGTAGCATTACAATAAGATGATCTTGATCATGTTAGGCAGCTCACAAGATCTAAACATGATAGCATAAAGTGGAGAGACAACCATCTAGCTACTGCTATGGACTCGTAGTCCAAGGATGAACTACTCACGCATCACTCCGGAGGCAGGCATGGTGATGTAGAGCCCTCCGGTGATGATTCCCCTCTCCGGCAGGGTGCCGGGAAGAGCTTCTGAACCCTCCCGAGCTAGGGTTGACGGCGGCGGTGTCTTTGGAACTTTTCGTGGATAATGGCTCGGGTGTCTAGGGTTTTCCCGTGAAGATGAATAAATAGGCGAAAGGGCGGCGGCTGGAGACGCCCGTGGGGCCCACACCACCCCACGGCGCGGCAGAGGGTGGGGCCACGCCACCCCATGGTGTGGCTGGCTCGCGGCCCCCCTCCGTCTCTCCTTTGGACTACGTGTACGTGTTGGAAAAATAGGAGGTCCTGTCCAAGTTTCGTCCAATTCCGAGAATATTTCCATACTAGCTTTTCTGAAATACAAAAACAGCAGAAAACAGGAACTGGCACTGTGGCATCTTGTTAATAGGTTAGTCACAGAAAATGCATAAAAATGCTATGAAGTGTATATAAAACATGTAACAATTGGTATAATATCAACATGGAACATCAGAAATTATAGATACGTTTGAGACGTATCATGGGCCAAGGCACCTTGGGGGGGAAGTTTCCCCCCATGGCCAAAACCCTAGATGGGCCAAAAGGCCCATGGGGGAGGCGGTTTGGGGGAGCCTTGTTGGACAAGGACTCCTCCCCCCCAATTCGAATTGGGCAAGGGGAAACCTTTCCCCTTCCCCAAACCGACTTGGACTAGGGGAAAGCTTTCCCCTTCCCCAAGTCCCTCCACCCCTTGGCCTCCTATATAAACCCCCACCCCCTCTCCTTTGGAGACACAAGTTTAGATCTCTTCTAGTTGCATTAGAGGTTTCCTCTCTCCGATTAGATTAGATCTAGATCTAATCTCTCTCTCCCTCCTTCTCATGTGTTGAGATCTCCACCTTCATATACACCAGCTGTGAGTGCTTCAAGTGTGGACGGCGAAGCCCTGCTGGACTAGATCCGATGTATGTGTGTGAAACTCAGAGGGGTGATCCGTTGAGAAACAGTTGACTCTATCTCACTCTGTTGGATCAAGGCGAGACGTGAGGAGTCTACGATATTCTCTCGGCTAGGCTTAGCCGAGGGAGTTCTTCCACAAGCTTCATCAACGTCGTCATCGACATCTCTTCCGCTTCATGGTGTCGGTAACGAATTTACAGTTGGATCAAATATGCATGTCTTGTCACTTGTATCTTCATAGTAGATCTTGGAGGTTGTTGCGTAAGTTGTGGCGAAATTTTTGTTTTCCATGCACGCAACCCAATAGTGGTATCAGAGCGATCTATGCGTAGATACAAGATTTGATCTAGAGCACATGGTGTGCGGGCACCGCATAAGTTTGTGCGGGTATGTTATTGAAGTCTATATCTTCTAACATCCAGTTTATTTATTGTTGCTTCCCAATATGCGGTCTTGTCTTGTTTCCAACGGCATAGTAAGATCTCGAACTTCTGGCAATCCACGAACCTTCCGGCTGCTCCTAGTATGCCCGTCGGCGCCAACGAAGTGCTTCAGTAGCTTCAAATCTTATTATAGTTGGCCTCGTCGACTTGTAGCGGAAGGGGCATGTGGACTAGGTCCACACGGGGGTCATGTGCTTTGGCAATCGTCTAGATTGGGATCCGCAACGTTTTCGTAATGTTGGGATCGACAATCACACCGCAAGGTCAATCTAGCAACATGAATAATCATGCTTTGACAGGGCCGTAGGGTTTTCCGGGGTTTTGGGAATCCTACAACCACGCTAAAATTGCAAGACAAACGTTGGAGGCGTCTAACTCGGTTTTGCAGGAACAGTGATGTGGTATAGTCTCGAAATTTTATTTTGAGTTATTGCCTAACATTGTTTTGTTTTGGCCGGCGTGCCATTCTTCCTTGTTCGTCAAGCTATGGTGATAGTGGAGGTTAGGAGAAGGCATGCACTTGTCGTGAACCTCGACATGGCTGCACCGGTGGAGGAGCCACCGGTAGATGAAGGAAGAAGACTATACTACATCACGAAGTGTTATTTACTTGTGCATGTTTTATACCTGTTTTCTTGCTTTTCCCTTGGTTGCGCAGTAGACGTGATTATTAGGGAGATTCCTCAGAAGGAGCTACGGATTTAATTATCTAATCTTTATAAACCAATATCAAGGAGATCGTGCTCATCCAACCGTGGCACCGTCAAACCAGATGCTTGTCACCGTGCGCCGTGTATCCACGAGTAATGTGTGCCAAGGGTTTGGGAGGCGGGCACAAACCGTTCTAGCAGCATGATCGGTTGGTTGTCTTGACGTTCGGGCATAACTAGTTATGAGCTCGGAGCACATCCATCGAAAGATGAAGCGAAAGTCACGGCAGGAAGTGATTGGTCTGTTGACCTACACGTTATAAGCTACGACATGCTATGTATCCATACTTGATCGTATGTTGGACGTGGATTTCGTATACACTAATTTGATCTTGAGGAATATCAATTTTAGTGGGAGCACATTATTAGTTTATCCTTAAATAGTGCTACAAAAATAATTATGAACATGTCTTAGTGAACTTTAGATTGTTGTAGATCGACACACGTAACACCCGCCATTTACCTTGGTCCACTAATTGAAATAGAAACCACTTTCTGCCATTAGGAGTAAATATGTTGTTTGGGTATGTTTCCTAAGTTTTATACTTAGGGGTGCCAAGAATAAGTATGTCCTCGACGCTCCTCCTTCGGGGTTGTTGTCAAAACTACTTATTATGAAAGGGAAGCTCACACCTTGATGAGTGATGAGGCTGTCTCTATCCAATGTCTTATGTTGACATGCATGGGCCATGAGTAGCAGAAGCGGTTGGATCGCACATCAGCTGAGCAACATGATCGTCGTTCTCATAGCCATGTTCCAGACTCAGGCAAAGACTGAGAGTTATGAGATAACAAAGGTTTTCTGGTCATGTCACATGGTAGAAGGAAACTCAACAAGCGAGCATGTAATCAAGGTTATTGATTACAGTATTAGGCTGCAGACTCTGGGGTTTTCTAATCCCGGCTGAGCCAAATACAGATTTGATGTTGTCTTCACTTCCCCGTTTAACAACGGACGCATCATGATTCAAAACATGAGTGGGAGGAAGAAAACATTAAAATGGCTCCTTGCTATGCTGAAATCTGCGAAGCTAATGTGATGAGGGATAACAATCAAGTTTGATTGTTGCCCAATTCACATGCTTCAAGAAGAAGAGGAAGAAGAAGGCTAAAGGTGTTAACACACCGGATAAGCTTAAAAGGTTTAATTCAGGAGAATCCTGAATACCTCTTCCGAGGAAAGAAAAGATATTGGAAGTGGAACTGTAAAAGGTTTCAGGCACTAATAAGAAGAAACCTGCTAAAGGTACAACAAGGAATAAGAGTTGTACTTAAATGATATTCGCTATTCCTGCTAGTAACTCTAGAGTATTGATTGCGAAGAATTTTTCTTGCGTTCAATATAAGGGCTGCGGAAAGTAAGAAGGATGAAGAATAAAAGGTGGTAGTGTTTGCCGAGTTTGGCGCATGGACCTTCGTCCTTGTGATGAAGACGTCTCCATTTTTATTTTTCAAGTTAAAGGATTTGTGAGCTTAGGCTCAACAAGGTCGCATGTTTGGCGACAAATATTCTTGTGAATTTATAGGACAAGTTGGTCTTGTTTATTATGATAAAGAATATTGTAGATCAGTCCCTTCAGGAATGATCAAGATACAAATCTTTTGAAGTTAAGGGAATATCATTTGTTCTAAAATATTTTGTGATTGTGTTAATATCACCTTCGGGTGACACTATCATCTTGGATGCATCATATGCATGATGGAAGGAAATCCAAGATATCGTTGTGTGAAACGAGTGAAAGACTTGGTGAATTACACACTTCTTTGAAGTTTGAATTCATTAAGTATCCCGACACATAGTGAAAAATCAACAAAGGATAAGGTCATGGACTATTAATGATTTTATCATTGATGTCTTGAACTTCACAAAATAGTTTAGATATAAAGTCTTGGTGATTATATAATAGTGTCTTGAAAGTTCTCAAGTCATAATCTGACTAAGTGTGACGAAGTCAGCACTAAGAATCTTCATGTTTTTGCATAATGTTTTGCATTACCCAATCTAGAATATGTTTCCTCGCTAGGTAATTTTAGCACAGTTAATTGTCTTGCTTCGTGTCATTGTTTTGAAAGATAAACTATGGATGGACACGTTGGTCTTAGGTACTAAAATTTTCTGAAATACTGGAATTTAGTCCTAAGATAAAAGACAAAGAGAATTTCATTGTCTCATGCCTCATGTCATTGTTTTGAAACAAAAACTTTGGGGACATGATGGATTTAGGTTTTGAGATTTCCTGAAAGATGAAACTCGATCCTAATAGTAAAAGACAATGAGTTACTTTGTAGGTTGTTCCAATAAGTTAATTGGAAGTCCTCTTATAGCACCACATAAGTAAAAATGTTTTGTTACTAAGAGATATGTGATTCTTAAGGAATTTATTCCTTGTTGAATTTAGTGGGCGGATGGTGATTCTCGAAGAGATTATTGAATCTTCGGAAATAGTTATCAGAAATTGTGCAGGCGGAAGCAATTCCAATTGACAATTCTTTTAGAGCATCTCTAACGGCTGATGTAAAATAGGGCACCGATTTTGCATTATACATCACCAGTTTTTGCGTTTTAGGGCACGAAAACGACCGGCGCTTTACCGACTGATGTATAATAGGGCACGGCTTGCTCCAGCGGCTGCCCTATTTTGGGGCACGGCTGCCGCGCAACAGCCCCTCTATTCTATATGTCTGAACACATTTGCAATGACAAAATGATAGAAATTGCACGAAATTTGACAATAATAGTTCATAGAAACATCCACACAAAACGAAATTTGATCGAACACCTCATCGGCGGGCTGCTCGAAGAACGGCGGCGGCAGCTCTTCTCCCGCTGGCGGTGGGGGCGGATCCACAGCAGGATCTTTCGACGTCAACGGAGGAGGCCGGCGATGGCTTGCCATGCGAGGCCGCTACCTTCTTCTTCTTCGCTGCGGTGACGGCGGCGGTCGTCGAACGCTTCGCGCCTACGCCTGCAGGCGCGGTGCCCTTCTTCGAATTCGGCTGCGTCTTCACGGCGGCGGTCTGGCTGGAATCCGCAGCACCGACGTTCGGCCGGGGCGGGACGAACGTTGGCCGACGAGGAGCGGGTGGTGCCATGGGGTTTGCGGCGGTGGCGGCGGGCGCACGGGGAGCCGTCGATCCGCCGTCCGACGATGCGGAGTTGGAGCTCCGTGCTACGGAGGTCTCATCCATGGCGATCCGGTGGCCGCCGGCGGGAAGGGCGCGGCAGATTGCGCGAAAGGCGGCGGCGGAAGGCGGGGTGCGGGAAGTTTCCGCGCGGTAGTTGGTGTGGGGACCCCGGACTAGCTGTCCGAAATACCCGATTATGCTTCACACAACGATCCCGTGATCAGTCTGTCGTTGCACATAATCCGAATCGGATACCAAAGTTTACATCCATTACAGTACCGAATAAAAAGTCTTACATAAATGGTCATTTAGACCAAGTTCTTACATAGGTGCCTTCATGGGCCAAACCAGATATATCAGCGGAAGCTACGGCGTAGTAGACATCAGATTCTAACGATGACAACCCGACAGGCAGCTGACTTGTGGAGATCCTTAGTTGGCGTAGAAGTCGCCATATTCCTGCTCGGCGTAGTGCTCCTCCTCGTAGTCTGGCTAGGACAATAGCCAGGGACGAAACCAATATGAGTACATTTGAATGTACTCGCAAACTACCCCAACATGAGTAAGCACTCTTATTTGTTTTTAAAACATCTCTATATCTTTATTGAAAAAGGTAAGAAGAGTTTTATAACCATCTTTGAAAGAAGTCACCATCTCATTTTGTTTCTCAAAACTCCTCCTTTTCATGACCATGGCTCACCATAGTCCATTTATTCCCACAACTCCTACCACTTCATTTGGTATAGCTGTGTAACCCCATCACCATTTCAATTTCTTTTAAACTTAAAAGCTTTTCCAAAAACTTGCACATGGTCAAAGTAGGGTCTCCCAGCTGTCCATATCCGAGGACTCGGCTATTCGAATAGTTTTAACCCTCTGCAGAGGTAGCACGCTTTTATCCCACATCCATCCGGCAGCTCATCGTGTCCGCCACGTCTCGCCATACAGGTGTATGCGAAGTAAGCCGCCGACCATAGCCTGTCCTTTGCTCATGCTAGTATAGGATCCTACCGCTACGAAATTATCATCCTTTCCATCAACACCCAGTCCAGATTCCCCGTCGGGAAACCTAAGTGTGAGGACTCGTAGTTCTGCCCGGCGAGCGAACCCTTCAATCCCCCATCCTCAAATGCCAGGACCCAGGTCAGGGGGTAGGTCGCCATGACCATCCCCTCATGGAACGAGGTCATCCTCGTTGTTGAGGAACCCCATACTAATATGAGCAAATTATATGACTACGCCCTTTTCCCATATGTGGTGGATGCGGTCGCACAGGGTATCGGATGGTTGACGTAAGTACAAGGACACACTGTGCATTTTTCATAAACATCACCATTTTTTCCACTTCTCCATTCCAACACCGACATCTCGGTATTTCATAAACTCACAAGTAATTTCAAAGAGGTTTTGAATAAAACATAATTGTTTTTCCCCATCCTATAATTTGATATAACTATCTTGTATTTCTACATAGGTGGCAAAATAATTTCCATATACTTTTGAAATGGGTTTTATAAATCTTGCCTTAAGAGTAAAACATGTTATGAAAGTAGATGCATAGGTTTGTAGTGCAAGCTCAGAGAATAGCTTGCCTTGCTTGGCAAAGTGATCTTGCTCTTGTTCTTCAACTTCAGCAAACTCTCCTTCCTCGATATATCCGACAACGTTCTCGTCTAATTAATAATCAAACAATGCAACCAATCACTAAGCTATACAAGAAATCATCTCAACACAACAACCATAAACATCACAATTAGGTACTGCACACCCAAACCACACAATTTGGTTTTCAAATAAATTGAATTAAACATTATTTAATTAAGTCCAAATTATGGCAGAAACTAGTTATTCATGTTTAATTCCACAACTTGAGTTCTGTTGGTCAAAAAATACAAACTAAATTTCGATAGAAAGCTACTGATGTGTAGAAGACAACCCAATTTGAATTGGATCATTTGGAGTTACCAAACTCCCTACACATTGGATTGAATCCAGTAGCTTAATAATCAAGTTTTAGCTACCATTTAAATTCTATTGCTCCAAAAATTAAACCCTTTTAGGGGTAACTAAACATGGCTATAAGTGAGATAACAAAATTGGTCCTAACTCATTTGGGTTAACCAATAAACATATTTGTTTGTTTTAGTCCAGAAGGGTTTATCTTAAAGTCAACAATTAATACTGCTTAATTAATTCTACCAAAATTAGGGGAGCTAACACAAGGCAGTACTAAGCTAGCAAAATTGGTTTGGAATTATTTGGACTAACAGAGTATCAGAAACAAACAAGTTTAGATTTTAAACCTTCTGTGGCATTTTCAATAATACTTTTTAACTATTAAATTAAATGATATGAGACCAATTGGGTTGGTTAAACAATTTCATAAGATTTCCAGAACAATTGAGTTTGATTTATTTGGATTCCTAATTCTCAAGTTATTGAATTTATAAAATGAGTCCAGTACTGAATTTCTAGAGAAACTAAAATTAGAAATCCTAACTGTTCTGGATAATGTTGAAATCCCTGACAGGTGGGGTCCACCAGTCAGTGACTCAGACGAAACGGTGCGCGCGCGGGAAATGTTTAAAGATCTGACTAGCGGGGTCCACCAGTCAGTGGCTAAGCGCGCGAAGCGGTATGCGACCGTGGATCAAAGATCCAACGGCTCACAGAGGCCGCGTTCATCGACGACCTAAAATAGGCGGCGCCGTTGCTCCGGCGGCGGCGAGCAGCTCGATTGGCTCACCTGAGAGGGCTAGGGACGGCGGAGATGATGCAGATCGACGGCGGCGATGTGGGGGAAGCTCCTGGCCGAGTTGCGTTTCCTGGGAAGGAGTGGTTCGTCGGCGGCGAGCTCCGGAACTTCCTCGGCTACGGGCACGGGCTCCGGCGACCTCCTGGCGATGCTCTGGTGCACGAAAGAGAGGGGAACAAGGGGTGAGTGAGTGCGGTGATCGCAGGGATGCAGGGAGAGGCCAGAGGGAAGGAAAGGGGAGGCCAGCACGGCGAGGCCGTGGTCGTCGCCTACCTCGGCACGGCGAGGTTGCAGCGCACTGCCACGGGCAGCAGTGGCTTCCCGGCAGAGGCTCCGGCCTCCTGGCGGTGCACGAGAGAGGGTGGTGAGTGAGAGAGACAGTGGGGCGGTGTGGAGAGAGCGCTGGGCTCGGGTGGTTTAAATAGGCGCGACGGCGGCGCACGGTGGTCGCAGTCCAGCTGCGTCCAGAGGGCGAGAGAGGCCAGCGCGCGGTGTCTGGGGGGTCCGGGCGTGGGCTAGGGTTCTCTACGTAGAGGATTGCGTGGCGAGGTGCGGCGAGCTGGGCCAATTTGGCCGGTCGCCGTCCGTTTAACCACGGCGGAGATGCAGGGGACAGGGGCGGCATCGGGCCGAGCGTGTGCTCGAGCGACTGCGGCGGCTGCAGAGGCAAGGAGCGTGGACGGCTGCGAGCAAGGGGGGGCCTGGGGGACCCGGGGAAACGGCGAGGCGCGCGGCGTGCGGCGACGACACGGCGACGGAGAGGTAGGCCATGACACTTTTGCCAAAACCCCCCTGGCTCCTGTGCACTGCTTCTTTTCCTTCTTCTTTCGTCTAATTACGTTTTAGCCCTTCTGTTAAATGCAGCAGCACTTCCTGATTTAATTTGGGGCACTAAATCAATTTATAAAATTTTTTCAAAATTTGTGGGGTCTTCCCATAATGTACAGAAGCTCCACAAAAATTGGCATAAAATAATAAAATGTTTTGAAACATTTTCTTTTATAGTGTTTTAATTAAGGCATTTTAATTTATTTCAATTTGTTTTGATTTTAGAATTTTAAAACTAGTTCAAAAATAATATTTGAGAGGGGAAAGTGGTAGGAACAAAATGGGGAGTGTTTATAAACCCACTCCACTGAATTTTGTTTGAAACCACTTGAAATTCTCACTTGGAGAATTTGTGGGACACAAATGTCACTTTTATTTTTCTTGCTTCATTTGCTATTTCAATTCTTTTCTTTTCTTCTTGCTTTTATTTAGAGCAAACAACAAACCACTAGCAAGAAGGAATAACACAAGCAACAAGGATTAATTACCACAAGCAATATTTTGCAGACAACACATAATATTTAACAAAAGTTTTTGTTGGCTCTCATTTTTGGAATAATAATATTGATTAATATTTTTGGGATGTTACAGTTGGGCTGCGCGCTCGGCTTTGGGGATATAGGGCAGGCTGCGTTCTGATGTATATTTACATCAAAATGGGCTCTGACCTAAAAATTTTTAGGACACGGAGTATAATAGGGTAGCCGCTGGACCGTGTTTTTTGCCGTTTCGTGCCCTATATGTTAGATTTTATAGGTCACGGCTGATTATACATCAGCCGTTAGAGATGCTCTTAGACTAACACCGAGAGTCATTGCAATATCAGCATGACTTCTTGTCAAGAAATAATCACTTAACCAGATAAAGAGCATATGAGTTTCTGGGAAATTTGACTTAATATGCTAAGACAAAGTAATAAGATAGGGTGCTATAGTATCCAAACCTTCATGACTTAGAGTCGTATTAATTAGTAATATCATCAAGTTCGAGTTGAGAGACTTGAAGGAATTCCTGTTGGAATAATTGATCATAAAGCTTGTTTTGTCATAGATGGTTTTATGATAAATTCAAGAGTTGACTACTCAGGATCATATGATCTGTAGCATGGCTTTGTTGATCTAAATGGGACTAGTAGATTTGTATGAGATGTTGATAACCCCCAAGAGCAAGGGATCACTGTAGCACCTCTCAATGTGGAAGTAAGGTATCGATCCGCAGGAGCAAGATGGAAAAGTTATCTATTCCCTACAACTAAAGTGTCACAAGTTTTAGTTGATTATGCACTAAACAAGTTTAGAGAACAAGATGGTTGGTTTGATGGATGTAAAAGTGTCCCAATCCTCTTCTTTGCAAGAGGACAGGACAAAGGTAGTAGCAAGTGAAAGCTCTCAAAGAGAGAAAACCCAATCCTCTATGTAGCAAGAGGACAGGCTCAAGTGTGTGTTTCTTATAGGAACAATGGACATGGTTCATGGGTTCACTTAATCCTCTCTCTCTCTCATCTACGGTGATCATCATGTTATAGATAAAGTACACACAATTGTCATGTTTTAATGGTAGCTTTTTATGACGGCTATATGTCCTAAAACACATAGTTGAAAGAAATACTCATTTGTGTTGCTAGGTCACCCCTCGTAAGGCTAGCGTGGTTTCTCTCACTCCCACATCATACTCTTTCTTTTTACCCCCAGATAAAGGATGTTGGGCGGTACTGTGTCACACAATACCTATGCCGTGTCACATCGGCCATCCCGTACCCACATACATCATACTTTAAAGTATGACAAATCACAAAAGCTCCAACACAACGGCAAATGCATAACAAATCATCTCATACCACAATATTCACCACAAAGGTATTACATAGATGACCGTAATCATGTTCAGCAGCTCATACAGTACTAATTAGTGAAGCTCAAAGAGAGGAGAGATACATAAGTTACCACCACAAACCCAAATCCAGGGGGTGGACTACTCCCCCTTCATCATGGTGATGATGGTGGAGAAGATCTTGCTGTAGATGATGATGATGAACACGCCGGAGGGGGGTGGAGCCCTCCGGAGGCGATTCCGGCGGCGTTTCCCCCCTCCGATCTTCTCCGGCGGCAGCCTTCTGTCTCTCTGTTTCGTGGTTTTGTGTTTCTCCGCCGCCTCCTTCCAGAGAACGTCGGGGGACCTTTTTTATAGGCGTTTTTAGGTCAAGACTATGTCGGTGGAGCAAAGATCGATGGCAACGGAGCCACGAGGGCCAAACTAGGTAGGCCCACGCGGCCAAGATTTTAGGCCGCGTGGGGCCCTCTCATTTCCAGCTGGTTGGGCTTCTGACCTTCATTTTGAGCCCATTGCGTTCGTCCCGAAAATTCTGAAGCGTGCTCTCTGACCTTGCCCTTTTTGGAGTCCTGAAGCTCCCGGAAAGTCTGAAACACTAAAAAAGACGTTTTCTGGAAAACAGGGTTAATTCCAAATAAATGGGAAAACTATGAAGTATTCCCAAAATCATTATAAAACGTTGATATAACCATTATATGATGCAAATATGATTGGAATATAAGTAAAATAATTCAAAGTTCATGTATGCATTTTACATGCATCAGATGTTAACAAGGTAAAATCCTCTAAGTAAAAGTAATAGAGTATGTGTACGATGTACAACTCGAGAGCTTTATTAAATGCATACAATACTAGTTATTTAATGGGTATGTTTGTATAAGATGTTAACAAAGCAAATTCTTTTGAAGGAAAATTTATCGATGAAGTGTACAATGTACAGCTCGAGGGTTTTGTTAAATGAATACACAAATAGTCATTAAAGGTATGTCTGTGGTGGCAGACAATGATGATATGAAGGTTGGATTAGTTTTGTAATTATGTGAAGTAAAACAAGCAATGTTTAACCTCATAGGAAATTGCAAAGTTCTTAAAAGTTAGTGGGAGATAGTTTATGGTATTCAATTAATTTTGGAAACCATTAACATTACTTCATTTGATATGTATCATTGAAAAATTGTTCAATGAAACGAATGGAGCAAAGAATTAGTATCATGACAGGATGTATCCTGATAATGATTTAACATCTTGCTGCAAGATTGCACTCAAAGTGTTTTTGAATAAAAATTCGAAACATGAGAGAACTAGGTTCTCATAAAGAATAAGAAAATTTATATGCAAGAACCACGATAATATATATCGGTGGTGAGCATGATCAAATGATTCTTTCATTCTGATCATCATGGGAATTTCCTGAATTATGCATTCTTGGATTTAAATATCAAGTGATGAAAGAAATTGTGGGCAAGTTGACTTTGTAACAAAAGTTCAATTGACTCCAATTTTATAGAGTATTCTCTAAATGGTGTTTGAAGAAGTATCTTCAAAAGAGAATAAATCATGATGTAAGAGTTACATTGGACAAAGACTTATGAGATAAGCATAAAGGATAAACCAAGGATAAAACAAGATCTTGTGATTTTGTGAAATAGCAAGGGTTAAGATGCTTAATTAATTTTGAGCATAAAGTTACGTACACTACAACAAGTCGCAGTGACAGTGGGAGCTTAAATGATTCCAAAAGGGTTATCGGTTCATTGAATGAACTAGGTGTGGTTCTTTACAAAAGAGACAACCATGTTGTGAAAACAGCAGAACTGTTTTCTTAGTTAGAGTACCAAGGTTTCACCTTGAATAACCCGGACTGCATGTGATCGTATGATCAAAGGGATTATGATAGGAAAAGGATTTTTCTACATAATGTATAAAGTTCACACAGCCCCGAAAGGGTCCGATGACAAATGTCTACCACAGGAAAGGAAGCATGAGAAACCATCTGTTTCACCCAGATGTTGAGTCTTGTGCAAATAGTAAATTTCCTATTGTGCAAGTGGGAGACTGTTGGATGTATGTCCAAAAGGCAATAAAGTTTAACATCTGATTCATAATTATGCTTCATGATTCTATGCTATAACTGCGGTGACTCCTGAATATGTGATTTAGAGGAAAACTCACTCGCACGTGTGGAGATATGAACAGAATAAAGTATACCCTAGTCTTGCCTTTTAGACTAATTTGTTGATTGCTTGAGACCACGTTTTCCTGGTCTGGGACATTGTTTATGTCAGCATCAATGAGTGGCATATTGTTGGTGGAAACAATATGGCTGGGTAGACCTAAATCGTTGATATGCTAAGTAAGATTCCAAAGTGTCTTTTTGTCCTTAGTGCAATATCGCAGATGATTATTATATGACATGTCCTTAGACCATGAGGTTATTAGGGTTGTGTACATTGGAAGAATCACTTTGGTACTATCATAACCATGGCCGTAACTGGGTGGGAAAACGGCAGTCACTGGGTGGTTCTGAAGGTTGATGACGTGGAACGCACGTTCGCCGGGAAACCCCAAGAGGAAGGTATGATGTAGTCAGCAGCAAAGTTTTCCCTTGATTACAAAACCAAGGTTGTCAGATCCAGAAGGAATTGGAAGAGCTTCAGAAAGGTGTCAGCGGCGCCGTTACCCTATCACTGACGTGGACCTGCACACACACAATCAAAGTACTTTGCCCCAACGAAACAGGAAGGTTGTCAATCTCCCCGGCTTGCTGAATACAAAGGATTAAACGTATGGTGTAGAATATGATGATGATCACAAAAGTAGCAGCAGGAAGTAACGTAGAGCGTGGTGAAAACGGTGTTTGTATCAGTGTGGAATAAAGGACCGGGGTCCACAGTTCACTAGTGGTGTCTCTCCATAAGACAAATAAACATACATGTTGGGTGAACGAATTACAGTTGGACAATTGACAAATTGCAAACGCATGACAATGCAATATATGACAAGCACATGTTCATTGTTATATCTATTGGGCATTACAACAATATACATAGATCGCTTACTAGCTGCATCTATGACTCATAATCCACTCATAAGATAGCTTCCGGGTCTTCCATGAGTATTAAGTTGCAAGCTACAGCCTTAGTTGTTTCTGTCTATCAAGCCCAGGCTTCTAGAGGCATGAACCCACTATCTAGCATAAATACCCTCTCTTGAAGTCATTAGCATCTACTTGCCGAAAGCATCTACTAACAACGGTGAGCATACAGGAACATAGATAAAACATAATATAGATAGATGAACAAACTTGATCATAACTTCACAATTCATCGGATCTCAGCAAACACAACATGTAGCATTACATAAAGATGATCTTGATCATGTTAGGCAGCTCACAAGATCTAAACATGATAGCACAAGGTGGAGAGACTACCAACTAGCTACTGCTATGGACCCGTAGTCCCGTGGAGAACTACTCACGCATCACTCCGGAGGCAGGCATGGTGATGTAGAGCCCTCTGGTGATGATTTCCCCTCCGACAAGGTGCCGGGAAGAACTGCAGAAACCCTCCCGAACTAGGGTTGAAGACAACGGCGGCCTCGGAACTTTTCGTGGATTTTTGCTCGGGTATCTAGGGTTTCCCGATTAGATGCAATTTATAGGCGAAAGGGCGGCGTCGGTGGCCAGCCGAGGTGCGGCGGCCTAGGTGCGCGGCCCCACCCTGGGCCGCGTCGTGGGCCCGCCGGCCTGCCTGGTGTGGCCCAAGCTCCGTCCTCCTGGCTGCTGCTCCGTCTCGGTCCAGAAATAAATCAGTTAAATTGGCGTCCGATTCCGAGAATATTTCCAGAATAGATTTTATGAAACAAAAAGACAGCAGAAAACAGGAACTGGCACTGTGGCATCTTGTTAATAGGTTAGTCCCAGAAAATGCATGAAAATGATATAAAGTGCAAGATAAACATGTGGTAATCAATATATAATAGGCATGTATTTGAGATGACTGGAGTAGTCATAAGACTAGGATCTCATGCCTTTGCTAAAAAAGAATAAGAGAAATGTAGCTGCGCTGACAACCCCGGCGGCCGGTCCGCACAGTACCGTAGGCGGGAGCTTATTCTGGTGGCCTCCTGGCACCGAGGTTTACTTTCTTAATATAACATAAAAAATTATAGATACGTTTTGGACGTATCAAGCATCCCCAAGCTTAGTTCCTTCTCGTCCTCGAGTAGGTAAACGATAACACAAAGATAATTTTTGAGGTGACATGCTACCAACATAATCTTGATCATATAGTAATGTAAAGCATGTGAGCTGAGATCAAATCATTAAAAGCAAAAGTCTATGTTTGATATTAAACACATAGATGAATAAAGCAAGGCAATTAAACAAGTAAAAACCTTTCATGGAAGATGCTATAAAGACATGAAACGGTACAAAGTTCATTATAGATGTTTTAAGCATTCAGTATAGAAGTTATCCTTCTACTCAAGCATCCAGCAATCTTTCACAAACATAGAAAGGATCCAGTCAAGCAAAAGTATCACAAACGTAATGAATTCACTGGTTAGAAGTTTTACTCAACCGGTGAGCGTAAGCATTTGGTATTGGCACCAAGATGTTATGGCAAAGTGAATAATAAAGAGGGTTTGGAAGGCCAATGGAAGAAAGGCTCACAAAGCTATAAATGATCATTAGACAAGAGGAAGTCTTATAATCTTAGCTATGCAAGGAGTAGTGATTGCCATGCAACGGATGCACATAGAGCTATAAGTATATGAAAGCTCTCCAATTGAACTAGTGGGGGTGCATCCAACATGGTTGCTCATGAAGACCTAGAGCACTTTTGAGGAGGCTCATCATTGGAATATACAACCCAAGTTCTATAACGTAAATTCCCCACATAGTTATACTAATGAAACATGAGAACTCTCTCATATGAAGCATAGGTGCTACTAGCACAAATGATGACTATAAAACTGGTGCTAAACATGAGCACAAGTGTAGATAAAGGATAGTAATGTTGCCCCCTCTCTTTTTTTTCTTCTCTTTTTTCTCTTTCTCTTTTTTTTCTTTTTCTGTTTCTCTTTTCAATGGCCTCCGTGGCTTTTTCACTTTTCTCTCCCTCACTGTAGGGGCAACACTCTAATATGACAACACACTTTTTGGTACAAATAACTCATAATGAACAAAACATGATGTATAAAACTGTATGCCTCTGCCAGTGTAGCAGGATGTGCAATGATCTAGCGTAACATGGGTAAAACCACACATCAGCTGTATAGAATCATGCAAAGCAATATATAACAATGATGAATGACAACAAGTCATGTAATGTAAGGTGGAAGTTGCATAGCAATATATCTCGGAATAGCTATGAAAATGTTGTGATAGGTAGTTATGGTGGCTGTTTTGAGGAAAATATTTGGCTTATGTGTAGGAGAACAAGATGAAGTTCTCCCACGGGGTTGGATGTACTGGAGAAGTATGCACAACTCTCAATGTGAGCAGAAGGCAATGCACAGCACCGAAGAGGCTAGCAAAATATGGATGGTGGAAGTGTCAAAAACCGTAGCTCAACATTAGTAAAAAAGAACTCACAAGTTTATTGCAAACAACTAGCAGGGTCAACATTAAGAGCATGATTAAATTAACCCAAGGAGGTCCGTTCATGGAGGCACAAGTACCCCGTTAGATCCCTCGACCTTAGCACGCAACTATGTTGTTTCCAAAAACCTTCAGACATGAGAAGCTATCAAGTCCAACTACACCTTCAGCAATTTTAAGAGTTTGTAGTACGGTACAAGCTTTAATAACACAACCACTAATCAGATTTTAGCTTTAATTAACCAGCAAGCATTTAACATCTAATTTCTTAATATCTCAAAACATTGGCAAGGAATCAAGTTATCAAAATTCAATGATCTACAAGACTATGCAAGTTTTTCCATTATACAACTACCACACACTTTAGCATTTTCTGTTCCAACCAGACGCCAATTATACAACTCTCCAAACAAATCTAAGTGAAGCAAGAGAGTACTTTCTATAAAAGAACTAATAGCTCTAAACAAGAGATACATGAAAAACAAGAGCTAATAGCATAGCAGTACTAAAAAAGAATACTCAACAAGTATACATGAAGAACAGGAGTATTCTAAGCAAAAGCGGAGCGTGTCTCTCTCCCAAACAAGAGTGCTAGGATCCAACTAAGTTATGATCATAAAACAAAAAAAAAAAACAAAAAATAAAACACACAGACGCTCCAAGAACGGCACACAATATGTGAAGCAATAAAAATATAGTCTCACTAGAGGTGACCTGATAATATGTTGATGAAGAAGGGGATGCCTGGGCATCCCCAAGCTTAGACGCTTGAGTCTTCTTGATATATGCTGGGGAGATCCAAGGGAGCCTCCCCAATCTTAAGCTTTTCTCTCTTTTTGATCTTCTTATATCATCCTCCTCTCCTAATACTTGAAAACTTCCTTCACACAAAGATAACTCGCAAACTTCATTAGAGGGGTTAGTGCATCAAAAATAAACTCACTTGGTTCTGTAAAAACACATTGCATACTTTAGTTCAAACATTAGCTACTGTTACTAAGCAAGATCGTGATCTCCCCCGAAGAACGTGAATCTAAACTTGCAAAAGAGACAATGCAAAACAAAGACAGAATCTGTCAAAACCAGAACAGTCCGTAAAAACAATTTTTTCGAGGCACTTCCGATGCTCAAATCAGAAAACGGTTAACTAACGAAAGATAGTTAATAAGTTCAGCCTTCTGCTAAAAAAATTACAGATTAAAATAGTAATCCGTGATTTTTCACGAATTTTTACCGTGAGGTACAAAAATCTGATTCTGGACAGCAAATAAAACTTTACCACCATCTTGCATTAGAGGCTTTTCTTGGCACAACAAAAACGAAAATAAAAGATACAAAGGAGTTGTTACAGAAGTAAACAACCTCCTTGACTCAAGAAAACAAAAAAAATAACAGGAAATAAAATTGGGTTGTCTCCCAACAAGCGCTTTTCTTTAACGCCTTTCAGCTAGGCGCAGTAGCAAAAAGATCAAGTATTATCAAGAGTAGCATTGAAAGCATAACTTGTTCTAACAATAGACTCAAAAGGTTGTTTCATCTTCTTTCTAGGAAAGTGTTCCATCCCCTTTCGGAGTGGAAACTGATATTTGACAGTTCCTTCTTTCATGTCAATAATGGCACCAACAGTTCTAAGAAAAGGTCTTCCCAAAACAATAGGACAGGAAGCCTTACATTCAATATCCAAAATAATGAAATCTACAGGGACATAATTGTTGTTAACCATTATAAGAACATTATTCACTCTACCCACAGGTTTCTTCATAGTAGAATCAGCAAAATGAACATTCAAGTGACAATCCTCTAATGGTGCTAAATCAAGAATTTCATAAAGTTTCTTAGGCATAACCGAGACACTAGCACCAAGATCACACAAAGCATTGCAATCAAAATCATTTACTCTCATTTTAACAGTAGGTTCATAAACATCTTCTAACTTTATAGGAATAGATGCCTCACGTTTAAGTTTCTCCTCCCTAGCCTTCATAAGAGCATTAGTGATGTGCTTAGTGAAAGCCATGTTTATTTCACTAGCATTAGGAGTTTGAGCAAGCTTTTGTAAGAACTTAATAACTTCAGTAAGGTTGCAACTATCAAAATCAAACTCATTATCATCAAAAGAAATAGGAGTATCATTCCTAACAACACGAAAATTTTCAGCACTTTTCTCAGGAGTAACTTTAGTGTCATTAAGTGACTTGGAGCCCTTCTCAACAGAAGTGGGACCTTCTCCAATTTTAATTTTCTTGTTACTAGTATGATTAGGACCTGTAGGTAATTCACTAGTGCTCAAAGTTTTAACATCTTCATTGGTGAAGATAGTGCAAACATTAGCAATCCTACACTTTTCAGCAGTTTCAGCCTCTTTTTCCTCTCTTTCCCATCTAGCATGCAACTCAGCTAGCATCTTAATATTATTATCAATCTTAATTTGTATAGCATTAAGAGACTTACTTTCTTTAACATCATGAGGCATAACCTTTATTTTCAAAAATTCAACATCAAGAGCAAGGTTATCAACTTTAGAAGCAAGGTTATCTATCTTTTCGAATTTTTCCTCAACAGTTTTGTTAAAAGCTTTTTGTGAACCAATGAAATCTTTAAGCATAACCTCAAGATCAGAGGGCACATTCTTATTACTATTGTAGGAATTACCATAAGCATTGCCACTATTGGAAGGATAGGGCTTATAATTGTTATTACCAAAATTGTTCCTATAAGCATTGTTGTTGAAATTGTTGTTTTTAATGAAGTTCACATCAACATGCTCTTCTTGAGCAACCAATGAAGCCAAGGGAACATTGTTTGGATCAACAGGCACTTGATTACCAGAAAGCATGGACATAATAGCATCAACCTTATCATTCAATGAAGAAATTTCCTCAACAGAGTTTACCTTTTTACCTGTTGGTGCCCTTTCAGTATGCCATTGGGAATAATTTACCATCATCTCATCTAGGAGTTTTGTTGCTGCACCCAAAGTGATGGACATGAAGGTCCCTCCAGCGGCCGAATCCAACACATTCCTTGAAGAAAAGTTTAATCCTGCATAGAAGGTTTGAATAATCATCCAAGAAGTCAGTCCATGTGTGGGACAATTTTTAACCAAGCTTTTCATCCTTTCCCAAGCTTGGGCAACATGCTCATTATCATATTGCTTAAAATTCATAATGCCACTTCTCAATGATATAATTTTAGCAGGAGGGTAGTATTTTCCTATGAAAGCATCTTTACATTTAGTCCATGAATCAATGCTATTCCTAGGCAAGGATAATAACCATTCTTTAGCTTTTCCTCTTAAAGAGAAAGGGAATAGTTTCAGTTTAATAATGTCACCTTCTACCTCTTTGTACTTCTGCATATCACATAATTCGACAAAGTTATTAAGGTGAGAGAGCATCATCCGTGCTAACACCAGAAAATTGCTCCCTCATAACAAGATTTAGTAAAGCAGGTTTAATTTCATAGGACTCTGCTTTGGAAGCAGGTGGAGCAATAGGTGTGCAAATAAAGTCATTATTGTTTGTGCTAGTGAAGTCACACAACTTGGTATTTTCAAGAGAACTCATTTTGACTAGAGTAAAAACAGGAAATAAAACTAGAACTATTTTTTTGTGTTTTTCGATTATAAAAGCAAACAAGATAAAATAAAAATAAACTAAGCAAGACAAAAACAAAGTAAAGAGAATGGTGACGTGTAACTCCCCTTGCTGTAGCCTCCAATTCCCCGGCAACGGCGCCAGAAAAAGTTGCTTGATGACGTGGAACGCACGTTCGCTGGGAAACCCCAAGAGGAAAGTATGATGTAGTCAGCAGCAAAGTTTTCCCTTGATTACAAAACCAAGGTTGTCAGATCCAGTAGGAATTGGAAGAGCTTTAGAAAGATGTCAGCGGCGCCGTTACCCGATCACTGACGTGGACCTGAACACACACAATCAAAGTACTTTGCCCCAATGAAACAGGAAGGTTGTCAATCTCCCCGGCTTGCTGAATACAAAGGATTAAATGTATGGTGCAGAATATGATGATGATCACAAAAGTAGCAGCAGGAATTAACGTAGAGCGTGGTGAAAATGGTGTTTGTATCAGTGTGGAATAAAGGACCGGGGTCCACAGTTCACTAGTGGTGTCTCTCCATAAGACAAATAAACATACATGTTGGGTGAACGAATTACAGCTAGGCAATTGACAAATTGCAAACGCATGACAATGCAACATATGACAAGCACATGTTCATTGTTATATCTATTGGGCATTACAACAATATACATAGACCGCTTACTAGCTGCATCTATGACTCATAATCCACTCACAAGATAGCTTTCGGGTCTCCCATGAGTATTAAGTTGCAAGCAACAGATTATAGCATTAAGCAAAGTGTGTAATGTAAACAAACACATTAGACTTAACAGCAGTACCCTTAAGCTAAGCATCTATTATTTTATCCCTAGTGGCAACAACACATCTACAGCCTTAGTTATTTCTGTCTATCAAGCCCAGGCTTCTAGAGACATGAACCCACTATCTAGCATAAATACCCTCTCTTGAAGTCATTAGCATCTACTTGGCCAAATCATCTACTAACAACGGAGAGCATGCAGGAACATAGATAAAACATAATATAGATAGATGAACAAACTTGATCATAACTTCACAATTCATCGGATCCCAGCAAACACAACATGTAGCATTACATAAAGATGATCTTGATCATGTTAGGCAGCTCACAAGACCTAAACATGATAGCACAAGGTGGAGAGACTACCAACTAGCTACTGCTATGGACCCGTAGTCCCGTGGAGAACTACTCACGCATCACTCCGGAGGCAGGCATGGTGATGTAGAGCCCTCTGGTGATGATTTCCCTCTGGCAAGGTGCCGGGAAGAACTGCAGAAACCCTCCCGAACTAGGGTTGAAGACGACGGCGGCCTCGGAACTTTTCGTGGATTTTTGCTCGGGTATCTAGGGTTTCCCGATTAGATGCAATTTATAGGCGAAAGGGCGGCATCGGTGGCCAGCCGAGGTGGGGCTGTCGTGGGGTAGATAACACGGCAGATGCTACTTTCGGGTAACTTAAGTTTTTGGGCAAGGCGACACTGGCGTCTGGGAGATTGTTTAGCATTGCAGGGGACACAGGTTTACCCAGGTTCGGCCTCTCCATTGGAGATAAAGACCTACTTCCTGCTATCTTATTATTAATCTTGGTCTCGATCTCGATAACCCGGCTACGACAACAGAGCCGGATCTCGATCTAGGTTACAAAGCTTGTGTGTCTCTCTCGATGGTTCTCTCGCCTAAAGCTTGGGGATTATGAAAGTCTTGCTAGCTATGGCTCAGGGGCCGGTTTATATAGATACCGGGCCCTCTGACCGCGTACACAATAGAGCCGGGTTCTACCCGAACTCCAAGTCCTATCCTAGCTCCTTTATTCTTCGTGCATTCCAAGTCTTGAACCGCCTCTCGAACCGCCTCTTGTACCTTCCAGAATATCACCTTCCTTAGCCGGGTCACCGCCAAGATGCCGGCCCAGAAACATAACCCGGCCCGTGCTGAGGGCTAACTGGCCTGACCGGGCCTCCTTCCTGGCGGGTCACGTTTCCCTCTTCATGGGCCTACCGGGTTATTATCCCTCCATCAGTAGCCCCCAGGTTAACCAGGTAACCAGGTTGCCATGCTTTGCTTCCAACTTTGTGTCGCTTCCTTGATCAATGCTGGTACCCTGGCTTGCCGGGTTAACCACCTGAAATACAAAAACAACAAATACATATAATGCACTATTTTATCTTTCTGCTTAACTGGGCCAGCTCTTCTTGGCGGGTCATACCGTAACCCGGCTTTCTCATACTAGGTCAGATGTCTCCGGGTCTCTCACCCAACACTTAACGAAAATCTCAACTCAACTGGGCCACTTGCTAGTCATAACTGGAGTCAAAGAATATTCCTTTTGTCCTGTCTGTTTGTCGCTGGCTTCCCGGAGAAGATACTTATCTTATCCGCTCACTTTTACCGCAATACCCCTAGGGTTTTCACCGTGGCTATAAGTATCTGGCCACGACCCCAGAGTAAGTTTCCCCATTCTCACGTTCATCCCCTACCTCACGCTCGCGTCACTGCCACCGCAGCCGCCGGAACTCCGATCTTCAATCGCGCCCTTCAATCTCGTTCAATCTCCAAGGTAACCTCGATTCTTACTTTTATCCATTCCGCGCATCCGATTCCAACCTTTATTTCTTCTAGATTGGCTCCGTATTTCATTATTCACATCCGCATCTAAAGCTAGGGTTCATAACGCCATTGTTGCGCTCTGTCCTCCTCCAGAGCTGAAATCCATGACGAAAGAGAAGATAAAATCTGGAGGGCCCCGTGCGGCCAAAAAGCTCGCAAAGAAACCCTCTGGTACTGCTGCTGGTGCATCTGGATCCGCGGCTCCCGCAGCCGCTCCAGTGAACTGGACGAGGTCCAGCGCTACAAAAACGACCCTCCAATCCTTCGTGAACCGGGGCGAACTCCCGGCTCAGAACGAGATCCAGTGGCGCGCACCTGGGGAGGAGACCCGGCCCACACCAGAAAAAGGTGAGGTCGTTGTGCTCTTAGATCATGTGACCCGGGGTCTCCGCCCCCCGGGTTCCCTCTTTTTCCGCCAAGTCTTTCAATACTACGGGCTCACTCCCATGGATGTGGCGCCCAATTCCATTTTGAACATTAGCAACTACGTCGTTTTCTGTGAGGATTATCTCCAAATACCTCCGTCTCTCGACTTTTTCCTTGAAATCTTCTATTGCAACCCATCTCGAAAAAATCAACCTCTTGGTCCGTACGGGGGCGTGTCTATTCAACGCCGCAAAGAATGCACTTTCCCGGCTCTTGCTTTGGCCAGCCACCCTAAGGGGTGGCAGAACACTTACTTCTACTGCAAGGATACCTCTCCTGAAGCTGATGAGGCCAAATTCCCGGCCTTCAGAAATTCCCCTCTTGTGTACAATTCAAAGATGAACAGCTATGCTAGCCCGGAGAAGCGGGAAGCACTTGAAGGCATCCACTGCCGGGCCAGAGCCCTACTAGCCCACGGCCTTCGTGGAACTGATCTGGTGAAATGCTGGGTTGGTTGGTTCATCCAACCTCTCAGCATCAGGACCCGGCTCTTCCATGAATACACAGAAGAGACCACTGACGACATGCGTTACTCAGAAATCACACTGTTAGAGGATCAGATCGTGAAGAACGCCAAGAGGCTCCTTGGCGAAAAGAAGACTGATATTGCTATGAACGGGCTCGCCCCTTTCAGCACCAAGAACAAACCTCCTACGGTACAACTTGTCATCTACTCACTTCTTTAACTGTAACCCGGTATTTCTTGCAAACTATCTTACTGATACCTTCTTTTTGTCAGGACCCCAAGTGGTGGAGTGCAGATTACACCCCTACGTCCTCTGCTGAGGAGGACACAGAAAGTGATGATCAAGATGAAGAAGAAGAAGGTGAGCCAGACTCCGTAGGCCGGCTCTTCCTCGAGCTGATTAACAACGAAGTCCCCAAAAAGGACTCTTCTGCTGACAACCCGGCTCATTTTATTCCAGGCCTCAACGACCCGGCTCCTGACATACCGCCGGGTCCACAAGCTGTTGCACCAACTCCTCAAAAGAGGACCCGAGCTGCAATTGCAAAGGTGCCATTTTCTCGTTTCTCAACTTGCATGATGAACTCATCTCAAACTCAAATACCAACACAGGAAAAGGAACTTGAGAAGGAAGCTGAAGCCAACAAGAAACCGCGGACCCGGTCCTCTGCAAGCCATGTCACTCTGAGCACAGGTATCCCTCCATGTTCTTTATCAAGCTGGGCCAAATCGATCCAGAAGACGCCCAGCAAAAAGTATCCTTTGGCTGGCAAAATCCGGGTCCCTAAACGTTCTCGTGTATCAGATTCTTCCTCGGACGCTGTTAGCACGCCCGAGGATTTCCACATAAATGCCGGGTTAGAACTATTCTCCTGTCTTTTCAGTTTTCACTACTTTGCAGTCTTTTCTGTATCTAACCACCTTTCTTTTGTTTCAGTGCCAAAGCTATCGTGGAGGAAGACCCGGAATCTTCTCCAGCTGCCTCTCCTCCACCTGCTACAGCTGAACCTTCCCAAATGGAAGTACATGTTGAAGAGCAAGCCCAGAAGGAAGAATCTGGCGCAGAGAACGTGATAGCCACACCACCAAGTCCTCCACCTGCTGCTCCAGAAACAAGTCCAGATGCACAATCACCCGGGCATGGATCTGGGACCAAAGATGTTGACCCGGAAGTCCAGATCACCGGGTCCAAGCAAGGCCCAGCTCCTGGCGTATCTACTGCCATCGCCAAGGTCACCGCTCCAGAAATCAAGGTGGATCCCAGTGCAAAAGGCAAAGACCCGGTTCCTTCTTTGGATCTGGCGGCTCTGAACTCCATGTCTACGCCGGCTTTGTGCGAAGAATATTTTTCTCGCCTTGCTCACCACAAAACCCTGGAAACTGAACTGGTCTCTCTGCTTCAAAAACGATACCAGGTAATCTCTCAACTTTACTTACCTTCTTATTTCTTGTGTAACCATACTCTTACTAGCCCCCAAGCACCAAGAATATCACTTGTTGATGAGCTTGGTGCTTTAACAGAAAAAAACTTAGGCAGAAATTTCAAATCCATAGCCCCCAAGGCCCGGGTTGTCTATGTATGACAAGCTGGGACTTAACACTTGCATTATCTAAAAAAAACTGCACAGTGCACTAAAGAAATTTTGAACACTGTAGCCCCCAAGTGCCGGGTAGCTGCCCGCAGCAACCTGGGACTGTTTTTTCACACCTTTTAGTCCATACATAAATTAGAACTTCAAACACTGTAGCCCCCAAGTGCCGGGTTAGCTGTCCACAGCAACCTGGGACTATTACTCTTTACTTATAAACTTTTTAAACTTGTAGCCCCCAAGTCCCAGGCTTGATAATTCCTTGGCAACCTGAGGCTGAACTGTACACGTCTTTCTTTTCAACAGGAACATGTGAGCCAAGCCAATGAAGAAGTGGCCCGGCTCCAAGGAGCCTTAAAAGCTGAGACTGAGACCCGGGCTGAAGGAGCAAACCAACTTCAGGCCCTGGAAGAAAAAATAGCTGCCTTGACACAAGAAAATGCCGATCTGAAGCGAGACATGCAAGAGCATGAGGAGAACTTCCAGGAGCAGCTGACCAATCTTCAACAGAAGTTTGATGCAACTACCAGTGAGCTGACCCGCCTGAAGAAGATGATTAATGCCATGGTTGCCTCCCTTGTTGGTAAGCACAACCCTCTCAAACCCGGTAAATTTTCCTGTACCAGACCCGGCATATAAACTATGCCTTACACTGGTTTCCACTTTGCAGGTGCACGTGACGGTAACATCCGCAAGACCGCAATGGACAAAATCAAATGCATGTATACACTGGTGCGTCAACTATACTTTGGAAGCTGTGAAGTAATCAAGACCGTAAGGAATTGGGAAAACCCGCCCAGCACTTACACTGAAGTACTGGGTCATCTGTCCACAATGCCAAATTGGATCCAACTGCTGAAGAGGTCCGCGTGCAGAGCCGGGGCAATGCGCAGCTTGGCTTTGGCCAAGGCCTATTATCCCAACTTAGAACCGGGTCCCCTTGCTTCAGGATTTCCCCAGTTTAATGCAGATGGCACTCCCTTTGACAGGAAGTCTTACGGCCGGGCTGTGAAGCAAACCCGGCACGTGGCCACCCAAATTGCCAATGGTCTGAAACTGAACTCCATACAATACGGCTACAGCGAGACCAATGAGGAGATTATTGATGAAGAACCTCAGCGCATTGACCTCCTGCAAAGCTACAAGGAATCAATTGCTACAGACCCCAGTGCTCCTAGTGCTTCTGCTACGCCTAGCTCCTCAACTCCTACTGTGCCACCTCCATCGCGCGCACCAGTGGAAGATGAAGATGAAAACTACTTCCAATCTCTTCAGCTTGTGACATGGCGCAACAACGGAGCCCCCAAGACCCGGGAAGCAGAAGCAGAGACGGCCAAGGATGACTCGGCAAGCGCCAAAGACGGCACCCCAGCTACAACTCCTTCCACTAACCCGGCTCCAGAAGCCGGCTCTTAACTTATGCAGATGCTGTGTCTCTGCTAGAAAACTTATATCATTCGGCCCTTGGGGCACTTTATTGTAATAACTTAGCTATTCTGATACCATGCCTGTGATGTGTGCTTTTGCACTTGTTTTAAACTTTGGTGAAACTATGTGGAATCACATGACATTTGAAATATCCAATTGCTTATCTTCTGTGGTTTTGATGACCCTTTTGGTTTCTTTAACTGTGAGCCGGCTTTCGCATGGATATCCTGGCGCAACTTCTCTGAGAAAAACAGGGTCAAACCAAGTCCCAATGGGCTTCATGGTTGATTGAGTTTCCAGGTGTGCAATCAGGCCATATAAGTGCGAGTCACATCAGCTACACAGCAAGATAACCAAGAATACTAGTGGCATAAAAGCCGGGTCTTGGGATTGCAGCTACAGACTTTTTGCAGTAAGAGCCCCCAAGACCTGGATCAATGTTTATAAAGTAAAGGGCTTATGCCTCAGTACCCCATTGATCCAAAATACTGGTGGGACGCACTCTCTGGGCATCCTCAAAAATAAAAAACTTAAACAACTGCAACTAAAACTGAAACCCGGGGATACTTATGAGCCGGGTCCTGGGGAAATAACTTTAGCTATCTCAATGACAAGCCCCCAGGACCAAGCTTGACCAAGAACTGCCACAATACATATAGAACAAAGAAAAATAACCGGCTTATAAAACTGAAACATAAACTGAGACAAGACAAATTTCTGTTTCAACCTTCACTTTATTGATAGAAAAGGTTAGGTCAGCAAGCCGCCTCATTAAAAACCTTCCAGTCCCCTTAGGTACCCTGGTAAGGAAAAGAGCGCGTCTGAAACCTGCTGCCTGTTACATCGTGTGTTACATCTGATACATCTTTTTCATGCTAAGTATAATATGGGCGCAGCTGCGCAATGTTCCACGGCCTCTCACGCTCTTCCATAGAAAAGGTAGAGTGTGTTGAGTCATTGACTGTCTCTGATTTCTCTCTAGCGTCCACCAAATAGTATGAACCATTGTTCAATTTCTTGCTTATGATGAAGGGCCCTTCCCAAGGAGGAGATAACTTGTGCATCCCTTCCTTGGACTGCACCCATCGCAACACTAGATCACCTTCCTGGAAGGTGCGAGTTTTAACCCGGCGGCTGTGATACCGCCTCAAATCTTGCTGATAAATTGCTGATCTTTCCAATGCTTGCTCTCTATTCTCCTCCAGCAGGTCAACAGAATCCTGCCGGGTCTTCTCATTTTCTGTCTCCACGTAAGCCGCCACGCGAGGCGAGTCATGAATAACATCACTTGGCAAAACTGCCTCTGCCCCATACACCATGAAGAAAGGGGTCATCTTTGTGGATCTGTTTGGTGTTGTATTGATTCCCCAAACAACTGATGGCAATTCCTCCACCCACGCTCCGGCGGCTCTGAGACACGGGACCCGGAGACGTGGTTTCAATCCTCTGAGTAACTCCTGGTTAGCTCGTTCAACTTGCCCATTGGCCTGAGGATGAGCCACAGAAGCAACATCCAAACGTATACCATTGTTTCCACAAAACTTTGCCATCTCTCCCAAGGACATATTAGTACCATTGTCTGTGATAATACTATGGGGATACCCAAACCTGTGTATGATCTGCTTCAAAAACTTCACTGCTGTTGCCGCCTCACAATTTGTAACAGGCATGACCTCAACCCACTTGGTAAACTTGTCAATGGCAACGAGGAGGTGGGTTTTCTTACAAGGAGACATGCTGAAAGGACCCACCATATCAAGCCCCCAAACTGCAAAGGGCCAAGTCAAAGGTATTGTTCTCAACTCCTGAGCCGGCACATGAATCTGTCTTGCATACCTTTGACATCCATCACATCTATTCACCAAGCGCTCTGCATCTGCCTGGGCTGTGAGCCAAAAGAAACCGTGCCTGAAAGCTTTTGCAACCAAGGACCTGGTTGAAGCATGATGACCACAATCTCCCTCGTGAATTTCCTTCAAAATTTGCCGGCCCTCCTTTCCAGACACACATCTCTGATATACCCCTGAAACACTTCTCTTATATAACTCACCATCTATGACCACATAGGCCTTGCACCGGCGCACGATCTGCCGGGCTATGACTTCCTGCTGGGGCAACTCCCCTCTCAAAAGATATGCAAGATACGGTTCTGTCCACTCTGGAATTTCCCGGGTTACAGCCACCAGCTGCGAATCCGGGTCTACCAACTCTTCCTCATCCTGGGACTTGACTGATGGAGCCCATAGCTCGTCCAAGAAAACGTTAGGTGGAACCGGCTCTCTGCGTGAGCCGAGTCTTGACAAAGCATCTGCAGCATCGTTTTTCCTGCGGTCAATGTGATCCACCTGATAGCCTGAGAAGAACCCAGCTACTCTATCCACCTCTCGCCTGTAAGCCGCCATAGTTGCATCTTTTCTGTCCCAAGTTCCTGAAACTTGCTGCGCCACAAGATCTGAATCCCCATAGCACTTAATACGCTTGATGTTCATCTCCTTTGCCATACGCAAACCATGTAACAAGGCCTCATACTCTGCCACATTATTGGACAATCAAAGTGAATTTGCAAAACATAACTCAACTTGTCACCTTTGGGAGAAGTTAACACCACTCCAGCTCCTGAACCTTGCTCTTGTTTAGACCCGTCAAAATGCATAACCCAAGATTTGAGACTCGGGGTGAGAGGTGGTGCATTCAACTGTGTCCAATCATTAAGAAAATCTGCCAACGCCTGAGACTTGATAGCTGTGCGAGGCACATAATCAATGTGATAATCCCCCATTTCAATTGCCCACTTGGCAATTCTTCCTGTAGCTTCGGAGTTTCTGATGATATCTGCTAAGGGAATAGAACTGACCACCGTAATTGGATGCTCCTGAAAATACGGCTTCAACTTTCTACTAGCCATGAAAACACCAAACACTAGCTTCTGCCAATGTGGGTATCTCTGCTTTGCTTCTGATAGGACCTCGCTGACATAATAGACCGGCCTTTGTACCGGGTTCTCTTTTCCTTCCTCTTTTCGCTCAACCACCACCACGGCACTCACAGCTTGAGGCCCGGCTGCAACATACAAAAGCATGGGTTCCTTGGGACCCGGCGCCGCTAAAACTGGCGCTTCTGACAACTGCTTCTTCAAGGCCTCAAAGGCCTCATCTGCCTCTTGATTCCACACAAAGTTATCTGTCTTCTTCAACAGCTTATACAACGGAATAGCTTTTTCTCCAAGCCGGGAAATAAACCGGCTCAACGCAGCCACACAGCCTGTCAGCTTCTGAACATCAGCCAACTCCTCTGGCCTTTTCAAACTCTGGATTGCACGAATTTTTTCCGGGTTTGCCTCAATTCCACGCTCTGACACAATGAAACCAAGTAACTTGCCCGCTGGAACCCCAAACACACACTTCGTAGGATTAAGCTTCATCTTGTACTCTCTCAGATTCTTGAATGTCTCTGCAAGGTCATTAATAAATGACCCGGCTTTTTCTGACTTGATAACCACATCATCAACATAAGCATGCACATTGCGCCCAATCTGATCATGAAAACAATTCTGGATACACCTCTGATAAGTTGCTCCTGCATTCTTCAACCCAAAAGTCATGGTCTTGTAACAAAAAGCACCAAAGGGGGTGATAAACGACGTCTTCTCCCAATCTTCCTTGTTAAGTTTGATCTGATGATAACCTGAATACGCATCCAGAAAACACAAGAGCTCGCTGCCTGCAACTGCGTCAACGATTTGATCGATGCGCGGTAGTGCAAACGGATCCTTGGGACAATACTTGTTCAAACTCGTGAAATCAATACACATCCTCCACTCATTATTCTTTTTTAGAACCAAAACCGGGTTAGCTAACCACTCTGGATGAAACACTTCCATGATAAAGCCGGCCTCCAAAAGCCGGGCTATCTCTTCTCCTATAGCTTTCCTTCTCTCTGCATTCATTTTTCTCAAACCCTGTTTCACCGGCCTTGCCTTAGGATCAACATGTAAGCGGTGCTCAGCGAGTTCAGTTGGAATGCCTGGCATGTCACTAGGTGTCCATGCAAAAACATCCCGATTCTCACGGATGAACTCGATGAGCGCGCTTTCCTATTTGTCAGATAAGTTTGTCCCTATGGCGAACAAAATCCACCATCTTTGTATCCTTTGCTGCTTTGAACTTTGCCCTGTCATCTTCTGTCATTGGCTTCTTGAGTGCCGTGTTATCCTGTGGGTCAACATTTGATCTATAAGCTTTCAACTCCTCTCTAGCACAAGTTTGTTCTGCCAGGGCTGCATCCCCCTCATCGCATTCTGCTGCAATCTCTCTGTTACCATGTACTGTAATGATCCCCTTGGGACCCGGCATTTTCAACTGTAGATACACATAACACGGCCTTGCCATGAACTTGGCGTAAGCCGGCCTTCCCAATAACGCATGATAAGGACTTGGAAACTTTACTACCTCGAACGTGAGCCACTCTGATCTGAAATTATGGATAGACTCGCCAAAAGCAACCTCCAGTGCAATCTTTCCCTCTGGTGTGGCTGATTTCCCAGGAACTATACCGTGAAAAATTGTTGACGTTTTCTGCAACTGTGACTCCTTCAATCCCATACGCACAAATGTATCCCAGTACAGGATATTAATACTACTACCACCATCCATCAGAACTTTTTTCAACTCGAAATTGTGAACCTGAGGAGCCACCACAAGAGCTAGCAGACCCGGGTGCTCCACCACCTCTGGATGATCTGCCCTACTCCATGTGATGGTGTGCTCTGACCACCTCAGATATCTTGGCACCCCAACAGCCACTGTGTTAACTGCTCTCTTGACTAACTTTCTCTCTCTCTTGGTAGTGCCACTGGTGTATATGTGATACTGGCCCAACTGCCTCGGGTTCTGAGAAAATCCTCCCTGATTACTTGTATTCTGGTTCTGACCCTGACCCGGGTTTCCAGTGGGTACCGCATTTGCTCCTGTTAGAGGCCCCGCAGCCGGGTTACCACCCTGGCCGGGTCCTCCACTTCTGTTTGCTCCCTGCAGAGCTCTCTGCACCTCATTATTTTTCCACCTATTCAAATCCACACACTGTGCCAATGAATGATTGGATGGTCTGCCCATCTTGCTATGGCGAGGACACGGCATCCTAAAAGCTTCCTCAGTACTCATTGGGCGTGTTCCCTGGTAACTACCTCCACTATTGTGATTCCCACTGTTTCCCTGATAACCCCTGTTGTCCTGGTAACCTCTATTTTCCTGATAACCTCTGTTTTCCTGGTAGTTCCCGTCCATCCTTTGCCTCTGAAACCCGGTATTGGTGTTTGCTACTAACTCTGAACTTCCATCATTATGACCTCGCTTATGCTGATTCTGATTGTTGTTATTGTTGTTTCCCGAGCCATTATTGTTCCTTCCACCATTATTTGCCGTGCTTTTCCCCTTTTCCTCCTCAGGCTCATCCTGAGTTTTGTCCGTGGCTGCGTGCCTATTGCAAGCATCCATCAACTCTGCCATGGTGACCGGCTTAACCCGGTGCCCTTCCTTCATGCGACCCAGCTTCTGGACAAGTGGTGCATACTTACAAGTTTTCTCCATTGATGAAATTGCATCCTTGGGCTCAATACCAGATGAAGAGTGCAGGATCTCCGTGACCCGGCCCATCCAATGACGTGCTGACTCGCCTTTTTTCTGTATACAACGATCAAGATCCTCAATGGAAAACAAACGCTTGCACGTACCCTGAAAGTGCTTGGTGAAAACCGCCTTCAACTCATCCCAGGAATTAATGGACTTCTCTGGTAGATTTTTAAACCACAACTTCGCTGCTCCATCGCTCATCATCAAATACATGTACTTGGCACAAACATTCTCTGTGGCATTGCGTATACACATTGCCATCTCATAACTGCTCAACCAGCTGGCCGGGTCCATGCTGGGCTCATAATTGGATATCTTGCTTGGCTCCTTGAACTTCTCAGGGAAAGGCTCTGCTCTAATGGAATCTGAAAGACATTTTGGCCCGGCTAAACTAGAAGAACTTGCCGAAATATTGATATTACCGGGTGAGCTTGCAGACGCGGCTGGTGCAGGACCCGGTCCTCCTTGTGGTACTCCTGCTGCAGGTACTACCGGGTTTGCATTGCCCGCACTTCTCCCCGCGCGTGATCTATTGACTATCTGCTGAGCTATGGAAACTGCTGGGGCGGGTTGATGCTGCTGATTGTTTTGATTTTGATTTTGCTGGGGCGGGTTTTGCTGCTGTGCCGCTACAGGCCCGGCCAATGGCGGGTTACCTCCATTGCGACTCTTGCTACGATACGTTGTGGAATGCAATGCACTTTTCTCCCTTGAATACTGAGTTTGCTGGACAACTGCAGTGCGTAACATGTCAATGGCACGCCGGGCTTCAATCTCCGCTGGCGTGTCTCCCAATGGAATACGATCAAGCGCCAAAGTTGCTGCATACACGTTATCCGCCGGATTTGAATAGTGACCCGCCGGCGTGTGAAACCTTGGTGTCCTGGGCGGCAGACCCGGATTTCCCCTGGCTCCCCAGCGAGAAGACCCGGCGCCGTTGCCACTGCAACCCCAGCTGCTCCTGTTCCTCTATCTGGTTCTACATCTGCCCTTACAACTGGAGCCACCTGGGTGACACCAACTGGTTGATCTTCTGGGGTCCTAAACAGTACTGCTGGGTTTATAGCGTTTTCTCCAGGGGCCAGCCGGCTCTGGTGCCTCCTCCGGTGCGCCCTGGTCATCTCATTGAGACGATTTTCCTCATCCTCTATTTGCCTCTTTCTTGCTTCTATTTCTTGCCTCTCTGCCTCGGCGTCCCTGCGCATCTGCTCCAACGCTCGGCGTGCTGTATCCAATTCCATTGCTCTAACTGCTGCGTTTTCTGGAGTAACCAACCTTGTAAGTGCTGATGGATCTAAGACCAGGCCATTGTTAAACAAGGCCGGGGCAGCTGCTGTGTTACTTCTTTCCTCTCCTTGGGCCCGGTTATGCAGGAACCCAAAACTGTTTCTGTATCTTGCCGTATCCTCGCTTTCCTCTGAGACCGAAGCCGGCTCTCCATCAACTCTCTGTTCTGCCAACTCCAGAATTGGGGGCAGCTGCTGTTGACCCGGGGTAAAGGCCGGTGGAACAACAGCTGATGGTGATGGTTGCATGCTGGACGAAGGCGCGGTGTACACCGCTACCCTACGAACCGGGCTTGGACTTGACTCTTGTTCCTCATCATCTTCTCTTCTGCATCATACCCAAACCGGCCTTCAAACAGGGGCAAGATTGATTCCGACCCGGCTTGTTCCACCGCGTCACCCGGGATTTCTGCCGGGTCATCCAGCCGTTCCTCCAGCGTGTTCAGGACCTCTCAACTTCAGCTGTGCCAACTGATTCCTCTCCATCAGATTGAACAATTGTGGCGGCTCCTGACACAGATTCATAATCTCCATCACTAGCAGATCTAGTTGTAATCATGCCCACAAAAACATTAAATTTGCCAATTGGAATAACATCACCTGATTCAAGTAGATCAGATTCCGGCCCCCAGCCAAAATCATCGACGATGGATTCTCCTTGCTCATTGACTGTGATCTGGCCAAAAACAAAGTTTTCGGCCCCTCTCTTTGCTTCTCCCATGATGGTGACACCTTTGGCCGCGATTCCCACAGACGGCGCCAACTGTCGTGGGGTAGATAACACGGCAGATGCTACTTTGGGGTAGCTTGAGTTTTTGGGCAAGGCGACACTGGCGTCTGGGAGATTGTTTAGCATTGCAGGGGACACAGGTTTACCCAGGTTCGGCCTCTCCATTGGAGATAAAGACCTACTTCCTGCTATCTTATTATTAATCTTGGTCTCGATCTCGATAACCCGGCTACGACAACAGAGCCGGATCTCGATCTAGGTTACAAAGCTTGTGTGTCTCTCTCGATGGTTCTCTCGCCTAAAGCTTGGGGATTATGAAAGTCTTGCTAGCTATGGCTCAGGGGCCGGTTTATATAGATACCGGGCCCTCTGACCGCGTACACAATAGAGCCGGGTTCTACCCGAACTCCAAGTCCTATCCTAGCTCCTTTATTCTTCGTGCACTCCAAGTCTTGAACCGCCTCTCGAACCGCCTCTTGTACCTTCCAGAATGTCACCTTCCTTAGCCGGGTCACCGCCAAGATGCCGGCCCAGAAACATAACCCGGCCCGCGCTGAGGGCTAACTGTCCTGACCGGGCCTCCTTCCTGGCGGGTCACGTTTCCCTCTTCATGGGCCTACCGGGTTATTATCCCTCCATCAGGGGCGGCGGCCTAGGTGCGTAGCCCCACCCTGGGCCACGTCGTGGGCCCGCCGGCCTGCCTGCCTGGTGTGGCCCTCGCTCCGTCCTCCTGGCTGCTGCTCCGTCTCGGTCCAGAAATAAATCAGTTAAATTGGCGTCCGATTCCGAGAATATTTCCAGAATAGATTTTCTGAAACAAAAAGACAGCAGAAAACAGGAACTGGCACTGTGGCATCTTGTTAATAGGTTAGTCCTAGAAAATGCATAAAAATGATATAAAGTGTAAGATAAACATGTGGTAATCAATATATAAAAGGCATGGAACATCAAAAATTATAGATACGTTTTGGACATATCAAAGGTGTGCATATATTCTAATGTTCCAAGATGGGAAATTACTCCTCTGTCAAAAGAGAGATACGTCCAGGGCCCACTCGGTATGTATGATATCTACTATGTTTGCAGACAATGCATGGTGAAGTTACATCATGTGAGATATCGGATTACGGGAACGAGAAAAGGAAATTTACCGGTAACGAGATAGACAGAGATATAGTGAATCAGGGATTGATTCATGAAATATCAGGAATACTTTATCTCGGGTAATTTCAGTATCGTGAGTAATGGGAATGACGAATAAATAATCAACAGGTTCAACAAAGTGTCATTCACATAATGGTAGCAGTTATTCAGTTAGCCCATGTATCTGACCCTGGCTGGTGATTAGATGGAAACATCTAATTATAGCTACACGTTATCGAACCTGTAGGAAAACACGCTTAAGTCAGTTCTAGTTTGTTGTGTATATGGTTGGTCTGGATACCGAGAGAGTATCACCGGAATGGTTTCTGTGTGGTAGATAATATCTGTATCAGAGAGATTGGATTATGCAGACACTAGGTGTCTCGGAGTAATAGAAATAGTTTCTATTACTAGTCGGATTTATTCCGAGAGTTTATATAAGAGGGAAATATTTATCCGGAGCATTTTGTCAGCGGACACTAGGTGTCCCGGATCATGTAAAAGTGTTTTTATATGATAAGTAATTAATTCGGGGAATATTCTGTAACAGGAAATATTCAAATAAGAATTAATTAGACAAAATATTATTTAATTAAATATTAATTTATTTCATTAATAAATAATTATTGGAAAAATATTAAATATTAAATAAATTGTAGCCACCAAGAGGGGCTGCCAAGTGGGCCCATGGGCCCACAAGGCAGCCGCACCCCACATGGGGCGGGTGGGCCAAGGCGCCTGGGGGGGAAAGTTTCCCCCCATCACTAGTAGGAATGTGCTTATAGCCACCAGCCTACCGCTGGCGGACGGTATTTGCCTCCGCCAGCGTTATTACCGCTGGCGGGCGGTTTTCCGTGCCCGCCACTGGTTCTACACGTACCGCTTGCGGACGTCCCACGGTGCCCGCCAGCGGTAGCACCAGGCATGTTCGAGGAGGCGGGGCTAACTACCGCTGGCGGACGGAGTCAGTACCCGCCAGCGGTACGAAACTTACCACTGGCGGACGGTTTGGGGTGCCCGCCAGCGGTAACTGGCTTGGCTGTGCCCATCCGGGGAAAAAATATCCCAGGTTACCGCTGGCGGGCATTCCAGACCGGCCGCCATCGGTAAGTTAACTACCGCTGGCGGGCACGCATATGCGTCCGCCAGCGATAACCTGGAAAAGTGGCATAAGTGCGGCCACCAACCCCTTCCCTGCATTATTGCACTTCACACTTGCTTCTCTCACTAGCTCGAGTTTTGCTCATTTGTGGCAAATTTCCCCATCAAATTCATCACTTTTAGCCAATAAGAACTTATTTAGTTGACGCTAATCTGGAATACATGCACGGTCTCCTTCCGAAGGGCAACACGTGTCCTAAAAATTGTGACGAAGCCAAGAAAGTCGTGTGCCCCTTTGATTTACCGCACGAGAGGTACCATGTGTGCATCTTCGACTGCTACATATTTCGGAAAGAGGACGAGGAAATGATCAAATGTCCAGTGTGCAATGCTGCTCGATACAAGACCGGGAAGAAAGCCCCTCGCAAAGTTGTGTGGTACTTTCCGCTCATTCCTCGTCTGCAGCGATATTTTGCAGACCGTAAGGAAGCAAAGCGAATGCGCTATCACGCGGAAAGAAGGGCGGCAGTGCTGCAAGATTCAGAGCGGAGTGAAAAGATAATTCTGACACACCCTTCGGATGCAAGCCAATGGAAAGCATTAGACGCTTACGATGCAGAGTTTGGAGACGAGCCAAGGAACATCAAGTTGGGTGCGAGCACCGACGGTCTCAATCCGTTTGGCAACCAGAGCAGTACACACAGCACGTGGCCTGTGTTTGTATGGATATACAACCTCTCCCCCTGGTTGTGCATGAAAAGGAAGTACATACACATGAGCATGCTAATTCAAGGGCCGAAACAACCAGGCAGCGACATCAATCTGTATCTGAAGCTACTGAAAGATGAGCTAGCCACGTTATGGGCGCCAGAAGGGGTCTCCACTTGGGACCCAGTCGCAGAAGAGTGTTTCCCTATGCGAGCTGCCTTGTTGTGTACAGTGCACGATTTGCCCGGCTGCGCATACGTTGGTGGCCAGGTGTCCCACGGACATAACAGATGCGTCAGGTGCATGGATGATCCGACATTCCACCAGCTCAAGAAAGCCGGTTCTTCGAAAACCGTCTACATATGCCATCGAAGGTGGCTACGCAATACAGACCCATGGAGGAAACGTGGAGACCTTTTCAACGGTAAAGATGAGCCCCGAGGACCTCCACGTAAGAGGAGCGGCGATGAAATTTACGAGTTGCTGAATGGTTGGGAAGAGTGCCCTGAGCCGGGAAAGAAGCGACAGACGCCAAAACCGCTCCATGGTGTTTGGAAGACGAGGTCTGTGTTTTGGGACTTGCCATACTGGCCCATCTTCAGTACGCCAAATTGCCTTGATCTAATGCATATCACGAAGAATGTGTACGAGAGTTTGTTTAGCACTGTGCTCCACATGGCGGACAGGACCAAAGATGGGCCGAAAGCAAGACGTGACCTTAAACATATGAACATTAGGGAAGAGCTTCAAGGGGGATACGAAAATGGGGATGACGACCAGTCGGATGAGGAGACGGACAGTCACCCCCCTCTTGCTTCACTCTTAGTCCAAATGAGATCGAACAGTTGTTCAAGTGCCTTCTAGGAGTCAAAGTGCCTATGGGTTACTCGGGACTGATAAGCAGATTCTTAGACTGGCAAAAAAAGAAGTTCGGCGGTATGAAGTCTCATGATTGTCACGTGATGATGACGCAAATATTCCCAGTTGTGATCCGAGAGATAATGGACAAGCACGTCCGTGACACCCTTTTTGGCCTCTGTAACTTCTTTGACGTGATCTCTCGAAAGTCAATCACAGCAAAGAGACTCTCAAGGCTGCAGGAAGAAATTGTTGTGATACTATGCGAGCTTGAGATGTACTTCCCGCCCGCATTCTTCGACATTTGCGTGCATCTGTAGGTCCACATCGTGGATGGTATCATTCATCTCGGACCGTTGTTTCTCCACAACATGATGGCGTTCGAAAGGATGAATGGGTCATAAAAAGATTTGTTCGTAATAGGGCCCGTCCGGATGGAAGCATCGTTCAAGGATTTCTCACTGAAGAGTGCATCTCTTTCTGCACCAATCATCTGGAGATAATTGATAACCCTGTTGGTTTGCCCCCTAACAAGCACTTTGGCAAGTTAGGTGGGTCAGGTCACAAAAATGGCGCGGGACTTACATGTGGGCTTCGCTCATCAAATGGCCGACTTTAACAGGGCAAACTTAGTAGCTCTCCAATATCATGAAATGGTCGATACTTGTGTGAAAAAGCACAAAATCACGATTAAGCAGAAGTACATTGACCAGGGCAGACAAAGAACCGAAGGAGAAATAATCAGAGAGCACAACTCCTCTTTCTTGCGTTGGTTCAAAGATGAACTTGTCGCTCCGCCAACGGATTGTGCAGAAGGTAGACTCTTATACGACTTATCACGTGGCCCCGCCCCCAACCTCGCGACGTTTCAAGCATATGATATCAACGGGTTCACTTTCTACACGGAGGAAAAGGACAAAACTTCTGACTATCAAAACTCAGGGGTAACGATGGAATCCTACGTCGGTGACAAGAAGTTCAGATACTACAGAAGGATTGAGGAGATCTGGGAGCTTAACTACTCTGGAGAGAAGGTGCGGATGTTCCGCGTGAGATGGGTTAGGTTATCCACCATCAAAAAAGAAAACCAATACTTCACCACCATGGTTTTACCCGAAGCCGGCACTTCATCAAGCACAAACGTCACCGCACAAAATGAGCCATGGGTATTGGCTAAGCACGTGTCTCAATGCTTCTTCATAACTGACCCGTCAAAGCCTAGCCGTGTGGTCGTGAGGAGAGGCAAAAGAAACATCATCGGAATGGATGGAATCGCCAATGAGGACGACTTCGACCAGTTCGGTGACCCTAATATTGAAGATGATGAAGATGATGAGACAACATACACATTCAGAAGAAGCAGAACCACGCTACCCACGAGAGGAGATCTTCCATTCAAAAGAAGAAGTCATAATGTGGGGCTAAATTATGCAACTGCGACCAAAGAAGGCAAGAAGATGGGCAAACGCTAAGAGAAAAGCGCGAGACGTGTGTTATTTTAAATTTGTATTGGAGATGTTTTGAACCATGATGTATTTAAAATATTTTTGTAAATGGACACAAATATTTCAAATGTATTTTGAGATGCGCAATTGTATTTGAAAATATTGAGTAACAAAAACATAAAAAAAAAACCAAAAAAATTAAAAATAGAAACTTACCGCTGGCGGGCACCGGAGGCTGTCCGCCAGCGGTAATAACATACCGCTGGCGCCTGGCGGGCACCGTGGCCCGTCCGCCAGCGGTAATGTGGGGCCGCACACTTCCCCCACTTGCCGGCCGGTCTCCTCTCTTTTCCCCATTTCCCCCACCCGCGCTCTCTCTCCTCTAACCCTAACCGGCCGCCGCCGTGTCCACACCGCCGTCGACCACCCGCGTCCCCCCCGCCACCTCCTCGCCCCTCCGCGTCCCCCCCGCCACCTCCGCCCACGGCCGCGACCCCGCCGCCACCTCCACCCATGGCCGCGACCCCGCCGGCACCTCCGCCGCAACCTCCTCGCCCCTCCGTGCCCACGCCGGCCCCGGCCTCCTCCTCCCCGCCACCTCCTCCCCGCGGCCGCAGCGTCCACCCCTCCGCCCCGACCACCCCACGGCTGCTGCGTCCACCCGGCCGCCCCGACCACCCCACGGCCGCAGCGTCCACTCCTCCGCCCCGACCACCCCACGGCAGCCGCGTCCACCCCGCCGCCCCGACCACCCCACGCCGGCCCCGGCCTCCTACTCCACGCCGTTGTGCCCCGACCACCCCACGCCGGCCCCGACCTCCCCCTCCACGCCGCCGCGCCCCTCCTGGTGAGCTCACCCGCCCCCTCCTCCCTCCCCTCCCACCCGGTGACCGCCGTGCACGGAAGGTGTTTGTTAAAATGCCTATATTATTTTTTTGCCCATATTTTGTTCAAATGCCTATGATTGATTCATGTGAATGTGTGGTGAATGTGATTTGGTGGTGAATGTGTGGTGAATGTGGTGGTGGTGTGATGCAATTGTGGTGAAAGTGGTAATGATTTTGTGGTTGCCAGAATGGCGATCGACAAATTGTCGATGAATGTGAAATGTTTGCAGGTACCGAAAATGCCTACACTTGCCGTGACGGACATTCTGGCAAACTTTGACTCATAGGTATCTTAGTACTTAATTAAGTGAATTTTCCCTGTTATACTAAGTTCGACTTTTCTCGTTAGTGTGAACATGGCTGACAACGATGAGGCCGGGGGTTCTCAGATAGGAGGCGAGGATCCGATGCAGGTGTTCATCGAGAACGAACTCACAAGCACCTTCAAATCCATGTTTCCTACCATCTGTGAGTTCGTTCGGACTTGGATGAATGGAGGCCAAGTAGGGCCTCCCCCATGATCGGCTACGGCTACGGCAACTCTATCACCAATTTGATGCCTATTGTGCAAAATCATGATACACCAGAAGATGCGCCGGTGAACAAGCCTAAGAAGGCACGGAAAAAGATACAAGAAATATAAGTTGGACGACTCCAACAGCCGGCGGAGGAGGGGACTGATTTCTAGTTTGTGGATAGGATACCCATCTAGAACTGGCATACGACGCATCACTTGGGTAAATCTATCCTGCCGGCGGATTTGGTCGAAAAGTTGTCTGGACATTTGTTGGACCTACATGAGCTTGTTCTTGTTATGGAGTCTATGAAGAGTGGGAAGACTGTCTAAAGCAAGTGAACAAGTTCAAAGGCAACAACCACAAAAGCTACAAGAATAAAGCGGAGGCGGAAGCTAGGTACTTCAACCACCTTCTTGTGGAAGAGAGGAAGAACCAGATGAAGTCCAACATCATCGTGAACAACCACAATGGTTACAACTGTAAAGCGGAGACAGAAGCTAGATACTTGAATCACCTGCTTGCGGAAGAGAGGAATAACCGATGAAGTCCAACTTCATCGTGATCCCCTTCTTACTCATCGTCATTGTCATTCTCTTGTATGTGATTGTGGTTTAGATGACAGTAGTTGATTTGGAAAACTTCCGTGGATGAATCTATCGACATGTATTCGTGTATGACAACTTTTATCATCTTGGCTATTATTATGTGGTTTGTAATGCATGTGATCGATGAAACAACAATGTCATTTGTATGTGGATTTGTCTATATTCCTGTTGTTTTGTTCGCCTGTACACCCGAATATACTGTATTTATACTAGATATACTGCTGGAATAGGATTTTCTAGAAAAAAATAATACCACGAAATACTACCGCTGGCGGACACACAGGCTTACCGCTGGCGGACAGAGCACTCAGAACCCCTAAACAGCGACTAGTACCGCTGGCAGGCGTGGTGGATTACCGCTGGCGGACGCATGCCCGCCAGCGCTGTGGCATATACCGCTGGCGAGCGCTATAGGATGCCCGCCAGCGGTAACAGCCCTTACCGCTGGCGGACGGCCGCCCGCCGCGGTATATATTACCACTGGCGTAGTGATCGCTGCCGGGCGCTCGGTCGCCAGCGGTAGGCCATTTCCGTCCGCCAGCGGTAGGCCTTTTCCTACTAGTGCATGGCCAAAACCCTAGATGGGCCAAAAGGCCCATGGGGGAGGCGGTTTGGGGGGAGCCTTGTTGGACAAGGACTCCTCCCCCCCCCCCCCCAATTCGAATTGGGTAAGGGAAGGCTTTCCCCTTCCCCAAACCGACTTGGACTAGGGGAAAGCTTTCCCCTTCCCCAAGTCCCTCCACCCCTTGGCCCCCTATATAAACCCCCACCCCCTCTCCTTTGGAGACATAAGTTTAGATCTCTTCTAGTTGGATTAGAGGTTTCCTCTCTCCGATTAGATTAGATCTAGATCTAATCTCTCTCTCCCTCCTTCTCACGTGTTGAGATCTCCACCTTCATATACACCAGCGGTGAGTGCTTCAAGTGTGGACGGCGAAGCCCTGCTGGACTAGATCCGATGTATGTGTGCGAAACTCGGAGGGGTGATCCGTTGAGAAACGATTGACTCTATCTCACTCTGTTGGATCAAGGCAAGACGCGAGGAGTCTACGATATTCTCTCGGCTAGGCTTAGCCGAGGGAGTTCTTCCACAAGCTTCATCAACGTCGTCATCGACATCTCTTCCGCTTCACAGTGTCGTTAACGAATTTACAGTTGGATCAAATATGCATGTCTTGTCACTTGTATCGTCATAGTAGATCTTGGAGGTTGTTGCGTAAGTTGTGGCGACATTTTTGTTTTCAATCATTTAGATAGGTTCTAGGTTCTACCTTATATCCACCAAGAAGCATTGCTAATATTTTTGGCAACTTGCTAAATGGTGTGGATCATATGTTTAAACAACTTATTAGGGGTGGCAGCGCTAGCCATTATATGGTCGCTTTGGTTGTGTAAAAATGACAAGGTTTTAATGATAAAAATTATTCTCTCATGTAGGTTATTTACAGGAGTACAGCTACGCTTCTTTCGTGGTCTCTGTTGCAATGTGTGGAGCATCGCGACCTGTTTACGAAGGTGTGTATAAGACTGAATGATATGGCGAGAGACTTTTTATCCCAACATGGATGGCAGCATAATTTGCGGATCGGCCCTCCACCACCATATGCGTTTTTACAATTTCTCATCATGATATGTAATGCGCCTTTTATTGCTTTTCGTACTACTGAACTTGTGACGGATGTGTGCATCTAGTTATGCAGAGGCCGGGTGTAATGTTTGATTGAATACGTATTAGACTTTGTATTGTACGTATGTGTAAACCCTTTGTAACTCTGTTGTTGATGTTAATATATAACCGGACGCCCCCCCACGTTGGGGTGTGTGCGTTTCACCCTAAACCCTAATAGTCTTACATGGTATCAGCCTGATTACGATCCAATGTCTTCCGCCGCCGCCATTTCCGACGCCTCGTCATCCCTCTCGATGGCGCCATCCGCTGCTGACTTCGCCGGCCTTCAGCCGCTCTCCTCCACCGCGGCCCCCGGTTCTGCCCCCTCTGGGCCGATCCAATTTGGCCAGCACATCACCACCAAGCTCGCCGCCGAGACTCATCTCCTATGGCGTGCACAGGTTGTCACCCAGCTCCGGAGCAACCTCCTCCACGGGTACGTCGAGGGCACCTTCCCGTGTCCTCCTGCCACCATCACCGTCTCCAAGACCGGTGGCACCCCGGAGGTTCGTCCCAATCCCGCCTTTGCGGCTTGGGTACAGCAGGACCAGGCCATCTTGTCGGCCTTCCACTCGTCATGTTCGCCGAGTCTTCGGCTCAGGCATGGACCACGATTAACCGCACTTTTGCGGCGCGGTCTTCGGCTCGTGCGTCCCAAATCCGCGCGGAGCTCGGCCGCATCCAGAAACTTGACTCCTCTGTTGCGGTCTACTTCGGCAAGATCCAAACCCTCGCGGACACGCTAGCCTCGATTGGGCAGCCATTGCGCCCGTACGAGTTCAACAACTTTGTGCTTGATGGCCTTGATGAAGAGTATGATTCTCTCGTCGAGCTTGTTCGTGACCGTGAAGTGCCGATGCCGTCCCATGATCGGTATGCTCGCCTCCTCTCTACGGAGCAGCGAGTTGACAGCCGCCGCACGGCCCATCAGGCCAACGCGGCTCGCTTTGGCAAGTCCAAGCCGCCATCTTCGGGATGGTCCAAGCCGTCGTCTCCGTGGTCTGCTTCCTCGTCCAAGGGCGGCGGGTTTGTGCCGCGCCCTGCTCCTCCTGGTGGCGCGCCTCCGGCTGCTCGCCCCGACACCCGTCCACGCGATGATCCGCGTCCCGGCGGGTTACGTCCTATTTCCATCTGCCATCTATGTGACGAACCTGGCATGTTTCGTCACGCTGTTTCAAGCGCTTCAACAAGAGCTTCCTTGGTATGCACAATGATGGACGTTTTCTGGAACGTCAGTTGGCGATGGCCAACCATGTCTATGCCCCGCCGCCGCCACAGCCTCAGGGACAGACGTCTACTTTGCCGGTTGATCCTACCTGGTACGTTGATTCAGGAGCTACCGATCACTTTGCTGCGGAGATGGAGAAGCTTCATATGAGGGAGGCCTATCACGGCAAGGACCAGGTTCATACGGCCGACGGTTCAGGTATGCGTATACTTCATGTTGGTCAAGCAATTATACCTACTCCTTCATCTAGACCTCTTTATCTTCGCAATGTCCTCCATGTCCCTACCATCTCTAGAAATTTGTTGTATGTCCATAAACTTGCCCATGATAATAATGTTCTTGTTGAGTTCCATCCTAACAGTGTTTTTGTTAAGGACCTGGACACGCGGGCAACCATTCTTAGAGGTCGGTGGCGTGGTGGTCTGTACGCTCTTGATGCTCCTACGGTTAAACAAGTCCTCAGCGCCGTTAAGGCTTCCTCTACACAGTGGCACACTCGTTTAGGCCATCCGTCATCACAGATTGTTCAGCATGTCTTAAATCGTAATGATCTTCCCACTGTGTCCAATAAAAATAAGTTAGTGTGTGATGCCTGTCAGCAAGGCAAGAGTCATCAGGTTCCTTTTTCGCTTTCTCAGCATGTCACAACTGCTCCTTTAGAGCTGATTTATTCCGATGTGTGGGGCCCTGCCCAAACTTCCGTCAGTGGTCATAATTATTATGTAAGCTTTGTGGATGCTTATAGTCGTTTTACATGGTTATATCTCATTAAACGTAAGAGTGATGTCTTTGATGTTTTCTTACAGTTTCAGTCTCATGTTGAACGATTGCTTAACCACAAAGTTATACATGTTCAGTCTGACTGGGGTGGCGAGTACATCAAACTCGATGCTTTCTTTCATAAGATAGGCATTACTCATCGTGTCTCCTGTCCTCACACACATCAACAAAATGGTAGTGCTGAACGAAAACACCGTCACATAGTTGAGACTGGTCTCGCCTTGCTTGCTCATGCCTCTGTTCCGTTTAGATTCTGGAGTGATGCTTTCGTTACTGCTTGTTTTCTCATAAATCGCATGCCCACTCGTGTCATTAATATGCAAACTCCTCTTGAGCGTCTCTTAAGTGAAACTCCGGATTATACCTTCTTCAAAGTCTTTGGGTGTGCGTGTTGGCCTAACCTTCATCCCTATAACAAGCATAAACTTGAGTTCCGTTCTAAAAAAATGTGTCTTCTTAGGGTATAGTCCTCTCCATAAAGGCTACAAGTGTCTCCATGTTCCCTCCAATCGTGTCTATATTAGTCGTGATGTTGTTTTTGATGAACTCGTTTTTCCTTTCTCTAATTTACCATCCACCGAGTCCCCGGATCCGTCTTCTAGTTTACCTGTCTCGCTTGACCAATTTGACGATTATGCGCATGCACCGTCGTTGCTTCCTAACTATGGTGCAGGTACCGGTCGAGGTGCACGGCTTGAGATTCTTCCCGACAATTCGTCGCCGGTCTCTACTTCTGCTCCAGAGGAGCCAAGCTCACCCGACGTCGATCGCATGCAGCCGGCTGGGTCTCGGACTCCCTTGCGTGGATCTTGTCCACCGTCGGCTCATGACGCGTCGCCTCCTACTTGGCGCGTCTCGCCCCTGGACTCACGTGCTCACGCGCGAGCTGCTCCCTCGGCGCAACCATTGACGTCATCCACCGGATCGTCTACGACGCCTAGTGGTGTGATCCCCCGTGAGCTGTTTCCGTCCCAGCCAACGGACACGTCGTCTCCTGCCTCGTCGCCTAGCTCTTCGTAGCCGGATCAGGTACTTGCACCTACTGTGCCTCTTCCACCTGACTCTCTTCGCCCTGTTACTCGCAGTCTTTGTGGTATTCATCAGCCCCGAAAGCTGACCGATGGTACTGTTGCCTGGTTAGCTCCGTGTATGGCTCAGGCAGTTGCTGATCCACACTCCGAGCCTCGTCATTTTCGGGCTGCTATGGCTGTTCCTCATTGGCGTGAAGCCATGGAGTCAGAGTTTGAGGCGTTGATAAAGAATGGTACATGGCAGCTTACTCCTCCTCGTTCTGGTCTTAATGTTATTGATTCCAAGTGGGTCTTCAAAGTTAAGCGACATGCTAATGGTAATATTGAGAGGTACAAAGCTCGGTTGGTTGCCAAAGGCTTCAAACAACGCTATGGATTGGACTATGAGGACACTTTCAGTCCTGTGGTCAAGCCTACAACCATTCGCTTGCTTCTCTCTCTTGCTGTTACACGTGGTTGGTTTATGAGGCAGCTTGACATCCAGAATGCTTTTTTGAATGGTGTTCTTGAGGAGGAGGTATTCATGCGTCAGCCCCCTGGTTTTGAGGATTCTGATCGTCCTCACCATCTTTGTCGGCTGACTAAAGCTATTTATGGTCTTAAACAGGCTCCCCGTGCTTGGCATGCACGTCTTGCTACAGTATTGCGACAACATGGTTTTATGGAGTCTACTGCTGACACTTCCCTATTTATTCTCATTCGGCCTAATGTCACCATGTATCTCCTTGTGTATGTTGATGATATCATTGTTCTCAGTTCCTCATCACAGGCTGTTGATCATCTTCTTCGTGGACTTCGTCAGGAATTTGCGGTCAAGGATCTTGGACCGCTTCATTTTTTCTTCGTATTGAGGTGACTCGATGTGGTGGTGGCCTCACACTGACACAGCGCAAATATGCCCTTGATCTCCTTCGACGCGCTGGTATGTCCAAGTGTGCACCGGCCGATACACCTATGTCAGTCTCGGTTAAGCTCTTTCCTGCTGACAGTCCACCATTATGTGATGAGGAAGCCACCACTTATCGAAGTATTGTGGGTGGATTGCAGTATCTTCTGCTCACTCGGCCTGACCTGTCTTTTGTTGTTAATCGTGTCTGTCAGTTCCTTCACATGCCTACTGATGCACACTGGTCTGCTGTCAAGAGGATCTTGCGGTTTGTCAATGGTATTCTTGATCATGGACTTCTCCTTCGTCCTTCAGGCTCTAGCTCTGTGGCTGTTTATTCTGATGCTGATTGGGCTGGAGATGTTGCAGACAGGTGATTAACAGGGGGATATGCCCTCTTTTATGGTGAGAACTTGATTGCCTGGAGTGCTCGCAAACAGGCTACTGTGTCTCGCTCTAGCACAGAGTCTGAGTATAAAGCTGTTGCTAATGCAACGGCTGAGTTGATTTGGGTGGAAGCTTTGCTTAAAGAGCTTGGTGTTCGACAGGACTCTCTACCTGTTTTATGGTGTGATAATATGGGCACTACATACCTTTCTTCCAACCCAGTTTTTCATGCACGGACGAAGCACATTGAAGTTGATTTTCATTTTGTTCGTGAAAGAGTTGCTCAGAAGTTGTTACAAGTCCGGTTTATTACTTCAAGAGATCAGCCTGCCGATATCTTCACGAAGCCGCTGCCACTGCCATTGTTTCAGGAGTGCAAGCGCAATCTCCACATGTTTCCCATAGTTGAGATTGAGGGAGGCTGATAGAATACGTATTAGACTTTGTATTGTACGTATGTGTAAACCCTTTGTAACTCTGTTGTTGATGTTAATATATAACCGGACGCCCCCCCACGTTGGGGTGTGTGCGTTTCACCCTAAACCCTAATAGTCTTATAATGTTTAAAACTTTTTAAATAATAAAACTCTCTTTATCGAAAAAATATGCCGAACATCACTGTAATGCAAGACCGATAACCTATACATGTGGCTTCCACACAAAAAAACTGTACCTAAAAAAATGGAAAATTTGGAGGGCTTGTACTCTGTAGCCTTTGGTTTCGTCGTATTTCAAAATGTATGGAAAAAACTTAAATTCTACTTGAGTTTGTGTCTGACTGAAAAATTTATTTTCAAGGTCTGAAATTTATGAAGGTCTGTTATGAAGGCCACAAAGAGTATTCCATGAGCAGGTGAAAACACTGCAAGCATGCAGCAAAAAGGTCCAGCAGTGGCTCAAACGCCATGCATCTTAATCCAAAGTACGGAACAAATTATTAACAACAGTAATCTTGTATTTCTTTTTTCTTCATGGTTTTATCCTACAAAATCGATACTTTTTCTTAAGTTCCTGTATGGACATTTACAGAGATAGTGTAGCCTGCAGGTTTGATGAACAGGTGAAAAACTGTAGTGATGCAGCATCAGTTTCAGTAGTGACACAAACTCTTTTGTTTCGTTTTGTCCTTCGTATATTTATCCTACAAAATTCACATGTTTTCTTTAAGTCCTGTATGGACATTACAGAGACACCCTAGCCTGCAGTTTTGCTGAACAGGTGAAAATCTGTAGTGATGCAACAACAGTTCCTGTATTGACAAACTTATTTAACCGTGTCTTTACATTTTCTATAAAATGCAGACTACATTATATACACTCAGTGTACAAAAGTTACTGATGAACTATCTTTCCTGTGGAAACTCTTGCATATCGGTAATCATTCACACTTTGCTATTTTGGTATCAAAATCTGCGTGAGCGCTCCCATAAGAACTGAAAACGGCCAAGATCTGAACTGACCAGTGCTGTTATTTTCTCTAATTCTGAAGTTTAGGACAGATAGCGGCAGAGGGCGTAGATATAGAACCTGAAAAAGAAACCAGCACCACAAAATTACGTCCGATAAGGACTGTCAGTGCTAGATTTGTACATTTGTTCGATGATTTTAGCGAATTTGGGTGCACTCACAGAGATTGGGGTAGCAGGGTTGCTTTGACACTGGATCTTCTTCCAATGGTGGTGGCACTTGGCCATATATCATTTCACAGCTCATGTCTTCAAAATCTGAACACGGTAATCATCAGCAGAAAAATCAGTCACTTAAAGTACTACAATTTGGTCTTTTATTGGCGTTAACATGATTTTTCAGAGAAAAACATCGTTATGTTCTGTCAATAAGCAGGAATTGGTTAGTTAATTGAGCATCTCAAGGAAGCAGATACACTCACTTGGATTCATGGTGAGGGGAAGCCCGAACTCATCGGTGAAGAAGCTCTGCGTGGGGATCTTGCACATATTGACGCACATCCCAACGCACCCGCTGTTCTCCAAGTACCTGCACGAATTCCGTTGATGCAAATCGTTATAGTTAGCAATGCATCCAAGGTTTCCTCACATTTCCAAGTTTTTTGTTCTGTATTACGTCGGTGGGCAATGGCAGCATCGATCAATGAATCATACCTGCATTTCTTTATGAGCACTCCACTCCTCTGCTTCACCCGGTTTACCTCCACCTCTATTACCTGATTAACAACCTACAAATGATTCCTGGAATCGTATGATGAGAAATTCTTTCTAAAACTGATCTGATTCCTGACCTCTGACGGGCCGACGAGCCAGTGGAAGAAGGGGACGGTGAGGGCGGCGTTGAACTCGCATGCCCAGCGAGTGGGCGGGAAGAGCTTCTTGAACTGCTCGGGGGCGCCGGGAGGTAGCATGGAGAGGAGCACCTCGCGGACGGCCTCCTGCTGCTGCGCGCGCGACCGCCCCACCATCACCCGCCGCGACACGTCCACGAAGCTCTCGTAGTCCCAGTCCCACACCGCCCTCTCCTCCTCCTCGCCGTCCCGCTTCTTCTTCCTTCCGGCGAACTTCTCCATCTTGCGCGCGAACAGCCCCATGAACGCGCGCTCCAGCGGCCCGTCGCGGTACTCCGTCTTCTCCCCCATGGGAGCCGGCGCTGTCGCCGCGCACCGCACGACGAGCGTCCGAGTCGGTCTCGGCACCCTCGTTGCCGCCGGCGACGCGCGCGTGGCGAAGCAGAGCTCCACGGGCATCAACGCCATTGCCAGCTTTGATCTTGGTGGTGCAGGGTGTCCACTTGAATTTCTGAAGCTAGCGGTGGTGGTGCTTGCCTTGCCCTGGCGAGCGCCTTGTTGGCACGCGTCCGCAGCCGTCGTTGCGAGGCTACCGGGGTGACACGTACGGGGAACGGCGGCACTGGTTCTCAGGGACCAGTCCTCGTCGTCGCGGCTGGTTCACCGGCTGTGGGGGCGGGAAGCACGACGGCCACAATTTGCGAGGTCTGGATATGGTACGGTGAGGGGAGATCTATTGGCGGCGTTTCCTAGTACCCCTTCTCGCTTATGGGCCGGCCCATTTTCCGTGTCTGTGGTGTACGATCGTGTTATTCTTTCTCTTCCTTATTCTTTGACCTGGGACATTCCGCGTAGCGTAGTTGCTTGCTTTCACTGATTCTTTCCGCATCAGATTTAGTTCCTTTTGCATTGCCGTCAGCTGCTTTTTTTCTCTTGGTTTTCTTTTATTTTTCCCTTTCAAGTTAAATTTTTTATGTTTTATTTTATATATGAAATTATTTTTTGTTTTCTCTTTCTTTTTTTTAATTTTTCCTTTTTTTTACAACAAATAGGTCGTTTAAAAAGTTTATCGTTTTGAATTATTTTGTGTTTCTCTTTTGTTTCTTACTAGTTGGTATGTACGTGCGTTGCACGTGTCCCAGGAATTTTCCCGATTATATTTTGTTTATTTTTCTTTTTGGCATCATCATATCACCATGCATCATGCCATTGCATATTTGTCTGATAAAATTATTTTTCCTAATTGACAAAATAAAATAAAATAAAAAATAAAGATTAGGCTGAAAGGACAAACAAAGGTTAAGGTTGTGCAGGTCCATCGATTAGGGGGGGGGGGGGGGGGGGGGGGGGGATTTATGTCACACCGCCGTCTTGGACCACCCTCGCAGTGGAGAACGCTGAGCACGAAAAGGTGATATACACGTGCAACACACGTCTATATAATTGGTCAAAAACACTCCACGACGACCCTTAGAAAATAAACAGAAAGAACTTTGGTATCAATAATAGAAAATTAGTAAAAGTATATTTTCAAATCAGTTTGTTATCTCCAGAGAAACAAAATTACCAATATAGATTGTAGATCATTTCTGCAGTTTGAAAATGCGTGCCTCAGTCGATATTAATCTGTACTAATTCAGTTACATATATCAAAACTTCGGAAGCCTATTAATATTAAGAACAATCATTAATGAATATGGACGTTGTCCCTCACGAAAACCATATCAGAAGATTTTGTGCTTCATAGGCCATATTGTTTTCCCTTCCGAGGAGTATCATTGCTAGATATGGACAACATTTAATTATGCTATTCAGATAACATTGATTCAACCTAAAGACGATTTTGGGTGCACTGAATAGTACGAATTACTCACGGTAGTGAAAAGATCAACCAAATATGCGCAATGGAACAAGATCGAAGTAGAGTGGTCTTCCAGCATGCTTTTCTGCTAGTGCCCATTGCTTTTGTCAGCTTGAGGTCACAGGAAGCCGATTCAAGCATTTTCTGCAGTAATGGAGCACTCAAAAATTGCTGTGACGACATGTAGCGGTTGATGTGAGGACTTGGTTATGTTTCATCTCCAATCCATGAGAACCACCAAGACTAAAATAGGAAAGATATTAAATCAGCATGTAAATAAAATTGTATAGGCATGACACTAAAACTAATTAGCATCTAAACACTTACCTCAACTGATATTTTTTTATGAATCAATAATATTGGTAAACAGACAAGGACAAAATGTAGGCCCTTGATCAAAACATCTGGGATTTAAATTTGCTTCTCAAATTATCTAAACATTAAATTAGAATGTAACAGTTTCTCAAATTGCAATGGAGAATCAGTGCAGTATATGAGAACTGCGTGGTAGAAAGGAAACGAAGAAGTGCGACTCAAAATCACCGAGGACAAGTACGTACTGTACATGATCTAGGACTTAAAACGCAGGTTAAGAAAAGGCCATGACCAAGAAACGTAGGCATCATAGGCTCCACATATTTCTTTCTCAAAACCATAGGCGAACGAAAATGTCATGTGTACCTGGTTCAATATACCACGTGACGTTCGTCGCACAGCCTCAAGAGCGAGCAGCTGCGCACTCGTAGGGCCACAGGATGAGTGAGATGCCGCGGCGTGGGGCACGACTGTGTAGCACACCAGCAGTAGCGGACACCCGACCTCCGCTTCATGCGTTGGCTGTCGGTCGCCGACATCGTCGGGAGGACAGGCCGCAGCTCCACGCTAGCCGTAGGTCACCGGCGTCGTCAGGAGAACGTTCCTCAACTCTGAGCTGGCCTGGTCGCCGCCGTTTGGAGGACGGGACGCCGCTCCGCGCGCTGGCCGTGGGTCGACGGGGGATCGGCCGTGTTGAGCATGATCGCTCCGTGCTGCCGTAGTTCACCGCCATCGTTCGGAGAACGGTCCTCAGCTTTGAGCTGGCCCTGGGTCGTCGTCGTCGGGAGGACGGGACGCCACTCCGCGCGCTGGCCATGGGTCGCCGCCGTCGTCGGAGGACCGCCGTGTTGAGCAAGATCCGCAGCGCCGCCGCCTCGCTCACCTCCACGCCGTGGGGTTGCACACGTGCGACATGTACCGAGGCACCTCCCGTTCTCCTTGCACGCTATCCTGTTGCCGCTCGTGGGCGTTGTCGCCGCCGACTCGCGCCTCGGCCGCCGCGCGAACGCACGGTCCGGGACCGTGCTGCTCTGTACGACCGTACGTCATGTATACTGAGGCACCTCTCGTTCTCCTTGCACGTTATGCTGCTGCCGCTCATGGGTGTTGTCATCGTAGACTCGCGCCTCAGCCACCGGCGCGAACGCGGACCGTGCTGTTCCTGCCGCTCGTGGTTGTGGTCGCCTCCGGCTTGCGCTTGGGCCGCTTAGGCAAACACATGGTTCAGGACCGTGGCGCTGCTGCCGCTCGTGGGTGCGGTCGCCGCCGACTCTCGCCTCGGCCGGGACCGGGCGATCGTGCTCGCGGGCGTGCTCTATCTGCTTTGGGGAAACTCAAATTGGAAGCGACGCGAAGGACCATGGCCCGCAGGGGTGGCGATGGATCGGGGCTTGAGGGGAACGGGCTGGGTGGGGATGAACCGAAACGATTGTTTCTTTTTAGTGGTGGCAATGCGTGTAATTATCATGAAGTTGAAAAGGTGTGTTGAGTTGTCAAATATTGGAGCGATCTGAGCCGTTGATCGGATATTGAACGGCTGAAATTTAATGTATCCCAACATGTTTGCTCTTTTAATAGTAGTATAGATTTAGTGTTTAGTTTTCATTTTTTCAGTTTCTATTTTTATTTTATGTTTCCTTTTTCTATTTTATATTAAAAACCAATGTTCACGTACCAAAACACAACTTCACCTTTTCTGTTCACTTTTTAAATTGTTCAAAACTAGTCTTTGTTTACTGATATTTTATATTCATTTTTTAAATTGTTCAAAAAGAGTTTTCTGTTCACATTTTTAAAATGTTCAAAAATAGTTTCCGTTCACAAAACTTTTAAAAATCGTTCGAAATAGGTTCTGTTCACCGACCATTTTATTTTCACTTTTTAAAATTGTTCAAGAATAGTTTCTGTTCAACGGGTTTTCAAATATCATTCAAGAACAAATCCTGTTCGTTCATGGCGATCGGATCTCCTCCACCATCTAGAAGACTTTCCACCGGCGTTCATGGCGGCGAAGCGCATGGATCCCTTCAGCGACCCATCCTCCATCGCCCACACACTGGATGTCTCCCCGGGGCATTCAATCCGGGCAAAGGTTCGTCACCTCTTCGCGTATTCGGTAAACCCTGTCTCCAGATCACGGCAATTCTTTTTCGTGGTCTCCTTTGGTCGTTCTTCTTTCCGGCTCACGGATCTGAATGCCAGTCTTGCACTGTCGGCATGTTTGGGTGTTGCTTTTTATGAGATCAATATCTTGAATCTGGCTGATAGAGTTTTCAAGTTCTCGGTTAGTTCTATGGCAGTGGGTTTTTTCATCAACAATTTGAGATCCTATACTTGTCAGCAGTTCAAATGTGTCTTTCACCTGTGGGGATCTGGGGGACCTAACTGGATCAGAGAGGAATTCTATTACTACAAAGAGTTAGATTCAGAATGGTCATCTTCCCGTAGGCAACAGAGTAGATTCAGGCATACAATCCCCATTCGAAGGGTTTTTAACTCCATCAATCATGATCTTCGTAGACCGGTTAATCGCCCTGTTCATTCTGCTCAGCCACAGTCAGTGCTTACGGGTGCCAACGCTGTGCCTCTGGGTGTACCAGATCTGAAACTGACCAACGTCACCATGATCATCGGAATCAGCGGAACCCTACAGGCACGCCACCAACAGAGCGAGGCGGGATTCGCGGCTATTCAAATGCTTTGGTTACTTGGGCCCCTTCTGATTCTGGCCCATCTCATGGCTACTATGTCACAAGCCCATCTCCAAGCCCACAAACACCTAGTTCTCTGGAGGTGTATGATCAAGCTGATTCTGTGTTTAGCTGTTCTAATTGCCTGGCTAATGGACACCATTTTTCTACATGCACAAGCGAAATTCGTTGCAGAGGTTGTTATAGATATGGACATATTGAACGGAATTGTTTTAATAGAAGGAAGATTCTGACTTATAAATGGAAAAAAAACCCTTGTTTATCGAAGGAAATCAAGCACACCCGCCTATGTAACCTCCAGAAGCTTGGGAGATGCAGATATATCAGGTGATGGTAGTGGGTCTTCATTCCTGGCCTCTGCACATAGCAACTGCACGGAAAAAATAATTGTAGGGCACGAACCTTCATTGCCCTCTTCTGCAGTAACTATGGTTCCACAAGGTGCTAAGGTTGCACCTGCTGCTGAGGCTCATGTGCTGATGACACCGACTCAAAGCCCTGCTCAAGCCCCTGTTTTGCCACTTGTGGAGGAAATTGCTGTTGCTGATGCCATGGTTATTGATGTTGCTGCTGCTGTTGATGCTGTTGTTGATCAACAAGAGGAAGAGCAAGTGGAAGCCTCTGCAGGCCATATCCCTGTTGATCCGCCTACTGATGCACCACATATCCCTGTCGATCCGCCTACTGATGCACCTTCTGCTGCACCTGCTCCTGGAGTCCCTGTTGATGCACCTGCATGCCCTGCTGCTGCTCCCAGGAGAAGGAGGGGAAAAGCTGCTACCCCCTCTCATGTTGATCAAGTCCGTCGTAGCGTCCGCCTTGCTGGGTTGGCGGCCGGTTTCAAGGACAAGCCACCAACAGACATGATCATCTCAGAAGATGAGGAGAATGCCAAGAATCTTGCACCTGAGTTCGAAGAAATGTGGTCGATGTGTCTGCACCAGCCCCTCCACACCTGTCAGTTTCCACTCTGCAAGCCATTGGCATTGGCCAATGTCAGATAGCGTCTACGATGCTGTCCGAGGAAGATCTAAACCATGACAGTATCAATGAATAGCACACTTAGGAATTATAACAGATCATGGTACATTGTGGACTGGAATATTAGAGGAATAAATTCCCAGGTCAGATGGGATGCTATTAGAGCTAAAGCTGATGAAAGTAACTGTCATATTATGTGCTTACAAGAGACGAAAAGAGAGAACTTTGATCACATTTATCTCAGGAATTTCTGTCCCAGAAGGTTAAACCAATTTGCTTTCTCTCCATCTGTTGGAAGCTCTGGTGGTATTATCACGATCTGGAATGGTAATATGTTTGATGGTGTGGTTATTAGTAGTAGTAAATTACAGCTCACGGTGCAACTGACATGCAAATTAAGTGCTAGAATTTTTTATATCACCAATGTTTATGCCCCTACGGCTGTAGAAGAGGGAGATGAATTTCTCACTTGGTTGCATGATATTGACTCATCTTCGATGGAGTTTTGGATGATTCTGGGTGATTTTAACCTAATGAGGTCGCCAGACAATAGAAATAGACCTGGAGGTGACATTAACAACATGTTCAGATTCAACAGCATCATACAACACCTAGACCTGGAAGAAATCCCTCTCAAGGGGAGGGCTTATACATGGAGCAACATGCAGGATTCACCATTATTAGAAAAGCTGGATTGGATATTTACATCACCTCACTAGATAAGCACTTTCCCCAATACTTTGGCTACACCTTTGACAAATATTTCCTCAGATCATGTGCCCATTCTGATCACCATTGGATCTGACATCCCAAAATCACAGATTTTTCGTTTTGAGGAGTACTGGCTGTAATTTGAGGGCTTTAATGAAGTGGTTACTAAACACTGGCAGCACACTGGTTCCTACTCCAATTCTGCTCAAGACATTACTGCCAGGTATAAATCCCTCAGGAATGGTATCAAAAAATGGAGTAAGAATCTATCGCAACTCAACAAAATTATTTCCTCATGTAACTTTGTGTTAGCGTTGTTGGATGGTCTTGAGGAGCAAAGGATGCTTTCAATCCAGGAAAAGAACTTCAGACGGATCTTGAGAGCCCATTTAATTAAACTGCTTGAGGCAAAGAGGATCTTTTGGAGAAATAGAGCTAAGATAAAATGGGCAAAATTAGGGGTGAAAATATCAAGTTTTTCCATGCAGTGGCTACACAAAACTACAGATGTAATTATATGGCCACTCTTAAAACTGATGATGAGGTAATTATGTTGGATCATGACATCAAAGCTGCTTATATCTGGACCTCTTTTAAAAATAGGATTGGTGTATCAGAAAACCCTTCCTCGACCGCTCTCATCAGTCAATTTGTGCAGCCTGCTAGTAATGTGGATTTTGCTCAGCTTGAAATACCATTTACCACGGAGGAAATGGATAATATTGTCACACATATGCCAACTGATAAGTCTCCTGGTCCAGATGGTTTCAATGGGGCTTTCCTCAAAAATTCATGGAATACTGTTAAAAGTCATTTCTATCAGCTCTGCAAGGATTTCCATGCTAATAAAGCCAATATTGAGAGCATCAATACTGCATTCATCACGCTCATACCTAAAGTTAGCTCACCTGAACATGTGAATAATTTTTGCCCCATTTCATTGGTGAGCCTGCCCCTGAAATTCCTGACAAAGATCCTGGCCAATAGACTACAGAGCATTATTATTCCTTTGGCACATAAGAACCAATACGAGTTTATTAAATCCTGGACGATACAAGATTGTTTGGCCTGGGCATATGAATACCTCCACCTATGCCATAAATCAAAAAAGAGACGGTGATTTTTAAAATTGACTTCGAGAAAGCTTTTGACAAAGTGGAATACAGTGCTATTCTAGAAACCATGAGATGTCTTGGATTCGGAAATATCTGGATTAATTGGATCAAATGCATTCTATCTTCAGCTTCTGCTTCCGTGCTTCTGAATGGAGTACCTGGGAAGAAGATCCATTGTAAAAGAGGTGTTAGACAAGGAGATCCACTCTCTCCTCAGCTATATGAGCTGACTTCTGAACTGCTACAGTACATGATTAACAAGGCATGGCAGGATGGGATCCTTAGACTACCACTTGATCATTCCTATGGTTTGGATTATCCTATTATCCAATATGCCGATGACACTCTCATCATTTTACCTGCTTGTCCCACTCAGCTACTTGCTCTTCAAAATATCCTGTCAGTTTTCACATCTACCACGGGATTAAAAGTCAATTACAGCAAATCCTCTCTTGTCCCAATTAATATCACTACAGAAATATGCACTGAGTTGGCTGGGATTTTATTATGTAAACCAGAAGCATTGCCTTTCACTTATCTTGGTTTACCGATGGGAACCACCAAGCCTAGAATGGAACACTTCATCGGAATCACTGAAAGAATCGACAGGAGACTATGTGGGATCTCTACTATGCTGTCATATGATGGTAGATTGACTGTCATTAAATCAATCATCATTTCTATCCCTCTTTTTGCCATGTGCACTATTAAAATGCCGCTTGGTTTCCTTGATCATGCTGAATATGCTGCCAGAGGGTTTTTCTGGAGAGGGAAAGACATCCATAAAAAAGGGAACTGTCTAGTGAAATGGGATAAGGTATGTACTCCGAAAAAGGCAGGGGGGCTGGGCGTGCTCAACCTCAGGACTCAGAATACAACACTACTGATGAAGCATTTGCATAAATTTATGAATAAGATGGATGTTCCATGGGTTAAGCTAATTTGGGAAGCACACTATCAGAATAACAAGCTACCGCAAGCTAGTGCACCTTGTGGATCCTTCTGGTGGAAGGATATATTATCTCTATGGGACAGTTTCAGTGATCTTACTACTTGTAAGCCAGGAGATGGGAGCACTGTCAGGTTTTGGCAGGACAATTGGCGAGATGTTGCACATGAAATAGAATTTCCACATCTATTTTCATTTGCCAAACAACAAAATATTTCACTGAAACAGCTACTGCAGATTAGTGAGGAGAATTTGCTTGATCACTTCCACCTGCCTTTATCTACTATTGCATTTCAACAAAGTGAAATTCTGTCCGTACGACTTAGAAATTTTGACAGACAATTGGTCGATGACAGTTGGGCACTTCATAATAATTCAAAATTCTCGGTGAACAAGGTGTATGCATCTCTGAACCCTTTTACAATTGCACCAGCTCCCTTCACCTGGATTTGGAAATCATGTGTTCAACTCAAATACAAGATTTTCTTCTGGCTCCTACTACAGGACAAATTGAACACCAGAGACCTCCTAACCAGGAAAACATTTCATCTAGATGACAAATCATGTGTGCTATGTATTGACACACCCAATGAGACTATGCGTCACTTGTTCTTCGGTTGTGACTTTAGTCAGATCTTCTGGTGGAGGTTGAGTCAGGAATGGAATTATGATCTTGAGCTGGTGGATATGCTACTCGATGGCCGTACAAGATTTGGACAAGTTTGCTTCAAGGAATATCTAATCATTGGATGCTGGAGCCTATGGAACCACAGGAATAAAATCATTTTTGATGATGAACAACTCGATTTGGATATGTGTATCCACATGTTTAAAGAGACTTTCTTGCTTATTATGCATAGAGCAAAGCCTTCTCTTAAAGAGGGTATGCAACAGTGGCTTGATGCCATGTAATTTTTTACGGAATAGACATCCTTGTAAATGTGTTTTATATAAAATGAAAATCGCAGTAGGGGCTTTCCCTACTGTTTTCCGTCAAAAAAACAAATCCCGTTCAACGCGTTTTCAAAAATCGTTCAAGACCAAATTCCGTTCAACGGGTTTTCAAATATCGTTAATGACAAAATTCAAAATCGTTCGAGACTACATTCCGTTCAACGGTTTTTTTTCAAAAATCGTTCAAGACCAAACTTCGTTCAATGGGTTTTACAAAAATCCTTCGAGACTAAATTCCGTTCAACGGGTTTTTCAAATATCGTTCAAGACCAAATTCCGTTCAACGCGTTTTTCAAAAATCGTTCAAGACCAAATTATGTTCAATGGTTTTTTGAAAATTAGTTCGAGACTAAATTCCGTTCAACGGGTTTTCAAATATCGTTCATGACCAAATTCTGTTCAACGGGTTTTTCAAAAATCGTTCAAGACCAAAATCCGGTCAACGAGTATTTCAAAAATCGTTCAAGACCAAATTACGTTCAACGGGTTTTTTAAACATTGTTCAAGGCCAAATTACGTTCAACGGGTTACCAAATCTTGTTCAACATGTTTTCAAAAATCGTTCCAAAATCCGTTTAAACCAAGTTTTTTTTCAACGAAGTTCTACAAAATCATTCAATACCAAATTCTGTTCAACGGGTCTTTCAAAAATCGTTCAAGACCAAATTACGTTCAACATGTGTTTCAAAAATCGTTCCAAAATCCGTTTAAACCAAGTTTCTGTTCAACGGAGTTTTACAAAATCGTTCAATACCAAATTCTGTTCAACGGGTCTTTCAAAAAATCGTTCAAGACCAAATTACGTTCAACAGGTTTTTTAAAAATCGTTCAATAACAAATTACGTTCAACGGGTTACCAAATCCTGTTCAACATGTTTTCAAAAATCGTTCCAAAATCCGTTTAAACCAAGTTTCTTTTCAACGAAGTTCTACAAAATCGTTCAATACAAAATTCTGTTCAACGGGTATTTCAAAAATCGTTCAAGACCAAATTACGTTCAACGTGTGTTTCAAAAATCGTTCTAAAATCTGTTTAAACCAAGTTTCTGTTCAACGGAGTTTTACAAAATCGTTCAATACCAAATTCTGTTCAACGGGTCTTTCAAAAAATCGTTCAAGACCAAATTACGTTCAACGGGTTACCAAAATCACGTTCAACATGTTTTTCAAAAAACGTGAAAACACAAATTACATTCACGGTTTTAAAAAAATCATTCAATATGTTATCAAAATCTCGAAAAATGGGGTTTTTAAGAAATCGTTCAAAGACAGAATTATGTTCAACGGGGCTTTAAAAAATGGTTCAATACCGGGATATGTTCAAATAGTTTTTCCAAAAATCGTTCAAAAATTTACTGTTTGTACAAGAAATATGGTTACGGTTTAAAAAATGTTCATGCGTGACGAAATAAACACATTTTCCATTGGCAATGTATTTATTCAATGTTGAAATCGTTCAATTTACAGAAATGTTCTTTCTGAAAAATCGTTTTTACAAAAATTTCGAATTACAAAAAAGGTTAGCGGGGTTCAGAAATATGTGCATCTTTTTTAAAAAGTTCATGCTTTTAAAAAAGTTAAAAACATAAAATAAAATAGAAATGAGCTAATATTCAATTTTTGCTTTGGCAATGTTTTTCTCAACGCTGGACGGGAATCACTATTGGCCTAAAAAGTGCAGATAGCCACACGTATTACAAATCGGGGAAAAAAATCAGCGAAACAGGACGTACACAAAAGAAACAGGCAACAGAACATGCATGCTTCTCCCATCAGAACTAGTGGGCCGAACCCAATTTCGTCAAGGGGTACGCGGAACGGAAGTTGCGCCCACGTGACGCGTGAACTAGGAGCTCCCTCTATTGGCATCCACGGGTGCGCGCGATTTTTCACTTTCGGGAGCTTGGGCGTGTGGTTTTGGGCCCAATTGCTTTGGGGAAGGGCCACGCACTGAATATGTAAGTTTTTTATTCTAAAAAAATCTCAATGAATTTGAATTTTTATAATTACGACACTTTATTGGCAAACTCAAATCATCACAAAGTTTGGAATCTGGCGCTGAGAAGTCGGTGGCATTGTACCCCACCCCCCACCCCCCGCCGTAGAAGGCGAGATCGTCGGGACCTTTGGACAACCATGATACAGGTGTCTTGGGCGACATCTGATCGACATTGTGTTCAACAACGCGTGGCCCTACCATAGGACGGTTAGTCTGATGATCCCATCCGAAGCGGAGTTGTAGAAGCTAGCAGGCCTTTTTGTTTGGGAGGCGTTTGGATTCCGTCTCGGACGCCGGAGTGGTTACTGATGGGAGATTAGGCTTTAGATACGGGGAGTTGACACTCCTTGTTCCAGCGTTGTAACCGTTTATACAGTGTTGTAAACCTGGCGCTTGGCATCACTTCTATAAATCTGATACATTTTTCAGGCTGGATTCTCGAAAAAAAATCCAGAATATAATTTCTAAAAATTGCAAAAATATGCCTTCATTATATGGATCTTCAGAGCAAAATATGGTCTCTTGGCACGCTCTTTCCCGATTGTATGAAGACTCACATAAGCAATCAATGCATTTTCTGCTACCAATTTGTCGGGAACAAAGGCACTATGCTCCGAAATCACGATCGGCAAGATTAGTTTCGGACGGTTGGGTAGAACTTTTGATACAATTTTGTAAATATTCCATAAGTTGATAGGTCGGAAATTTTGGAGATGATCATGGTTTGATACCTTGGAAACTTGGGCAGTGACAGTCAGTCACGAAAACTTGCAGGAGTTTCTTCTCCGCCCCTTACAGCAAATATTATCCTTCAACATCTCCTAGTGCGTCCCATAAAATAGAGCAAGAACAGTAGAACACCATCTCCATCTAGGTGTCAAGTACGTATTTCACATATTTTTTGACCGTAATGTTAGAGTATATTTGTGATATATGGTAGAGATATGATTTGTTTCTTGTCTTGTACTCCATGATCTCTCTCGGGGGCCACGCCGCCCGTACCTAGGGTTCGTCCGCCGTTCGTGTTGATCGGCTGCCCTACAGTCTTTTTTCCGGTCTCTTGATCCGGTTTTTCTCTCTCCCGCCGGTCGTTTTTGAACCGGCGTTTCTTTTTTGGTTTTTCGATCTAAAGATCGGTTTGCGTCGCCCACCGCTCGTCGTCTTCTTGCGCCTCTACTCCGACAACGGCATCGACCTGCACAGGCCCACTCCTCGACAGCCGGCTATCGCGGCCGACTTGCTGGCGCCGACTCCGCATCGGCCGGCTCCTTCAAGCCGGCTATCGCGGCCGACTCGCCAGCGCCGACTCCGCACCGACCGGCTTGTCTCCACCGACCGCGCGGCAAGACCGGACGTGCTGTCCACGGGACGCATCGACGCGTCGCCGCCGGCTTCCCTCGCCTGCACGGTCTCCATCGCCGGTTCGTCTTCGCCGTCATCAACCGGGACTTCACCGACAACGTCGCCATCGACTCCGATCTGCGCGTCGTCCCCGCCATGGCGCGTACAGCGCAGCGTCGGTCTGATCAACCGATCGCGCCTGTCTACGCCACGCACGTCCCCGAGCACGCGCCTAACACCGATATGAGCTGCAGGCTGCCGCCGCGTCGCCCCTTCAGGCCTCGCCGCCGCCGCCTTTGGTCTATGTTGCCGGCTGCCAATGCGCCTTCCCAGGCGTGTACGCCGGCGGCGGCACCCGCCGTCGCCCCGACCCGTGCGCTGCTGCTGCGTCGCCCCTTCGGGCCATAGCACCGCGGCACGCTGTCCACTCCGCCGTCCCCGCGCGCCGACTTCCATATGGTATGCGCCACGCCGCTTCCCTTGGCGCGGGAACACCACCGTCCGCGCATGTTCTTCGTCACGCCGCCGGGTTCTTCCTCGCCTACTTCGAGTAACGCCGCCGCCGTTCTACAGGTAACCTGTATGGCCACTCTGGCCGTCGCAGGTCCCGCCGATCACACCTTGTCCAGGCGTACAGCCTGGCCACTCCAGGCCACCGCTGACTTCGCCGCCTTCTACGTCTTCGTCCACCACGACACCGTCGCCAGCATCATCTTCTCGTCCCCGACTACGTCTACTCCGACAACCGCGGACGACATCGGCACCTTCTCCCCCACGCCGATTGGCGCCGCAACCGTCGTCGAGTCCTCCTCTGCTAGTCCCTCTAACACTGGCGTATGGTTCATGGTGGTCCCTGCCCCCGCACGCACGATACTGGCAACACTGGTGCGTGCCTTCGTCCCCGACGTGTCCCCGAGTCTGGCAAGCTCGGGTCGGTGCCTCGGTGCCTCGTCTTCATCGGCTTCGACAACGTCCTCGGCATCGACTCCCTCCTCTATGACTGCCTCGACTACGTCACCGAGTTCTTCTATGCGTACTCGGCTCTGGCAAAGCCGGAGTATGCCTTCGTCCCCGACGTGTGCCTTGTTCTGGCAAAACTATGGCTGCACCTCGTCCTCGACGGTTCGTACTGCGTCGTCTCCGGCATCGGCATCCTCGACGACTGCCTCGACGCGTCTCCGTCCTCTTCATGCGCCCTATGCGTCCGCGGCTTCATATGCGTCTACCTCGACACCGGCAACACGACCACGACATCGACCATGGCGACCACTCGAACGGCTACCCCGACCAAGGCTGCACCGCCCAACGCTCTCAGCTCCCTCGACATCGGCACAAAGGGCTATCACCTCGCTTGAGCTCCTCATCAGCTTTCTCTACAATCTGAGCATCGGCGCCGCAACACCGTCCACGACGTTCCCGCTCCTACTGCGGGGGGATGTCAGCCCACTGAATTCTACTTCGGTTTCTCTCCAATCTGACCGTCCACGACGTTCCAGTTGTTCACGACGCTACCGCTACGACTGCGGGGATGTTAGACTATATTTGTGATACGGAAAGATATGGTAGAGATAGGATTTGTTTCTTGTCTTGTACTCCAAGTCGGTCCCTTGTACTCCTATATATACTCGCACATGAGGCTCGATAATACATCCATCATATTCCGACAATCTCATAATTCTACACGTAACACAACAAATGAACAAACGATGAAACAAGAACGGAAGAAAAGAACTAAAAATACCATGCGCGCACAGCACGCGTACTAGAAATATAGGCCACCGGCGCTACTTCTCGACGACCACGGCGAACAACGCCGCGGCCTTTGCACCGGCTTCCACCCCTCTGACGGCGCCGGCGATGCACGGCTCCGCCGAAAGGATGAGCGCGAGGCAGACGACGGCGGGCGTGCAGGCGAGCATGAGGCCGACAGGCACCATCCAGAGCTGGCTGTTGGACGGGTGGAACGCCACGGACCACCACGCCAACAGTGACGCGCCGGTCACCGCGGCGGCCACCATACACGTGTCCACGGCCACCGACGCTGCCTCGCGGGACACCGCTACCCGCTGCTCTTCCCGGTGGAGGTGGTGGACATCCATGGCCGCCGACGTCCTTGACCTGAGATCTCGCGTTTGCATGCCTGCATGGTTTTGTGCTAGAGTTGAGTTGTGGTTTGTCAAGCTCTGCAGGGCTTGTATTAAACTTTTGGTAGCTTATTCCGTTGCGCTTCGTGCTGATAGCTGAGTATGCTGGTTCATCGTTGGCGAGGGGATGATGCACATGTTATTTCAGTTTTTGAAGGCTGCGTTGAGTCATGGGCAAATCAAGTTTGATAGATATACTATGTTAAAAGAAAATTGGACAGAGACACGTAAAATTTACAATACTTTTTTTTTTGCTTTTCCATGCTGCCACTCAGGATAGGTTAAATGGCCTAATGATTGGGTCTCTCTAGCGTTCAGTCGAATGCTTAATTCTCATTCACATGACGTCATCAATCCCAGTTGCAAGTCAAGTTGCAACTCATGATTAGCACGAATCACGAAGCAAATCAAATGGTCCGAACCAGTTGCAAGTCCACTTGCAACTCAGTCGAATGAGAATTAACTTAATTCTCAATCGCATGACGTCATCAAATCCTAGTTGCAAGTTGACTTGCAACTGATGCACGAATCACGAAGCAAATCAAATGGTCCGGAACAGTTGCAAGTCCACTTGCAACTGATGACGTCGTGCGATTGAGAACTAAGCTAATTCTTATTCGATTGAGAATTAGCAAAACCTCTAATGATTCATGTGAATCAATTCAGTACTAGAAATCTGAATATATGCGCTGTCAGAAAAAATGTGAATATTTCTATAGCAAACAAAACCACCAGAAATATGTGGAACATCAAGAACAATGACCAGCGTCTAGAATATTATTCTGCTACTACGGTAAGGAGCAGATCTTTTCATTAACATGATAGTTATATTTTCTAGGTGTACATAATCTTTTTATTTTTCACATGATAGTTATGTGAAAAGTTATGTGATAGTTATGTGAAAAGTTATGTTTATTTTGCATTTTGGCAGAAATTTGCCACAAAAAATTCACACGTTCTGAGACAAAGTTTATGGTCCAATAATTTTATTTATAGAACTGGGCCAATAACTTTTAGTATAATAAAGGAAGGAAAGGCCACTATTTTTTATCTAAATTAGGGCCCAAGCTAGTCAATATCGTGATAAAACCCAAGTCACAACCAACATATCTTTCCACCACTTCCTCTGCATAGAGTCGAGTGTGAGTACCCAACGCGGCGATACCACACCTAGTTGGATCTCCACCAACTATCATGACCATCAAATTTGCATCCAACGGACGATATTATTCCTACTAATTCATGAAGTGAAAAAAAATCATGGTAATGCGTGGTTTTAATTTTTTTTGTCGATGCATGTCCAACAATTTCTTGTTAGTACATGAATCTAAAAAATAAATTACATAAATCCACAAATTATTTATAATGCATTGATATTTGAAAAATTATTGATAATTTGTGTCGTCGTATCGGCATCGTAGATAGGAGACGGGGGTCCTCTAGCCGAGGGTGAACCGAGGGGGTGAAGGGGAGCGTCGTCGAGGTCGGGATTGTACACCCAGCTTCAGATCTCGCAGTGGTGGCGAGACCCTACGTGCTGCTATAGTTCACTATAAGGCGATAGCCGTGAACAGGTTACAATGAGTATGGTTGCGTATGAAGGTATGCCCTAAGGGCGTCCTGAGGTCCGGCTTATATAGGCGGCCGGACCTAGGGTTACAAGGGACCAACGTGTCCGGCAAGACTACAAAGTCCTAAACCTAACCGGCAAGTCACCGCCTTCCGTCTTGGTCTTGGCGGCATCATGGGCTTCAGTCTTGGGCCTCCGTCTTGCCATCCTCCGTCCGCCTTGTCCGCCGGCTAACTGGGCCGCCCGGCAGGCAAAAGCCTTCGCCACCACTTTGGGCCACCCTGGACTAGTCGGATTGATCCATGTCAGAGATACCCCCAGCTGGTTTATCCCCAACAATTTGTGTACGGATCGTAAAGCTATTGGACGTCCCAGATAAACGGGGGAGATCCAACTAGGTGTGGAGTTACATTTTTTGTGAGTACCATTACGAAAAGACCAACCTTTCCAAAGGCCTAGCAGGTGCAATGCGAGTCATTCTTGTGCGACAGGGAGGATGCGTGTATCCCCAAGCTTTGTGGCTATGACTCATTTAGCACGTTTGCATTGTTTGGTTTGATTGCTGATTCCTGACAGCAACCGGTTCGATGCAACTACTTCGATCGTTTGTGCCGTCTATAGATAAATATATTTTTGTTTCCACTTTTTTCTTTTCTATTTTCTTTTCTTATTTAACATATAAATAACAACATTTATGAACTAAAAAATGTTCATGAATTCAAAACATTCACAAATTTTAAAGAAAGTTCATGAATTTGAAAATGTTCACGAATTGTAAAAATGTTTGTGCATTTGATTTTTTTTTATGAATTAGAAAGCTTCTTCATTTATTAAAATATTCAAAAATCTGATAAAAAGTTCTTGAATTTAAAAAATGCCTATGAATTTGAATTTATTCATGAATCGAAATGATGATCACGGTTTAAAATGTTTGTGGGTCTAAAAAAATGTTCATGAATTTTAGAACGTTAATGAATTTGAAAATGTTCACAAAATTGAAAAATGATGATGAATTTCATAACAAATAGAAAAAAAGAGAAACTGGAAAAGAGAAAAAACAAACAAAAAGGAAACAAAAAATAAAAAATAAATCTAATCTCCACTACTTATAAAAGAGCCAACTTTAGTTTCGCTACAGCCACCCAGACGAACTGTACACAGGTCGATCTGAACCATCAGATCCAGCCCACTAAAACGGATCAAACGACACAGATCAAATCTGCCCAAAGCAATGCCCCAGATTAATCCTGTCGACCTGCAGAGAAATTTCCTGCCACGTTCCCCGCCCCACGTCCGCGTACCCTCCAGCGCAACCAACGCACGTCTCGAGACCGAGCTTTAGCTCGAGTAGCCTGGGTTGCTGGTGAGCACCCAACCCGCCAGAGTTCGTCTCCGCGCTGGAGCGAATTTCTGTGCGTCTCACCGGCGAGGTGCCTTTTATCGTCCACGTGCCACCGGCGAGGTCGACGTGCCCGTCGGTCCCGGAGCGCTGGTCTTCGGATAGGTCTCTCAGGACGTATTAGGGATATAGGTTGTAGGTTTTGTTTAGACATATAGGTGGGGTGTGTGTGTGTGGTGTGTGTGCGTGTGGTGTGCGTACCTGTATGTCCGATCAGATACTACAACTTGTACTCTTGAGAGGCTTTCAAAAAAAAAAACCAACGCACGTCTCGATCCCCTTTTGCTCTGTGCTCCTCCTCCATCCCTGCCGCCGCCACTCCCTGCCGGTGACCCTGCCGTCCACACCCACTGCCCTCGACGCTCACCGGCGACCCAGCACACCTGGCTCCCTCCGTTCCTCGGTTCCCCTCAAACCCTGCCGGCACATCGCTTGGCTGGGAGGCGGCAAAGCGGGATGAGGGCGCTTGGCTGCGGAAGCGAGGGAGCGCGGCGGCCTCTCTGGCCGGCTTCCTGCTCCTGCCGGCACATCGCCCCCTGCGCCTGCCGCATCGTCCCATGCATGCGGCCGAGGGGCAGGCGGTCGAGGACGGCCACGGCCACCACAAGGGCCTGCACGCGGGTGCCTTGCACGCCGCCACACAACCCCGCGTGCATCTCGCCCCATCCATTGGCCGTCGCCCCAGCCTGGGAAGCTCGACCCACATCCTCCAGCCCCCCGGGCTTGCAGCAGCGGACACGGGGAGAGGAGACCGGCGCTCTAGCCACAATAGCAGGTGCCCAACACCATCTTCGTGTATTAGCATTCGGGTCAGTCCAATTTCCCTGCCATGGCCGACCTTTTCACCTCAACCATATCTTGTTTTTCTGCGCAAAAATGGAATCCCCATGCTTCCTTGATCGCAAATATATCTTCAGTTGCTGCTGTCGAGTCTTGCCGACAACTCAGTCATCGATGTTTGTAGCAGCTAGAATACTCTGCTTTGTTGAACCTGAACCGAGTCTTCAGTTCGTTCTGAAGCTTTCTGTTAAAAGCTAGCTAGCATCTCCCTTCCTCTTTAAGCCAAATCAAGTAAAACACCACATGACAAATCTAAGTCTATCCCATAATGAACGTTGTTCTGCAAGTTTCAGCCTAGCGCCACAAATCTAAATGTACCAAAACCTGAACTCTGTTCTTCTTCATACAGTTCAAGTTTCAGAATTTCTTACATTTTGTTCTTGCTTGAATTTTCTGAGCTAGAAACTTATTTGTCGCTTGGTTGTTGTGTTACAATCGGACACACTAACGACGAGTGTATGTACGAGGAAGCAGTGTAAGGTGAAGAAAACTCACAACAAGAAGAACAGAACGAGCGCAGCATTGGAGGCAAGTCACTGTTATTGATCATCTCCAACCCACATGCCATATAAGATAAATATTTACTAGCTTAGCTATTTATTTTCCTGCATGATATTTAACTATCGTATTATTTTTGAATGACATGCAATTTAGTTATTGCCTAATATCAATGAGCCTGGTTGCTTCCATTACCTTGAAACCTAGGAGTAATATCACTTGCGAGTAATTTAGTAATGAGGGCTGTGTTATAAATAATTTTGCTAGATTAAATCTTGGAGCATGAAGTTTTAAAAAAAAAATTGCCGACGGTTGGGGACAGAGATTATGGGCCTCCGCAACACGCATTTCCCCGGCGGCTCGGAGCCCCCACTGTCCCTCCTTGTGTTTAGTGGCTCTGTTTTGTTTCCTGCATCAGAATCCTGCACTTCTATGCATATCACGTATGTAATAGCAACTGTACTCTTTTGGGTGGTTCTAGGTTGCAGTAAGGAAGGACGAGTAGACGCTGAAGCTGCACCATATACAGTGGGAACCTTTCAGGGATATCACGGACAGGGAGATGGATGATCTGTTCAACAAGGTTGGCATTTTAGTTCCATTTTACGCTCCCCGTTCATCTTGAAAATATGGAAATAATGACACCCTAGACTGTAAACTACTTAGGATCGCGGTTGTACTTACTGAATTGTTTTTGAAGCTTATACACTGCCGCTTATGGAGTCAGTACACATTAATGTCTTGGATATATCCCATTTACTTTTCTGTTTCGCTGGCTACCACACCTCCTTGAGATCAACCTCTAATGCTTAAAGGTAGGAATGCGCTGGATGATTGTACAACAGCTTAAACAATACAGTCAGTACCACCAGTATGATCAATATTATTTTTATTTTTTTATAAAATCAAGGAACGTGTCTTGTAAAAAGGTGCCATTCAACTGAATCACAAGATGTCTCTTGTAGAGACGTGCGTGCACGTGCAAAGCTACTAGTAGGGGAAAAGAAACAAAAAAATCAGAAAAAACAGAACCTTAAAAGGGGGGTGCGCCAGCAATTTGGGAACCATCTGCTCGTCTCGAACGGAAAAATTGCAGCCGACGCAGGCAAGGAAATAATGGGCGGGTCCAAATGTATCCGCGGGGAAAAGATGGTACGGGTGAACCCACTATTTGACGCAAGAGGCGTCAAGTAGGATTGGCCTTCACAACGGGCGTCATATAGAATTTCCTCAAAACTGCTCCTGGTGAGCCCAGGTAAAGCCCATGCGGGAAGCCCAATGATAATTCTGCACGAACTCGGCTCCGTGAAACTCCACAAAGCTGCTCGGATCTCCATCCATCCAGAGCTAGCGCCGATGCTACCATGGACGGAATTTCCTTCCAGGCCCCCGCCGCCGGCGGCCGCTTCTCGGCATCGGTTATCCTCCAAAGAGAGGCCCACTTCGGCGACAACAAGGGCAGGAACGCCACTACCGCTGAAGCCATGACGATCACCGGCCAGATCGTCGGGGTCACCTTCCACCTCGCCTATCCTCCGGCCGTCTCCTACTTCTGCGTCCACGGCCCCGGACTCGGGCGCGAGGATTTCAAACGCGTGCCCGAGGTCGTATCCTCTGAGAAAGACCTCGTCCTCCTCCGCATGACCCGCACATCCGGCCCCCGAATTCCGAGCAGAAAAGATGGATATCCTGATAATGTGCTCGCAGAGTACTTCATCTATAAGGCTGCCCGCGGCAAGCCAACGCTAAGAATGATCGTGCCTCCAGGCACTAATGGATATGCTCATTCTATCTGCATCTTGCCCCTTGACGATTTGGACGGGGAATTCCTCCTTGCCGATCTCGTCGGGACGTGTTCCTGCATGGAATATCAGCTCTATGTCTTCTTGTCTGAGACGGGCGAGTGGATCTATCGCGGGCGGTTTGAGCTCGAAAAACCTTCCGATGTCAACTATAACGATGTGCCCGTGCGCACAGACAGGGTGATCGCGCTTGGAGGAGGCAATGTAGGATGGGTCGACCTGTGGCGGGGCATCAAGGTCTGCAATGTGCTTGACAAGGAACCCGTCCTCCATTTCATCCCACTGCCAATGCTGAATTCGACCAGGGCCGTAGTGGCAACTCGAAGCGGATCCGGGATGTCGTCGTCTGCGATGGTTTCATCAAGTTTGTAGAAATAGATTGCCGTTTCAGGCAGGTTCTTGGTATCGACAATAGCAAAAAGACCTGCAAGAAGATGACCAATGATCTTGACAACACAGATATCATACACGATTCCGAGATTCTCATCCGCAATTACCACCGTGTGGAACCTGTTCCTGTCCCTGATGGTTGGAAGATTCGAACATGTTACAGGCACACTACTTGGGACTACTGGCGCAAGGGCCACATTGTTGATGTTGATGACTTGTATGACTCTATGCATGAGCTATCGGATGGTAGTGCTGGAAAATGGGCACTGAAGGACCTGGCAACAGCTTACCCGACCCTGAGTACTGTTCCTGATGACGATGTTGTTTGCCTCATGTCCAAGGTGAAGTCTGATGACACAAAGGCGTGGATGATTGGTCTTCAGCTTAGAAAGAAGACGCTGGAAATAGTTAAACCGTATTCTGCTAGTTATTTCCGATGGCCCAATTTCCTTGCATGTACATTTTCTGAATACCTGAATTGAACTCCAAACCAAGTTTTTGTACCATGAACTTATCCAAAAAATTCTACAGATTTTATTTTTTCCAAGTTTTCAACTATTTATTTCACCCGACATCTTTGCTTTATGTCATACCTTAACGTCAGGTGCCTTGGAGGGCATCTCTGCACCAAAAGGGCCCAAACTTTCTGCTGAATACTCTACATTTCTACTGAAATTCCTATTTCCTTTTGCCTGAACAGTTGAGATTTCCTTTTGCCATGCGAAAAAAATTAGGTGCACCCAAATATATCGATGATGTGCTTATTAGTTTGTTCTTCAGTGAAGGATATTATTGTGCTCTCAGGAACCAATTTGCATTCCTATTAGTGTTCATTTGGGTAGCAGGATATCTTGGTTTGTCATATAGTATACCTACGTCAAACCTACTTTCAGGTTACATATTGCCATGTTTTGTCCTAGCTTCCTCTTTATGGCTGGTGTAAAATACATTCATTTAATTTGTGGGTTGTCATGTTACTGAAGAGCAGGTGTAAATAATCGGAACTTGACAGGTCCCCCAACCTCCCGCGTCGCTCCCGCGAGCGACGGGGAGGAACCCTAGCGCGCCGCCGGGCGAGGCTCCCATCCAGCCCTCCCTGCTCCTCGCCGTCGCCGGTGCGCGCTGCCGGGCAAAGCCCGGTGGCGTCGGCGGCGGCGGGGCTTTCTTCTCCCCTTCTCTCGGTGGTGGACGGCGCGGGCCGGCAGCGCTGGGACGAGGCGTCGTGCTGGCGAAGGGCGCGGCGGCGCGGAGGTGGGCGCTGGCGGCGGAGGTCGTGAGGGTCGGCCTTAGGCGTGGAGGGCCTCGCGGTGGTGCTGGTGGAGGTCAGGGGCGGCGGCGCCTCGATCTGGCTCGGCCTAGATCTGGCGGCCGGTGGCCGGCGCCGTTCACCTCCGGTCTGCAGGGCGGCGTCCCTGGGCGGAGCGGTGGACCTCGGCCGGCTTGGCTTCGTCCTCCTTCTCATAAAGGTACGGGCTTGGCGGTGCTTTCCGGCGGCTTTGAGCTGCAGGACAAGCGGTGAACCGACCCGGGTGCTGGCGGCGAGACACATCGGCGATACTGGCGGTGGCAGCGGTGGTGGTGAGACGTGGTCGTCGGCAGGAGGGCAGCGGCGGCGGCCCCCATGCTGCAGCGTGGCGGCGGAGGCTTTACGGGCCCGATCTGGGCCCGGCCGGGCCTGTCGAGGCCTGGTGTGCTCCTGCTGCCGCGTCGGTCTGCAACCGTCTCTGACGGTGAAGGATGGTCTCCTCTCTGTGGCTGCGGTGAGGTCGGTGGCCGGACCCGGGCCTGACGGGCCTAGGTCTAGCTGCCGACGTGCGGGGTGCGACCAGCGGGTGATACGGAGGTGCCGTGTCTGCCTGCCCATTGCATCTCTGCTGCTCTCTTACTACATGACCTAGTGCTCGCCTACCCCCTCCGCTTTGTCGGTCTCGCGGTGTCTCTCTCAAGCCATGGGCTCGTGTTCGTTGACGGGGTGGCGGCCCCGACGGTGGTGGTGAGAGACTTGTGCTCGTGGGCGGAGCTCAGGTCTTGGGTGCGGGCCGGTTGTCTTGGCCGTGCGGGCGGCCTGGTGGCTGGTGTTCAGCGTTAGGTGGAGTGTATTTGCTAGGTGAAGACCTTGTCTGGTTTTGACTAGGCCGACGGCTTCCTGAAGGCGTCGTCGTGGTTAACCTCTATCCTTCGTGCAACTCCGGGTGAAAACCTTGACCCTTTGGATCAGGCGGTGGCGGCAGTCTTGTGTCGTTCCCTTCGTGAAGGCGCCGTCTTGGAGTTCACCTTTCGCCGAACGAGGCATCGTCTCCTTTTGGAGTGGCGACGCTTTTCTTTAGCACCTTTGTATCTTGCCTTGGGTGCGTGTGGTGTGGTGTGGTGTGGTGTGAGTTGTACGCGAAAGTTGGGTTGTTGCTTTATTTATAAAGCGGGGCGAAAGCCTATTTCGAGGAGGTTGTCATGTTACCTTCTTAGGAGTAGCTGAGGTCGATCTGATTTTGCTGTCTATGGACTATGCTATTTCCTACTGCCAATGCACACATTCTATCGTGTAAAATTATATCACCTGGATGACCCGTTGTTTTCTTAGAATCTCAGTTGACTGTTCTTTATGGCTGCACGGGGTCATGGACAAATCAAGTTGAATAGATACAGCTTTTACAGTGCTGATTTTTCTGTTTATTTGTAGGTTCTAGCTACTCATTGAATTGTGTATGCATCTTTTAACACACAACCCAGTTTGCCAAAAGAAAAGCTAATTAACACAAAGAGTGTTTAATATTAGAATTTAATAACTCTGAATGTCTAGCCTCATCTGAAGCCAAATAAGTGAACATAAATTAGGTTGTTTAGGTGAATTATGTAGGAATCTGTTTTTCCAAGAGAGAGAGAAGATGAGAGATAAAGACACACACACTACGGGAGAAAGCCAGTGGTCTTTGTCGTGTGCTGGATATCGGAAACCTACTAAGATAATGACACCTAATACGTTACATTGTACTTCTCAACGAAAGTGAAAACATGAGGTTAATTATCCTCCAAAAGTAAGAAAAGGAAGTACTCGAGAAAAGGCCGTGAGTCTTACTGGCTAGCACATGAGGTGGTAAGCTAGCCAGCCAGGGTTCGAGCCTCACTTCTATCTATTAAAATCTTGTCCCTAGTTCCTCCTAGGACAAGCTCATTTTTTTTTAGAAAAGGAAGTACTCCTACAGGATATCCATAGCCAATACTATAACCCAAAGTGCATCATAGAAAACATTCATATATGATTTCCATTCCTACAGAAAATCCTTTGTTTTAAATGGAGCCTATTATATGATGTGTTCCACTAGCACCAAAAGTAAAAAAATTAACATTAAAAGTATACTTTCGTGTAAAAAATCATCAAAACAAATCTAGATGTGATCGAATTTAAAACATATCAACTTTAAATTTGTTCATAATTCGAATGAACGGTTAAAATTATATTATATTTTTTATTTTTAAGTGCAAATTATTTTCAACCAGTAAAAAAATCATGAGGCTCCCGATCTATCCCATATCTGCCCATAGGATATTAGTTTTGTTTCAGTAAAAAAGAGAGTAAACCAAAACACTTCATTTTGTTTTGAGAAACAACCAAAACACTTTAAGAAATGGAAATATTAGCAGGACAAAGAAAGCCCACAATGTAAGAGAGCCCAATTACTTGTCAGTATCGGCCCAAACACCCCCACTGCGCGACCTCGGGTCCTTGTCGCCGGAACAACACCTCTCCACAAACCACCGTGCCAGCGCCACCGCTTCCGGATCCCACCGCGCCGGGGGATCAATCCGGCCGATGGGGGTGGTGATCGAGAGGGAGGAGTGGGCGCTCAGCCCCCTCGCCTACCCGCTGCTCTCCGCCGCCTCACTCGCCGCCGTCCTCCTCCTCCCCTACTTCTCCCGGTCGCACTCCGCCGTCGTCACCCCGTCGTCTCCCTCCCCCTTTGACGTTGGCGCCACCCCCTTCATTCGCTTCCGCCGCGCCTTCCTCCTCCTCTTCTCCCTTGCATCCGGTAAGCACCATCCTGAATCCCCTACACTTTTAGAGTTAGCAGCGAAGGGGACTCTAATGACGGTTGTTGTTGCTGTGTAGTGGTGGAGGGGATCCAATTTGTGTTCGGGGAGGCTGAGTATGTGCGATGCGGGTTTGGTAGGGAGCAGATGGCCGCACGCCTTGCGGCGGCCACGGTGGCCGCGCTCTTTCTTGGCGGTGCCTCTGGCATTGTCTCTGACAAACTGTGAGTTTTTTCTAAAATAGATCGTGAGTTCTCGTCGTTAGATGGTGGGACGTTTTGTGTGAATTGTTCAAAACCTTCATTTTTTACTACAAACTACACAGCACTGCAGTTCAAAACACTCCCAATCAGATTCCAGTGTTTGAACCGAATTTAATTCCCCATTTTTATCTTAGTAGGTGCCTGTTTGCATGCACCCGTCTGAAATGCTAGTTTCAATATGATCAATTAGGCTGGCTAATTCCATATTATCTATTTGATCAATGTCCATACTAAAGCTATGTTTGTTCATTTATGCCTCAGCTCACAAAAGCTTTTGGAATGAGCTATAATATAACTATATAAGTAACCTGTTTATAAATAAACACATCCCTTTAGCACTAAGTTTGCTATGTATTCATTCTCCTTTAAAATGTTTCTTCCAACTAATATGGTTTGTACAATGCTATACAAATAGTAAATACTTAAAAGCCCCAGGATTAGATTTTGATGATGTGAAGTGTTGGTCACACTACCAAGGACAATCTATAACTCGGTATAATTAAGTGTTTGTATATTGTGCCTCTGGATATATTTCTGTTCCATGAGTTGGTCCGTGGTAATATAATTTGATATTATGTTATGCTTTTGTATATGAGCATCTCTGTAGATTTAAGGTCCATCAATTGCACTTAGTTCTTGTTTCTGTCAGTTAATATTGCGTTAAATGAGAGTTTGTTTTCTCCTTCTTATCGGTGTAATATTTTGTTTACTAATGTTCGTAGAGGACCACAGCGTGCTTGCATATTTTACTGGATGCTTCAGCTTGCGGTGGGTGCCATCAAAAGTTTCAGTGGGCTTCGTTGTGCATGGATCAACAATTTCATTTTGGCTCTTGCGTCTTCAATGTTCTCCTTCTGTTTTGAGACGTGGATTGTGCTGGAGCATGAGAAGGTTTTGTGTTTTCTTGAACATCTTTTGTTGCTACTGCCTTCTTCAATGTTATCCCAGGTTTAACCGTTTTATCCTGAATTTTCAGCAAGGCCAGAAGCAAGATTCGCTGTTTGATACCTTTTGGCTGATGACGTTCTTTGAATCAGTATCCCTAGTTGGAAGTCAGGGAATCACAAACTCATTGCTTGATGATGATGACAAAGGAATCTTGCTTCCCTACTTGTTTGCAGCCTTAGTGTCAATAATAGGAATGCTGTATATCAGAAAAGCACCAATTACAGTACAACTCAGCATGCATCTGTCATTGGAAGCTACCAAAAATCATTTTTTGCTCATGTCCTCAGAGGTGAGTGGTGAGTATACCATCTTGTCTGTTTTTCCACGATTTCTGTATCTTTTCTGTTAATGAATCATTAATTCTGTCACAAAGCAATGCCCATGAATATCTAAAGGATGAAGCAGATAGAGATATAAAATTGGCTATCCTAGTTTCGTGGCTTTGCATTTGAGACTATTGAGATTTATTTATTGTTGACAATCTGATATGGGTTTCTCGAACTATGCTCACATTAGGAGTTGTCATCGTTCAGTAAGAAAGTTGCACTGAACTTGTGATTTGATCAATGTAATCTATGAAGTCAAACTTTTTGGTGCTTACATTTCATTTTCTGCTTATTTCAGACAAAAGAGTGCTGATTTTGGTCTTAGCTCAAGCAAGTGTCCAGTTCTCTTTATCAGCCTTTTGGTTCCTCTGGGCACCAACAATAGTGGTATGAGGTGTACCAGTAAAATTCTGCTATCCTTCCTTATGTGGTTCTGTTTGACTAGGGTTTTGATTGAAGACTGAAGTCATGCTTATACACTCATAGATCTGTTACTATAACAGGCCGACGGAAGGGATGCTCCGCTGTCACTAATCTACCCATGTTTCCTGGTCTCGAGAATGGTTGGAAGTGCTGCTTTTCCTTGGTTTTATGGAGCCATGGCTCCTCTCCAGAATGAGGATAGCCTGACAATAGCATACATTGGCGCTGGGCTTTCTTTGTCAATTGTGGCTTATGATTACCAGGTATATACCATAATACCCATGTATCTGCAAGGCAAGATGCATATACCATATAATGTTTGTGCCATGAGTCTAACGGGCCTTGTTTCCTTGAACAGGAGATTGGGACACTGGTGATACTATTCTGCGTCTTCCATGCATGTGTGGGCTTTATTCTACCTTCACTAGCGAGATTTAGGACAATGTAAGTGGAACTATGTAAATCAAATTTAAGTTGAAGTCACTTGTTAAGGCTTTCTGCTTACATGGCTGACACTGCTGAAGGTACCTGCCGAACGAACTACGTGGGGGCATGATGAGCTTTTCGCTAGCTCTGGCAAATACACCTATCTTCATCTTCCTAATGCAGGTAGCCAACATCTCTTAGCAGTAATCGCTAATGTGCCTGCATGTTCACACAGTGGTTCAAAGCATTCCTTTTCCTTTTTATCTGCAGGGTGCCTACCACCGAAACATCGCCAATTCAACCATTCTAGGCCTTGCAGCATGTGGCCTTTTGTCAGCTGGGGGCTGCATTCATATGCTAAGGCGCTGGAGAAAACACACCCGCCAAAACGCACGCAGCCTGTAGGATGGACTACGCAACAAGCTTTAGAGGTGTTCTGTTTGTAGCATACTGGGTTGCCGCATTTTTTCTGGGCTTTCGGCCATTGGATCCTCACGGTGAACATTGGACTATGCGCTGATCAGTGGTGCAGCATATCAGAAAGTAGGAGTTATATGGTGCGGTTGCTGTTAAGAAAAAATAGATTGTTCAGTCGAGGGCTAACACACCCTGTAGACATGTACAGAGGCTGCATTTTTTGCCACATACTATGGTGATTCTACGATACAACGTTCTACCCGTGTGCCTTGTAAAGACCACTGCTTGTATTTTTGCCTCCATCTCCCTGTATACCTGAGGCTGCCGATTTTTGGTTCATGCTGTCCCTGCATCTTTTCACCACCGAACTGTCAACTGCGCAGTGAATCGTACTAACCGAGAATCTTTGATTTCCATTCGAGGTTGTCTTGGTCGGCTAGCACTAGAAAAATGTAAATGAGAATCGGATCTTCTCGTCCCCAGCCCCTATGAAGATCTGAAGATATTGTCCTGTACGCAGAAGCATTTGTTTAAGTCTCGCAGATCACCCTATCTTCCTCTGTCCACGACAAGAGATTATCTCCATCTACTTTTGTTCCCGTCCAGGAGTTGCAGTGTTTGTTGCCCGTTTGAAACACTTAAATTTGGAGAGAAATCAATTCAGTTCCACCGACAGCACCAAATATCACCTTATTTTCTCACACAAGAAACCAGACGCGCGAGATGTCGACGTCGTACCATCGTGAAGAGTCGTGTGAAAGGGAAGAGAATCCAACGTGGTACTCCCTCCGATTCATAATAAGTGTCGCAATTTTAAACTAAGCTCAGTTCAAAACTGCGGCACTTACTTTCAATCAGAATGAATATCTAACTATATAATGGACAACGAAAATGCCGGCCTGAGAGCGCCCCGCGGTACTGTAGTACTGTACCTAACACTGTAGCTATCTACAGTACCGCGGTGGGCCCCACCTGTCAGCCTCCCCGCATGGTTTTTGCCGCAGCCAATTTTGCAAAAATAAACTCCCAAACCGAGCAATTACCGCGCAGTCCACATTTTAACGCTGCAAGGGACCTATTTGCAGTTCGAGCAAAACAGATGGATTTTTTCGCAAAACCTTCCGCAAAATCCCCCCACCCCCTTTCTCTTTCCCCGCGCGACGCCGCAATCGCCGGCGCCGCCGACGCGCCGCCACGGCGCTCTGCCCCTCCCCGCCCAGATCCGCTCACACGCCGACCTCCGCCGCCGCGCCCTCTCCCTCCTCGCCGACAGCCGCGTGCCGGAACGCAGCGAGCGCGCCGGAATCGCCGCCGCCGCGCTCGGTGTCCGTCGCGGCGTTTCGTGCTCGCCGGCGACGCTCCGGTGGCCTAAAAGCGGCGGCGCCGCCACCTGCAGGTAGCTCGCGTCGAGGCGCATCCGACGCGCTCACCCGCGCGTCCCGAATCGCGGTGGCGCGACGGCGGCGTCCTCCACACCGCCGCAGCAGAGTCCGGCCACTGTGACGTCACCGCGACGTCACAGTGGGCCTGGGCTGCGGGAGCTGGCTGCTTGCTGGGCTGGGCCGATTTCTGTGCGGCTGGGTCGGCCCAGCGGCTGGCTCGGCCCCTCTTTTTTTTTCTCTCTGTTTTGTTTTTCTTATTATTCAAAACTTTTGTAACTTTTCAAACACATCTTCAAATCAATTCAAACCAATTTCTACAAATTTTTTAAAAATAAAATCTACATTTCAAATACCTTGGGACCTTTCCAAAATTATTTCGAATCTTAAAAAATTCAAATAGTACATAAGGCCTCATTAATAGATTTAAAAAAAACACAAACATTAAAAACTTTTAATTCATTAATTACAATAATGCAAATCATACATACAAACTGCACACACAAAAAATGAATTTCTTTTTTATAAGTTCAAAAATAGAATCGAATAATTCACAGAATTAAAATCTTCAATTTTATGGATTACAATAATGCAAAACATTTATAAAAAAATACACAAAAAATTGTATTCCCCCAAAAAATTCTTCCCCTCCAAAATATCCAATTTCTTTCTAAGTTTTAAAATAGGTTTCAAAAAATCATAAGAAATAAAAACTTTAAATTTATTAATTACAATAATGCAAATCATACGTACAAAATGCGCAAAAACAATTGTCCTATTCCATGAACTACAACAATGCAAATCATGTATGAAAAAAATGCACAACAAATGTATTTCCCCAAAAAAAAATCATTCTCTCCAAAATATTCAATTTCTTCCTAAATTTCAACATAGATTGAAAAAACTTCACAACAATTAGAAACTTTCAATTTACTAATTACAATAATGCAAATCGCACAAAAAACCAAAATTCCCCGAAGATTTCTTCCTCCCCAAATTTTTTCCCACAATTTTCAATTAATTTCAAAATAGATTCCAAACCACAATTTTCAATTAATTTCAAAATAGATTCCAAACAAGATTTGTTAAATTTTTTAACAACAGATATCCCCCCCCCATAAAATATTACACATTTTCTATAAGTTCAAAATAATTTTCACTCTGGATTTGATACAAATTTTAGCAACAAGTATTTTTTCGCAACAAATATTCGACACCACAAAAAATATTATTTCCCCAAGAATATTCGACAATATACACAAAGGTTTCGAATATATTTCATGCATTCTTTTCTATTTATCCTTTTCCCAGAAAGGTTCTGATGCGTTCGTTCGATTCAAATTACATAGACATATACATGGTATATCAAAACCTTTGAATTTCACCACAATAACGCGACATGCAAAACTGAATATTCCAAAATTTTAAATGCCTTCCAAACCTAGCCATTTTTTCAAACGTAAAAAGAATCCAAATCTAAAAAACTTTCCAATTTAACAAATTTCAAAATCTAAACAATTCTCAAATGTAAACTCCCTATGCATTCCAATAATTCTCAAATCTATACAATTTTAAAATGTCAACATTTCCAAATTACAATTTTGCCACACAGTCGGGAAAAATATGACAAACATATCAACATGGACACAAAAAATAAACGTTGCCTAATTGTGCCATATGATCAAATTTCAAATATCAACATTTTAAAATATCAAATACATTTCAAATCTGAGCATTTAACAAACGCATAAAGAATACAAATATGACAAATATATCAACATGAACAAAAAAAACCGCTGGCTATTAATGCCGCACGATCAAATTCCATATTTGCATATTCTAAAATTTTGAATGCCTATCAAATCTAAGCATTTAATAAACATAAACATAATTCAAAAAAAAACTTCCCAATATTAACAAATTTTGCAATTTAAACAACTTATAATTACACAATTTTTTCCCCTCCAATGGTGGTAAATAAGAAAATGATGGCAAAATGGAACTATATTTCATCATTTCAATTTACCTAACATACTTACACGTAATATAACTTAAATCTACCTAACTATGTACTGACATTTAACAAAAAAATGCTTGATTAGATGAATACATAGAGAAAATGCAAATTCATTCCCTCCAATTACGAATTGATTTCAAATTGAATTTCAGCCAAATACATCATACGAATTAGAACTATCGCCTTTCCTTACAATATATATAACGCAACTAAAAAAAATACATAAATCCTTACAATATATTTAACTAGTATAGAGAACGGATGCATTGAGCACAGGCCTGAGCCCTGGTGAACAGATAACTTAATAATTCCCTAACGAACCTTTTACGTTGTGCGGCTCGACGGCGGTCTACGTGCCGGAGTCCGATGCAGTCGATCGACCAACGTTGTTTACTTTTTCTTCTTGTGTACGGTACAGGGTTAGAAAGTTCATGTGCGCATCGATCGAGATGCTTACGGTCAAAGTCAACGCAATCGTGTGAGTGGCTTTGGGTTTAAGATCCCTAGCTACGAGTAGGCATGAAGGACCCAATGAGCTGAACCTGCTGCGATTACTTGCTGCGCCACGAAGCAACGCAAGTACGCAACCCGGCCTGCTGAGCTGCAACGGCGGAGTGAGTAGGACGGTGTGGTGTGGTGTCCATATTTTTGCCCCTTCTTCCCAAGTCGATCTGTCGCATCGATCGTGGTTCTGGAAGATCGATCCGCACGTTCTCCTACAAGATTATGGCGGAATTCTTGTGTCCTACTCTCTCCCTTTTTTTTAAATATAAGATGTTTTAAGTGGTACACATGTTGTTTATATGCATAATAAAACGAGTGAACACATAAACTAAAATGTGTCTACATATATTTGTATGCATGTGAATGTTGACAAAAGATAAAATATTTATATTAAAAAACGGAGGGAGTAGAATCTAGAACATGTTTTCTGAAAAACATTCATAAGATCGTGGTCTGGAATTTAAAGAAAGTTGAGGATCAATTTCACATAAATTGGTTTCAGACTTGATTGGAAAATGCAAGGGTTTTGGAGGGATGTAGAGGGGGGCGGAGCTACAAGGTAGTATGAACATTGTAAATGGACAACAGTGCCCTCTGGAAAGAACCCATAGATTTTTTTTGTTGAGAAAAGACACCCAAAGACATCTTATATCTGATATTAATCAAGGAAAACAACTATTATAAAAGAGATACAACTCGACGCAACACGGCCAATACAAAATAAACATACGAAACTCATACTGGTCGTCTTCTTACTCCGAATGTTCGACGACTGTCGGAGTTTGAAATATGCACTGAACAAGCAGCAAAAGACTGGACCACCTGCAAACGCGCTCGCGAACAAAAGTTTTGAAAACCGGAGTAGCCATTCGCCGCGAACAACGAGATTGAATAACCAGATGGAATAATCCGAAGCGGTTTCATTCGATTTGTTGTGGATTGGATGATGAAAAACCAACCTTTACTCTAATCAAAAGACTAAAGGCCCCTACGAAAGATGAAAAAGGCGAGGACTAAAATCCTCCACCACCAGTCCAGAGGGTTGGAAAAACCGGACCTTAATGTATAACCAAACGAAAAAAATAGATCAATAATGTCCTACCATAGACCAGCGAACAGTTTCCCTTAAACACATACCAACTGCCAAAATCCAATGAAAACCAACAGATCTGGCAGCACCTACCCTCACTGGCGCTTCGCCAATGCCAGAAACGTTGACGAGGTAGGGAGAGTCCAGGGAGACCTTATTCCAATGCGCCATCGTCGCCACCACCTCGTTGATGCTGCTAGGGAACCAAAACAAAACTCCAATTTTTATAGACCTTACAACAATGTCAAGCGCAGGTCCGAGATCCTCACCCCTCCGACGGCGAACAGAGAAGACGATGATCGTCGATTCCTGGTCGAAGAAGACGAAGACTATGACAGCGGCGAAGACGGTAGCTAGGTTAAACCCTATATCGCCTCTCTTTCTTTCGTGTCTTCGCATTGTACAACCCATAGTTTATGTCAAGCTAGCAAGTTAACTACAACAGAAAATCTAGTTTAGTAGCATCAAGGCGGCACGCTCGCTAAGGTGATGGGAACTTCCCACCGAATGTATCGTTCAGAAGAAGTTTATTTGGCCCTAGGCAGGCATCTTGGAATGCACTGCTTCAGAGACTGGATTATGTCCAGTTGACGCAGGGGTCAGATGAGTTTCAATGGAATCTTAATAAGAATGGTAAATTCTCAGTTGATTCTATGTACAAAGTGTTAATTCAACCAGACTTACCAGTTGATAATAACAAGAAAATTTGGAAGATGAAGATCCCACTTAAGACTAAAGTGTTTGCGTGATATCTTCATCGCGGGGTAATACTTACTAAAGACAACCTTGAAAAACGCAATTGGCATGGAAGTAAAAAATGTGTCTTTTGTCATCATGATGGGACAATAAAACATTTATTTTTCCAATGCAAGTTTGCGCGTTCCATATGGTCAGCCATCCAGATAGGATCTACCTTATACCCACCACGTAGCGTCACGAATATTTTCGGCAATTGGCTAAATGGTGTGGACCCTAGGTTCAAGCTTATTATTAGGGTGTGAGCGATTGTCGTTATTTGGTCGCTCTGCCTATGTAGAAACGACAAGGTTTTTAACGATAAAAATGCTTCTCTTATGCAGGTTATCTACCGGTGCACAGCTACGCTCCGTTTATGGTCGGCACTGCAGCGTGTGGAGCATCATGACCTAATTTTGCAGGTGGCTTCGCGGCTGGAGGTTGCAGCGGTGGGGTTGTTTTCCCAGTATGGATGGCAACATAATTTTCGGATCTGCCCTCCATCACCATAGGCGTCTTTCCACTTTCTCATCCTGATATGTAATTCGCCTTTTTATTTTCTGTACCGTCACTGGTAAACTTGTTGGGGCCGTGCGCATCCTAATTATGCAGAGACCGGGTATAATACTTAAAACTTTTAAGTAATAAAATCCTTTTCTCGAAAAAAAAGTGGCATCGCAGCTGCAAATTACTGCTTTACCCGAAAAAAAAACTAGTACAAGTTAACCACCGTTCTAGTCTTGTCTAGATCATGCCATTCAGTTTCATCAGAGGCAGCAGAAACATATTGACCCGTTTGAGTTATTTCGGTCACCGACTGAGCCCATTGCTAGTCATCTGTGCGTCCAAGTGTCCAGCACGAGAACGTGCATCCATTTTCCTTGGACCATGCATGTATAGTGAGATCACGCAGCATGTACCTGCATCATGCATGCATGTGCCGCAGTGGGAACAGTGGCCGTGGCCGCCCAAAACCGCATGCACATCGCGCCGGCCAAAGATTTTCAACGCGCACATGGATGTTTCTCAAGGCAGTAATAGGCACGTGGTGTTTATTCGCCGCTGATTTTGAAAAGGCTCGAGAAGAACACTGCTTTAAATTAATAAATCCATCAACCGGGCAAAGAATATACAAGGCCACCATTACAACTGCAGAACCAAACCAAACAGCCGAACGATATAAGAGTACATTCTGAACAGCTTACAACTCTACACTAAAACAGCAAGCCCAAAAGAATGACATGAAACACTGCTTGCCGAAGTGAAGACTGCAGCACGCAAGGCCAAGGACACCAAGAAGAAAAGGCCGCAAGGCACTGCCATGGACCAGTCAGGAGCGAGGAACACCTTGGACTGGAGGAAAAACACAGCACCTTCCTGCTCTCATGCCGGAGAGGGCCCCTACCCTCTCGCCTTGGCTCGAAGGCACTAGACTGTCGAACATGAGAGACGCTTACCCGAGAGCAGAAAGATGCCGGACTCGAGATCTGAAGGAGCCCCAAAGCACGACAAGCCGTGACATAGAACACTACGCCGTCTTCGACATCGCTGCCCTTGGAAACCTGAGAGCAACAGGAAAGCGCCGAGCAAAAACCGCAGAGGAACGGGCCAGCATGCCCACGAGACGGACCGCTGCCATCGGAGAGCCGTAGCCGCCCAAAGCTCCCGCCTTCAGCTCACCTCATCCGAACCCAAGGACTCCCGAGGCGGCGCCTCCAAGGAGGACACAGCGCGCAAGGCGTCGACGCCGCCCAATCGAAGGATTTTGGACTTTCACCCGGGAGTTGGGTCGGGGTGGAAAGGAGGGACCACAGCCACGCCTCCAAGGAGGAAGAACGGCGCCCAATGGCGTCGTCGTCGCCGGGCCGGACTAACCAACCTAGGGTTTCCCTGGTCTCGAGCTACCCACCTTGAACCCACCAAGCTCCAGATCTCAGATATGACGAGGACGTAGCTCCACGTCGCAGTCGCCGCCCGCCGCCGTCCCACCTCCGTGAGGTCGAGGCCGACGGCCAGAACCACCCGCAACAGCGCCAGCCGCGAGGACGACGTTGCCTCGCCGGAGAGGGCCGCCGCCCCGATTCCGAAGTCCCCCGCCATGAGACGGAGCGACGAAGGTCTCACCGCCAGCTTCATCGGCGTCCGCACGAGTTTATCCCGGCGAGCACCTCGGTTCGCGGTGAGGGAGGGAGGGGAAGGAGGTGGCGGCGCGCTGAAAACCCTAGCCGCCACCCGAGTCGCCCGAGTGAAAGTGCATGTGTTGCCCCATGTGTGGTTTTGGTAATTAATGACAATCCTTATGGACTAATGTTTGCATTGAGATATTTTTGTAGATCTCGTCCATAGGAAAAGATTGGAGTTCATGTGTTGAATTCTAGAAGATTACATAATGATCAATGCTCTATTCAAGTGTTTATATGAAGAATGGTCATGTGTAGAGTTGAGCATATTGCAAGTATGTCTTGAAAGATTCAAGATATCATCTTCGTAAAGACGGAGCTAAGCGAGACTCTTCCATAATGGTGTATGGGGGAGTATTTGGAGAAGTTTTCATCAAGCATGTGCTAGCAAGCACAATCAAGAAAGGTGTTCCAACTTGAGGGAGTCAAGATCGTCATCATCTAGCTCAAGTGGAATGCGCAAGGTAAAGGTATGATCTTGATAGGGTTTCTATTTTACCGGTCTCGTGGTGTTAGTGGGAGACCGGGTTATAGGATAGACGGCATACTATTAAGAGGGGCTCTCAAGTGAGTAACTTGATCGCATCTTTGTGGAGAGCTCAAACCTTTGCATATTTGGCATATCATCTTTCTTGGTTCTTATTTAGCTTTTATCCATGTGAGAATTTAGAGCTTGTGTTCATCTCCATACCAAGCTCTAGTTCATCAAAAACGGATTTCATTTGAATATCTTGTGGTGTTTTTGATGTTGGAGGTTTTACCGTTTCGTCTCTTGTAGAGAGGTCAAACTCTCCTCTTGTGTTATCCTCCCCACATGATGGACTATGATGTGTATATGCATGATCTTATAGTGCTTGTGATTATCTTCGGAGCAAGCCCAAGATCATTGAAAACGAAGTCCGGATGGAAAACTTGTTGCGTTTTCGTGTTGGAAATATTATCGGTTTATCCTTGAGAAAAGTTCCACATCTTCCCATGAGTGGCAACTTAACTTTTGTAGGAAATCTCTTGTCGTTATCTTTCCAACAAAATTGGTTTCATCCCATTTGGAGTTTTCTCGCAAAAGTTATGGGTGTTTCATTTTCGGGTTCTGGGCAGCCATCCCCCAGGCCGGCCTGGCCGGCTCCCAGGCCGGGCGCCTCTGCTGGGTGGCCAGCCCCCAGGCCGGCCTGGCCGGCTCCTAGGCCGGGCGCGTCGGGCCCCCAGCCGGCCCAGGCCAGGTCCCAGGCTGGTTCCCAGGCCGGGTGCCTCAGCTGGGTGGCCGGCTCCCAGGCCAGGCCCTCTGAACCGCAGGGCAGCGCGTGAGGCCGGCCTGCCGGCCTCCCTGCACTGCCCAACGGGCAGTTTTTTGAGGGGACCTATTTAAGGGGGTTTCTTCCCCAATGGTTCTCTAACCTCTTGAGCTCGTTTTCCCCCTCTCTCTCTCCTCCATTGTTGACCTTTGGAAAAGCTTGCCTACCTCTCAATCCCTCTCATGATTCTTGCATATCTTTGAGAAAAAGTGAGAGGAGATCAAGATCTACATTTCCACCAATCCATTCCTCCTCTAAGTGAGGGGAACCTAGTTGATCTTGATCTTGGAGTTCTTATGTGGTTCTCTTCTTTGTTCTTCCTCTCTTCTCCCCCATAAGCATTAGTTGCTTTTGGTGAGATTTGAGAGTGAAGGACTTGAGCACTTCTTGTGTTCTTGCCATTGCTTTTGTGCATCGGTTTGTGCTCTCCACAAGGATTCGTAGAAGTGAAAGTTCGTGAGCTTATTACTCTTGGGTCTTTGAACCTTAGACGCCTTTTGTGGCAGTTGAGGCCTTTTGTGGCCACTTGGGACCTCTCAATCCTTTTGTGGGTTGCGCCTCATGATTGTTGTAAGGGACTCGATTTCCGCCCAAAAGGAAATCAATAGTGGAAGGTGAACCGAGTTTTTGTGCAAGGTTCATCGGAGAATAGGGTGAGGCCATTTGTGGCGTCTTGAGTTTGAAACTCACACCCCTCCAACGAGACGTACTCCCTTAAAAAGGAGGAACTCGGGAATACATCGTCATCGCCGCGTGACTCGGTTATTTCTATACCCGAGCTCTTTATTTATGCACTTTACATTGTGATAGCCTTCGTGCTTGTAGTTTTATATATTGCTATCACCTTGTTGCTTGTCTTGCTTAGCATAAATTGTTGGTGCACATAGGTGAGTCTAGTATATTTAGGTTGTTGGCTTGTTAATTTAAACACCTAGTTTTATTCCGCAATTATCAAGACTAAACCGGAAAAGTTTTAAATCGCCTATTCACCCCCCTCTAGGCGACATCCTTGTCCTTTCACCGAGCGGACGACGCGAGAGTCGAGGGGGAGGAGAGGGGGCATCGCCACTGATTTTTTTTCTACGCAAATTTTCCTCATGCGCTGTTGCATAGTGCACTCGGCTTGGCATAGTAATTTTTTCTTATTCTATAATACTGTCCCCCCCCCCTCCCGCCCTAAAGTTTGGAGGAAACTGCAACTTTCTCCCAAACGACGATTTTTTGTGGTTTTCGCTGTTTGTTGGTTTAATCTGTTGCAGGTTACGTACTTGGTTATCTAATCAACTATTTAGGCATGTTGACAGCAAAACCGACAGTTGTTCCACTTATTCATCTACAAATTACGAGGAAAAAATGGATGCACTCTAGAATGTAATAAACTTCATTCGACATGTAGCATTAATTTTTCTTAAATTTTTTCTTATGGTTAAAACATATCATAGGAAAATAATTAAATTACAAAAGTTCACATAAAAATGAGTTCATTTGATTTTTTTTATACTGTCATAAATATATTATTTGTTAAATATACACAATAACTTTTTGAGGACCGTTGATGCTTCATCTAAAAAAATCGTCATTACATCCTAGCGTGCATCCACAAAAGAAACTCATAAATTTTGGACTAATAATCATTTTTATGATTTTTAAAAGTTTTACATTTCTTTTGACATCAATTGGAGACTTGACCCGGCTTAGCTATCATAATTACCTTTTATGAAATTTTTAGTTTTTTCGCATGCGGGGTATAGCTGTCGACCGGGGGCTAAATAGTTGATTAGATTACCAAGTGGTGGAACCTGCAGCAGATTATACCACCGCATGGTGAAAACTTAGAAAATCCGTCTAAATAGTGGTTTGTGTATCACATGAAGTATTAGGTGGGGGAAGTTGTTTGCTCTAAAACAGTTTGCGATGGTGATCATATTCAGCGTATAATGAAAAAGAAAAGCGGCCATACAAGTTTCCCCAGTAGGGGTGCCGTTTTCAACCCGACCCCCGCGTCGCCCGAGGCCTAGGCCGCCGCCGCCAGGGCCCCGCCTTTCCCCTGGTTCGCCGCCGCCGGAGGAGGCGCCGGCAAAGCCACGCGCCCCCGAGGAAGGTGGAGGCGGGGCATTTTTTCCTTCTCGCGCGGCTCTCCTGAGACGGCGACCACGGATGGCGAGCGACGGCGGACAGAGTCGGGGCGCGGCGGCGCGGGCTGGCCGGGCGCCGGAGCTGCGCCGGGGCGCAGGTTCTGCGAGGCGCGGATCGGAGGCGCAGTGCGGGCACGATGGGCCTGGGCGGGCCGGATGTGGGTGCGGGCGGGCCGCCGGCGGGGTGCTCGGTGTGCTGCGATGGCCGGGGCTCCTCCCAGGTCAGCGGCGCGCTGTGGCTCCGTGTCGGCACAAGGAGTTTGGTGCGGCCGGGCCAGCGAGCTGGGAGCTGCGCTGCGGACTTCCAGGATGTGGCCTGGGCTGAGGCGCGCATCGTCCGTGCAGGGCGCGGAGGCTGACGTGCGGTGCGGAGGCGGTCGCACTGGCGCCGAGGCAGGTGGCCGATGACGCGCGGGTTGACCGCAGAGGCAAGCCGGGGCGGCGGCCCCGGACCTGCGGCTGCTTCAGCGGTGCGGGCGCAGTGGGCATGCCGGCTGCCGTGGAGGGAGGTGCCGCGGCGGCAGCAGCATGCGGTGGAGCTCGACGGTTGACGACATGACTAGGACGCCATCCTGTGGCCCCCGAAGCTTTGCGGTTGGGTTGAACTCCGGGCGAAAGCTCGCACAGACTTCGGTCGGTGCCGACGACGGTGGCGCCCTCGGGCGTCGTTCTCCTTCTTGATTGCGTCGTTGTGGAGCTTTTCGACCTCGACTAACACGTTTGGTTCCAAGAGCTCTGGGTGAAAATCTAGCTCTTCGGGAGCTGGCGGCGGTGACGATCTCGTCACTACCTTGTTGGAGGCGCCGCTTTGGAGCTCTTGGCCAGCGTGGTGCGACTGTTTCGCGGCGGATGTGCAGAATGGGCGTGTGGTCGCGGGTGGTGGACGTCGGGGCGGCGGCCCCGGATGGTGGTGGACGTCGGGGCGGCGGCCCCGGATGGTTCTATGTGGCAGACTCGTCGTCTAGCGGGGGTCTGGGTGGCTGATGCATGTAAAATGCATACATGAACTTTACATTTTGAAAGGACAAGGATGTCGCCTAGAGGGGGGGTGAATAGGCGATTAAAACTTTTCCGGTTTAGGCTTGATAATTGCGGAATAAAACTATGTGTTTAAATTAACAAGCCAACAACCTAAATAAATTAGGCTCACCTATGTGCACCAACAACTTATGCTAAGCAAGACAAGCAACAAGGTGATAGAAATATAGAATACTTCAAGCACGAAGGCTATCACAGAGTAAAGTGCATAAGTAAAAAGCTCGGGTATAGAAATAACCGAGGCACGCGGAGACGAGGATGTATTCCCGAGTTCCTCCTTGTTAAGGAAGTACGTCTCGTTGGAGAGGTGTGAACCAACACAATGGTTCAACAACCACAAAGGTTTCACCTTCTTCTCCGATGAACCGCACCACAAAGGTTTGGTTCACCTTCCACTATCGGAATCCTTCGAGGCGGAAATCCGGAGCCTTTCAACAACGATCCGGGGCACAACCCACAACGGGATTGGGGGCTCCCGAACAGCTACAAGTGACCACACAAGGGTCTCAACCACCACACGGGCGTCTAGGGTCCAAGGACCCAAGAGTAACAAGTTCACAAGTTTTCAACTTCCACGAATCCTCGTGGAGAGCACAAACCGATGCAACGAAGCAATGGCAAGAGCACAAGACTCAAATTCTTCACTCTCGAATCCCACCACAAGCAGCTAATGCTTATGAGGGGAGAAGAGAGGAAGAACAACGAAGAACACAACAAATGGAACTTCAAGAACTAGATCGAAAGGGTTCCACTCACTTAGAGGAGAAATGGATCGGTGGAAATGTAGATCTAGGTCTCCTCCTTCAATCCTCCAAAGATCAACGAGTTTGGGTGGAGGGATTGGGAGAAATCAAAGAAATGAGCTTTCAACAATGGAGGAGAGAGAAAAAACGTGCTCAAGTTCTTAGGAAACATTGGGGAAGAAGGGCCCTTAAAAAGGTGCCCGAAAATCTGCCCGTTGGGCTGTTTTTCGGCCCCGGGGCGGTACTACCGGGCTTGACCCGGTACTACCGGGTCCCCGGAACTACCGGGTCACTACCGGGTTAAAAACTGCTCGAAACCAGTACCAAAATCGCGATCCGGTAGTAGACGCGGTAGTAGGGGCGGTACTACCGACCTACTGAAAAACTGCAGAAACCCCAACACCAAAACGAGCAAAACTTTCGCATACGAACTCCGTTTTTGATGATTTGGGCTCGTTGGAATCGTAATGAAGAGCTTTACAAGATCATGCAGAGAAACATCATAGTCCAACAATGGAGGATAAAACCAAATGGGGAAAGGTTATACCTCTCGATAAAAGAACAACCGATAAAACCTCCAAACCAAAATCGCAATATGTTTCTCATCCGGACTCCGTTTTCTATGATCTTGGGCTTGTTAGAAGATACTCACAAGCTCTAAAAGATTATGCATATACACATCATAGTCCATCATGTGAGGAGGAAACCATAAGGAGAGTTTGACCTCTCTAGAAAAGATAAACCGGTAAAACCTCCAATATAAAAACGCAACAAGATATTCATATGAAATCCGTTTTTGATGAACTAGAGCTTGGTATGGAGATGAACACAAGCTCTAAATTCTCACATGGATAAAAGCCAAATAAGAACCAAGAAAGATGATATGCCAAGTATGCAAAGGTTTGAGCTCTCCACAAAGATGCGATCAAGTTACTCACTTGAGAGCCCTCTTGATAGTACGCCGTCTATCCTATAACCCGGTCTCCACTAACACCATGAGACCGGTAAAATAGAAAACCTATCAAGATCATACCTTTGCCTTGCGCATTCCACTTGAGCTAGATGATGACGATCTTGATCTCTCAAGTTGGAACACCTTTCTTGATTGTGCTTGCTAGCACATGCTTGATGAAGACTTCTCCAAATACTCCCCCATACACCATTATGGGAGAGCCTCGCTAAGCTCCGTCTTCATGTATCCACTTGCACTTTATTCTTCTCTTGATATAGATGATGGCTTGGAGATAAACATGAAGTTCACTCAATCTTCTTTTCCAAGCCATGCTTGCAATAAGCTCAACTCTTCACATGACCATTCTTCATATAAACCCTTGGATGGAACCTTGGTCATCATGTAATCTTCTAGAGTCCAACACATGAACTCCAATCTTCTTCATGGACAAGATCTATAAAGATATCTCAATGCAAACATTAGTCCATAAGGATTGTCATTAATTACCAAAACCACGCATGGGGCAACACATGCACTTTCAATCTCCCCCATTTTGGTAATTGATGACAATCCCTTTTACGAGGGTTTATATAATGAATTAAGCAACCATGCAACACAAAGAGCAAGGATGCAAGAGCATGAAAGGCAAATGCTTAAGAACGAAACTAAAGCATAAACCAAATTCCCTTAAACCCTCTAAACTTCTCCCCCATTGGCATCGATTGCCGAAATGGGAGGAAAAATTTAGAAGGCCAATATAGTAAGAGCTCCCCCATAATGTGTGCATTTCTCATAATATGAGTGAAATCAAATGCACATATCCAATGACGAATAGAAGAAGGGAGATCAAACTATATTGAGGATCCAAAGATTGCAAAAGAATTCAAAAGATACTTCGACGAAAGAAGCAAGCAAACAAAAGGATCCGAAGAAGTGTTCTAAAAATCAAGAGGGAACTCCCCAAGGTACGTGCACAAAGTAGGATTTTCATTTTAATATGTTGTGCACAACATGGAATCCTCACTCCCTCCTAGATAATTTTGAACACAAACACGAGTAGCAAATAGGTCCACAAGCTTATTAAGATGCAAAAGCATACCAAATGAAAAACAAAGCTTGTGCCTTTTAGAAACCACCAAAGAACAAAAGTAAGAAAAAGGGTGGTCACTAGAAGATTGGAATACCAATTAAAGATGTAGCTACTCTCATGTGTATAAGTTTCTAATTAGACATAATCATGAAGATATAAGTCCAAAAAGAAACATGCACACACAAAATAGATACAACGGTGAAGAACATGATATCCAAGAGGAAGTCATATATATACCAATAAGATCATTGCTTAAAAGCATAGCACAAAGCTCAATTTTATCTTAGAAGGATATAGATGAACTTCCAACACAATCTCATCATAGCATCAAAATATCCACAAGGGAAAAAAAATGGGATGCTCCGAGAAAGATAACAAGTATCGCAAAAGGCAAATGATTTTGAAAAGCATCAATATTGCATATGTGAGACATAGAGTAGAAAGTGCTAGATTAACATATTGGGATTGATGAATCATGAAAATGATTATATATATTCCCCTTGATATGTAATCATCCCGGCTTGCCCCATTTGCAACAAAGTTGTTTTGCAAGAACCAAATGAATTGCAACAAGAGAAATTCATGCCAAGATACAACCTACACAAGGTTGAAAGCTAGAGTATGCATGAGGTAGATACTTGTTACCGAGATAGCATTGGTGATGTAGAAGATAAGAGTTCACGATCATCCGAGCTTGGCTCCAATAAGCACATGGTGATAACACCTTCCTTGTAAATGAGACAAGCTTCCAATGCATCTCCATGTACCTAAAACAAATTCAAGTACAAATGGTACCCAAACTCATTGGGTCCAAAGTAGTTAGAGCAACTACAATACATAGGACAAACTCCACATAAATATGTGCATATTGATATGAAATTGAATTTCATGCACATCTTAGCCATTTAGGATTTGATGGAGTTTATCCTATATATTGGATCAACGAAAGTAAGCATGCCATAAGATATACATAGTAAATATGCATGCACAAGACTTTCAAGAACCAAAAGATACAATTTGGACAAAACACCAATTAAACCAAGAAAGCACACACAAGTGTGACAAGAAAAAAATTGCCAAATTATATCAAAGACTCAAATCAACACATGATTGAAGATACCACTTTGAAAAGATGCCAAATGAAAGTAAGATACCAATTGATGAAAATATCATCAAGGAATAAACCAAACCCTCTACACTTCTCATGATGGCACAAAGTACCAAGACGAGAAATGTTTGTCTTCCAAAGAGACACGTCATCGGGATCAAAACCAATTGAAGACAACTAATGTTCAAAAGCATATAGGATTGCTCCCCCAAGATTTGTGCATTATTTATGATCTTGCATTTGAATACAAAATGCACACAAATGGGATCATCACTCTCCATACATATTATTCAAACACTAGTCATGTTCAAGGAAAGCAATAAGATGCAAAACCAATTTAAAGAATGATGTTCTACTCAATGTAGGATAGCTTCCCAAGAATAGTGCATTATCAAGAAGTATGACTTTTGAATGTAATGCACAAGATTGGGATCATTGCTTTTCCTAAAGAAGAAGACATAAAACAAATTTTGAGTAGAGCACAAAGATCCAAAAGATACAAGGAAGACAAGAGAGTTAGATCAAACAAATCCTTGGCAATAAAATAAGGCAATTCAAAGCAAGAGCCAAAGTGAAGATGGTCACAAATTTCACCACAATTATGAGTATCACTTGTCATGGACAAGGAGTATATAGAGATATTTCTCGGTGGTATATAGGAATGATATTGAAGACCAATTTCACAACAAATAAGCATATGGCAAAAGATAAGATTTAAAGGCCAAAGCTTAAATAGATAGATATTCTTGATAGCTTCAAGTATTCACGCGATCATGCAAAGCCACTACAAAGAGTAGCTTGAAGCAATCGATTTCCCAAAAGGATATGCGAACATATTTGGGGAAAACCGTACCAAGAATGTCCATCACAAACAAGATCCAAAAGATGATTAAACAAAATCATTTTACCAAAATGGAACTTGTTTGAGCAACATGCCACATAGGAATAAGATAATGAAGAATATCAATTCTAGGTGGCAATACCTCACATGTTCACATTTTCTAGGCTTGTAATATGCACATAGCTTATTACTCCCCCATAATGTGATAATCCATTTATTTTAAAACAAGAGGCAAACAAAACCAACTCGAGAAATTAATGGACATTATAGAATTTGAATTTCTCATGAGCATGACATACCACATAGAGAATAGATAATATTAATATGTCAACACTAAGTGGTATTCCTCATGTATACACAATTTTAGGATTGTGAAGTGCACGAAGCATATCACTCCCCAAAATAGGATAGTCCATTAATCTCTCAAAAAGAGAGCCAACAAGATAAGATATCAAATAAAAGCAATAAGGCTCAACACAAGTAAATGGTGTGCAAACCAACATACACATACTTGATTACTCAAGATAAGTAAGTAGAGAGCACAACACATACAACACTAGCAAGGTACAAAACCTAACACATGCAAGGGTGCAAGCAACTTTCAATGTATATATGATTTAAATAAAAGTTACCGCAAGGAGGAACATTGGATATGAGATAGAACAATATAATCCAAATGACTTGCTTGAGAAATATAATTGATGAAGATCCCTTAATTCTTCATGATGTAGCCAAGTCTCCAATGCCCTCCAACAACACCTATTGATCAAGTTTTAGCTTGTTGGTCCCCAACCAAGTTGGGTCCTAAGAGGTTAGTCACAATAGGTTGGCAACCCAAATGGTTCTTTTCTTGACACCACTTTGAGTACCAACATATTTGGCAAACACATTGCCAACCTTATCCTTCCGAAGAGAATAATCATCATTAATAATAATGGGGTTGGATAAGGTACCATTTGTGCATGAAGAAGCAACGTGACCCTTCTCACGGCATAGGTAGCAACATCTACTTCCTCCTCTCTTCTTAGTTGGAGTCTTGACTTGAGGAGGGGTAGCTTGATTCTTCTTGGGAAGAGGCCGTTCTTCAACTTGAGGAACTTGAGGCTTCTTCCCTTGTTGCTTCTCACTAAGAGCCTTCTTCTTCAAAGGGCAAGATCTAACATGGTGCCCTTCAACTTTGCACTTGAAGCAAACAATCTTGGCCGAATCTTGACTTGTTCTTGGCCCTTTTCTTCTTGTTACTTGGACTTGTTCTTGATATTGGAGTTGAATCCAAGTCCACTCTTGTCATTGGGGCGTCTTTGAACACTCAACATATTGTCAAGTGTAGAATCCCCAACATGACGCTTTTCCAAGTCTTTCTTCAAAGAAGTGACTTGGGCCTTGAGCTCATTTAATTCCTCTACATGGTTAGTATCAACAAAAACACTAGAGGAAGTAGAGCTTCATTGTTAGAGCAACAAGGCATAGAAAGTAATTCATCACAAGATGTAGCAACATTGTGAGTGGATGAATTACTAGGACTAGCACATGGCAATAAAGCATTTTTAGTCGAAGTTGTGCCTTTGTCCACATGAGGCTCACAAGATGTTACCTTTGTATGATAGCCTCATGAGCTAACTTTAGCCTAGCATAGGATGCTAGAAGATCATCATTAGAGCTAGATAGCTTTTCATGACTTTCTTCCAATTTCCTATACTTGCTAGTTAGCAACTCAAGTTGAGCCCTTAGCTCAACATTCTCCTTCAAAATAGATGCTTCACAAGAAGTGGAGTTAGTAGCACAAGCATCATTAACATTAGAAATGGAAGAAGACAACTTGGCAAGCTCATCATTTTAGATAGTTGAGTTTGGAGTTGATCATGAGACTTGATAAGGAGAGAGTGTTCACTTTCTAAAGCCTTGTGAGCTTTGTCAAGTCTCTCTATGTCCTCACTTAGTCTAGCATTGCCAACACCAAATTCAACTTTTTCCTTTTTAAGCACTTTATATTTAGCAATAGCATGATCTTTTCCTTAATGATTTTAGCAATAATAAGATCATTTGATCATCAAGAGATTCAAGTTTCTCCTCAAGAGACACTCGAAGCTCTTGCTCTTCCTCAAGGGCATTCATTAAGGATGCCTTTTCATCGGCATCCTCTCTCTCAATTTGACATTTCTCGAGAAATTGAGTTTCCAAGTCCTCAATGATTTCCCTACTCTTAATAGCATAAACAATGATTTCACTTAGAGGAGGGATAGCTTTGCTACCTTTGGGGAGAGCACCAAATACCATCTCACCCTTCTTTGTTATGGATTCAACATCCATAAGCGCTCCATGAGAATCCCATCCACATCATCACAAGATGTAGAGGGTTCCAAAGGTGGAGAACCTTTGAATCCTTAGCCATAAGGCAAAAATGAGTAGTGGGCAAAGATGGTGAAGAGATACTTGAAGCACCATTGAGATCCACGTCTTGTTCCAACAAATGTTGGATTCCTCTACATTGTTAGCCACACAAGAAATAGAGGATATGGAAGTATTGTTTTCATGGCAACAAGACGAATGAAGCATATCATCATGAGATTTAGTTAAACAACTATTACATGATATGCAAGGACTAGCAACACTAGCATGTAAAACATTTGGAGTGCTAGAAGTGTTTAAGTCCAAAGATAGAACATTGCAATGAGATAGAGATGAAGTATAGTCAATAGAATATTCACCATCAACAAAGCAATTTCTATCACCACTCACCATATCATTACCTTGTGTCAAAACACATGTTGGTGAAGTGGAAGAAGATGTGAACTCATCACGGCCGGAGGTGGAGGGAGAACAATCATCCTCAATAATATTGGACACTTCATATTTATCTTGAAGCTTGGTCCATAGCTCATGAGCGTTCCGAAAAGGCATGATTGATGCAAGAACTACATCGCTCAAAACACACATAAGACAATTAGATACACGAGTATCGAGATAAGAGTTTTCCTCATCCTCTAAAGATAACTTTTGGGAATCCTTTGGAGGAGAAAAACCCATATCTACAATTCTCTTAAAATTTGGGTTTATGTCCCTAAGAAGGTTAAGCATGCGAATTTTCCAAACATCATAATTTGTGCCATCGAATATAAGAGTGGGATCGTGCACTAATTCTCTATACGACATCTTTACTCTCTAGGCGGTAAAGCCCAAAAAGAGAGCCCAGGCTCTGATACCAATTGAAAGGACAAGGATGTCGCCTAGAGGGGGGTGAATAGGCGATTAAAACTTTTCCGGTTTAGGCTTGATAATTGCGGAATAAAACTATGTGTTTAAATTAACAAGCCAACAACCTAAATAAACTAGGCTCACCTATGTGCACCAACAACTTATGCTAAGCAAGACAAGCAACAAGGTGATAGCAATATAGAATACTTCAAGCACGAAGGCTATCACAATGTAAAGTGCATAAGTAAAAGCTCGGGTATAGAAATAACCGAGGCACGCGGAGACGAGGATGTATTCCCGAGTTCCTCCTTGTTAAGGGAGTACGTCTCGTTGGAGAGGTGTGAACCAACACAATGGTTCAACAACCACAAAGGTTTCACCTTCTTCTCCGATGAACCGCACCACAAAGGTTTGGTTCACCTTCCACTATCGGAATCCTTCGAGGCGGAAATCCGGAGCCTTTCAACAACGATCCGGGGCACAACCCACAACGGGATTGGGGGCTCCCGAACAGCTACAAGTGACCACACAAGGGTCTCAACCACCACACGGGCGTCTAGGGTCCAAAGACCCAAGAGTAACAAGTTCACAAGCTTTCAACTTCCACGAATCCTCGTGGAGAGCACAAACCGATGCAACGAAGCAATGGCAAGAGCACAAGGCTCAAATCCTTCACTCTCGAATCCCACCACAAGCAACTAATGCTTATGGGGGGAGAAGAGAGGAAGAACAACGAAGAACACAACAAATGGAACTTCAAGAACTAGATCGAAAGTGTTCTACTCACTTAGAGGAGAAATGGATCGGTGGAAATGTAGATCTAGGTCTCCTCCTTCAATCCTCCAAAGATCAACGAGTTTGGGTGGAGGGATTGGGAGAAATCAAAGAAATGAGCTTTCAACAATGGAGGAGAGAGAAAAAACGTGCTCAAGTTCTTAGGAAACATTGGGGAAGAAGGGCCCTTAAAAAGGTGCCCGAAAATCTGCCCGTTGGGCTGTTTTTCGGCCCCGGGCGGTACAACGGGGCTTGACCCGGTACTACCGGGTCCCCGGAACTACCGGGTCACTACCGGGTTAAAAACTGCTCGAAACCAGTACCAAAATCGCGATCCGGTAGTAGACGCGGTAGTAGGGGCGGTACTACCGACCTACTGAAAAACTGCAGAAACCCCAACACCAAAACGAGCAAAACTTTCGCATACGAACTCCGTTTTTGATGATCTTGGGCTCGTTGGAATCGTAATGAAGAGCTTTACAAGATCATGCAGAGAAACATCATAGTCCAACAATGGAGGATAAAACCAAATGGGGAAAGGTTATACCTCTTGATAAAAGAACAACCGATAAAACCTCCAAACCAAAATCGCAATATGTTTCTCATCCGGACTCCGTTTTCTATGATCTTGGGCTTGTTAGAAGATACTCACAAGCTCTAAAAGATCATGCATATACACATCATAGTCCATCATGTGAGGAGGAAACCATAAGGAGAGAGTTTGACCTCTCTAGAAAAGATAAGCCGGTAAAATCTCCAATATCAAAAACGCAACAAGATATGCATATGAAATCCGTTTTTGATGAACTAGAGCTTGATATGGAGATGAACACAAGCTCTAAATTCTCACATGGATAAAAGCCAAATAAGAACCAAGAAAGATGATATGCCAAGTATGCAAAGGTTTGAGCTCTCCACAAAGATGCGATTAAGTTACTCACTTGAGAGCCCCTCTTCATAGTACGCCGTCTATCTTATAACCCGGTATTCCACTAACACCAAGAGACCGGTAAAATAGAAAACCTATCAAGATCATACCTTTGCCTTGCGCATTCCACTTGAGCTAGATGATGACGATCTTGATCTCTTCAAGTGGACCACCTTTCTTGATTGCGCTTTGCTAGCACATGCTTGATGAAGACTTCTCCAAATACTCCCCCATACACCATTATGGGAGAGCCTCGCTTAGCTCCGTCTTCATGTATCCACTTGCACTTTGTATTCTTCTCTTGATATTGATGATGGCTTGGAGATAAACATGAAGTTCACTCAATCTTCTATTCCAAGCCATGCTTGCAATAAGCTCAACTCTTCACATGACCATTCTTCATATAAACCCTTGGATGGAACCTTGGTCATCATGTAATCTTCTAGAGTCCAACACATGAACTCCAATCTTCTTCATGGACAAGATCTATAAAGATATCTCAATGCAAACATTAGTCCATAAGGATTGTCATTAATTACCAAAACCACGCATGGGGCAACACATGCACTTTCACATTTTATTACATGTTATTCCATGTTATTTGCATCATATAAGGGTTATATTCATGATTTATATTGAGTTTTGGGGATAATTAACAACTTCCCCATTTTTCTGGAATTAACCCTGCGCTGTCAGAAAACCCTTTTTCTATATTTTGATGTTTCAGGGACCCAAACGACGTCCAAATGACCTGAAACTTTACGGGGATCACTTTTTTTTGGAAGGAACGAAACGTAGGCACAAAGGAATCGAAAAAACGGAGACCAGAAGGCCGAAAGGGGTGGGCCCACGCGGCCAGATTCCCTGACCGCGTGGGACCCACCAAACTGGCCCTCGGGCCTCCGCTGCTGTCGATCTTTCTTCCCGAAGCTTCGTCTTGACCTAAAAACGACTATATATAGACCCCCCAGGGCTTTCGCGAAAGGGAGCGCCGCCGAAACACAGAAACCACGAAACAGAGACCTGGAGCTGAAGATTGGAGGGGGAAAACTCCGGCGGGGCGCTGCCGGTGTGGTCTCCTTCCCCTCCAACAACATCTCCACCAACACCATGATGAAGAGGGAGTAGTCCACCCCTGGACTATGGGTTTGTGGAAGTAACTTATGTATCTCTCCTCTCTATGAGCTTCACTAATTAGTACCGTATGAGCTGCTGAACATGATTACGGTCATCTATGTAACTAGTTGACATGCACGTGCAACGCACGTCTTCACTTCACGATTATGGCACACGTTTATGATATCAATTAATAATAGTTTACTCATATAAAACTCTTGCCCGCATATGTCGAGAGAACATTTTCAAACATCATCCAAAGATTTGTATCTCAATTAGTAATTAATAATGTAGTATATTCATAACAATTCATATATCATCGTAGGAAGGTAAATGTATAATGAAATAGACTATATACAAAACATAATTTACAAAAAAATTACCAATTTGTAAACATTTATAATTTCTATGAAATAACTTTGAATCCTACCATTTGATCGTAGACGACAACCCAGCCACATGCACACAAACTTCACGCGTGCACATGGCACTCTGGGTTTACCATGTCGCACGCCGTCGGACCATGCTACCTGAAAGAAAAATCTACAAGAACATGTAGATTTATCATCTACTTTAGCTGACCCTTGCACAATGGCATAAACCTTGATTATATTTTAGAGATACAGTAGCCATTTCAAAATATTATTAGAAAAGTAATCCAGATCATAAATGACAAGGATAACAGGTGAAAGACTCTCAACTTGTATTTGCTGCCTTTACCATGACTTGTGCATTAGCAAAAAAAATCTCCCGCCTGAATCGCCAAACCAACTGTTGCTATGGGGCCTTCATCCATATAAACCTGCAGTGAAGCAAATCACATTAGAAGATTCAGATGTATCCAAAAATCATCTTGGTACGAAGATTAACTGATAAAAACATGTATGCATGTTGAACAAAAAAAACTAAACCAAATATATGACGTTCTATCCTTTGTAAGCAGACCTCGTGCATGTTGAGAATAGGTTTAAATACTTCTATATCTGAAAGTATGCCCACAATAAAACAGCTACCCGAAATTGCTGGCAAAGATAATAGAACACTAATCTTATTAACTCAAATCCCATAATATATTAAATCATGTTAAACAATCTACTATAAGAACAGTCAAATATCCAAAATCCATAACCAGTGAGTGATTTTCAAAAGTGTTCAGACTAGATCCTCAATTGCCCACACCCACGCAGTGTGGCAGGAGATGCATTGTTAAATCATCATTATGCAAGCACAGGTTTATTATGTATAGCTGAAATAAATAGATGCACCATTATATGCAAAATTAGCCTAAATATATTTCCTGTAAGCCCACAGCTGAAAGGAGCAGGAACCAAACGTCATTACCCAATAAAAACCCAGAACAACAACTACAATTTCTCTGTAGTCCAATTTCTATGACAATTATTGAATGTCCTCCGCAGTTCCTATTGGACATGGCTACAAAATGTTGATTATAGTGTCAACATCTCACACCAGATGCATGGAAATAATCACATGGACAAGTTCGGCTGATGAAATCTGCCACATTGTTCTTATTTTTCCTATCAATATTAATTGTCAGGATGCTGAAACAGAGAGGCTCGTCATTGCCTTTCCATACCTTTCATAATACATATATTGTTGCGTCTCCTTCGCCCTTAGTGAGTCGTTGCTCATCCATGGCACTCATCATAGATTTAGACTCCAACCAGCACCATTCCATATCATCGGCATGGAGGAGCTTCTCCTCAGCTTTTCGCTGAAGGACGGCAACAATATATCCATGTCCCATGTCCATTATGGAGAACTGGAGATGCATTCCGGAAAAGATTTGTCAAAATATATAGGTATTATTAGCACAGTAAAAGAAATAATAAATACAGAGGTTATACTAACGGAGAAACCTTCGTGCATGCCAATCGCATGACATAGCTGATGCAACCATCCCATATAGAAATGCCTCCCTAACACCAGGTCACCAGCAACTGCTCTAAAATATAGACTGCACTCTGATGATACATTCATGAGATAAAAGCAACAGTGTCAAGTTGAAATACAATGTGACGCCACAATAAGTCATTGAATTGATTGAAACAAATTAAATCTACAGAATTATATTTCTTCATTAAGAAGAGACTCTATGTGGCATTGTATCGAACAGTTGGTGCGCACGACCCCTCCGGGACTCTATGCCAATTGAAACTTACGCATGAAAAAACACCAGTTGATCATCAAATTTGAACCTTCACTTTTTCTCTTGTACTTCCAGCGTTATTGTGTATTGAGGTCGAGATGGGACGTTGCCGGCGCCAGCAGCTCGGGGAGGAGGTCGCCGACCAGCAGGAAATCTCATAGTCCTTATCTGCAGTGGAGGAGGCCTCCTATGAAACAAACAAAAAATCAGGGGTAAAATCTACCGGTAGTCTGAACGTCAAACAAAACAGTATAGATAACAAATTACAAATCAATCACCAATTTCCAAGTCAGCTTCCTAGCTAGCTGTAGCGATCAAACTTTGTAGCGATCAATCAACGATCCAAGTTAGCTACCTAGCTAGCTGCAGCGATCAAACTCTTAGCGATCAAGCATGTGCTAGTATAAATCTAAAATCTACTAAACTGGACTTAGGCGGACGGAGGGCTACCTGCGGCTGGCAGCATCACGGCGACGTGGTTGTCCGTTCGTGGCCACTGGGCGGATGGGGAACCAGCAGATCCATCGATCGGCCGCGGTAACTGCTCCACGGGGCCGTGGAACAGCGGCAGCGGCGGGAATTCGGTGGAGGGACCGACGCGAGGTCAGGCCGGCGACCATCGGCGCTGATTGACAGCAGCGTCCCGCTGCTGCTGCTTGGGCCGTCGCCATGGCTGGCGCATCAACCCAGAGAGGGATGGAGGGCGGACTACGGCGGCAGGACAGATATCTAGATGGTGGCGGGGGGTGACCTAGGGTTTCGCGGGTGTAGAGGGAACTCGTTGCGTGGGGATGCCAACGTAGGGGGGAACTGGGTGGGTGGGTGGCCGGCGTCGAGAGGAGAGCGGCGAGGGAAGGCAGGGTTGCCGGCGGCGACGGCAGTCTCGGGCGGATCGAGGAGGAGGAGCGGAAAGGGGATTGAGGAGGAAATGGTAGCTACAGTTTTTTTTCGCCAGAGAAGCGTGGGGCGAGGAACCGGTGTGAGTCGCGGACGTGGGGCGGGGAGCCTGGCAGGAAATTTCTTTGCCGGTCGACAGGAGTAATCTGGTGCGTTGCTTTGGCCAGATCTAATCTGTATCCTTTGATCCGTTTTGGTGGGTTGGATCTGATGGTCCAGATCGACCTGTGTACACTTTGTCTGGGTGGCTGTAGCGAAACTAAAGTTGGCTCTTTTATAAGTAGTGGAGATTCCTTTGTGGTGGATCTTTATTATGAGTTAATACATGTTTGAGATTGCAATGGTTTTGTTTCAGTTATGAAAGTAGATGCATATTATGTACCCCGTTCTTATTTACTTATCATGATCAAGCATGTTTATGAGAGCATGTGAGGGGGAACGTGTGCATTAGTTGGAGTAACGGGGGTGGCTAGTGCAGTGAACGTGAGAGAAAGTTCTGCGATCCACTTGGGTTTTCTACCTTACTTTGTTGCCTCACTAGGGATAAACAAAAATACCATGCTACCGGAGAGTGGATGTGACCTTGGCCACTATCTCCATGACCGGATCTAGCATGTTCTTATTTTAACTTCATGTCATTGAACTTATTGCTATGCTCTGATTTATCTTAATTACTAAGGTGTTATGATTTAGTTCGCATCTTGGTGGAGCATAAGAGAGAGAACAACTTATACTTGAGATCTCTATGTTAGGACGTGATGCCCATATTATTAATAACTTGTCAAACCATGTCTTGCTATCTTACATGTTAATTTTAGTGTTCCATTGTCTACCACGTTATCAAGAGAGAGTGCATTTGTGAAACCATGAACCCCGGTCCATTTTTAATCATAAGAAACACCTTTCCAACACTTTTATCACCACTTTTGTTTGTTGCCATTATTAAATCCGCAAATACAAAAACACTTTTACATCTTGCATTCATCATAAAAAGCCCAAAAATATCATTTATCATTACTACCATTATCCTTGCATATTTATTTACCATCATTGCATATTAACTACTGTTTGCATATTTATTTTATTATCATTCTCACACCTTGTGCTTGACAATCACTTGGTGAGGTTGAGGGCACAAAACAATTTATTTTATTGCAGGTTCTCAAGAGAAGGATAAGGAGATAACACCTGAAATACTGGTTCCCCGAGAGTTCGATATTAAACCCTCGAGTCACCCCTCGTGGGGAAAACTGTCTTCCACTACTACATACACTCTGCACTTGGAGTCTCAACCTAACCCATTTACTTTTCACGCAGGTAATCACACGAAGGGCCGTCAAGACGTTTTCTGGCGCCGTTGCCGGGGAACCATAGCTGAAAGGTTTATCCAAGGATCACTCACATCAAGTCAACTTCATCACCAACTTGTGTAACAACCTAAGCTTGGGGAGGTTGCACCTACGTGAGCATCATCTTATCCATCTTTACCTACAATCATTTTATTTTGTTTTGTTCTTGTCTTGCATATCATCTTTATATTTCGGTTTGCATATTTATATTCAGTTTTGCATTTTTGTGTTGCATTTGTTATTTCAGTTGCATTAGTGTCATTTTACTTTCAGTTTTGCATAAAAAATTAAAAAACCCATAAAAACTAGTGTTGTTTTTAATATGTATGCTAAGCTATGGAGAAAGGTTATGTCAAAACTATGGGAGCTTACTATGAATACCGATCAACCAAAGAAGGAAATAGAATGCTTGAATTGCTTGAACATCTCAATGATATGGCCACTTGTGAATTACATAATATAACTTGCTGCTTTAGAAAAGACTATAAACACTCTCTCTATCAATGTAAGTATAATAGTGATCCTATTATTGCTTTTATCAAGAGTGTAAATTTGCATGCCATGATATAGAACAAGTTGAGAAATATATTGCTTATGTTGCAACCCATGAGATAGACTTTCTTATTGATAAATTTTTTGCAACTAGTCATGAAGCTCGTGTAATGAAAGGACACATTTCTATTCTTCTCCAACTTTGCAAAAAGGAATTTAGTGATAATGTTTATGTTAAAGAAAGAATTCTTGCTTCCATGGAAAGTACTAATATTTTGCAGGAAGAGGATGATGAAAACATAAGCTTGGAAGAGGAAGTATGTGAAGAGGAGATTGAAATGGATGTGCTCCAACCTAAGCTTGGGGAAGAGTTGGATCTCCCAACTTCACCATCAACAAATGTAGTAACACTCAAACTCAAAAATCTTTTGTTATTTATGAGAATCCATGTTATGATGAGTGTGAAACTGAAAATGCTATGGTCCTATATGATAACCCATGCTATTATGATGAAACTAAAAATGCTCCTTTACTTTCTATTAATGCTACTAGTGAACTTATTGATGATAATGAGGAGTATTGCTTAAATATGCTATATGATAATGCTTTAGATGATGGTCCTATGCTTATTGATAAACCTCCATGTTTAGTTGTTACTAAATTATGTGAGGATAAAAATGATATACTTGCTGTTTGTGATGTACTCTTACTCATGAGAGTCCTACTTTTTCTTGAACTCTCCTACTTACACCATAGAGGAGAAATTTGCTTATGTTGAGAAATACTTATGTGGTTTGCAATTATCTTTAGTTCCAAATATTTGTTGCACCATGATATTAAACTTAATATTGATAACTATTTTGAAAGAGGGAAGCATGCTAATGAATTCCAAAATAAATTTAATGATCCTCTTTATGTGCCTAAATTATCTAAGTTGAATGATTCTTGTGGTTATATGGTTGAATTTATTTCTACTACTTGCAACTATTATGAAAGAGGAGGTGATAAGAACCTCTTTATGTTACTAATAATTATATGCTGCAAGTAAATATTGTTAATATGCATTGGGAAACTTCTATTTATGGTGATTCATTCATATACAAAATGCCAATGCATAGAAAGAAAGTTAGACTTCGTTGTTATTACTTTTGTGTTTTGTTTTTCTCTCAACTAGGGTTCAACTTGGCTATTATTTTGATTGGATTAAGAACACCATGGGACCCTGGTATTGTGCATGGAACACTTCCAAGGAAGAGGGACACACCAAGGTTCAAGCTCCCTCATGAGCTACGTCCCCTTTGATTATCAAGTAAGTAAGCCTAGCTATATGGCTATAAAGAAAGCGCTTTACGGGAGGCAACCCGGTTGTTTTTGTTTGAGATTTTCTTTGAGTCCTCTTGCTGTAACAAGAGAGTAGTTTGTTAGTTTTGTTTCTGGGATTTTTAATAAAGAACCAAGTTTTACCTATTTTGGGTTTGAAAAGTTGCTATTCATTTTCGGAGAGTTTTCTGCCTGCACGAAGTCTGTGCACGGTTTGATTTTTCATTTTTTATCTGTAACTCCGATTGAGCTGTAATTTGAACTAGCTTCAACTTTTCATCCTCGGTATACGTGATTTTTTGCAGATTTTTTGACGAGTTTAAGTAGGGTAGAAAAATGCGTTTTGCTGCTGCTGTTTTTCTGGACAGATTCTGTCTTGATATTGTTTGATGCATTCTTTGAGCTTTTTGCTTGAATCTTTTTGATTCAATTGAGTTTATGAGTAGGCATACAACATTATATACTCTCTGGACATTCATATGAATTTTTGCCTAAGGATTTTATGCAGCAAGGAACCTATTTGTTTATCACTACTAATATCACCCCACAGAAAAGAAATGGGAGAAACGGTGTTTTGAAGTTTTTTCACAGGGATTAGAGGAGCTGCACCAAGAGCTATCCAAGGATGGTGAAGACCATAAGCTTGGGGATGTCAAGACAACCCCACTGGACCAACACACTCTCGGTTTGCACACGTCTAACTTCTGTTTTTCGATCAAAGCACTTTATCGTATAAACTTGGAGCGTCTTTTTTTTGCTTTTGTTATTTCGGTTTGTTAATAAGACCACCACTATCATTTATATATGAGAGAGCTACTGGAAGTTTGGGTTGAATTATGTTGGATGCTATTAAATATATTGGGATAGGGATGTTTGAGTTGATTTTAAAAGATACATATAGTTGCATAATTCATGTGCTTTGAATGAATGTTAATTTGCAAGTGTGTTGTCAAGAGCTATCTTTTACCATGTTTAGATGTTGAATTTTAACTTTACTTGGTTTAACATGGATTGATTAGTTCTATGGACACTTATGCATGCATTTAGATGGTCAACTTTCTCCCTATTGCTAGCCCAAAAATTACAACAAGTAAAAAGCTTGTTTCCCAACACCTTCAACCAAAGTTTTTCCAGTGAGTCCACCATATCTACCTATTAGCTTTATGCTATTCCAAGTATGTTTATCATGTTATATTGTGTTATCTACATTTCTGAATTTAAATGCTTATGTTATTGATTGTCATGGGAAAAATTGGTTAAAAGCTCTCACGAACTTGATGCACAATTTACTTTTATTGCATTTAATAAGCATGAACCATTGTGATTAAAATTATGAAGTTGTGGGCTTGACAATTGTTTTGGTTGGGAGTTAGCCCATATGTGCTGTCACATGGCAAGCTTTCAACATTGCACTTATTTATATTTAGTTGATGTCATGTACTTTTGTTTATGGATGCCTATCATGGGTGAAATGAATGTGGATACTTAGTAAGTTCAAAGAGTTTGTATAAATGGTTAGAGAAATGCCTGGGCCGCTAATCTAAGCCATGCATCATTCATGGTGGAAATTTACAGCATAACCATAATGTTCATTCAGTGATGCACCTCATAATAAAAAGCTATACCCATAGTAAATAAAAGAGTGCTGAGATTGTTCATTGTCTGTTTGTCTTGTTGTTTTGACATGGGCTTGTTCATGTCATGGGACAAGAGGTACCCCAGTGCAGTTCTTGATGATACTATTATTACTTGCAATGACCTTTATTTGAATTTACTTTGTGGACCAAAGTGAGTAACACATGGTGTAGGTACTTGTATTCAAGGGACATGAGACATTCAACCAATACATTGTCAAGCACACCACTCATATTTGCTTTCACTTTAAACATTAATCATTCAAGATGCTATGATAGGGGTAATGAGAGCTCCACACCAATGACTACCACATTGCAAGCATTAACTTAAGTAGAAGTGTTTGGAAGTTAGATGAAACTTATTCATGCTTTACCTCTACTTATTTATCTATCCAAAGTGTCCACCTTTTATATTCAGTTTTCATAAGAAGTACTCTATGACCACCATAGGATGTTTTTACTTTTCATTATGCATACATTTGGTCCATAGTACTTTCTTCTATGTTACACTTTGTGAATTTATCATTGAACATCTTTACATTGAGTATTTGATATCACTTCATAATTTATCTTGCATATTGTTATTCCTTTGAAGAATGAATCATTTGACTCTATGTAGCAATAGTAATCACCTTTGATATCCATTGATAGTATTAAAATGCAAAGTCCATGTTAGTTTTATCACCTTCATACTCGGGACGAGCATGGGTTAAGCTTGGGGATGTTGATGCATGTAAAATGCATACATGAACTTTACATTTTATTACATGTTATTTGCATCATATAAGGGTTATATTCATGATTTATATTGAGTTTTGGGGATAATTAACAACTTCCCCATTTTTCTGGAATTAACCCTGCGCTGTCAGAAAACCCCTTTTTCTATATTTTGATGTTTCAGGGACCCAAACGACGTCCAAATGACCTGAAACTTTACGGGGATCACTTTTTTGGAAGGAACGAAACGTAGGCGCAAAGGAATCGAAGAAACGGAGACCAGAAGGCCGAAAGGGGTGGGCCCACGCGGCCAGATTCCCTGACCGCGTGGGACCCACCAAACTGGCCCTCGGGCCTCCGCTGCCGTCGATCTTTCTTCCCGAAGCTTCGTCTTGACCTAAAAACGACTATATATAGACCCCCCCCAGGGCTTTCGCGAAAGGGAGCGCCGCCGAAACACAGAAACCACGAAACAGAGACCTGGAGCTGAAGATTGGAGGGGGAAAACTCCGGCGGGGCGCTGCCGGTGTGGTCTCCTTCCCCTCCAACAACATCTCCACCGACACCATGATGAAGAGGGAGTAGTCCACCCCTGGACTATGGGTTTGTGGAAGTAACTTATGTATCTCTCCTCTCTATGAGCTTCACTAATTAGTACCGTATGAGCTGCTGAACATGATTACGGTCATCTATGTAATTCCTTTGTGGTGGATCTTTATTATGAGTTAATACATGTTTGAGATTGCAATGGTTTTGTTTCAGTTATGAAAGTAGATGCATATTATGTACCCCGTTCTTATTTACTTGTCATGATCAAGCATGTTTATGAGAGCATGTGAGGGGGAACGTGTGCATTAGTTGGAGTAACGGGGGGTGGCTAGTGCAGTGAACGTGAGAGAAAGTTCTGCGATCCACTTGGGTTTTCTACCTTACTTTGTTGCCTCACTAGGGATAAACAAAAATACCATGCTACCGGAGAGTGGATGTGACCTTGGCCACTATCTCCATGACTAGATCTAGCATGTTCTTATTTTAACTTCATGTCATTGAACTTATTGCTATGCTCTGATTTATCTTAATTACTAAGGTGTTATGATTTAGTTCGCATCTTGGTGGAGCATAAGAGAGAGAACAACTTATACTTGAGATCTCTATGTTAGGACGTGATGCCCATATTATTAATAACTTGTCAAACCATGTCTTGCCATCTTACATGTTAATTTTAGTGTTCCATTGTCTACCACGTTATCAAGAGAGAGTGCATTTGTGAAACCATGAACCCCGGTCCATTTTTAATCATAAGAAACACCTTTCCAACACTTTTATCACCACTTTTGTTTGCTGCCATTATTAAATCCGAAAATACAAAAACACTTTTACATCTTGCATTCATCATAAAAAACCCAAAAATATCATTTATCATTACTACCATCATCCTTGCATATTTATTTTACCATCATTGCATATTTACTACTGTTTGCATATTTATTTTATTATCATTCTCACACCTTGTGCTTGACAACCACTTGGTGAGGTTGAGGGCACAAAACAATTTATTTTGTTGCAGGTTCTCAAGAGAAGGATAAGGAGATAACACCTGAAATACTGGTTCCCCGAGAGTTCGATATTAAACCCTCGAGTCACCCCTCGTGGGGAAAACTGTCTTCCACTACTACATACACTCTGCACTTGGAGTCTCAACCTAACCCATTTATTTTCACGCAGGTAATCACACGAAGGGCCGTCACGACCTTTTCTGGCGCCGTTGTGGGGTAACTACGTGAAGGGCCATCAGTGGCGACCTGGATGGAGACTGCGCGGGCAGAAGGTTCGTCGACCTGACTGGATCATCTTCGGGCAATGCGAAGGTCGATCTGGTTGCTTCTCCGGGGCGGCGGCCCCGGTACATGGTGGTTTTGGTGGCAACCTGGATGAAGACCGCGTGGGCAGAGGGTTCGTCGACCATGACTGGATCACTTTCGGGCAATGCGAAGGTTAATCTGGTTGTTACGCCGGGGCGGCGGCCCCGGAGCGGGTGGTGTGTTTTGTGGCGTTTGTTCGACTTGTGTCGTGTGGGCGGCGAGTCGCTTCGCCTGTGTTATTCTTTTGTACAGCTTGTATGGTTTTGGTCCCTATTTCGCTTATAAACTGGGTTACCTCTTTCTATCTATTCGGACGGTGGATACGACCACCATATACCTCAAAAAAACAAACAGTCCACCTCAATTGCCTGTTTGTGCAACATTGCATGCATGGACACAGTTGTTATCGTCTCATCCATCGACCCTCGTCGTCTGTAGCTACATTGCCGGCGACGAGGACAGCTAAGCAACGCTCAAGATTAAGAACCGACCGATGTTGCAACTCCCCATCCTCCTTGGTCCGTGTCGTGCTTCCGAAATCGTTATCAAGGCAAGTGGCCAAGCAGATTAATTGAATAGTAGAATACTACCACTTCGCAATCGCATTTTCCTATGCCAGATCGATCAAGTGTCTGTCAGCTATGCCTTAATATATAAAAGTACGACGGATTCGCATCCAGATTTGCTGTCCACGTCGCCTTTTTTTCACAGACGTCCGATAGCACCATTGAACGGTCCAGATACACTTTAAAATTCACGCTGCTACAGTATTACTGTAGCAGCTGAATTTCTACCAATCAGCGCTCACGCACGCTTTTTGGCGCAGCCAGTTTTACGAAAAAGAGCCTGCACCTTTTAGAAACTAACCTGCAGTCCACACTTTTCCACTGCAAGGGACCTAGACGCAAATGTTAACAACTTCGAGGACCCCGCCGAAAAAACCGCGCGCAGATTCCCCCTCCTCCTTCTCTCTTTCCCGTGCGAGCCGGTGGTCGCCGCCGCCGCCGTCGCGCCGCTCCAGGCTCAGATCGAAGGGTTCCACAGCCTCCGCCGCCGCGTCTTCTCCGTCTCCACTGAGTTTGGCGTGCTGGGACGGCGTATGCTCGCCGGATTTGCCGCCGCCGCGGCCGGCTTCCTCCGTCGCGTCCGTGCGCTTCCGGCGCCACTCCGGCGACGCAGAAGGGGCGACGCCGCCACGTGCGGGTCGCCCGGCTCCGGCCGCATCCAGCGCGCCCACACGCGCGTCCGGGAGCGCAGCGACGCGCCGCCGACGACCCCGACGCCGCCGCGGGAGCCGCGGGAGCTTCCAGCGGGTTGTGGCCACTGTGACGTCATCGGTACGTCACAGTGGCCCCACGCGTCAGTTTTTTTTCTTTTTTATTTTTTTTTCTTTTTCTCCCAAAGAATGTAAAATGCTGTAAAAATGTAATATATCTATTAGGAAAATTAGAAATTTCGTAATTACAAGAAAATTACCAAAATCCAAAAACAAAACATACCATCCAAATTACAATTCAACATAACAATTGTAAAAAGTGTTAAAATTCAAAAAAAAAACATATCTTTTAAACTACACTTCGAAATAATACAAACAATACATAAACAACCAAAAAAAAGGTGTTTAAAACTATATATTGAAAACTACAATTCAAAATAACAATTATAAATAAATACTACAGTTCAAAAAAATCAAAGTGATCAAATTAAAAAAAACATATCTTCCAAACTACACTCCGAAATAATACAAACAATATATGAACAACTAAAAAAAATATTTAAAACTTTATATAGAAAACTACAATTCAAAATAACAATTATAAATAACAATTCAAAAAAACATATCTACAAAACTACAATTCAAAAAAAATATAAACAATATGTCAAAAATTTCCAAATTTTGCAAACTACCAAGCTTTCCACACAAAAAACATTCTACAATTCAAAAAAAAAAACTTACAAAACAATTGTGCTGTATATATAAACAATACATAATTCAACTATTTTTTTTTAAATAATTTAGTACTAACAACAGTAAAATTTCTTTCGATTATACTGGGAAATAAGAAAATTATAGCCAAAATAAAACTATATTTAACCATTTCAATATAGCTATCATATTTAAAGTCTAATTAACTTAATTTCTCAAACTGTGTAATTCAATTTTAAAAAATACTTAGTTAGATGAAACAAAATTCCGTATCCTCTAATTAAGGAGAACAAAATTCCGTATCCTCTAATTAAGGATTGAATTTAAATTGAATTGAACAGTATTAATATAATATGTTTCCTCCAACTATTAAGTAAAATTAAATACTTGAGACACAACACAGACATATTATATCAACTACAATAAGTTAAAACTCAGCGACAATATAACTAAATTCTCTCCAGTTATGCAATTTAGATTAATATCCTCTAATTAAAAATTGAAATTTAAATTAAATTTAACAATACTAATATAATATATTTCCTCCGATTCCATCTTTACATTTTTTTTTTTTTTTTTTGCTTTTCCTTTGCTTTGCAGCAAAATAAAATTGGAATACCAATTAAGAAAAAGGACAAAAAACAAAGCATTTTAGTTTATGCAACAGTTGTACTTTCCCTTTTACGATTTTTACAAACATGCAAATAACTCGAACCTAAAAAATACCCCAACTTAAACAATTTTCAAAATCTACACAACAACCATGTTTAAGCATCCCAACTCAAATTTCAAATTTGAATATTCCAAATTTTAATATGACTTCAACCCCTGAACATTCGGTAAACACTAAAAGAATCAAAATTTGAATAATTTCCACATTGTACAATTTTAAAACTTGAATAAACTCCAAACTTTACAATTTTAAAAACCTATTTAATCATTTCAGCTCAAATTTCACATTTACATATTTCAAAATTTTGAATATCTTCCAGATTTGATCATTTTGTTAACATTAAAAGAATACAAATTTCAATACATTCCAATGCGAACACTTTTCCAAAACTCAACATTCCTTCAAGCGCAAATTTTTCCAATTCAAATAATATTCAAATTTCAACAATATTTTTGCAAAAAAAATATTTGAGAATCATCAGACGGACGCGCGGCATTGCCGCGCTACCTATCCCTAGTATATATATATAGCGTGTGTGTTGGTGTGCCGGCTAATATATCCAGTTGTGCTAATTAGATCGATCGGCGTGACGGCTTTCTCGTTGCATGCATATCATGGGCAGTCTAATGAGAAACCCCTTCACGTACTACGGTACTACTAGTACTCCAACACAACTTGCGTAGTGAGGATACAACTTGCATGGATTAGTTAGAATTCCTTGGCTCGGAGAATGCGATCGACCAGTGGCCATTTGAGTTTTGAGATGGAGTAGTAGTACCAACTACCAAGTAACTAAATCGAGATTCGTTTGCGTCTACAATCTGGATGCATGGATCGATCAGCTATGTACGCATATAGCCACCTGATTCTTACTGAGTACTTCTAATCGCGGGATTAATTAAGTGCACTTCTCCTAATCACTGGAAAAAAGAGAATACTAATCGATGACGCTATCCGTTTGACATAAAACCAGGAGGAGAATGATACTAATAAAAGGAGAATGGTGGTATGAATATGATGTAGAGGATATTGCTGGTGAATGATTAGAGCATCTCCACGGCGCGTCCAATAGAACGTCCGGCAACGTTGCCGGATAGGCGTTATTGGGCGCACCGGCAATCGTTGCCGCCTATTGGGAGCGCCGTGTCCTACCGGTCGATCCCAATAGGTTTTCGAGGAAAAAAATTGAGACTCGAATTCATTTAAACTTAACGCATTTCACTGACATTCGATAGTTTTTTACAAAATGCTGAAATTTAAACTAAAACCTAATTGCCCGTCCAGTAGCCGAAGTACGGGTCCCAGTCGTGCGCCGCCACCGCGTCGTCGACGTTCCACGCGCCGGGGACCTGGTCCTGGTCCTTTTCCTCCTTGACGGCTGCCGGGGGCGGCGGTGGCGCGGGTACGTCGTCGTCGGGGATGACGATCGTGTTGCTGTCCACGTACGACCACTTCTCGGCGAACTCCTTCGACGCCGGTTGGACGGTGTCGAAGGACATCTTCTGGGCGAGGGCGAGGTCCCGCTGGAACAGCGCCTCGGCCTCCTCCTCCGTCAGCGTCCTTGGCGCCGGAGGCGCGGCACGCTTCTTGCCATGGGACGACGACGTCCTTGGCTCGGTCTTCACCTTCACGGGCGGCGGCTCGAAGTCACGGATGGTGACGCCGCCCCTGCGCGGCGCCGGCTCGAACTTAACTTTGACGAAGCGCGGCTCGGCTTTGATCGGCGTCGGCTCGGACTTCATCTTGCCGAAGCGGCATCGCCGACCGCGCATTGGAGGAGGAGCCGCGGGAGTTGGATGAGCTCGCCGCCAACATCTCCCACAGGTCGCGGGAGGGGTTTGGCGGCGCGACGTACCCGTATCCGCGCATCACCTGGTGGAAGTTGCGACCCTCCCACCATTTGCGGCGCTCCTCGAGTTGTTCTTCGCCGGCCGCACCCCGCCGCCGTGGTTATTGACGGTGTTATGTCGCTGCGCCGCGAGCCGCGCCGCCCAATTGGGGCTGTCCACAACGTACTCCGGGTCCGCGAGTGCTCCGACGTTAGCTGCCGGCGGCGCAGCCGGATGAGCTCGCGGAGACGGACCCCCTCCGACAATGGGGGGGGGGACGACGTACCCCATCGCCGAGAGGGTCCAGCCGCCGCTTGGCAGGCGCATCCCCACCGGCACGGGATGCGGTTGCGGTAGAAGAAGGCCGTCTCGTCCTTCCGGAGGCAGGTCTTGGCCGCGCCACCCCTGCTGCCTCTTGCCTGGTCGTTGTGCGCCATTGCTCGTCGCCGCCGTCGATTGACTGTGGAGAAAGGGGAGAGGAGAGAACAGAACGAGTGCGCCGCTAGACCGCGGCGCGCTGGCTTTATAGGGACGGCGGGGAGGCGAAGCGCGGGAACGCGCTCCATTACTCTGGCGCCAGTTCCCGAGGCGTCGTAACTCCTGCGACGCGCGTCGGGGAGACGAGATGACGCGTGCGACGCGTCAGAAAACCGCTAAGCGATCGCAGTTAATTGCGCTGACCGCCCGTATCTGACTGACGCGTCGGGCCGGTCGTCAGGATCCGATGTGGCCCGCGTTGCCGCGGTTGCCGGCGCGCCCGCTTGTGTCCCTGAACCTGGACGCGAAGCGGGGTTGCCGGACGCTGTATTGGGGCGTGTCGGCAACATTTCGTCTATTAGACGCGCCGCTGGGGAAAATTTCGTACCGGCACGTCTAAAACGTCTATTGAGAGCGGAGTTGGGCGGAGATGCTCTTGGTTCGTCCCATCAGTACGCAATGCAGCAAGTGGGACGGGAAGACGCGATTAGCAGCGTAATCAGCTGGGTGCATGCACTGGCCACCAGGGAATGGTACTCGTTGACGACGACAGGGCGCATCGGATGGTACTCGTTGACGATGACAGGGCGGGTCCAGATCGGGAACTGATGCTGTACCGATACGGGCAGAAGCAAATGCAGAGCTGGGAATGGTGCATGCACCTCGCGAAACAGGGGACGGGCTCGCCCCTGGTTTTGCAGTCGGACGTCGCCGTGGCACCACCCAGCGCCACAAGATCGATGCATGGCTTTGCTAGCGTGGTGCCCTACCCTAGCTTTTGTCTTTCAAATCTCGATCGACGACGGGACACAACCGTTGTGGCACCAGTCGGGTCACCTTGGTACTGTTGGTGGATCTCTGCCTGTAGCCGTTGGATCAAGATCCGGCGGATTAACAACAAAAAAAACAACATAATGCAACTATTGTAGCCGACTAATATGCTGCCACATGTGCCGAGGAAAAAAAAATCCTTTGCCAGCGACAGGAGCCGAGTGCTTCCAATATCCATAAGCTCCCGCTGGTCCGAAGGGGCAGGAAAGCCCACAACTGGATCCAATGTACCGTCACATTGATAAACTGTAAGACATGAAAATTTGTTGTTCTATTAAAAACCAAATTATTTCGACAATTCCAAATGGACCAACAAACAGCTGAAACGCCTATACGAATTCTAGTCTTGGTCTTTTTATCAATTCTGTTCAGCCAATTTCCAAACATATTAGAAATATTGGATGATGGGGGAATATTATATGAGCAAAAAACAACACGCCAAATCAATTGAGCAAAAGGGCAAAATATAAACAAATATTCCACTGTCTCTTCACAACCACAGAAAGAACACTTGGTACAACCTTTCCACTTCCTCTTAGCAACGTTATCTTTAGTAAGCAAGACTTTTCTATTGAGTAACCACATGAACACTTTATTTTTAGGGTACTTTAATTTCCAAAGGTAAATTCGTAGGTACCTAGTATGTCTGTTCATCAAATATTCATACATAGATTTAACCGAGAAAACACAGTTGGTTGTGAGTTTCCAAACAAAACGATGTGGCATATCTATCATCGGAATGTCCATTAATCGAAAATATAAGTGAGACCATGCGTCCCTTTATCACCGATAAGAGCTCTCCTAAAAGTCATATTTAAAGGAGTAGCACCATTAAGCACTTCATGCACAGTGACATTTTTTCGCTGAGCAATGTTATATAATGATGGATATTGATGTTGTAATGGCGAAACACCCAACCAGGTATCCTCCCAGAACCTAGTTGTTTCTCCATTACCTATCTTAAAAAGAGTTATTAAAGAACTCCTCTTTAATTCTCATGAGACCTTACCAGAAGGGGGAGTCGATAGGTTTAGCCTCCACTTGAGCTAACGTTTTGCTATGAAGGTATTTATTGTGCAACAATTCTTGCCACATCCCTTCTTCGTTCAAAAGTTTAATCAACCATTTACTGAGTAAACACTTATTTTTTAAAATCTAGCACCTCGATGCCGAGCCCCCTGATTTATTTCAAAATTATACTCATGTTTTGGAGTGACGGTGAAAACATATCAACACGGCCATGGATACAACAACTGTGGTCTTACCGGATAGACTGCGAAGCTCTATGCGCGATGCACGGAGCAACGGCGGAGCATGACCATCACAGGCACGGCTAGATGGACGTCCTCGGACAAGTGTACACCAATCTTCACACCTCGGTGGCCAAAGGACAATCCTGACGAAGATGGCACACCGTCTCAGGTACGTGCCGAAGGCACAACTAGAGAAATAGATCATGGAGCCAAGCATGAACCGTTGTCGCTCTCTCGGAGGTGAGGATCTTACCGTGGAGGACCAGCCACAAGAACATGGTGAATTTAGGTTCCCATGAATTTGTTTATTTTCATATTGTGTAAATATTTCCAACTATTGTTATGGTGAATTTAGGTCAATCAACAAAAGTATGTTCTAAGCTAACATGATTCTTTCTTCTGAAAAATATTTTCCTTCCATGGTACCGTTGGCCAAGTGGCCGAATATGATAGTGCCATGTTGTCACCTTGCCGTACTACTGGTTCATCCCCCCCTGTATCCAAGGAGAGTGACCGGGGTATATAACAACCAATCCACCAAGTCCAGTCCAACAACACACGAGAACTCGTCGCGCGTCTCACAGACAATCTTGCTCGCTCCTGTTCTACACCTCCAAGTCGTACGTCGAGCGCGTCCAGTCGAGTGGATCTCCGGCCAGCGGCATTGCCGAGTTAGATGCGAGACGCCGTCCTGCTTCGTTGCGACGCCACCATGGCCGGCCAAGCCGCAGCTTCCACCTCTTTCGGCAACAGCAGGAGCGACGGGTACTCCTACCCGGCTAGGGCGTCCTCGGTCGCCAAGCAACGGCGCGCGCCGGCGCCGGTACGCGGCGGGAAGAGCGACGGGGGAGGCGGGTACTTCAGTGCGGAGGCGGCGGTGGTGCTGGCGGCGCTTCTGGTGCTGCCGCTGCTTCTCCCACCTCTGCCGCCGCCACCGCCGCTGTTCCTGCTCGTGCCCGTCGCCATCCTGGCCGTGCTGCTCCTGCTCGTGCTCCTGCCCTCCGACGCCAGGGGCCTCCGCGTCGCGCCCTCCTACTTGTAGCTACTAGGTAGCTAGCTAGCATTCAATCAAATCCTGTGCTCGCCATCGGCGTCGCCGCCGCCGTGTACATGTAAATGTAATTAGCTAGCTAGCGCCGATGCGGTTTGTTCTTTCTTTTCTTTTTTTCTTTCGAGATTGTCTTTTCTTTGAGACTAATTGATGGAGACGATTTTGCTCGGAGTACTTGGTTGCTGGAAAAACAAAACTGTCTCAGGGGAAGTCTAATCTGATCCTCTCTGACAATTAGGAGTAGCTAGATATCTCTCACAATAAGAATTAGCTCTGAAGTCTATTCTGAACTTCGTTGGGAAGAAAGAAACAAAGGGATCTGAATATCTGATTGATCTGCTGAAAATATGATGCAAAATACAGGTGTAGAGTTGTGTTTGTGTACTTTGGGTATAGTTTGTTAATGTAAATTGAAAAATCATCACAGTTAAGAAATAGAGAATAACGAAGAAAGCTCAGACTTTTCCCAAGCTTTGCTTGTGCATCTCGAACCAAAGATTTCAGATAGACAAGAAATTTCTTTCATTCCGTTCCCTCTTGGGCTGCTCTGAGATCGAGTTACAAAAGATGAGGACTAATCCTGCTCCGGTTAGGTATGCCCTGTACTACTAGCCAGATGGTCAATTAGCCAGTCAATGTTACTGTTCTGAAAATTCAAATGTGTGAAAGGATAAGAGTTAATGGCACCCGCGGTCACACAACTCGACGCCAATGTGCACTTAAGTCACACTTCTCCAGAATGTGATTATTTGGTCACACAACTCGACAAGTGCACTCGACGCCAATGTGCACTTAAGTCACACTTCTCCAGAATATGATTATTTGGTCACACAACTCGACAAGTGCGTGCACGCAGGTCACTGGCCCCACTTGTCAGTCTGTTTTGGACGGTAAATTTTCAGAAAACCCCCTGGAGTAATATTAATTTTACAAAATGGTCCCCCTGGAGGACCATTTTGTAAAATTAGAAGGACTATTTTGTAAAATTAGGAGGACCATTTTGTAAAATTAGAAGGACCATTTTGTAAAATTAATATTACTCCAGGGGGTTTTCTGAAAATTTACCGTCCAAAACGGACTGACAAGAGGGGCCAGTGACCTGCGTGCACGCACTTGTCGAGTTGTGTGACCAAATAATCACATTCTGGAGAAGTGTGACTTAAGTGCACATCGACGACGAGTTGTGTGACCGCTGGTGCTATTAACTCAAAGGATAATGCACCGAGCCAACGCATGCATTCTTCTTGGCATGTCCATGTTCATGTGAGATGAGACGTTTTAGACTGGGCAACTGCCTGAAGCCCTGAATGCGTGAATAAATGTCGTATAGTAAATAGGGGGCTATTCCATTCACGATGATTTCGATGTTCGAATGCAGCACTACAGCGAGCGAACTGTAATGATCTCCATCCGCAGCTCGAGTATCTCTAAAATTCTAAATGCAAGGAATCACATGTGTCTGTTTCTCTCGGTCCTGATTTGTTCCTCCTCCCTGGAGAAAGAAACAGATTAATAACTGACATTGTAATGCTAACACTACTGATAAAAATGTTGTCAGAGTCTGTCGGGAGAAGCAGACTAGCCTGTTCTCAACAAGAGAGTCATCATTTGTTTTTTTAGAGAGAAAATAGAGTCATCATATATGGGGCTGGCGTTAATGGGCCAGATGACGGACGCAGGCCGAACACGGCGTGGGAACGAATCTGAGTAGATTTGGGCCAGCAGATACAAGAGCTACTATTCACCGCCTTCAGCGCCACGAAACACACCGACGCCCGAAGAAACCACCTTATGGCCAGCCCACGACGCACCCATCATTTTCGTCTCCTGTATCCTGACCGCCTCCGCCGCCTCCATCTCTTGTCCCCTCGATCCCCTGTTGCCGGCCGTCTGTAACCGCCTGTCTCCCGCTGTGGGCGTCGGACACCCCCCCCTGCTCGAGTCGTGGCCGCCACTCCGGCTTCCCTGTAAGCACACCCCCACCCACCTTCTCCGGCGCCGACCACCCCACACCCGACCCCCCTTCATCCCTCACCTCCACATGCGCCGCCGTGGTGAGCCGCGTCGTTGTCGGCACGGTAAGGTCCTTTCCGCCGGCGACGTCTCGACCAGCCGCGCCCTCCCCGTGTCCGGCGAGGTCGGCCTCCATCTCCTCCGGCCCGGTCTTCTCCAGCCCGAGCCACCCACCTCACCTCACTTCATCTTCCTCGTCTCCGGTGTCGCTGCTGCAACATGGGCCTACTCTTTTGCTGGGAGGGGTACGCGCAGCGCCCGTCACGTGCGCTACGAGCATCAAATAGGGTTTACCAGCAGATCCTAAACAAAATCACAAGGTACAAAACCATGTGTAGGCTGCAGAGGAAGGGCGACGGAGGCGGCGGGTACTTCGGTGTTGAGGCGGCCGTGGCGCGGGCGCTGATGACGACGGGGATGTTGGTGCTGTCGTTGCTGCTTCCCCATGTCACCACTGTTCCTACTCGTGCACGTCGCCATCCTGGTCATGCTGCTTTTGCTAGTGCTCCTGCCCTCCCACGCCAGGTGCCTCCGCGTCGTGCCTCCTTGATACGGCTACTGTCCCGATGTTCACGGATTTGAGGGAGGGTCCAAACAACACGATGAATGAAACGATGCACGCGTGGGAAACACGAGGGGAAAAACACAAGGGAGATCACAAGATACTCCCTCCGTTCCAATTTAATTGACTTGCTATCCACCAAATGTGGATGTATCTAGACGTAACATGTCTAGATACATCCACAATTGGTAGATAGCAAGTCAATTAAATTGGAACGGAGGGAGTAACTGGTAAAGCCTGCAAAGGAAAATCTAGCGGCAACAAGCCCCGAGGGTAGCCTCCGGTTTTTAAAACCCAAGTCAATCTTATTCTTAAATTGAAACCGCTTTCTCAAATCGGGTGGTCCACCGATTCAATAAAATCTTACAATAAAAGATAGACCAAGTTCTACTTTTTTTTTGAGATTAGACCAAGTTCTACTTTTTTTTTGCGAGGGAAAAGGCAGTTATATTAAAGTCCCGTTCTTACAGAAAGATCCAGAACAAAAGAGAAATTACAACAAGGTCCTCCAGATCCCGATGTCGAAGACGAGCTCGCTGCCGCCGGTGGCGCGCCGCCGCCGTATCTCTTGATGGCTTGGATCAGATACGGGCCCTCCACGGACGGGAAGTCGCCGGTCGGCAGCTCCGAAGAGCTTACACCGCGCCCCTCCATCTTCATCGCGAGATTCCAACACGCTGCCTCCTCCTTATTGAACAAGATCCGGCCCGGCCGCCACACCGTCGCCGGAGAGGACTTGAGAAAAGGCGGGATCTCCACCGCAGAGCTCTAGGGAGCGCCGCCGTCGAAGGGGACGAGATCCGCCGAACAACGCCACGCCGACTGCACCACCGCCGCCACAGCGCCGCCGACAGGCCTCCAAAGCAACCCTACACTATATACAAACCGTGGATCGACGATCCCCCGTCATCCCGCCGTCGGAGCGGCTGCCGGAGACCGAGGAATCGGCGACCCGACGGCGAGCGAGGTGAGTTCTCTGGAAAGTTTCAGAAAGTCGCCACTCCCTACTGTAGCGGGGGAGGGAGACGACCAAGTTCTACTTAAGAGAAAGAGTAGCACACCCGAAGAGGTCTTTGATTTATCTCGGGTCCCACTTGGGGAAGGATTGGAGCATAGCTCAACAAAACATTACAAATTTCATTAAAAAGATGAGGACTAACGCTGCTCCGGTTAGATATGCGCTGTACAACTAGAAGGTCAACAATCAAGTAGCCAGTCAATGCTACTCTTCTGAAAAATTAAAGATGTGGAAGATAATGCACGGAGGGGGACAAGTCTCAAACCTTCTACTATTTTTTTTCTTGCGGGGAAATCTCAAACCTCTCTGTCTCGGTGTCTGCATTTTCTTTCCCGCCGCTGCCAACGCGACATTTTGCCTCATTTGCTCAGATCCCTACTATGATCGGCACGCCCACAGTCGCTAGGTCGCCGCCGGCGCTCATCCCGCCGGCGGGTCCCACTCCCGGCGGCAACCTCCCGCTCTCCTCCGTCGACAAGATCGCCGGTGGTTTAGTGAACCTGATCCAGGTCTTCCCCCCTTCCTCACTCTGCGCCGCCGGCGATGACCAGGGCAAGGCCGTAGCCGCGATGCGCAAGGGGTTCGCGAGGGCGCTTGTGCCATACTACCGGTGGCCGGTCGCGTCGCCGCGTCCGGCCTCGTGGTGGACTGCACCGGCGACGGCGTTTGGTTCGTGGAGGCCGCCGCGAGCTGCTCGCTCGCCGACGTGGACAGCCTCGACTGCTGCCCGCTTCTCATCCCCGCGGAGCTCCTCCTCCCGCGCCCTCCTCCTGGCGAGAACCTCCTTGGCTTCATCCTCATGGCCCAGGCGACGAGGTTCACCTGCGGTGGGTTCGCCATCGGAATCACCTTCCGCCACGCGGTGTTCGACGGGCAGGGCGCGGCGCAGTTCCTCACGGCGGTGGGGGAGCTAGCGCGGGGGCTCCCGGCTCCTTCAGTCGCTCCGGTGTGGGACCGCGACACGTTCCCTGACCCGCCCAGCCCGCCGCTGCCGCCGCAGCAGCTCACGGAGTTCATGTTCGTGACCCAGGTGGCCGACATCTCGGCGGAGAGCATCCAACGCGTCAAGGACGAGTTCAAGCAGACATTGACGGGGGACTCGGGGGAAGGTTGCTCCACCTTCGACGCGGTGACGGCCGTGGTGTTCAAGTGCCGCGCCCTGGCGCTTGCGGCGGCGCTCCCGGACGACGCCGAGGTCCGGGTCGAATTCGCCGCCGGCACGCGGCACCTCCTCCACGGCGTGCTGCCGGCGGTGGACGGCTACTACGGCACCTGCGTGTACCTGGCGTGCGTTACAAGGACCAGCAGGGCCGTGCGGGAGGCACCGCTGGTGGAGATGGTCGGCGCGGTACGGGAGGCGAAGAAGGCAGTCGCTGCGCAGTTCGCGGACTGGATGCGCGGCGGCGCCGGTCACTACGCCGTGCCGCTGGACTACAGCACTGTGATTTTGTCGGACTGGACCCGCCTCGGGTTCGACGAGGTGGACTACGGCTTCGGCGTCCCCGGATACGTGTTCCCGTTCGAGGACCACGTCAATTTCGTCGGGACACTCACCTACGTCAAGCCGCCGGCGCCGCGCGGGGGCGTCCGGGTGGTGCTCCGCTGCGTCGAGGAGCCGCACGCCGCCGCGTTCGCCGCCGAGCTCGCCAAGTTTGCCTAGAGGCAAGGCAATGCGCGTATTCTTCTTGGGCATGGTTCACGTGCGATGAGAGGTTTTAGTTTAGACTTGGCGGTTGTCTGAATGAGTGTATAAATGTCGTGTAAATAATTAATAGTGGGGGCAATTCGATTCATGATGATTTCGATTTTCGAATGGAGTGCTGCAGCGAGCGAACTGTAAATCTGTAATGATCTCCATCCGCAGCTCCATGAGTAGCTCGAGTATCTCTGTAATTGTAACTGCAACTGCATGGAACCACAAGTATCTGTTTCTCTCGGTCCTGATCTGCACCTCCTCCTAGGAGAAAGAAACAGAAAAGAACTAACCTGATCTGATCCCGGACGGCTGTAGCTATGCTCCAGAAACTGTAATGTTAACACTACTGATAAAATGGTGTCGATCTCTGTCGGGAGGAGCAGAGCTGCTGTTCTGAACAGGAGGAGAGTCATCATATAGGTGGAAGGCGTTAATGGGCCAGATGGCGGATGGAGGCCGAACACGGCGTCGGAACGAATCTGGGTAGATTTGGGCCAGCTGATCCTAAAGAACACAAAGGGACAAAACCGTAGCGAATAACCCAAGAAGGCCCCATCCATGAATTGGATCAATGCATACGGTGCCTGTAAAGGCTTGGCGGTTGCGGTGCTTCCTTGATCGTAAGATCATAATTCCCTGACCTACACCACCAGCTGCCTACGCCATATGGTTCATTGTCAAAAATTATGAGAGCTATGTCAAAAAAAATGATGAGAGCGCGTGTGTCGCCCAAGCCAATTCTTCGGTGATTCTTAGTTTTATGCATTTGCCGAATCGACACGGAGATTGCATAATTTTCAGGCGGATAACGTGGACGCACGATTTATGGGGTAAAAGGACATGATCACATGATAGAAGTGAAACTAATGTCAAAACCAAGTTGATCACAATGTGGCAACCTACATTTCCGAATTCCGATTCACACGGGGTGTGTGTTTTTTTGCTATATATCTTTTTTTTAGAACGCACGAGAATGTACACATTTTCTTATATAGATAGGAGTTTACAAGAGTCAACAACAACACACACAAGAAGCTGGACAACCAGCGGCACAAAATACAACAATTTCACAAAAACCTCCCTCCGTTCCCAATCATTAGATGTTCAAATGTTTTCTGACTCAGATGTATATAGACGTGTTTTATTGTGTATGTTTACTCATTTCAGTCGATATGTATTCTATATAGACGCGTTTTATTGTGGCTGTTTACTCATTTCAGTTCATATGTAGTCCATATTTGAATATACGAAACATGTTATAATTGAGAACAGAGGAAGTAGCAGATAGAGAGCACATGTAACTATAGTTCTGAATCCCAAAAAAATTAGTGTAATAAAGGAGATGATCTGAGTGAATATTTCCCATCTGAACTATCATTTTTTTCCTAGGTTAAGAGGTATAGGTGCCAAGAATAAATGGCGGAATTCGGAGCGGGTAAGACAACTACTCTGAAATGATGCCATGTCATGAATCGAAAGAGTCATCTACGCAACAACCCTCCCAACCATATACCACACTTAACAACACACATACAATATGCATATACTCAAATACATGCATCCATATTAATTCCATGTGTAAATGACGTCAATCATGGAGAATATTAAACAATGTTCACATCTTGCCATGTTTTAATTTGGTATTTTGCAGGTAGCCATTTTTCCACTTTATCAAACATATCACCAATGTCATGCCATGCGGAGCCATTCAGACTAAAGATAGCATGGGCAAACGTCGAAGGCTCTTGGCCAACCACATTTGCCAACTTATACTTTTGATTAATTAGTTAACACCGGGTATAACCTCAGCAAAGTATCCGTTCCTAATGACAGATAACGCTACCAAATGTGAACCGTAGAAAAAAAACGTAGCCATGAGAGGTAGAGAGACCCTTGATATGTTCATCAGCTTGTTAGTGTTTCCGTTAAGTCCCCAACCTTCGGACGCTGAACGAATAATACAATACTCCATCCGTCCCTTTTTAATCTATATTCTACAAATTTTAAGACAAATTAGCAACTCATTTTATATTACTACTTACATATGTGAACAACCAATTCAAACTACATTAGAATTAATGACATCCAATAGATCAACACTGCTTCAGTTTCTTTCTTGGTGTTGATTACCGAGTAGACAATTAATATTCCAGAACATTCAATGATACCAAGTTACCAACTAGTAGGATGAAAGACTCATGCGTCACATCAAACCTTTGAGGTTAGTATTGAAGAAGATAAGTTTGACCTTTTGCAGTTTTTTCACCTTAGGCTTGGAGGAACACTGAGATGCAATGCTTTCATTTATCCAAATAACGACTTTGGAGGAACTTGATGTTCCTTTTTTTAATCCGTACTGTTGCACATATTGAGGTGATTTGTTCAATCTATTGTATTGTCTTTATTTATTTAGTAAATCTAGTGTGGTGCTAAAAAAGTATATAGGTACCGTTCCGATACTGTAGTTCCTATATCTTAACCCATATCCATGAAATTTTATAAATAAAAGTGTGGATATGTCGATATAAATGACATGTTAGAATACTTCGTAGGATATATCCGATCATCCGGGAGTTATTAGTCTTGATTTCAACCTAAGCTAAAGCTACATTGGCCCATATAAGGCATACGATCATACATGCAGTTTCATGTAACAGATCTATATACACACGTATATGTTAGGGAAAACTGGCGACTAGGATTTGACAATTTGAGCCATAGGTTCTTGATTCAACGGTTTACAGAATATGCACATTTTAGAAGCTTTGTGTGCAATTTCAGGCATGAAAGAATCTAATGCTACCTTGGAAAGAGCAAACCAAATACTTGTATCGGTTGTATACAGAGAAACCTAGGCAATAGCAATGTGGTGGTGCTAGAAATATGTATTTCTTAGCACCCAATTTTGGGCCTACTGGTCAGAATTGTTTATGGCATCCGCTTCCACTTTACCCACCAAAATGAGCTATTTTTGGGGCTGTAGGGGTGAACATAGGAGTCAAGCCTATATTAGAACAAGGTGTTAGTACTAGAACTGGCTGGAGATTGTTTTTTAGCACCGCATGCTCCAATGGTTACAGTCGGTGCTAAGAGTTCTTAGCACCCAGTTTTGACCAACATTGCTCATGCTCTCATCTATATATGCATACTTAATTTGGACATAGAATATTATGAAAAAAAATGATTGGATCACATATATAATTATAATTAACCTTTATTTATTCCACCTTCAACTGAGTTACACTGCAAGGTCTATGGGATCAAATTGAAATGGATAGACAGTGTTACACCAATTAAATACATTTAATTGCATGGGTGGACTAAAACCATCTTAATCAGTTACCTATTTCGTTGCACATATAGCCTTGTCCTATCCCGGATAATGGACTACATATAATATAAATAAGTTTACATAATGGGGCCATCTATATGATACGAGCATATCGATCCATGCATGCAACTAAGACTCGAAGTTACTTGAAGCTTGTGCAAACCTTGGGAGATTCTAGGAGAGGGTTCCAATCCCATATCTTCTCCAAGCTAGGGAAGTTTAGCAATGGGCCTTGAAATGGCGGCGTCGGCTGGTTTAGGTTTGCCGCATGGTTGTAAGATCCAATCGCTCTACTCAGCTCGTCGATTGGGATGGTCGCCATTGCCGAGGAGCTTGTGTTGAGAAGGGCAGCGTGCGTGGAAGAAGGCATCTGCATTGCTGCTGGGTTGTTTGGTCCCTTGAGGTGTTGGTAGAGCGACGTGCCGTCCTCCTCCGTCGACGTGGTAGAGCTCAGGGAGGAGGCCGTCGACCGGAACATTGCCGGCGGCGTCGCCCCTACCGCTGCTGCCGACAGAGACACGTTTGCCCCTCGGGTAGTGTGATTATTGGTGTACGACTTGAGAGCGGACGATGAGTGTTGGTTGCCGCGGTCGACGAACATTGGCGGCTGCTGGCGGTGGGCCGCCGCTGCCGACGTCCGATGTGCTGCTGTCGTGTGCTTCGTTGCTGCGGCCTTAGAGCCGAACGATCTTGTTGTTGTACCGGTGAGGTGGAAGTTGTCGTCGATCCCTGGGCGTTTATAGACACGGCAGAGCGAAATTTCCTGACACACAAACATGCATTCAGGGATAGGTGCTTAATTAGCAATAATAGAAATGAAAATTGGCGGCCCCAAATTTAATTATCTGCAGAAAAGTATGGATTCCATCTATCCCTAACATTATGTTTAGTACTTCAGGTGCTTCTCTACCTTATAATGTAAAAATCGTATTCTTACGAGCTTTTCAAACTAGTAATTTTTAATCGACTCTATAGCTTTGTTCAAGTTTTGAATGACTTTATTAGTCAGATCGTTCATGCATTTCGGACATTCAGTCTCATCAGAAGCATTAGACAAGGGTGCTATTGCATTCTATATCTTATGTAGCGGTTTAGGGTTATATGGACTCGAAGTTACCGTTCAAATGCTTTCATCAAACATGCATCAGACGAGACCCCTACATCCCAAAAAGATCACATCGTAGGCACCAAAACTGTAATAATATATAAGAAACACTTGGCACGCAAAAGACTTCTGTATCATCAGTTTCATGCTATATACTCCCTCCGTCCGATAATAACTGTCTCAAGTTTCTCAAAAAGTGGATGTATCCATACATGTTTCATGTCTAGATACATCCATTTTTTGACAAACTTGAGACAATTATTATTGGACGGAGGGAGTATATGAATTTGGAGCCGAGCTCCTATATTCGAAAATAAAAATCAACGGCATCAAACGAAAATAGCAACATACTATCTGCATCATATGAAAAGTGTAATCATTTGTCCCACGCTAGCATTTTCCCTATATATAAGAAATAACAAATTACTAGCCTAAAACATCAGACTAATGCTACTGGATTCGTATGCGCTCCTTCATAATGTATATGCCATTTTTATGCGAGGTAATATCTTTGCATAGAAATCTATGGTCAAAGTATCATCTTAAATATTTTATGAATATCTCAGAGGACTTGTAGTTTTAATCGGAGTATATGAAGAAAGATTATTAGTGCATAACAAAAATACATAAAAGAAAAGAAGTGCACTTCTTAAGTTAGTTATCACAGGGTTGCAGTTTCATACAAACGAATGATGAGAAGCATACTTGCAAAAAAATGTATATATGCAGTAGTTGAGAAAAAGCTAGAAGATCAAAAAGAGGGATCTAGAGGATTAGACACCATGAATCCCTACGAAATATAAAGGGAAGATTTCCACCAAATTTAATTAACTTAATTCTTTGCTATTTAACGAACACCCAAAATTATAGGATATATATATACTTACACCATCTTAAGCCCTTATTAGTTTACCAAAAATGTGTGATATTGTCTACTATGCACTTTTAGCACCTGTGCAGAAGACAATTTGTGCAAACAGTAACAGTTTGGATACACATGCCAACGACTATCAAAAGCAAATCTCTCTAGCCATGCATCATATATCATATCAAGTGAACTCCAAAAGTTAAAGGAACTAGCTATCTTCTGAGTGGACACATCAGAAACACTTTATGCTTTCGCAACAAGATCTCCGGAAAAAAAACAAATAAACACCGCAAAACTCAGGTTTTTGTTCGAGTTTCTTTCCAATCTGAAGACTGAAGTTCTTTCTTCTTTATGCAAAGAACTGTTTAATAAAGCGTATGCTGCTGTTAATAGATCGATCCAACTAGCAAAACACATAAATAGCTACGTTGGAGCAGTACCTTTTGGTATCGTTCGGTTTCGCCGTGTGGGAGGCGGTACTCGTTCATGATCCAGCTGCTGCGGAGTCCCTTGGGCGCCTTCCCCACGTAGAAGACGAGCGTCTTCTTGAGGCCGATGGAACGGTTGCCTTCCACAACGCGCACCATCCTGTCCGCCCCCGTCGCCTTCCAGTACCCGGACGGCGTCACCCGGTTCGGCCGGTCGCCGTTCCGGTACTTGCGGTCCCGAGGCACGTAGAAGAACCACTCCTTGTCCCCGATCGACGCTAGAGCTGTACATCATATGTAGAGATCCAGGGTCACATGGAAAAAGGTGAGTAGGTTCACATGAAATCAACGATGTTAGTTAATTAAAGGGGATCTCGAGTCACGTGTGCATGAAATCATATGTGCGGTGGGAAGCCATGATTATAATTAGGTGGATTCGTTGGGTAGTAGTAGTATACCGGGGAGATCCCATGGGTCGTAGCGGTAGAGGTCGACGAAGGCGATGAGGTCGATGTTGAAGCGCTTGCCGTCTACCTTGCGACGGAGGTAGAACTCGATCAGCTCCTCCTCCGTCGGGTGGAACCGGAACCCAGGCATCACCGTCTCCATGTGCTCCCCGTGCTGCTGCTGCGCGCCGTCGACTTCCCCGCCGCCGTCGTGCTGCGGGTGGGGGTCTGGTACTGATCCACCCATGGTGGTCGTCGGCCTTGATCGAGTCATATCGCCTCGCTCTCCCTAATACCCTCCCTCCGCCGGCGCCCTTTATAGCAGAAGCAAGTTAGCTAGGGGAGAAGAGGACTGAAGACGTACTAGTCCTAGATAGCTTGTACAACCTAGCTACACCACTAGCCCTAGCTACACATACACGCCACACGGTGACGCGCATGGTGTTGTGGAGGAGAATGAGACTGATTGGTGCAAGTGGTACTGATCTTGCTGGTGGTGGTCTTGGGGGAGAGATAATTAACGAGAGACAGAAAGAGTAGTTAAAAATATTTTTGTTCGAAAAAAAGTGTAGTTATAACTTTGATAGCTACAGGCTAGAAGAGGACTCGTACGTTGATGTGTAGATGTGGATATTAATAGCTGTTACTTTTAGCTAAGTTAGGAATTGGGAGGTCAGACATGGATTATCACCGCTTGATATGTTACATGCATGTACCTGTCTCTCGCACTGCAAGTGCCCCTGGTAAAAAGGAGATAACATTGTAAGTACTACCTCTACAGTTTAAGTACTACTAGGAAGTTATGTTAGCCGACGAGAGCTGAAACACTCTCCATGGAAAGCGAGTTCAGCGGTCGCACATAAATTCGAGCAGCGACATGTACTTGTATGTTACCCAAGCTTGGAATACATAGTAGTATCGTTTATTTTCACTGCCTGTCCATTGTTTTTTTTTTTTTTTGACAGGCTGCCTGTCCACTGCTGGCTAGGTAATATATGTCTGCACGTCGGCGGAGAGGGACATGAAGGCGCATACGTTTTGCATTTTTCGTCTCACGTGCGGGGATGATGATCCAGGAGCTGGCGGGTGGGCCTTGCCAGGCCACTTCCCAGGCCGTGGCCTCTGCCCTTCAGTCTCCGGCCCGCCAGCAGCTGAAGTTCAACATTTTTCGTCTCAGATGCAGCCTTCTAATCCAAGGTACAATGTTTGATAAGAAGATCTTATTTTAAATTTGCCACATAATCAAGATATGACAAAAAAATGATGTAAAATGGGTTATTTCTTAATCTGATCTCTAAATCCAAATATCCCTAAATAAGTGGTGAGATAATTATTGTTAAGAGATCATCTCTTAGCAGAGAAAACATTTTTTTATTTTGTTTCCCTCTTCTCTAACTCAACAATTATCTTACTTGACATTGTTAAGATAAAACCATTGTACATGCCCTAAGGCAGCACCGCAGGTCGGGTCTGCTACATTGGGGATCTTACCACTCCTCCTTCGCCACCTTCGGTTGTCTCAACATTGTATTATGCGTTATATAAGAAGAGGTTTTCGGTACTTGGCTAAACATTTCCATATTTTGTAATGCATCCGACATCATGATTTGGATATGGGCCAACAAATATACGACGAACAGACAAAAAGGGTATGATGGGTCAAAATGGACCAGAGTGGTCCTACCTGCCAGCTTTATGGGCTATCCTGCTAACCTTAATAGGCTTGCCTGCTTAAGATAAATGGGCTTTTTGTTGGGCCGGATGGCTCGCCTGCATAAGCTTTATGGGCTGGTCATCTGCCATGGATCAGGCTCGTGGTAGAATCCTTCCAAATACTAACCTCCCTAGAAATGAAGAGCTCTCCTTGATTGTGGTCCCACCTTTTAGGGAATTTTACTTTTTGCCCCTTTTTAGTTTGGACATTGATTATTTGCCCTTTTTTACATTATAATTTAATTTTTGCCCCACTTTTCTTTCGACTTTGATAATTTGCCCCTGACAGGCTGGCCCGTGGTTGTTTTCCTTGATCAGCCAAACCAGCAGCGCTCGTCTCTCCCGACACAAATATGGAGAGCTTGCGACGGCCGTGCTGTTACCCCCACGTTCCTCTCGCCCCACTGACCTCGTCCTCAGTTCGGTGCTCGATTCTCACGACGGCAACCGCAAACGCCTCGGTGTTGAGCTTACGGCTGTCGCCCGAGCCGCTGAAGCTGGCAAAACACATCTAAGCCCCGTTCTTGGGCGTCTTCGGCACCGCCCTCGACCATGTCCCCGGCGCGGCTGCGCCTCGGCACCACCCGCCGACTATGGCAGCATTGCCAAGGGAGGGAGCAGAGACTGCCGGGGAGAGGACGGCGCAATTGGAGTTGGAGACTATCGGAAGCGTTCGGAGTTTGAGACTGCCGGTAGGGGTTCGGATGTACAGATGGAAGCAGTGGGGTTCAAAGACAGAGCCGAGGTTGAGTGGGAGAGTGAGGAGGATCTCGTCGGACTTGGAGAAGAACGCCAGATTTCGGAGAGCGGGCAGCAAAGCGGCGGTAGGACGAGCAGCTCCTCTGTTGAATAAACGAGGCATTTATCATCTGGAGATGTTGCCTCACGTAATCAGTTGATGTTAAAGAGATTAAAGAAAATCCAGAAGGGCGAATGATCAAAGTCCCCAAAAAAGTGGGGCGGAAAATAAATTTTAATGCAAAACGAGGGCAAATAATCAAAACCCGATGTAAACGGGGTAAAAAAATCCCACTTTATAGGTTGTGGAATGACCTCTCAAAATAGAGTTCTCGGTGCTTGTGGCTCCATGTTTCAAGTTGTGAAAGAATTCTTTTCTGCCTGGTATCTGGTCTCGGGTGCTTGGCAGCTGTGTGGCGGGTTGCACAGAGAGAGGTTTTTTTAGCATGGACTCAGCCATACACCACCCTATTGTTACTGTCCATTCACGTTGAGAATAATAGATATATGTTATATTCCTGAGATGAATTCGCAGGACATACAAAAATTAGCATACAACTTTTTTATTATATTATTCAAAAAGTCTGACAAAACAAATACATTAGTCGATCAAAGCCATCTTCCTGGCGATATTTATTGTGCAACATCTAAAAATGATAATAGGATGGTCTTGGTCGCTTCCAGGTACCCTAACCTCACACCAACGCACGCTATCTAACCGGAGGCCTCACGAAACCAACCAACTGCGAGTCAGGAACATAAAGCGGTACAGTAAACTCGCAGCACACACAGTCTGCGTATGCTCTAGAAGTCGCCGCCTCCCTCTTTCGCCTACCCATTTTCAGGAGAGAACAACACATTAACATTGCCAGGCATGTCGTCGATGCCACTGCGCCACACCGTCCTGCGCGCGTCCATCGGCACGGGTCCGCCGCCGAGACCCGCTGCGCCACGCCGTCGAGACTTGCTATTATCGACGTGTCTATCGACGTAGTTCTCCCTCCTGGCGCCGTGTACCACCATCGGTGTCTTCTATAAGGTTTGGTATTTCTCAATCTACTATTTTCGGACACATGTCCACTATTTGTTAATGGTTTTGCTAATTCTCAATTTATTGTTGTTTTTTAAAGAGCGTTCTCAAGGAAATACCAAGCAGTTTTTTTTTGTTTCATAGCTTGGTAGTGTTTCATCAAGGCAATGTTTTTACAGTCTGACATTATCTTCTTCTAGCTCTTGGGAATGACATTAGAATTTCTCATACTCCCTCCGATCCAATTAAGTGGTCGGAGGAAATGAACGTTAAACGCACAACGTGGTAGCTGGCTTGGCGAGAAATTTTCCGGACCCGAGGGAGTAGTATTGGTTTCTGTATCTTTTTGGCACAAAACAGTTTTTTCTATAAGATAGTTGAATGTGTGTGCGTGTGCGCACATTGTTTAATGCTAGTGACGAATGATACTCTTTTGGCATCATGACTTTGTTATCTCATAAGCTATCAAGATATATCTCTCTCTATATTCTAATTATTTTGTATACCTCTAATGTCTTGGGTGAAATGAATTTGGTTTGTGACAGCAAAAAAGCCATTGCTAAACAATAAAGATGATAAAGTAATAAAGATAATGAAGTTATTCACACGGATTAAGTACTAAAACCAAGTTATACTCCAATATCAATTCGGTGCGGCAACGCGCGCCTTGCCCTTCTAGCAACTACCATGTCAGATAGAAAACATGCTACGTGGACGTACGGACCAATGATACATGGCGTGACGTGGCTTGCTCCTTTTCAGTGATGCCATGTCATGTAAAAGGATGATGTCAGAGTTAATGCAATTATCACCTGGCAGTTAAGCGTCGATAATCTATTCGGGGTCATGGAAATACCATTAACCACGACAGATTTTCCTGTGATTAATGCACACCCATTTACCACGGATTTTTTTAGGTGTGGTAGACTGACGTGCCACGTAGCTACTACCACGGTTGAAAGTTCGTTGTAAAAACCGTTTATATCGACTAAAAAAGCCTCTTCTACCACGAAAACCGGCATGGTAAAACCCCTTTTTTCTATTTTGAAGGAGGTCAAGGACCTTTCGTGCCCAGTTATCCATATGGGAGGTGATTGATAGGACCGTCTAGTAGATGAATTGGTGTCCTCGTATATGAGAAACATCTTTCTAATTACTCTTGTATGCGACGCGACCGCTCTGTTTTGGAGTTGTATCGCACCCCCTCTTTTCCTTCTAGTTGAGCATGTTTGCGTTATTGTCCCAGTAGATTATATTTATATTTATTTCCTTGTGCTTGTGCCTCTTGTACGGACATGGTTGGTTGCTTTATTTATAAAGCGGGGAAAAGCCTATTACGAGTAGTTACGAAATATTTTAAGTTACTTTCGGTGTTACTCTCATCTTAGGCATGACACTAGTAGAAACAACCTCTTTAGTCCCGGGTGGGGAGGACCTCTAGTCCCGGCTGTGCACCCGGGACGGCAGAATCGGGATTAGAGCCCCCCCCCCCCCCTCTAGCCCTGGGTGTGTTACGACCCAGGACAAAAGAGGTCCCCACGTGGCCGCTGCCTGAGCGCGTGGTCGAGGACCTCTAGTCCCGGTTCGTAATTGATACGTCCATTTTGCATCACTATTTTATATCATAATTTACTGCTATTCATCGATATATTTCATATTTAGAAGTGTTACTTATGTTATTTTACCTATTTTGCATGTTTGATGAATAATGGAGAATTGGACACCGGAGTCAGGATTCTGCTGGAAAAAGCACCGTCGAGATGCACTATTTCTGAAGATCAATAAATCGAAGGAGACATATGGAAGTCCTATTTTACCAGAAGATGGAGGAGGCCAAAAGGGGAGGCTGAGAAGGGCCAAGGTGGGCCCTCCTCACCTGCTGGCGCGGCGGGCCCACCAGCCGCGCCGCCAGGTGGTTTGGGGGCCCTGGCCCACCTCAGCCGTTCCCCCTTCGCGTACTTGACCCCCTCGGAACCCTAACACACGAGGAGGCCATCGAAATATTCCGCCGCCTCCACGAGGCGGAAAACACCAGAGAGCGAAAAGCTCCCCTGCAGGAAGAAATCTGCCGGGGGAAATTCCCTCCCGGAGGGGGAAATCGTCGCCATCATCACCGTCATCGAGCTGGACTTCATCGGGATCATCATCATCATCTCCACCGCCAACACCATCATCACCGCCGCTGCACCCCGTCTCCGCTATAACATCTAGGGCTGAATCTTGTCTATTTCATAGGGGAAACTCTCCCGGTGTTGATTACTCTTGTTATTGATGCTATTGGGTGAAACCATTGGACTAAGGTTTATGTTCAGATTGTTATTCATCATCATATCACCTCTGATCATGTTCCGTATGATGTCTTGTGAGTAGTTCGTTTAGTTCTTGAGGACATGGGAGAAGTCTTGATGTTAGTAGTGAACTATGTTGAGTAATATTTAATGGTTTGATGCTTAAGTTGTGGTGTTATTCTTCTAGTGGTGTCATGTGAACGTCGACTACATGATACTTCACCTTTATGGGCCTAGGGGAATGCATTGTGTATTCGTTTGCCAATTGTGGGGTTGCCGGAGTGACAGAAACCTGAACACCCGTTGGTATATCGATGCATGAGGGATAGCAGGATCTCAAAGTTTAAGGCTGTGGTTAGTTTATCTTAATTACTTTCTTGTATTTGCGGATGCTTGCAAGGGGTATAATCACAAGTATGTATTAGTCCTAGGAAGGGCGGTGCATTAGCATAGGTTCACCCACACAACACTTATCAAAACAATGAAGATTAATCAACTATATGAAGCGAAAGCACTTGACAATATCCCGTGTGTCCTCAAGAACGTTTGGTCATTATAAGTACAACAACCGGCTTGTCCTTTGCTGTAGAAAGGATTGGGCCACTCGCTGCAACTATTATTACTGCATTTTATTTACTTGTACTTTATTTATCTGTCATATCAAAAACTCCTAAAAACTTGTCTGAGAGCATTTACAGTGAATCCTTCATCAAAACCGCTTGTCAACACCTTCTGCTCCTCGTTGGGTTCGACACTCTTATTTATCGAAAGTACTACGATACACCCCCTATACTTGTGGGTTATCAAGACTATTTTCTGGCGCCGTTGCCGGGGAGTGTAGCGCTATTGGTAAGTGGAATTGGTAAGGGAAACATTTATTGTACGTGCTGTTTTTATTTTTGCCTGCTGCTATATCTCATTATGGAGGGGTCTTCTCTTGAATTCCTATTTGGGAAAACAACTACCACTGCTAAGGTAGTAGAGGAGGCGCCAGATGAGCAGGTAATACCGTTCAAAATTCCTATGAAAATTGTTGAACGTGTCACAAATAACCGCTATGCAGGAGATGGAACTGTCCATCCTGGAGATCATTTGTTATTTCTGCATGAATTGTGCGAGTTATTTAAGTGTGCAGGTATCTCGATGGGAGAAGTTAAGAAGAAATTATTCTCTCTATCACTGTCTGGTAAAGCTGCACATTGGTATAAACTGCTGAAGAATGGGTATTCTCTTGGATGGGAGGAAATTGTACCTCTCTTTTACTCCAAATTCTATCCTCCAAGTGAGATTCATAAGGATCGGAACCTCATATATAACTTCTGGCCCTATGATGGAGAGAGTATCGCTCAAGCGTGGGGGAGATTGAAGGCATTAATGCTCAAATGTCCCATTCATGAGCTTCCTGGTAATATTGTTATTGATAACTTTTATGCAAGACTCTCCTTTCAAGATAAAACTCTATTGGATACCACTTGTGCTGGATCGTTCACTCGTAATAAAGAAGAGTTTAAGTGGGACCTTCTTGATCGGATTCAGGAGAACACTGAAGGATGGGAGAATGACAAAGGTAGGGAGTCAGGTATAAGCTATGACTTTGAGTGTGTTAAAAAATTTATGGATACTGATGATTATCGCAAAATTAGCACTACTTATGGTCTTGACTCTCAAATTGTTGCAAACTTTTATAAAGCCTTTGCTTCCTATTTCGGTTTGCCGAAGGAGGGTTTTAAAAATTATCATGAACCATATAAAGATGAATCTGTTTCTCATATATCTAAAGGTGTTGAGGTTAATGTTGCTGATCGCATTATTCCAGAACCTTATATTGAAAAAGTTCCTTTTCCTAATAAGATTAAGGAACATACTATCATAACTGGTGTTGTTAGTAAAAGTAATAAGAAAACTACCAAACCTGATGAGCAAATAACTGTTGAACCTGTTGTAGCATTGGTTAAAGATCTTGTCACTGAAAATTTAGAAGATAGACACATTATCTTTTGTGAGGATGCTTCTAATATTGTCTCACATCCTAAAAGTTCTAGGAAGTCTAGTGTTCCTGTGCTTTCTGTTAGGATAGGTGATCATTGCTATTATGGTTTATGTGATATTGGTGCAAGTTCTAGTGCTATTCCTTATGAGCTTTACAGGGAAATTATGCACGAAATTGCTCCTTGTAAACTTGAAGAGATTGATGTGGTTATTCAGCTTGCTAATAGGGAAACTATCTCTCCAATTGGTATCATTAGAGATGTCGAAGTCCTTTGTGGTAAGACTAAATACCCTGCTGATTTTCTTGTACTTGGGTCGGCTGCCAATGATAGTTGTCCTATTATTTTTGGTAGACCTTTTCTGAATACTTGTGGTGCTGTTATAGACTGTAAGAAAGAGAAAATCTTTACTAAATTTGCTGGTGAATCTTATGAATTCAATTTCTCTAAATTTGCTAAAGCACCTTATGAAACTGAATTGCCTAGTGAGGATTTTGAAATTGCTCAACTTGCATCTATTGTTCTTGCTCCTAACAATGCTTTGCAGCAACATATGGAGAATCATGAAAGTGAGAACTTCAGGGAAGAAAGGAATGAGCTTGATGAAGTATTCCTTCGTCAACCTATGCTCAAACACAATTTACCTGTGGAAGATTTGGGTACCACAATGCCACCCAAGGAGGATCCTGTTTTTGATTTGAAACCTCTGCCTGATAATCTTAAATATGCTTATATTGATGATAAGAAAATATATCCTGTTATTATCAGCTCTAAACTTTCAGGTACAGAGGAGGAAAGGTTATTGGGAGTGTTGAGGAAACACCGCGGAGCTATGGGATATACTCTTGATGACCTGAAGGGAATTTCTCCTACTATATGTCAGCACGCCATCAACATGGAACCTGATGCAAAGCCTGTTGTTGAGCATCAGCGTCGTTTAATACCCAAGATGAAAGAAGTGGTAAGAAATGAGGTATTAAAACTTCTTGAAGCTGGTATTATTTATCCTATTGCTGATAGTAGATGGGTAAGTCCTGTGCATTGTGTTCCTAAGAAAGGAGGAATTACCGTTGTTCCTAATGAAAATGATGAACTAATTCCTCAAAGAGTAGTAGTTGGTTATAGGATGTGCATTGATTTTAGAAAGGTTAACAAAGTAACTAAGAAAGATCATTATCCTTTGCCTTTTATTGATCAAATGCTTGAGAGGTTGTCCAAGAAAACTCACTTTTGTTTCCTTGATGGGTATTCTGGGTTTTCTCAAATTGCTGTGAGAGCGCAAGATCAAGAGAAAACTACTTTTACTTGTCCTTATGGAACTTATGCTTATAGACGTATGCCTTTTGGTTTATGTAATGCTCCTGCTACTTTTCAAAGATGCATGTCTGCTATTTTTCATGGCTTTTGTGAGGAAATTGTGGAAGTCTTCATGGACGATTTCTCCGTCTATGGAACTTCCTTTGATAATTGTTTGCACAACCTTGACAAAGTTTTGCAGAGATGTGAAGAAACTAGCCTTGTTCTTAATTGGGAGAAATGCCACTTTATGGTTAATGAAGGAATTGTTCTTGGACATAAAATTTCTGAAAGAGGTATTGAAGTTGATCGAGCTAAAGTGGAGGCAATTGAAAAGATGCCTTGTCCCAAAGATGTTAAAGGTATTCGTAGTATTCTTGGTCATGCTGGTTTTTATAGGAGGTTTATTAAAGATTTCTCTAAAATTTCCAAGCCTCTTACTAATCTTCTTCAAAAAGATGTACCTTTGTTTTTGATGATGATTGTAAGGAAGCTTTTGAAACTTTGAAAAAGGCTTTAATCACCGCTCCTGTAGTTGAACCACCTGATTGGAATTTACCTTTTGAAATTATGTGTGATGCTAGTGATTATGCTGTAGGCGCTGTTCTTGGGCAGCGAGTAGATAAAAAGTTAAATGTTATTCATTATGCTAGTAAAACTCTTGATTCTGCTCAAAAGAATTATGCCACTACTGAAAAAGAATTTCTAGCTGTAGTTTTTGCTTGTGACAAATTTCGACCCTACATAGTTGATTCGAAAGTCACTATTCATACTGATCATGCTGCAATTAGATACCTTATGGAAAAGAAAGATGCTAAGCCAAGGCTTATTAGATGGGTACTTCTTTTGCAAGAATTTGATTTGCATATCATAGATAGAAAAGGTGCTGAAAATCCTGTTGCTGATAATTTGTCTAGATTGGAAAGCATTCCTTATGATCCTATTCCTGTTAATGATAGCTTTCCAAATGAACAATTGGCTGCAATAAGTGTAAGTTCGCGAGATAGTCCTTGGTATGCTGATTATGCTAACTTTATTGTTTCCAAGTACTTGCCTCCAACCTTTTCAGCTCAGCAAAGAAGGAAATTCTTTTATGACTTGCGGCATTACTTTTGGGATGACCCACACTTATATAAAGAAGGAGTCGATGGTATTATGCGAAGATGTGTTCCTGAATATGAACAACAGGAAATACTGAGGAAATGCCATGGAAGTGCTTATGGAGGGCATCACGCTGGAGATAGAACTGCGCAGAAAGTTCTACAATCAGGTTTTTATTGGCCTACCCTCTTTAAGGATGCAAGAAAGTTTATTTTATCTTGTGATGAATGTCAAAGGGTTGGTAATATCTCTAGACGCAATGAAATGCCTATGAGTTATTCTCTTGTTATTGAACCATTTGATTGTTGGGGATTCGACTTCATGGGTCCTTTTCCTTCTTCACAAGGTAATACTCATATACTTGTTGCTGTTGATTATGTCACTAAATGGGTAGAAGCTATACCTACTAAAAGTGCTGATGGTGAGACCTCTTTAAAAATGCTTCAAGATGTCATTTTTCCTAGGTTTGGTGTACCTAGATATCTTATGACTGATGGAGGTTCTCATTTTATCCATGGTGGTTTTAGAAAGACTCTTGCTAAATATGGTGTTAATCATAGAATTGCTTCAGCCTATCATCCTCAAACTAGTGGACAAGTAGAATTGTCAAATAGGGAGATTAAATCTATCTTGCAAAAGACTGTTAATAAATCTAGAAAAAATTGGGCTAGTAAGTTAAATGATGCTTTATGGGCTTATAGAACTGCTTATAAGAACCCCATGGGCATGTCTCCTTATAAAATGGTTTATGGTAAAGCTTGTCACTTGCCTTTAGAATTAGAACACAAAGCTTATTGGGCAGTGAGAGAACTTAATAGAGATTTTAAACTTGCCGGTGAGAAAAGGTTGTTGCATTTAAGTTCTTTAGATGAATGGAGAAGTGAGGCTTATGAAAATGCTAGACTCTTTAAAGAAAAAGTTAAGAGATGGCATGATAGGAGAATTCTTAAAAGAGAATTTAATGTTGGTGAGAAAGTTCTATTGTATAGGTCTCGTCTCAGATTTTTTGCAGGAAAGTTACTCTCAAAATGGGAAGGACCATTTGTTATTGTGGAGGTGTATCGTTCAGGTGCAATAAAAATTGCTTCATTGAAAGATAACTCTACACAAGTGGTAAATGGTCAAAGACTCAAGCATTATATTTCTGGAGATTCTATTAATGAAGAGGTTGATACAATTAAAGTGGTGACTCCGGAAACTTTCATTGAAGAACATTTTTCTGGGACTGCAGAATTCGATTCGAATAGGTAACAGTTTCGGTAAGAAAAGTTTCGCGAATAACTTTCTAGAAGATATTTTCGTCGTTTTTATTAAATATGGAAAAATAAGAGACCGAACCGGATGGGAGACGGCACCCGTGGTGCCCAAACCATAGGTCGGCGCGGTGGGCCCCCAGCCGCGCCGCCTGGTGGTTTGAGCACCCCGGAGCTCGTCTCCGATCAGGTTTCCTCCTGTACCTTCCTTATGTTGTAAAACTTTTTGCTATATAACTCACCCGAACCCCCGAGGTTCGTATCTCGCCTTTTCATCGTGTTTCGTTTCGAGCTGTTTCTGTCCAGATATTGTTTTCAGATTTAGAAGCGCCATGGTCTCCAACAACAACAACAAGGGCAAGGAGCCTTTGGAAGACGAGACTCAAGACCCCAAGCTGAAGGAGGAAGTCAAGAGCAAAGATGAAAGCGTCATGAAGGAAGTAAAGGGGATGCCGTCAACAAAGGGAGAACAGCCTGCAGTCAGGAAGCCCACCTTTGTGGGATCGGTTAACGCTCAACGTGCTTTTTCTCATAACCTGCAGGGAGCAATACCACCTATTCCGGACTACAGCTCTTTTCCGGCAGTGACGGAAGTACTTCGAGTTACAGATGAGTTCTGTGATCAATACCGAGCCCTGCGGAGGGAGGTGGAAATACTCCAGGAAGAGAATATCAGACTCCGCCGAATGCTGGAACGGTTTCTTACTCCAATCCAAGTCATACCGCCACCACCACCGAAGGAGTAATTCATCATAAGTATTGGCATCCCCTTGGTTTGTTCCAAGCTTGGGGGAGTGCCGCGGTATCACATCATTATCTTTACCTTTTACTTTTCCATAAAGTCATATCGTGAGTAGGGAAGTTATCTTATATGATGGTTTGCAATGTGGAAGTATCTCTCTTTTAGTTGGTTATCTATGTATCCCTTGGTGTGAGTTGCCGTTATGAAATATTAATGAGAAGTTTTATCATTTACTTTCTGCATACTTTATTTTAGCTTGCAATTCTCTTTCATATTGATAACCTTGTTGTTAGTATAGGGATCACTTTTTAGAGCACCAAGTTAATCTTTTTGGTTTTGGCAAACTTAGCATTGGTCAGTAGTAGACAATACTTTGAGACTTAAGTAGAGAGAGGGAGTGCATGCAAATATATTATTCCATGATCTTTCTTTCTTTGTAGCTCATAAGCTTAGTATTCTTAAGTTAAACTATTTGTGCTTCTAAGGAAGATTGCATGATTATTCTTATCACTTGTATAATTGTTTGTATCCCTCAACTCTTATGCTTGCTACATAACCTTGCTAGCCAAAGACCTGTATCGAGAGGGAATGCTTCTCATACATCCAAACCTTGAGCCAAACCATTGCCATTCGAGTCCACCATAACTTCCTACTATATGGTATTTTGCGCCATTCCAAGTAAATACTTCATGTGCTACCTTTAAATTATTCAAAACTTATTACTCCTAGTTTTGTGTCACTGTTTATTAGCTCATGAGGGTTCTGTAGAGTTTCTCTAGCACTTTTGTCAAACAGACTTTCACCAATGGACTAGTGGCATATACACCGCTTATCCAACAATTTGCAAAAAGAGCTGGCAAATGGGGTGCCCAGTCCCAATTAACTACAACTTTCATTAATAATTCTCTTCACATGTTTTGCCCTGATTTATCAGTAAGCAACTTAATTTGCAAATAGACACTCCTCCATGGTATGTGAATGTTGGAAGGCACCCGAGGATTCGGTTAGCCATGGCTTGTGTAAGCAAAAGGTTGGGAGGAGTGTCAACTATAAAGAAACTAAAATACATGTGTAAACAAAAGAGAAGAGGGATGATCTACCTTGCTGGTAGAGATAACGTCCTTCATGGGAGCCGCTCTTGAAAGTCTGGTTGACAAGGGGTTAGTGTTCACTTTACTACGATTCGTTGACAACGACATACATAGCTCAAACAACTATTTTCATACTCTCTATATGCTTTGCAAAACTTAAAAGCTCTAGCACATGATTTAATCCCTGCTTCCCTCTGCGAAGGGCCTATCTTTTACATTATTGTTGAGTCAGTAAACCCATTCCTCTCTATCTCAAGCAAGCATTTGAGTTGTTGAGATCCAATTAGTTATATGTGTTGATACTTCTAATCATATCTCTCATTTCCTTGTTTCGCACAATAGCTTTTATCCGAATGAATATAACTTTGAAAGTTATCAATGACTGTAAGGAGACTGTTATGATTAAGGCATGTAAGTTCTGCTATATAAGCTCTGATATAAAGACTCTTCTCGAAAGATAAGTATGATCTGTTAATTGTTCTCTGACCAAGAGTTTAAGTTTGCCTTCACCAATCATGGTTCTCTTTATGCACTTCATCGTGGTTCCCTTTACTTATTTCAAGTTAGATTATATGAAGGGAAGTTGCTGTCTAGAATGACTTGTGTATCAATGAATGTGATGCTTCTTGTCCGTATTTTATTTATCGACACTTTGCTCCATAAACTTGTGGTCATGTTTACTGAGCTCAGTTTTCGCTTGGGGACAAGCGAGGTCTAAGCTTGGGGGGGTTGATACGTCCATTTTGCATCACTATTTTATATCATAATTTACTGCTATTCATCGATATATTTCATATTTAGAAGTGTTACTTATGTTATTTTACCTATTTTGCATGTTTGATGAATAATGGAGAATTGGACACCGGAGTCAGGATTCTGCTGGAAAAAGCACCGTCGAGATGCACTATTTCTGAAGATCAATAAATCGAAGGAGACATATGGAAGTTCCTATTTTACCAGAAGATGGAGGAGGCCAAAAGGGGAGCTGAGAAGGGCCAAGGTGGGCCCTCCTCACCTGCTGGCGCGGGGGCCCCCAGCCGCGCCGCCAGGTGGTTTGGGGGCCCTGGCCCACCTCAGCCGTTCCCCCTTCGCGTACTTGACCCCCTCGGAACCCTAACACACGAGGACGGCCATCGAAATATTCCGCCGCCTCCACGAGGCGGAAAACACCAGAGAGCGAAAAGCTCCCCTGCAGGAAGAAATCTGCCGGGGGAAATTCCCTCCCGGAGGGGGAAATCGTCGCCATCATCACCGTCATCGAGCTGGACTTCATCGGGATCATCATCATCATCTCCACCGCCAACACCATCATCACCGCCGCTGCACCCCGTCTCCGCTATAACATCTAGGGCTGAATCTTGTCTATTTCATAGGGGAAACTCTCCCGGTGTTGATTACTCTTGTTATTGATGCTATTGGGTGAAACCATTGGACTAAGGTTTATGTTCAGATTGTTATTCATCATCATATCACCTCTGATCATGTTCCGTATGATGTCTTGTGAGTAGTTCGTTTAGTTCTTGAGGACATGGGAGAAGTCTTGATGTTAGTAGTGAACTATGTTGAGTAATATTTAATGGTTTGATGCTTAAGTTGTGGTGTTATTCTTCTAGTGGTGTCATGTGAACGTCGACTACATGATACTTCACCTTTATGGGCCTAGGGGAATGCATTGTGTATTCGTTTGCCAATTGTGGGGTTGCCGGAGTGACAGAAACCTGAACACCCGTTGGTATATCGATGCATGAGGGATAGCAGGATCTCAAAGTTTAAGGCTGTGGTTAGTTTATCTTAATTACTTTCTTGTATTTGCGGATGCTTGCAAGGGGTATAATCACAAGTATGTATTAGTCCTAGGAAGGGCGGTGCATTAGCATAGGTTCACCCACACAACACTTATCAAAACAATGAAGATTAATCAACTATATGAAGCGAAAGCACTTGACAATATTCCCGTGTGTCCTCAAGAACGTTTGGTCATTATAAGTACAACAACCGGCTTGTCCTTTGCTGTAGAAAGGATTGGGCCACTCGCTGCAACTATTATTACTGCATTTTATTTACTTGTACTTTATTTATCTGTCATATCAAAAACTCCTAAAAACTTGTCTGAGAGCATTTACAGTGAATCCTTCATCAAAACCGCTTGTCAACACCTTCTGCTCCTCGTTGGGTTCGACACTCTTATTTATCGAAAGTACTACGATACACCCCCTATACTTGTGGGTCATCAGTAATACGACCCGGGACTAGAGAAGCTCCCACGTGGCAGTCTCTGTCTCTGGCTTTTTTGTATTCCCGCCTAATTGAATATTCAAAACTATGATCAATCTTACAAAATATATGGTTAATTAATTACAAATCAGAAAAATACATATAGCATATCAAAATGTTCATAAAAATATCTATCAAATAAAAATATACTTTATTCTTTATGAGAATTCAATCATTTAATTAATTACATGGAGATCACAACCGGGACTAGAGCCCGTCTATTCGATTACATGGAGATCATAACCGGGACTAGATCCGTCTATTCGATTATATGGAGATCATAACCGGGACTAGAGCCCGTCTATTCGATTACATGGAGACCATACCGGGACTAGAGCCCGTCTATTCGGTGCCACTGTATTTTCCCTTTGGTTTTATGACATGGTCCACCAAAAACCCCGCAATGGGTCTCACCGTTTATATCTTTAGATATATCAACAAAAATTACACTACATCATGAATAGAATAGAGAACTGACCAAATTCATTAATACAAGTTCATCACATTAAAACCAAATTAGAGTAGTGACCAAATGTAATACATAGTTCTCATAAAACATACATTTAAACTAACATACAACTATCTAAAGAATTTAAATCCAACAACAAATGCGATCAAAATCGCAACTACGGTAATTATTGAACCAACAGCATAATGATACCAAGTCTCTTTATTAATGACATATTTTCTAATCTTTCTAATCTTCAAGCGCATTGCATCCATCTTGATCTTGTGATCATCGACGACGTCGGCAAGATCGAACTGCAATTTCATCTTCTCTTCTTCACTTCTTTTCAATTTTTCTTTCAAATCATTGTTTTCTTTTTCAAATAAATTTAGCATCTCGACAAGAGGGTCGATTGGAATTTCCGGTTCAACTACCTCCTAGATAAAAAATTCTATGTCAAGTTGGTCGGCATAATTGTCATAAACACGAAATGAAAAAATAGTTATAAAAATATACCACATCCGAATCATAGACCGGACGAGGGCCGACGGGGACGGATATCAAAACCATGGCACTATAAATATAACAAACAATCGTACAAGTAAGAAAACTATACAAGTAATAACTATGCACGTAAATCATACAAGCAATTTTTTTAAATAAAACATAAAAACAAGAGGCTCACCAAGGTGGTGCCGGTGACGGGACAACGCGGGCGATCGATGGCGGTGAGTACGGGGACAGGACGGCACTAAAACCCACAAATCATTTTTTAATTTGAGCTCAAATTGCATATAAAAAGAAATGAACTAATAGCTTAGCCATTTCATCAAACAGCTAGCTAGCACTAGAAAAATGAAATGAGCTAAACTAGCAATGAAATGAGCTAAATTAGCAACGCCCGAATAAAGGATGAAATTGCTAACCCTTGGATAGATGGGTGCCGCCAATCCTGACAAATAGTGGAGAAAAATGGGGATCAAATCGAGCTCGGAAGAGTGAAAAAGGAGAAAAATGGAGATGTGGCTCGAGCTCAAAAATGGAGGCTGGCTCGGGGGTGGAAGATGATGTAGGGGGAAACCTTTAGTGCCGGTTCATGATACGAACCGGGACTAAAGGTGCTCGCGCGGGCCCCCTCTGCGACTGCCTTGCCGTGGAACGAACCGGGACTAATGGTCCCCTACGAACCGGGACTAGTCTGGTGCGGCCTCGTAGCCGTTGAACCGGGACTAGTACACCCCTCTAGTCCGGTTCAAAACCCATCCGGGACTAGAGCCAATGGGGCTCTGGACCAAAGGCCTTGTTTCTACTAGTGTGATATGTCTTTTCTTCAGTGTTGGAACTTGTATGTCGATCATGGTCAGTCATTGGAATATTTAGGCAATTTTGCGAAATATTTGTTTTGTTGAAGGAGAAATTAGAAGCATCTGGGCCACTCGCAATATATCTGTAAATGCTCAGAGATATCTCATCGTGAGGAACGGACGATGAGATGAGAACTCGCCTTCCAGTGCCCGTGAGGCGGGGCTTTGCTCGCCAACTTTCTCTAGCAGCGGCGCGCGGGCGGCGGGGGGGGGGGGGGGGGGGGGGGGGGGGGAGTTGTACGAGTGGACTAGCAGGGGCGGAGACCGCTAGGGTTGCCCGAGCCGGCCATCTACCAGCGACGCACAACCCTCTCTATTGTTATTTGTGCCGCCAAGCCGACTCATCCGACCATATGTAACACTAAATGTTAGAGCATATCATTTTCTTCTTTTGGTCATCTTTGGCTAAAAGCATTTTGATTTCCCCAACATAATATCCCTCTACTCTCATAAATAGCAACCTAATTGGATGAATGAAAGAGTCAAATGAAGGTGGTGTAAAATAATCTCACTCTTATCTCAGCAACTATGCTCTGATAGGGAATTCAGCTGTATCTTTCGTGTTTCTTTTATGTATTCAGCCCCCAATTGTTTTGTCACACTTATGTCTAGGGTCCATGCATCTTTGGGTTGTTGCATTTTACAAGTCATGCATTTCTACATAGTACACCACACGTGTTTAATTGATGAAATGCACCTATAGTTTAGAATTCAACTTGAATTATAAATACATATAAACATAAAATTTCACTTAAAACTATTTCATAATTTTTGTACAAACGTATATGTGTTAGTATAAATCTTACTGGCTGCTCAAGATGGACAGTTTACTGGCTTTTACACTAACATAAAGGTCGATTTCAGTCAGGAGTATCTATAGGACTCTTATTATCGTGTTGTTGAATCTATTTGCAAGTGTGCGAATTGCATATATATATTAAGATAAAATAATAATTCACCGTGCAAAAAAAAATGGCACCGGTTAGCATTGTTCATTGAGAAACTTGCGTAGGAGTTGCTAGCTAGATTGAAGGCATTAATGGAAGATAAAATCTTGTTGCTTCTTCCACATGATGCACCTTTCGAATTGAACTCTTCTAGCAGATACCATACGGCAAGAATAGTCGCCTCACTTATGATAATGTTGGGACACCTACGCGACAAAATATATTAGTGGCCTGCGATTTTTTTTTGCGTATTCCATATCTCTTTCGCATAAGTTGTGGAAACTATTTTATGTAATCTACGGAAATGAAAATAATGAAACGGAGCCAAACATAAACACACCAGTTCAACAATTGCATTAGTATTTTGATTGATTGAATATGATGTATGGCTTATCTTATTTTACCATGTGATCGATATATATACCTTGCAATACTTTTACCCAAATATTTGTGAGCTGAATGTAGCATTTTTATCTATAAAATTTAATTGACTGCATCGAAGAATATGGAACAGGTAGGAATGATCATGAAAGTAATTACAAACGTGTTTCATAAATGCAATATAGGTTAGAATAATATCCTTGATTAATTGTTGAATCTCCATCTGTGGTATTCACTTTATGAAGCATTAATTTCGTTTAGAAATACTAAATTAGATAGGGAAGATAATATTACTTTTGTTGATCGGGCTACAAAATATAAACACCATTTAGTTAAGATCAATAACGAAACATCGTGCAACATTCTTTTTTTGAAAAGGGAGCTCAAGCCCCGGCCTCGGCATCGAAACGATGCACACAACCTTTTATTTCATGCATAGTTCTAAAGAATATAAGTATATCAAGTTTACAGATGAACGATCACAAAGAGTGGAAACATAAGAGAACCTGCCAGTGGTAGGATTGTTAGGAGGGCGGCTATACCCCAGCCCACCAGAGTTGGTTTGATACTGGTGTTTCTCATTTAGACGGAATATTCTTCAGTGTGAGGCGATGTTTCCGTCGACAGCGAGGCGCCTGTGGTGACTTCATCAATCTCAAGACTCGACCCGCTGGCTCAGTCTATCGGAGGTGCTCATAGGGTTAGGGTGTGTGTGCGTGCGTTCATAGGGGTGAGTGTGTGCACGTGTATATGAGCGTCTGCGTTTGTAATGTGTTTCACAAGAAATAAATTACTCAACATCGTGCAACATTTGACACCATAAATTACTCAACCAGCTAGGGCCAAATATTTTTCGTCAATGTTCCCCTCCACGATCATCCACTAGCAATCTAGGTTCTTTCTAAGTATTCCCTAAAAGTTTGTTATTTTGTATCCTGCAAAATTAAAGTTTTCATTTTGGATCAATAATATAACAAGTAAGATATAAATTTATGTTTAAACTAGTGTTGTTTTGTTAATATGCCTCTAAAAGCATTTTCTTAAAAGTATTTTTTTGTGACATTTCATAAACATATTATATTAAAAATTAGTGCTCAAATTTATAATTCCAGTACCATGTTTGTGAACTGGAAAGAGCAACAAGTCATCTGGGTGACTAGTAGCACCGAGGATATATGCATGGCTAATACTTGGCTAGCATGAAATAAAGAAATCATACTCAGATAGAAAAAAAAAACTACAGAGATCAGTACCCCGCATGAACTAGGTAGGTCAAGCATGCATTGTATTTAGTGAGTTCGGTGACCTGGTCCAGACAACCACAAGGGGATCCATCGATTGATTGAATCGTAAAAGAAGAACAAATAAGAGGAGGGGGCCAGAAATAATAAATGCGGGCACCGCATGAGCTCGACATGGGCGCATGCATGGAGGTGAGGAATGCCCTACCGATCAGGAAGGCGGTTCCAATTGGTCCCGGTACGTCGACCATTGATGGATCTCTCCGACCTTGTCGCAGATCTTTCTCTCTCTCTCTCTCTCTCTTATAAAATCTCTTCGCATTTGGCCGGCCGGCCAATTGATATCGCTAGTACTTTCGAGGATCTACTGATCAGGCTTGTATATATCACCTAATTTGCACTTGGTAATAGCTTCATCCATACGTCGTCAGTCCATAGATGCATCCGTGCACATTATGCGTTCTCCATCTCGCCGAATTAATACACGTACGGGTCTCTTTGATTCGTAAGATTCTAAAAACGTTAAGTGCTCCTTTGATTCAAAGAAATTTTTGGAGATTGGAGTATCTAGGAATTTCCTATGTTGGGCTTTGATTTGTATGATTGAGTCCTATAGGTCGCGGCGGACTCTCTCTCTCTTATAATCTCTTCGATCGCGTTTGGCCGGCCGGCCAATTGATATCGCCAGTACTTTCGCGGATCGACTGGTCACGCTTGGAGTATATATCACCTAATTTGCATTTGACAGTAGTTTCATCCATAACGAGAGAGAGAAAGAACCACTTCCACAAATTTCTGGAGCTCTCCTCCCTTCTCCTCTCTTGCTACAGTGTCCAGAGGCAGATCGAAGGAGACTTCGATTTCCCCAGCGACCGCCGGCGTATCCGTGAGATTTCCCACCCGCCGGCAGCCGCCGCGGCGGCGGGCGGATGGGGAATCTCCGGATCGCGTTCCGGCGTTGTAAATAGGGCGGAATTCGGGCGGTTCGTCGGCGTCGTGGCGGAGGCGGGGTCGCCGCGGTCGTCGTTTTGCTGCGCGGCAGCCTCCCTCCTTTCCGGCGGCGTCTTCGACGGTGCTGTTTGGCTGCTGCTCCACCTGGCCGGCGCTGCCTCCGGTGCCGGCGGGTTGTCTGTGGGTGGTGTACAGGGGTGGAACTTGGTTCTTGCAGGTTCTTGCCGGTGACGGACTCGAAGACGGTGGCTTCCCCGGTGGCGCGTCGGTCCGTGGTGGCCGCTAGGGCGAAGGACTTCCGGCTGCTGTTCTTTTCTAGGCTCTATGGAGCGATGAAGACGGCGGCGTGCCTTCTGCGCGTGTCAATGGCGGCGGTGGCCGTCCTCCCTGTGGTCTTCGTTGTAATTTTCCTTTTGTTCAGGGTTGTCTGTAACTGTGCAATTTCCTAATAGATCTGGGTTTCTATGTCAAAAAAAAAAAGTAGTTTCATCCATGCGTGAGTCCTACATATGCATCCGTGCACATGATGCGTTCACGCAACATGTACTCCATCTTGCCGAATTACTCCCTCAGTCCCATAATATAAAATACATTTTGACAAGTTGTTTTAGCTTGCCAAAACATTTTATATTGTGGAACATAGGGAGTAATAATGTATACATATATATGTGTATGCAAGAGGACAAGGCAACAACGTCAGCGTAACGGTCCGCGATATAGCTCCATCTTACGGCCCTCCTCGATCCACACATTTATCACCGCCGACGGTGTCGACGAGGCACCGATCCCTCGATCGGCCGTCCATTTGCGCCATCATGACGATGTCTTATCGGTTCCTTCGTAGATCAACTCAATTCCATGAGACGGTGGCCGAGCGGAACGTTCAGAATGGATGTTACATTTTCCGAGCGCAAAACCATCATGTCAATGTAATCTTTTCATGTTAGCGAGCAAAGAGTAGTTCTTTGGTGGTCTTTTGACACCACTCTTTGTATCCCTCTTCTGAAATGCAATGGCATACCTCCTGCTTTTACCCTAAAAAAACCATCATGTTAGTGTACGTACGAGCCTACGAGTTGAGCTCATGCGGTGCGCCGCCGGCCGGTCCGGAACACGGTGCACTGCGTAATGCAATGACGGTCCAGTTGGTGCGGCACGCCGCCCGCCGCCATGCCTCTTAAATTATTTTCTTCCACTTGCAAGCACGCATCTGCTGGCTCGATTGAATAATTGACCGACCTGACCACGCCGTCTCCTCCCCCGGTTTGACCTAGGCTGCACGCGGAAAATCGCCTGGTCGGCCCGGAAAAGAAAGGCTTCTGCTACTCCACCGCTGGCCTCAAATATGGTGTGGGCCCCATGTGTAGTTGCAAGTTTTGTGGTCCAGTTGGCGCGGTTTCTGCCGTTGGGTCATAACTTATCAGAGGTTGAAATTGGCCTGCGCATGGCCCGGTTAGCCGGAGCAGCCAGCAGAGTTTTTTCCCTTGAGGTAAAAGCCAGCAGAGTTCTTTTTTTGACAGTCAAAGCCATATGAACCAAGGTATCGACAGCCAAGCTCATCGAGCAAAACATATGCAGATGTTTTAAGGGCTTACAGCGAATTATATTAACAAATAACAATGATTACAAACTACACATTAGGATTTAGGACAGTTGTCTTCACAATTAAAGAAAAATACCTTGAATAAATTTTAGAAATACATATGAGTCCACCAACAAAACCTTCTACAACTAAATCCGACACTGCTTATTTGGTCGGTGTCGCATCGCCGGCCGCGGTAGAGAATGAAGGCCAGCACGACGGTAACTGAGTCGTCCTTTACTTCGTTAGGATTTAAGAATAGCTACAATTCTTTCTGAATACACTCGATTCTCCCGTCGAGAGTTTTTTGAAAGTCTTGCCTAATTTTTTCTGACTAAATGTGAGAAAGGCTATAAAACAACGAGCTACTATCATTTCTTCATTATAGATTGAGATCTTCATCTTCCTCGTAAAAACTGCTGCAGGACGCCCCATCTGCGTTGACGGAGCATATGCCGATAATATAACATAATAAGAATGTGAAAGGGCATGGCACCCCCATGTGTGGTTTTGGTAATTAATGACAATCCTTATGGACTAATGGTTGCATTGAGTTATTCTTGTAGTGTTTGTCCATAGGCAAATGCTTGAACTCCATATGTTGGATTCAAGGTTGATGCCATAAAGATATTGATATAATGGAGTATTTGGCATCAAGATCATCGAGTTGTATGGATATATTTGATATGATCAAGAAGAAGAGTATGTGATGACCAAGTTGGTATTCGAGAAGTTATCCGATGATTGGTCATATGTGAGTTGAGCATATTGCAAGTATGTCTTGAAGAAAAGGATTCTGTGATCATTCATGGTTATCTTCAAGACATCATCTATTGAAAAGAGAAGAGAAAATACAAGGTTGATCAAGATATTGTTCAACACACAAAGCTACAGGATGTACCAAGTGGGATCATGCATCTCTTGGTATGGTAAGCAATTGTCCATATAGCTTTGTGAACTAACCCATGATATATGTGTGGCATTTCTATGTATGGTTAGGTATCTTTCTATGGGCTTGCATCAAATGAAGATTTCATATAGCCCATGAAGAATGACGTCAAGTGGTGATCGTCATCAAGCTTGAGTTGTGCAAGTTCAAGAGAAGTATCTTGAAGATATCATATGCTTGAAGCTTGCAACCCTTTTGGGGAATCGGATTATCCGGTCCTAGCTGACTCGGATTATCCGATAATGGTCATGTGAAGATTTTCCTAAGAGAGGCTCTCCCATCTTGGTGTATGGGGGAGCGTTATGTGAGTCTTCACCAAGCGAAGCGCAGTTAAGAAAGGTGGTCCACTTGAAAAGATCAAGATCATCAACATCTAGCTCAAGTGGAATGCGCAAGGCAAATGTATGATAGGGTTTCTATTTTACCGGACTCGTGGTGCTAGTTGGGAGACCGGGTTATAGGATAGATTCCGTACTATCAAGAGGGGCTCTCGACTAAAGCTTAAGCGTATCAGTTGGAGAGAGCTCAAACCTTTGCATACTTGGCATATCATCTTTTTTGGTTCTTATTTGGTTTTTATCCATGTGGGAATTTAGAGCTTGTGTTCATCTCTATACCAAGCTCTAGTTTATCAAAACGGATTTAATGAATAACTTGTTGCGTTTTCGTGTTGGAAATATTATCGGTTTATCCGTGAGGAAAGTTCCACACCTTCCTATGTGTGTCAACTTAACTCTATTTATGGTTCTTAATATTTACAACAAAATTGGTTTCACCCGATTTGGAGTTCAAATGCAAAAGTTGTGGGGTTTACAGTTTTACGGAGTTTATGTACTACCGGTAGTACCGGATGAAATGTCCCGGTAGTACCGAGCTCGCTCGGTAGTACCGGACTTGGTACCGAGCCAGGTACCGGCGAACGCCAAACGCTACTGCATTTGTGGTAATTCCTAAGCGGTAGTACCGGAAATATTTCCGGTAGTACCGATCCCGCGCTTTCCGGTAGTACCGGTGGAAACTCCGGTAGTACGGGCGCTCGCGTCGCCTGGTCAAAATGTCTGTTGACTGCTGCTTTCTGCCGTTCGGTAGTACCGGGCCGTTTGGCCCGGTAGTACCGCGCATCTGCAGAAAGCTGGCCAACGGCCACATTTCGTGGGGTACTATATATAGGGGTCTTCTTCTCCAAAGAGACCCCAACTCTTGAGCTCGTTTTTGCCCCCATTGTTGAACCTTCTTGAGCTTTGCTATCTCTCTATTCCTTCATGATTCTTGCCTCCAATTAGAGGGAAAAGACAGAGGAGATCTAGATCTACCATTCCACCAATCAATCTCTCCTCTAAGTGAGGAGAAGCTTTTGGATCTAGATCTTGGAGGGATTTTGTATTCTTCCTTGTTCTTCCTCTCTTCTCCCCCATAAGCATTAGTTGCTTTGGTGGGATTTGAGAGAGAAGGACTTGAGCACTTCTTGTGTTCTTGCCCATTGCATCGGTTGCATCGGTTTGAGTTCTCCACGGTGATACGTGGTAAGTGAAGTTGAGTAGCTTGTTACTCTTGGGTAATTGGGGTGCCCTAGAGCTTGTCCTCTTGGGTAGTTGGAGTGCCCTAGACGGTCCTTGTTGATCTCGGAGTTTTGGTGGCTCGCGGGATAGTTGAGAGCCTCCAATTGAGTTGTGGAGTGTGCCTCAACCTCGTGATTCTTGTGGCTTTGGGAGCCGCGGGAATTCGGTGGGAGCCTCCAATTAAGTTGTGGAGTGTGCTCATCCTTGTACGGGTTCGGTGACCACCCTTGAGTGTCCCATAGTGGTTCGTGGTACTCTACATTGGTAGAGGCACGAAGGAGATTACGGTGTGCCATTTGACGGCTATTCGGGGATCATTTTGTGACTCCGCACCGCTCCAACGGAGACGTAGCTTTCATTGGGAAGTGAACTTCGGGATAAATCATCGTCTCCAAGTGCCTCGGTATTTCTATACCCGAGCTTCTTACTTATGCAATTTACTTTGTGATAGCCATGGAGCTTGAAGTAATATATCTTGCTATCACATAGTTACTTATCTTGATTAGCATAAGTTGTTGGTGCACATGGTAAACCTAGCTTTGTTTAAGTTTTGTGCTTGATAAATTAACCGCTAGTTTTATTCCGCATTTATTCAAGCCTAAACCGTAAAGAATTTTAAATCGCCTATTCACCCCCCTCTAGACGACATCCGTGTCCTTTCAGAATGGAGAACATGTATATGTAAATACTACCACTCCCTGGGCGACCGGGGCGCCCTTCCTCCGCCCCTAGCTCGCCACCCTTCCCTCTTCCCCCACCGCCGCCGCCGGGCAAAGCCCACGCGGGGTCGGCGGCGGCGGATTTCCTTTCCCCGCACGCTAGGAGGGCCCGAGGGGGCGGTTCCGTTCTGGCGGCGGTGCGGCTCGGGGATGGGTCTCGGCCGGCGGCGCTCTGGCCGTGGCGGGCGGCGGCGATGGACGACGCGGGTGGTGGCGTGCCGCGGTGGTGCTGGTTTGGCCACCGGCAGCGGTGGACTTGTGCTCGTGCGTGGTGGCTAGATCTGGGCCCGAGGGCCCCGATCTGGGCCTGGTCGGCCCGGGTTTCCGTGGCAGCCAAGTTGGGTGGTCAGTGGTAGGTGCGGAGGCGCCGCACCCGCTGTACTGACCGTCCTCCGCCGCCACGCCATGCCCTCCCACTGCCGGCCGTGTTCGGCTAAATCTGGGCCAGGCGGGCTCAGATTTGGCGACCGTTTCTGTCCGTTCCGTGATGTCGGAGACCTTTGGTGCGTGACCTTGGACGCCGGGGTGGCGGCCCCGGATGGAGAGGCTGTGCGTTTGGCTTCGCGGTAGGCAGCGTTGCAGCGGTGGTGGCGCCTCCGTTTGGCTGCAAGGGCAGCGAGGGGAGGAGTGGCGGGTGATCCTGGTGCTGTCATCTTCGCGTGGCGGTTCCCTGGTCTAGTTTTGGAGGGCTCGAGCTGTTGGCGGCGGTTGTCCCATCGGGTTGTCTCTGACGACCCTTGGGTGACATGGGTGAAGGTTCAAGTGAAAGCTCAGTGCTTGTGCACCGGCGGCGGCGGCGCCTACGAGCGTCGTATCCCTCCTGGGGGCGTCGTTGTGGAATCCTCTCTCTGTGTCAAGCTCCGGGTGAAAACCCTAGTCTGATTCATCGGACTCGGCATTGGCGACGTACCACGTCGTTACCCTCCTGGGGGTGTTGTCGTGGAGCTTAGGGGTTTGTTTGTTGCAGCTTCGATTCCTAGCGTGAAGCTTCGTTGGCTCCAGCATGGGATGGTCTCGCGGGTCTCCTATCTCTTACACGTGACATCGTTGACACCATTCTCGGTCCTCGCAGTTCGCTGGCAGGATCGGCGCTCCACGGCCCGGAGCGAGAGGGCAGGCGGCCCTCTCCAGCAATGGCTTGGTGTGTTCGGTGCAATGATGTCCGGTGGTTTTATCAGGAGACGTGGTTTCATACCTGCTCGGTAGTTTAGGTTGCCTCTTGTTAGGTGTGGCTTCTCCGGTTTTCATGCTCGACTTGATGTTGGGGGCGCTTGCTCTCATCTCGTGTCGTTTCTTTTGACTTGTTTTGTAAGAGGATTTCCTCACCACCTTGTATCAGTTTGGCCGTTTGTGCCTTTATTTATAAAGCGGGGCGCAAGCCTGTTTCGTAGCAGTATACACCACAACGAAGATCTGGATTCCCTCCTCGCACTCCGTGCATGCGTGGAAACTAACCTCCAAATTCACTACGAACTAAGCAACATCAACGTGCATTATACAAAGTTGTATGCATCTGCAAACTTCTTGCTCCCTCCTTTCCACATCCTACGCAAATGAATCGAGCTCCATCGATCCTCCACTCTAAATCATCAGTACTAGTCTGTCTAGACCTACTCGAAATAGCAAATACTAGATGCATAGAGCACGCACGCGCTCGTAACGAATTATAGCTCGGAGGGGAAGGATCAATGGAGGGCCGACTGTTGGAGAAGAAGCTCCACGACCCCAAGAGGAGGCGCTGCTGCAGCACGACCACCGTGACGCTGATCCTGTTCCTTGTAACCAACACTACCTCCATCCTCATATCTTCCGGCGCCGGCGCGTCGTTCGTCCGACACTACGAGCCGGCCACCGTCCGCCTCTGGGACGATTCAGGAGCGCTCATCGCCGACCTCAACGCCACGCGCTCGGCGCTAGAGTTCAGCCGCGCCGAGCTCGCGGGCCTCCACGCGCGTCTCGGCACAGCCACACTGCTGCTCCAGACCCTCCTCGCTGACGCCGCCACGGCAGCGGGCGGCATCGACGATCAACAGAAGGAGGCGGCGACTGGGTGGTGGGCGCGTGAGCTCGCCGGCGAGCTCAAGCTGGCCGTCGGGAACGTCGCCTCCGGCGAGGCAGCTCTGGGCCCCGCGTGCGGACGCTTCCAGGACGAGCTGGAGCGTTACATGGACTACAAGCCCGGCGGCGAGTGCCCGTCCGACGCGGCGCTCGAGCACCTGCTGATGCGCGGGGGCTGCGAGCCCCTGCCGCGTCGGCGGTGCCGGCCTCGATCTCCGGCGGGGTACGTGGATCCGGCGCCGCTGCCGAAGAGCCTGTGGACCATGCCTTCGGACAGCAGCGTCGTCTGGGACGCGTACCACCCATGTAAGAACTACTCGTGCCTGGCGAGCCGTGGCCTCGGCTTTGACCTCCACGGCCGCAGCGAGAAGGGCCTTTGGACGAGCGACGACGGAGCACTCACATACTCCGTCGACGCGGCACTCGCCGCGAAGCCAAAGGGCACGGTGCGCATCGGGCTTGACATCGGCGCCCGTGGGGGCACGTTCGCGGCGCGTATGCGAGAGCGCGGCGTGACCGTGGTGACCGCGACCACCAACGCCGGCGCGCCGTTCGGCAGCTTCGTGGCGTTGCGAGGGCTCGTGCCAATCCACGTCGGCCCAGCGCACCGTCTGCCCTTCTTCGATGGCACGCTCGACGTCGTGCACGCGGCGCGCGAGCTGATGGCCGGCTGGATGGTCACCGGCGACGACGTGGCGCTCGAATTCGCGCTGTTCGACGTCTACCGCGTGCTGAGGCCCGGGGGGCTGTTCTGGCTCGACCACTTTGTATTCCCCGGCGCGAAACTGAACGCAACATACGCGCCGATGCTTGACCGCGTGGGGTTCAAGAAGCTGCGGTGGAACACTGGCCGGAAGCTGGACGGCGGTGCGGAGAAGAACGAGTGGTATCTCTCGGCGCTGCTTGAGAAGCCCATGACGTGACGAAGAGGCAAAAATTGCAGTAGACAAAGTTGTAATCTGTGGTGGCAGATCCGCTTTGCTTCATAACTGAAATGCTACTTGAGATTTGTAATTTATTTGCAAACAGAACAATTTCGACGCATCAATTTTTTTGGGTGATAATTTGCCCTTTTCAGTTTGTCAAACATGACTCTGAAGTACGGCAAAGCACTGGATTTTGGATTCAAATCCTAAGCCTTTTGTTCGAAATTTCCTGAAGCAAAAATCCTAATCCAAATAACCCATTACCAGCAATGATGTACAATTTTTTCAGGGGAGCAATGATGCACAAACTGATAGTAGTACACTAGTACTACTCTGAAACGTTTAGGATGTGTTCGGTTTGGGAATGGTAAGGAATGGGACGGAACCGTCCCGTGCCTAGCTCCCGTCCGGGCATTCGGTTCCAAAATTTTGAGGAATGGAACGGAACGAGGTAGTTCCCCAGAATAGCATATACCCGGAATATTCCGTCCCAACTCGTCCGGCCGATTCGGCTGGACCGCGCGGAACCGCGCGTCTTCTCCGCGCTAATCCCGTCCGAGCTCTCCTCCCCGCCCGTCGCCGTGCGCCCTCGCCGCCGGCCAGCTCGAGGACGGCCTCCACCTCTCGAGGCCGCGGCGGCCCCTGTCTCTCCCAGCAGCGGCGCCGGCCAGGCACGCACGAGGCGGCGGCGGCCCAGCACGCCGCGGCGGCCCCTCTCCCTCCCAGCGGCGGCGGACCCTCGTGGACGGCGGCGGCCAGCGTCCCGGTGGCGCGACGGCGGCGGCCAGCGTCCCGATTCCGTTCCTAATTAGATTAATTAGACATTTAGATTAATTTAAACTCTAATTAATTGAATATTTAGACTAATTTGTTTTGGTTCCGTTCCTCCTTCTTCAGATCAACCGAACAGGTGAATGGAATTGGTTGGGATGGGATGGAATGGAATGGAGTGGTTCCGTTCCATTCCATTCCACTTCGTCCCGAAACCGAACACATCCTTAGGAACACAGAGACAAAGGAAGTCAAGAAGTTATCAATTGCACAGCCGTCCTTCTTTTGTTTTTTTTTTTTTTTTTTTGAGATTGTCCTTCTTTTGTTTACAGCGTTTGTTTACACAGGTAGCCATGATCAGTTCCTTGTATGATTCCAATACGATTTAGCAAATCACTATGTACAACTTCCTTGATGTCAACAGCAAACTAAAGGAACTATGTATTGCCAATCTTACCTCCAGCCTGATTTAACCTAACAATTCAATTATTCAAATCAATCACCTTATCTTGTAAGCCCAACCATGTTCACTCAAAAATTCATCTACAGCCTCCTTGGCAGCGAGGTTTGAAATTAGTTGGTGCGGTTCAAGTGCTTCACGGGTCACAGGGTCAAATTTCCCCACCTACAAATTTGAAAGTTATATAAGTTTGGCACGCAAACAAGTACAGTCAAGTACGTCGCAAGAGATCTTTTATGTCTGTCGGGTACGAACCCTATTTAGATGGTCAAGAAGCACAGCCCTCTCATAAGTGATTCCGCTTGGAGTGGTCACCGGATCTCTGAAGACATCAAGTGTAATTTTGCAGCAGAGATGGTCAGGAACCTGCACATAACACATGATGTTTGATTAAATCAGTGAAGCCAATGTAAGAAAACACTTCCTAAGGCAGTTTCATACTTCTGTTGGAATATCAGCCTTTGCAGCTTTCCTGAAAACTTCATCTAGCTCATTTAGATGCTCTTCAGACATGTCTGCAGCTGGATTATCAAGGCTGTTATAGTTCCTTAGAGCTTCTTTACATGTTGACCTTAAAAATGACAAACGATATATTAGGAAGGAACTACAATACATCCATGTGATACTAATTAAGCAATGCAGGGCAAATACTAATTACGCACTTCAGTTTATGCAATTGAGAGGATCGCATTTTTGACAGGCCTTCCCATTGAATGTATTTGGCTTTAGAAAGCTCTTGCCATATCTCTTCAACCATGTAGCTTGCAGGATGTGCACCCCTTCCAAGCTCCAAAGACTAATTTTACATAGATTGGTTCATCAGCAGAAAAGGCATAAACATAATTGTATTGGCAACTAAAATAACATCAACTACAGAACAAACTACATCAATGATGGCATTGGGCATTGTACTATCCTGTTCTGTAGTTGGTACTATACTCATTATCAGCTTCATTCAGCTATATTTTTTTAACTCAGGTTAAGATCATATTTGCAAATTTACCAACATGAGGGGACAAAGGACAGGTTAGGTGGATGTTAGTAAGATGTGCTCCCAATCAATATTGTGTTAGAGCATATAGCGTATGTACCAGGAAAAGGCAGGAATGAATACAGGTTTAGAGCACAGTTGAACCATCACTCTACAATTATTGTTCATGCCCAGTTTAAGTGGGTACTTGTGTTAATGGTTAGTCAATTAATATTTTCTACAAATAGTCAGATTAATATTGATAGTTGGACTAACAAAGAGCTTAACAAGAGGGAAACCTTCTCTAGTTCTTTTATTCCGTCAGCCAATTCTTGCTTGTTGAGAAGTGCAAGCCCGAGCATGTAATGCGCCTGCCAACGGAGTAAATAAGTTATTGTCACTACAGACAAGAGATTAAACATACTAACATTGCAAGGATAACATTTCAACCAAACAAATGTATGTTGCATGCTGTGTAGCATCAAGTTTGAACAGCCCATTTCAAAATGGTCAAACCTGAAGCAATCATTTCTTACTTTCTCTCTTTAAAAAGGAAGTTACATAAGCTTGAAATGCTAGACATGTACTTTTGTAGTTACTTTTCTACCAAGGCCAAGTGTATTAGAACCGTATACATTACTTAAAGCAGCATCACTACATGTTTCTTACAGATTCGTGAGGCAATTCATATTTCGACTTCCAGTGCTGATAAATGTCAAAATACATTCAATGTCATTTTCTATAGTAAGAACATGCACTACAGCATACAATCGAAATAAAATGATACATGACTTCAAATCATGTCTCTTAAAAATCTAGTCTTAGTCAAATGAACTAAACAAACAAAAGCTCAGTATCGAGTTAACAATGAGCACAACTACATAGCACATACTGATCTCAAGTAAACCTCCCAACTGGGAGTTCAACGCCATGTAACCTAAAATTGTTCATATGACTAAATCAAGTTTCCAATTGCAGAATAAAGTACATATTAAAAGTCACTGTACTGCAGAATAAAGCCTAACTCAACTAGAGGGTGGATACATGCTATGAGTGTGTTTGTCGAAAATAGGGTAATAAATGCAATCCTTTACATCTTTGGTTAAAGCAAAACTGTGATGGGAAATGGAATTTATTTTCACTACAGGAAAAGTTCCCTGAAAAACAGTAAAGCGGATTAAATTTCTCGATTATTTAGATTATGTGCAGCGTGAGCTTGGAACAAATATTCGAAGCATTTAAAGTGTCTAATTACTAACAGCTCAAGACACAAACTCACCTTAACGGAATGGTTGTCATAATGGATAGCCATTCTACAATCTTCCTCAACCTTAGCCCACTCACTGTCAAATTCAATAGCAATACAGTATAATGTAAGAAGTTGAACCATGCATCAAATTGATGAATAGGTGCGACAAACAAACAGAAATAGGAGTTGTACATACTTCCGCCTCTTATAGCATAGTGCTCTGTTGGTCCAATAGACTGCAACATTTTGACAGAGAGCTATCGCCTGTTAACCATAATATACTGAAGTTAGCAAGGAAGGCGTAAATAATGCATGAATGCTAAATAAAAAGGCACTGCCAAGTCAATGAAATACATCCACCTGTCACCATGATTTAAAGAGGCAAAAGAAGAGGAATTCCCAAGTTACTAGACCTAAACTGTAGTCTTAGCTGAACTGCAAACATGTTTAGCACACCGAGACATTCCATGCCCGTAAGACCTTCGCGGAAAGGGTTTCATATCGGCAACACTGTTAGAGGCACGTGGTAGGTTTCTAGTTTCAATGCCCTGGCGTAAAACTAGTAAAACATGGTGCAGATCCCACATTTTCTCTATTTCTCTGCTCCGCATTGACTAAGCTAGATGCTAAAATGTAATCCATCCTGCACTTCTTCCTTGCTCACTGACAGAATGGAATATGTGTAATCACTAACTGACTAACCACGCCACCCAGCAGCCCATAGGTAAAGCACGCACAAATATGTAATGCCATAGCCTTCCATGTGAGACGATTTTAGCAAGCCAAAGTTGGTACTCGAGAAGCAATCCAGAGAATTCAATAGTAATTTTAGACGATTCGTCACGAAAACCACCCACGAGCCCCCACGGAATGGGGCTCCATCATTTCAGACCTCGAAATCGCTCCGCGCTACGCGGAATCAACCGAGACAAACAGCGCTTAGAGTCTAGAGAGACTCCAAGCGAACAAAAGAAGAAGAGGCGGCGACCGCGAGTGGGCCAGTTTACCCCGGTGTACGCGTCGATGGCGGCGCTGATGCGGTCCTTCTTGAAGAAGGAGTTGCCCTCCTGCTTGAGCAGCTCCGCCTGCCGCTTCGACGCCGCCGCGCCGTCCGCCGCCGGCGACATCTCCGGAGCGGCCCACGGCGAGGAAGGGACGGGGTTGGTGGATGGATGGGGTGGGGCGCGATTTGTTTCTGGAAAAATCGTCGCGTGCGCCTGGAGGCTTCTTCCCCCTTTCGAATTTGTATCGATCCACGAACGCGAGACGACGAGGAAAAATGGGTTGCGTTTTTGCATGGGGGTCCTACATTGGACTATCGGATGGGTAAATTCAGATTTCAATAGAAACTAGGGATCATAGCGCGGCAATGCCGCGCCCGTTTGACAAATTTCGTTTTTTTTTATTATTGAAATATGAATATTATGTGGATTCGGGAAAATTTGCGAGTAGAAGGATGTTGTGATTTTGGAAATTGTCCGTATTGGAATGTATTCAATTTTGTTTTTTTAATGTTAACAAAATAATTAGATTTGGAAGGTATCTAAAATTGTGGAATATGTAAATGTGAAATTTGAGTTGGAATGATTAAATAGATTTTGAAAATTATACAGTTTAGAATTTATTCAAATTTGAATTCTTTTAGTATTTACTAAATGGTCAGGTTTGGAAGATATATGATTTTTTGAAATATTTAGATTTGTAATTTGAGTTGGATTGTTGAAATATGATTGTTTTTTTTGTTAAATTATCCAAATGTAGACCTTTTTGAAGTATTTGAAGTTAATTGTTTTTTGTATATTTACCAAAGGGTCAGGTTTGAAAGACATATAAATTTTGAAATATTCAGATTTGTAATTTGAGTTGTAATGTTGAAATATGTTGTTTTTTCGATGAAATTATCCAAATGTAGGCCATTTTGAAGTACTCGAACTTTTTATTTGTCAAAATACCGTGCGCGTTCGATAAATTTTAAATATTTGTTTTAAAGTTGGAATATGGACATTATTTGATTCCGGGAAAAATGGACGCTTAAAAGAATGTTGACTTCCTGCGAATTTTTTTTCCTGCAGTTTTTTGAAATGCAGATTAGAAGTTTCGAAATTTACAAATTTTAGGGTGTTTTGTATTTATGGAAATGCTGACAGTGGGACCCACACGACAGGAGTATATTAATTAGAATTATCGTGTTAAAAAAAGGAATTGAAATGTTTAGATTGGTAATTTGAGTTGGAATGTTGAAATTTGATTGTTTTGTTCGATGAAATTATCCAAATGTAGGCCATTTTGAAGTAGTTGAACTTAATTGTTTTTTTGTCAAAATACCGTGCCCGTTTGATAAATTTTAAATATTTTTTTGGAAAAAGTTGGAATATGGATATTATTTGATTCCGGGAAAAATGGACGCTTAAAAGAATGTTGAGTTCCTGCAAATTTTTTTGCAATATTTTGAAATGCAGATTAGAAGTTTTGAAATTTACAAATTTTAGGTATTTTGTATTTATGAAAATGCGGACAGTGGGACCCACACGTCAGGAGTAATTTAATTAGAATTATCGTGTTGGAAAAAAGGGAAAAAGTGGGCCGAGATGACGTCATGACGTCATCAACGGCCGCTGCGGCCATGTGGAGCACGCACAGCTCGAAGGCGAGGGAACGGGGCAGCGCGATTGCGCGCGTCTGACGCGGCGGCGCACGGCGAGGCGGATGGCGGCGGATTTGGGACCAAATGGTCGCCGGAGACGCCAGGATCGATGACGGCAACCGTCGGCTGGAGGGGAGGAAGAAGAGGAAGGGGCGGCGCAGCTCGCTGTGGGTATCGATTTGAACGGGGAGGTGGGAAACGGCGGCGACCACGGGCACGCGCGGGGAGAGAGAGAGGGGGAGGGGAATTCTGCGGATGTTGTTGCAGAAAAGTCCGTGCGTTTCCGTGAAATTGCGAACAGGTCCTTCGCAGCGGTAAAACGTGGACCGCGGGTTTGTTTCCGGAAGTTGCGGGTTCTTTTTTGCAAATTCGACTGCGCCAAAAATCGTGCGCGGGCTCTGATTGGTAGAAAGTCCCCTCCTACAGTGGCGCTACAGTTCCGCACGATTCTTGACGCGATCTGGACCATCAGTTAGCTTGATCGGACGGCGCGTGTTTAAGGGGTGACATGGAGGGCGAATCTGGCGGTGGCGATTCCGGCTGTCCCGGCACGCAGCGTTCGGCGAGGAGGTAGAGGAAGGGGCGGCGCAGCTCGCCGTGGGTATCGATTTGAACGGGGAGGTGGAAAACGGCGGCGCGCCGCGTCGGCGGCGGCGGCGACCACGGGCACGCGCGGGGAGAGAGAGAGGGAGGGGAATTCTGCGGATGTTGTTGCAGAAAAGTCCGTGCGTTTTCGTGAAATTGCGAACAGGTCCTTCGCAGCAGTAAAACGTGGACCGCGGGTTTGTTTCCGGAAGTTGCGTGTTCTTTTTTGTAAATTCGACTGCGCCAAAAATCGTGCGCGGACTCTGATTGGTAGAAAGTCCCCTGCTACAGTGGCGCTACAGTTCCGCACGATTCTTGACGCAATCTGGACCGTCGGTTGGCTTGATCGGACGGCGCGTGTTTAAGGGGTGACGTGGAGGGCGAATCTGGGGGTGAATCCCACCAACTTTCATATATAGTAGGATTTCGCCGGATACTTTGCAGTTAAGTACAAATATAGTCAACTGCTGCTGCGTTGTCCAAACATTAGACTTGGGGCTAATTTGGTCGTCAGGCGAAATTATCCAAGGGTTTAATCCCATGAGGGCCTGAGGGGAGTTTCCCTGAGCATACGGGATCTACTCCCATTGTGAGTTTGGACCGGAGGGGAGGGTGGGGGTAATCGCGATGAGAGAAGTGCTGAGAAGAATGCTAGCAAGATACTTCGAAAAACTGTATTATTCTAAAAGATGGAGTTTAATTCCGTGTGTTTCATAAAAATGACATATAATTTCGAAGTATTTAAAATGTATGTATTTATACTTGCAAAATCCAGGACTACTCACACAAAATACTCAAAAGGATTGAGAATCATTCGGAATTTTGAGTATTTTTTTATAGTAAAAGCAAGAATCATTAAATTAATAATTAGCAAAATAAAAAAATACTTGAACCCAGATCAACACATGTTGTTCATAAGTTATACATAATTGTTTTTCTAATTATTGTTTAAGATTAGAAATACTAATTAGGGTTAGAAATCCATCAAAACTAAGAAATTTGCTCATCAGAATTTTGCCCACATGTGTGACTGATCATTCCAAATTGTTATCTAGCTTCTTTTGCTTCAGTAAAATTTTAGCTATTTGACTACTTTATACAATCCAATAAATCAACGCTGGACTCTTTGACTGCAATCCAATAAATCAATTGATACCATGATATACTTCCACTGGGATTTTGACTACAGTCAACAGGAAGTGAGATCGATTTGTGTTTAACCAACTCCTTACAATGGTTATCTACATATCTTTACATTTTCAGCTCCCAGGGTTTCCTCAAGAACACATGCGGCATTCAAAGTACTTGTGAATGTTAGAAAATGGGTTAGAAACCATATGCAACACCCTTATGTACTTTCTTCAGATTTAGGGCCGTGTAGTCTCTTATGTACTCTGTTTTTAGCTGCAATGAAATTTAAGGGAACTTAGGTTCCCTTTCTCGTTAAAAAAACTAACACAAAAGTAAACCCTTGGAGGTGGACATAATATAACAAACGATTTGTTTTCCTGAAATTGTTCATCCTCCGTTAGCATGGCCGTTTGCATATCGTTGTATATTCACATTTGTTTTCATATGGTTTCCAAACAACCCCGATTTCATGTGGGCATTGTCATTCTGATTTTGCTCGTCAATGTATTCTACATGGGACTTGATAGCTAACACGAACATAAACCCTTGGAGGTGGACATTATATAACAAACGAGAGAAACACATTACTGACAAAGTCTCCCCCTCATGCCTTGATTTGAGGCAGCCAAAACACAAGAGGAGGTCATTTTACCGTGTGATAGGCATGTATGGGTTACACCTCACTTCCTAACTATCGACTTAAAGTTGTGGTGAAGGGATCATAAGATCGTCTCCACTGTTGGCCACCAGAAGGGTGGTGCCGGCGACGCCCCTACTCCTTCCCTAGCGTCCTACCTCTCTCATTGCCATGGGCTTCACCATGCCTCCATCTAGCAGACATGAGAACTCTCCAATTTGCTTGCAAGTAACCCCTAATCTCTCTCTTCCCTATCTGATTGGGTGCTCTAAGTGCAGTCAACATTAATGTCCTGCCTAATGATGTTTTAAAGGTAACATACAAGCCCTAATCCAGATATGAGCATCCGAGGAAAACGGGAGAGAAGTGTTAGTCTAACGATGAACTTGTTTTTGCAGTACTAGCTGAATGCCCGTGCTTTGCTACGGAATATTATAATTATAGCTAAACACGCATGCCTTCGTATGGTTAAAATAAATATAAAAATACGAAGAAGAAAAGACGATAATATAATCGATGCTACTTTTGATGAGCAGTCTTTGCTGGGTCTCTAATCTTGGTTCCATGATCAAGAACGCTGTCCCCCATCTGCTGACCACTCGCTAGAGGATGCCACGAAGTTGCCCGGACGCGCTTGACACCTGCTGATCACTTCCGCGAACTCTTTTCTCAACAAAATGTCAGTCCATGCAACAGCACAATGAGATTACAGATGAACGTGTATTTTATTGTGAAATTTTGAAAACAGAAATTCATATACAATTTGGACACCAAAATTGGGTCATAGAACGTGGAAAGTCTACTGCCATTAAGGATTGGTTACTTTAATCACATAAATGGGGCAAGACTCAGATTATTCAAATTAGAATTCCAAAACAAAAAAAACCCATACACAAAGGGAAGTATGGCAACCCGAAAGGCTTAAATATCATGGGAGTACACCTTGCTTCTGATCATCAACATACACCACAATTTGCAGAATTTGAGGCTAGCGGATTTCTTAAGCATCAATGCATTCTCCTTCAGCATACCCGAAGATTTCTTGAGCTATCAGCGGGCTAGCAACGTCTAGTGTCTAGCCCGCAAAATCTCCATTAACAGTCCATGAAGCACAAAATGACCATCAGCCACAATCCCCCAGGATGGTGTGCCCAGATCCCACAGTATCTCAACTGAAGAAGTATTCTCCAATACTGAAAATCAAGCCTCGTTCAAGAACTCTGCCTATAGCTGCCCCTGGAGGCAGCAGGAAAGAGGTGCCAGAGTGATACTGATGGCAGCTTCGTGTCCATACAGATAACAGAAGATGAACTGACAGCTAACTCTGAATTTCGATCTCTCGTACGTACTTAAAACCCCTGCATGTTAGTGGAACCAGATGTTCAGCAAATGTAATGTCATCACACAAACCAATTAACAAAAATATCTCTGTTTTTTTTAAGTCTCAAGGACCCATCTTGTCAAGATAATTAACGTATTGCCAGTCCAAAGAAGGATACTTCCTAGAAGCAGGTGAAGGGTCTTAAACTCTTAATTCAGAATAAATATATGACTTCCAAAAAGGAAGAGAACATAATCCAAATTCTGCTAATGACGGCAAAATAAAAAGAACTAAACCTAAAAAGTAAGAATATAAGGGTACTCTTTTATGTTCAATATAGCAGTTAACTCAGGCAGTTCATCTACCAACGACGACAAATAAAAAACACTCAACCTACAAAGTAACAATATAAGATTAGTCTTTATTTTCAATATTAAATAGAGCAGTTAATCGGGCAGTTAATCTATTCCAGCTGCTGTGGTTCTTAGCATTAGTTTTGATTGACCAGTACAAGAAAATCTAAGAGATAATAGTGGAACATTGCTTGTCAACTTTGCGCAATTCATAAGCAGCACAATCTCTAAGATATATCATGTATTTGATAGCGCTTCATTTGTTGGGCACACAGATAATTCTTCTTCAATTCAGGCATTTACACAAATATTTGTTGGGCACCAAATGCAACACACCTGTAATACCTGAGCTGAACCTAGATGCACTTAAACTCAACTTTACAAGGTAGTCCTGGAGGCCGAAGAAGCATGGGCATGACCACAACTCAATTAACTGCCATTCCATTCATTTGCGCCTTGTCATCGGCGTGCAAGCAGTTTCCATTCCTCGTCCTCGCCCACGCCGTGCTCCCTGATAGAACCGTTGCACGCACGTGACTGCATGGGAACGAACTGAAACTTGTAACAAAAGCGAATATCAGTAAGCATAGTTTAGGAGCCGTAGCCCAAGCTATGGAAGGATCAATTGCTTCTTCACAGAAACTATAGATCCTCATCGAAAATTATAATATCATAAGCAAGCGCAGTCGACAGGATAAACGTACCAAACATTAACACTGTTCTGAAGAATTTCACATTAAAGCAACTTATCATAATCGCATCGTTCAGCATATATCAGTCCAACAAATGAAAGTATGCTCAAACTCACATTGTTTAACTGCAGCCAACACTAGCCGCTGCAACCTCGACTTTATTTTCTACTACCCTATGGCCTCTTTCAGTCAAAAGAGGTGCAACACTGGAAGCTCAAAGTTCCTAAATAAACACAGGGTAAACGATTTAGAAGTAGCGAAATAAAACAGGACATAAATTTGTACATTTCTCTATAAGTCAATCTGCACGTCCCACTCCCACCTTTGAGTGTCCCTGGGGATTAGAAGTATACAGTAATAGTATCCAGCGATGGGGTAGAAAACTTTCCGGATGTACATATTAAATTTGGAGAATTTAATTATGTGACTCAACACATGCAGCGAAGACATGCCACTGAGTGCCTTGAGGAGCAATTAGCAAAAAGAGATGAGCAATTAGCAATTACCCTAGCATTCTCTAATAACTCAACATCTGATCCATTTTTGTCAACCTTTTGTATGGATCATTCAACTAAGCCACCCACTACATTGAATAGATCGGTCCTTCAAATGTTTGGTAGAAAGTTACAGGATGTGCATAATCTTCATGAAAGATGAGCACTTTTGACCCATTTACAAAAAAGAGATGAGCAGCTTTATTTTGCTTACCCACAAGAAGGATCACGGCCTGCATAGGTTGATTTAGGGAGAGGAATCCATCCAAACTTTACCTTTCTCCCGCTGCAATCGAAGTGAATTTTTTGTTCAGGTTGGCTTTTGCAGCACCGCTGCTTGAGCTTCCAGATGCATAGATGTCATCATGCCAGCGACCACGTCTAGTAGACAGCATCGCCACCGTATCTCCCCGTCTCGCTTGCTGCTGGTCGCACCTGAGGACGGAAAGGCGTGAGGTGAACTCCCCGGCGGAATCCAGCAAACTGTCGGGGGAGGCGCGAGCTAGACATCCAGGCGGCGTGTGGTGTACTGTCTAGCGACGCGAGGTGGAGTTCACCGGCGGCGCGCGGTGGACTGCCAGGGGAATCGCCAGTCTGGGCTGATGCGGGTAAGACGCCGATGCACGCGAGTGGCAGCGCTGGAATTAAGGACGATGGACGGCTGAAGATGTGGAGGTGTTGGACCGGCGGCCGGAGTAAGCGGCGGCGGTGGTGGCGGAACCGCGGAAACCTATATTGGACGCGTCTAGATCGAGGCTGCCTCCTCGCTTGCGAACGAACTTGTTGGGCTTTGGCCCATTTGATGCGCGCGGGGCGAGCGGAGAGAAGCGGCGACGTACGAGGATGTTGGACGAAACGAAACAACGACGTACGAGAGGAACCAAATTTCTTTTTTAGAGATTTTAGAGATTTCTTTTTTAGATAGGAGAGATTGCCCATAGAAGAAATTAGGTGCGGGATGTGAATTCCGAGTTTCTCGTGGTGCATTCCCGTAAACAGAAAAGGGGGAGAAAGAACAGCACCCCGCCCGCATCCAGCCCAAGCCCAGTTTGGACGAGACAGACACATATGTCGACGCCCATGGAAGAGGACCTGCCGGAGGCGGCGGCGCCGCCGCCCTCGGACGTCGCCGGAGGAGGCGCCGAAGACGGAGAGAACCTCGACGAGAGGAAGCCCTCGGACTCCGACTCGGACTCGTCCGACTCCGACGATGGAGGGGACGACGGCGACGAGCTCCGCATCCAGGCCCTGGAGCGCACCCTCCAGGAGCAGCCTCTGGACTACGACTCCCACGTGCAGGTACCCCCTCCCTCTCTCGCGCTGCCATGCCTAGCCTCGCTGACCGACGACTAGGGCTTTATGGGGGTTTTGTGGCCCGCGGGTTGATGCGAGCTCCACGGCGGTATCTTCTAGGTTTTCGGTTCAGGGCCTGCTCTTGCGCATGTGGACATTGGTGGCGCTGGTTCGGCCATTGGGACGACGATTTCGGTGTGGCTGACCTCATTTTGTTAGAAATTTTGATATACTCTTGATTTCTATGTCTATCTGCAAGTCGTGCAGTAAATGAGCGTCTTTCTTGTGTCAGTAGCTGAACTTTAACCGCCGTAGGTGGAGACTGAGACGATCATGATGCGATTAGCTTTATATTTGATGGATGTTTGCTGTTTACTGGTTTAGTAATTGGAATGCTTTCGCTGCCTTAGGTAAAGTGTGTAGTGTTTATTGATAAGTGCTGCCGTATGACTGGATTAATGTTCGTGTGTGTTTTTCTGTTTCGTTTTGATTTTTGGCAGCTCATACAACTCTTGAGAAAGTCGGGGATTATAGAGAAGCTTCGTGCTGCAAGGGAGGAGATGAACAAGTACTTCCCTCTCACACCAAAGATGTGGCAGGATTGGGCGAAGGATGAGATTTCATTGAGCTCTGGGTTTGTGATTCTTTTCTTCGAAGTGATATCGTGAAATATTGATGTTATCAGAACTAAAACCTGTATACTTCTCTGTTGTTACAGTCCTGGATCTTTCCATGATATTGAAAAGCTCTATGAATGTGGAGTGCAAGAGTATATGGTATGTCAAACTGGTTTTGTGGAGTTGAGTTTAGAATGTTGAGTGCGTGGAGTGCTGACTTCTCTTCATGATCATGGTATTGCAGAGTATTAAGTTATGGCGGGATTATCTTGATTATGTTGAGGAGCATGATCAGTCAGTGTTACAATGTTCAAAATCTGGTCTCTCAAAAATGAGGGATTTGTATGAGCGTGCAATCACTGCAGGGGGTCTACATGTGACTGAAGGCAGCAAACTCTGGGAAGCCTACAGGGATTATGAGATGGCTATTTTGACCATGAGTGACGGCAGTGATGAGGAGAAGGCAAAGCAGGTTCAGCGCATACGCGTGCTCTTCCACCGCCAGCTATCTGTGCCTCTTGCTGACCATGAATCAACGCTCGCTGCGTATAAGAGCTGGGAAGCTGAGGAAGGCAGTACAAAGGACCAAGATTCCCAGTCTGATGATGTTCCCCCAAATGTTTTATCTGCTTACAAAAAGGCCAGCGAGATGTACAATGCACGGAAGCAATACGAGGACCAGCTAAGTGACACGACTGAATCCGAGGCTAACAAACTACAAGTATTTCTGGTATGGCAAAGTTTTTCATTACAAAATACTATTTGTTTTCAGTAAACTCACTGTTGGTTCATTTTTTTGGGGACGAAACAGAAATACATCAAATTTGAGGAGTCTTGTGGTGAACCTGCTCGTGTCCAAGTTCTGTATGAACGGGCAGTTTCAGAGCTTCCTGTTTCAAGTGATCTATGGATGGGTTACACGAGTTACCTTGACAGAGCCCTGAAGGTACTCTTTGAAACTGCAATGTGACATTACACCTAGATCTGTAGATCTAGTGAAGATGACTTTTCTTCCAAACGTTAATAATTACTTAATTTCTGATTTCTTTTGCAGGTACCAGCTATACTAAAAAGTGTTTACCACAGAGCTACGAGAAACTGTACATGGATTAGTGATCTATGGGTCCATTACCTGCTGTCTTTGGAGCGCATTCGTGCGTCTGAAGATGAACTGCGACATGTAAGTTCCTTGGGTCTCTATGTTGGTATGTAGTTGGGGTTTCTATAATTTCGAAACTCAAAATCATACCTGTATGCAAAGGAAATGGCATGTTCAGTGTCCAAAGTCTGGCGCCCCTGTTCAGTAGTTCAGTTTATTATATCATATGTTCACTGTGTTTTGTTTTATAATTTAGGAACTCAAATTTGTATGTGTATGCAAAAAAGGAATGGTATAAGTCAGTGTCCAAAATCTGGCGCCACTGTTCAGTATTTCATCTAATATATTGTATATTCACTGAGTTTTCTTACTTGTTAATAGCATACATGTTTTAAAAGTGACCAGAAGGGCTATATGCCTATATTTAGAGGGTGTTTGGTTAGGCTTATAAGCCACATAGTAAAACATAAGCCAAAAACCAAAAGCCATGGGTGTTTGGTTAGGCTTTTTTCTTGGCTTTTGGCTTTGGCTTATAAGCCATAAAAGCACCTAATTAGGTGCTTTTGGCTTTTGACTTTTGGCTTATACCATAATAAAACATAAGCCAAAAGCCAAAAACCAAAAGCACCTATTTAGGTGCTTTTGGGCTTATAAGCCAAAGCCAAAAGCCAAGTAGAAAGCCTAACCAAACACCCTCCCGGCTTTCATTACTTCTGAATCTAACTAAGGGTTTCCAAAATTTATTCACCTCCCTTGGCAGTTAAGTACCCTTCGTGTAAGCACATGCTGCCAATATGAAGTAATTACTATTAAAATGATTGTGTATTTAGGTAGAGCAATAGAGGTCTACTGCTATTTTATACTGAGAACCCCATAATAAGGTAGAGGAAAGTTCATTTTCATATAATGCTCGCTAGCATGTTAGGATATTTAATTGTGTAACTTAGTTACCTCCTAGTATGTTATGTGGACGGATATTAGATAAGGTAGTATTCTAGCAACAAATATGGGATATTATTTAAATAGGAAGAGAGTTATTTAGATAGGAAAGTGGTAAGACTAGATATAGAGATCTAATCCTTATCTGTATCCTTTGGATTGTTACTTAGGGTTAGGTCTTCCGATATGACCCATAAATCTATTATGTCCCTCGTTCGGCCCCCTAACCTACGTCCTACTCCCCAACCTGCCATCTTCATGGCAAGTAGTTACCTAGTTTGTTCCGTAGTAACTAGATGATATCCTAAAGCAAAAAGCACTTCCTGAGAATACTGATGCCATGAAACTTCGGATGTGTTCCGTTTCAAAAAAAAAAACCCGGATGTGTTCACTGTGCTTTTGTTGCCTTCATTGTGGAATATTATTGTTTGTCTTGTCTTTAGTTTCTTCTTCTATATATATATGTATTAGGAAGTAACAACATATATGTACGCGTTTCTTGTTTTCAGGTCTTTGAGCAGGCCATTCAGTGTTCTTTTCCAAGCATGAAAGAGGTGATTTATCGGCACTAGTAACCTCTCTTTCTCACCCCCACACACCTGCAACCACGCTCTCGTGGCGGCACACAGTATCTTGGAAGTCACTGTTCTTATTGGGATACTCTGTCTCTAAGCTGTTTATTTCCTGGATAAACAACACATTCTTTTGAGAAATGGGAACTCTTGTCCAATGGCCTGTAGTTCCCTGTCAACTGAGCTAGTAAGGTCTTATTTACCTTTCATTTGGATGATTGCATTTTGCAGTATCTCGAGATTTATCTTACTCGAGTTGATAGTTTAAGACGAAGGATGGCAGCTGGCTTGGATTTTGAACTGATTAGGCAGACATTTGTGGTATGTTCTCTATGACCATGCTGTGCACATGCACTTTATTTATGTTTACCGGAGTTTATTGTTATCTTGTTTGAAGGGAGAGTTAACTATAGATATATAATATCAGGGTGCTGCTGAGTTTCTCGCACCACAACTAGGAACCGAGGAGTTATTGCTCTTGCATGCATACTGGGCCAAATTAGAGTGTAATATTGGCAAAGATGTAGCTGCAGCACGTGGAGTTTGGGAAAATACTATAAAGAAAAGGTTATTATCATTATTTTGTGCTGAGTTCATACTATTTTCTCCTTACTGGCACTCAGTTTTGAATCTGTTATTCTTCCAGTGGGTCTGTTTTGGAGGTCTGGCAGCACTATATTTCAATGGAGACAGAAATGGGACATATTCATGAGGCAAGAGCACTTTACAAGCGTTGCTATAGCAAAAAATTTGCTGGGTCTGGATCGGAGGTAAGCTCTTCTTGAGCAACTACAAGAATGTTCCCTTCCTGCCTGCTTGGTCTGTAAATCAACTGACCAGTGAAATTTCCTGTGCACCGCGCTGATTGATCTTTTAGGCTCTACAATAATGAATGTTACGAGATGTTATATATCCAAAAGCACATCGGGCCTATCCGTAGTAATTAAGTATTAGAGACGAATTAGTTGCCCACCTATTTAATTTGGGCTATTTTCAAGAAGATAAACTAATTATATGCAACAGTTGCAACAAAATTGCTAAGGGTACATGGGAGGCTAGTATCCGTGTCAAATTTCGGAAGTACAGTAGCTGTCCAGACGTGGGATGACATCAGAACTCTTCTGTTGTTGTAAGTTCTTATCCAGCCTACAAATGAGCCATTCAGGTGGACTTGAACTGTACACCAAAGATGGGCACCATGATATGACCTCCAGAGATGGTTTTCCTTGCTTCTTGAACCTAATTCTTACTGAATAGTAGTTGAATACCCAAATACTTCATGTATGTTAAGACTTTCTTTGTATATCTTCATTGCCATAATGCATTCTATTTGCATCTTCATTTATGTTTTATCTTAACAAAAGTAATGAACACTGATGACTGTAACTTACTAGGCCATATGTCATGCGTGGATAAGATTTGAAAGGGAGCATGGCACCTTGGATGACTATGACCTTGCTATAAAAAAGGTATGCCACACAACATTTTTGTTGGGCTGTATCATTTTCCTTCGACTGAATTAATACAACATCAGCTACGGCGCTGGGCAGGTGTCTTGCTAGTTTTCTTAAGTGCTTAAGTATTGTCTTCTTCGAATGGGGTGTTATCAGGTTGGGCATGTAGCTGTGTGGCTCTATTAGTTCGTCATGAATCTGGTTTTGTCTTAATACATTGGGAGGATAAATGGATAATGGTGTCTGCAATGTTTGACAAGCACAACGTTTGTTTCCCGTTATTCCATTAAACTTCTGGCGAATAAATGTTTAAATGGCTTGAATGCTTGATGCATTTCATATCCCTCCAAACACTAATTGTGTGTATGTGAGTGAATGATACTTGGATTGGTTATAAATATGCTTATATGCATGAAACACCTCTTCGATTCAATCAACTCATAAGATCTGCTGTCCTGCTTGATTATTCTCCATAATATGATAGTGCCACAAGTTTCTGAATGTTTCTGGTCCCATTTGCATAATGTTTGATCATATGCTGCAATGATTGATACCATAAAGGCTTACAGCCTTACATGCAAGACTACTCCGTGCAAATCAAGAGGATTTAAGCTGTTGCATTTGTAATTAGTTTTGCTATGGGTTACCACATCTAACATGTCATTTCACAGTGTTCTATAATTTAACTTTGCGACTTAGAGTGGTGTACAGTAGGTTATCGTGTAAACTGTAGTTGCTTAACTTATCATCATGCTATTTGACCAGGTCACCCCTCGTTTAAAGGAGCTTATGATGTTCAAGGCTCAGGAGGAGGCTAAATCTAACCCATCTTCAGCCCCCAAAGAAACTTCGTATGCAAATGATTCATCCCAGAAAAGAAAGCCAAGTAAAATGACCAGCAAAGTGCAGCCTCCTGCTAAGAAAAGGAAGGATAATCCACCTAAAAGGACAATGGCATCAGATGATCATGGATCAAAGGAACAAAGCACACACAGTCATCTTCAAGAAGCTGGTGAGGTCAGCAGAGGGAAGACCGAGACATCCATGGAACTGAAAGTTGAAGGCGTCAGCCAAGGAGGAAATACAAGTTCAAGTCAACCGAAGCCATACGTCTACAGTGACAAATGCACTGCCTATATTTCAAATATAGACTTGACAGTACGCCACCTCTAGTTTCTTATACGCACTTAGCTCCGATCTTCAATAAACTAAGCTTCTACTCTCTATAGGCTACTGAGGTGCACATCCGTCGTTTCTTTTCGGACATTGGTGGTGTGGCAGACATAAGGTTGCTAAGGGACAGATTCACCAAAAAATCGAGGGTACATGTTCAATCCTTAGCATTGGAACTTTGTATATTTTAGCATTCTGGTATCATTGTTTAGAATCCTGAACTGTTATTATGGCATAGTCATGTGCTAAAAGTCCTTGTTCTTAGCATGTTTGTGAATTTAAGCGAAAGGGTTATATCATCCTGCTATTTTTCATATTATGCTCTTGGGATATTTTAAATTGCGAGAATTCTTAGGCTTAATTGTAGCGCATCCTCAGAAAAAATAATCTTCTGTGTTGATTTGTTTTTCCATCGTTGCAGGGAATTGCGTATGTGGACTTTTCAGACAAGGAACATCTTGAAGCAGCCATTAGAAAGAACAAGCAGAAGTTGCTCAGTAAGAAAGTAAGTATTGCTCATTCAGATCCAAGCAAGAGTAAGAAGAACCGTGAAGCAGGCACTACCTCCAAAGGCCAAGGTATGCTATTTGACTGTGACCACTCTTCATCTCTGGGTAATAGTAGAATCTTGGTGTTTTGACATTACCAAATCATATAAACCCAAAGCCTATACCTACCCTGTTTACGAGTAAGCAATAGAACCTTAGAGCTGGCAGACATCGTTCCATCATCGCTTTTTTGCTCTGTGCTTTTAGTCGGATACCAGTGAAATTGAACATCATTGTAACAAGCCATAGGAGCGAATTTGTTATGCTATATGATAGTCAAGCCGTGGAAAAGTCGTAGTTTGGTAATAGCAGGATTGTATCTCCTTTGGGTGTTTACACTGATGTATAGGTGCTTCCTTTATAATTATATATCTTGAACAACGCGGATTTGCTACCCAGGGTGGTAGCTACGCATGTGCTTGCTAGCGTTGGATATGGAGAACATTAGCCGTCATTGTTTATTGATCTGGCCACGCGGTCGTTGTTTTCTTGTCTATGGGACATGGTGTGGCAGTTTTTTTTTGTCTATGGGACATGGTGTGGTCGTTGTTTTTTGATCTATGGGACATGTGCATTCCGTCAATGGTAGGGCTAGTTTGTTCCTAGGGTAGCGTGTGGGATAAGCTTGTTTTTTTTTCTATATATTTAGGATTTTTCCGCTGTTTGGTTGGACTGCAGTCAAATTTAAGTGGAAATATTATGCTAAATGGCTCGGTAAAAAACTGAAACAGCTGACATTTTGTAGAATCATGTGAGTAGTGCTGGGGTCCGAAATATTTCGAAAGAATAGGATCGCCGGCCACAACTTATAAAAACACATTCGGAACAGTTTGGGGCATGTCGTTTTGTCACGGTACTGCACATGGATGATCAATGAGCTCTCGGTGTAGCAAAGATGGACGTCCATATTTCGATATCATTATATGCACGGAGCGCGTATGCACGGAGCGCGCAACACGTAAAGATGGACGATCAGTCGCAGGTTACACTCGCCGGTCGGCCGGCGCTCACTTCTTTCCAGCAGCAGCAGCCTTGTCCCTGCCGGCGGCATCCTTTTTGTCCTTGCTGGCGGACTTGGCGGAGAGCTTGAGGTGCATGCCGGGCTCGGTGCCGCTGCAAGAGCTCTGTAGCAGCAGCGAGTTGTTGATCACCTGCACATTGCTGTTGATCAGCGCTGTCATCATTCCCACCTTGTCGTCCGCCTTCTTATGGTCGCTACCGCTGCCGGCGTCGAGCTGGTGGCCACGACCACAGGCCACTCTCCGCCGTCCTTGCTCTTGCGGCAGCCCACGTTCATGGATGCGCCCTTGTCCATCGTAGCCATGGAGCGATGCGACTCACTCCCTGGAACTCCACCACCGTCAGCAGCCACTGTCGGCAGACCACAGCTATCAGTAGCCACAAGCCATGAAGAACTGAACATAACATAGCAAGAAGATATCAACTCATCTCCTACTGGATCCGAAGGTTTAAATGGGGAGTAGCAAAGATCTTGAATGTGTCCGGTGTGCTCGAACAGAAAAAAAACAAATAATGATACCTCAACCAAGCTGGGTTCTGGCTTCCTCAACCAAGCTAGGACGCCATCTTTAACCGCACGGATCTGCCACGGTGCTTGCAATGGAGGTGTGATATGAGTTTGTGGTGGTGGTAATTATACTGGATTGGAGGTGTGATATGGTGTACTTCCTTGTTCCTTGTACGAAGAAACGGGATACGGGTTGGAAGCGTTTGCGGTTTAAAGTGTCGATGAGATGGTTGTTTCTTTTTCCACGGGATATGAGTTGTTGGCATGCTCTCGGTGTCACGCCGTTGCTCTCCACTTCTCCAGTGTGCGCTGCCGTTAGTGTTTTGTGCTCTCTTTAGTGGATCCAATGGTGAGATTGGTATGCATAGCTAGCCGGGTGGGTAGCCCACTATTTTGCATATTGCTGTATAAAAACTTTTGTGAATTTTATTTCCTCTTTTTTCTTTGAGGACACTTGACTTAAAACATTTTCCACAATGTGAGCAGAAAACTGAAATTAATGACATCTACTGGTCCTTTCTATGCACATTAATTGCAACAATTATGACATGGGCTACATCCTTGTAGCTTCAGATTCTGACCAGTCTGATTTATCTGAACTTGTTTCTGCAGATAAATTGCCTTCTGGAGGTGATCATGATGAAAAGGCCCCAGTTGACGGCAGTTCAGAGAAGGAAATGCCCAAAGTTGAAGTCACAGGAAAGAACACATTATTCGCACCGCGGGCCGTGATTAAACCTCTTGGGTGGAACAAGAAAGATGAGAAACCGGATGTTGCCGCGGAAGAGTTAAAATCGAATGATGCTTTCAGAAATCTATTGCTTAAGAAGTGATGTTGGTAGGCAGGTTAGTTCTTTGGTATCTTCATGTCCCAACATATGCTAGGACCTCTACCTTGTACTTGTAGAACGAACCTCCCTGCATCTCTCATGAATATAAGTATCTGACCTTTAAACTGACACGTACTGTCATTGTGTTCTCCTTTTGCCACTTGAAATCCAACTGTCATTGTGTTCTCCTTTTGCCACTTGAAATCCTGGCTGCAGCATTTGTCGTAACGTCGGATATCTCTGAGGCCAGCCGTTTTACTTTGTTTTATCGGATGTCCCCGAAGGGACAGCCATTTTACTTTGTTTGGCACATAGTGTCATTTATTTTTTAAACATGTCAATATGCATGCGAATTTGTGCAATATTATCGTCGTTGTAGGCTGGCAGGCACCATTTCTTTCATTCTTAGAAATCCATGTTTGCAATGGTACTTAAAGAACAGCAGTGAGAAGTAATTCGGCATGTTATATTTCTGTTCTGATAACACGCAGTGTGGTCATATAGTGAACTCTGAGCCAAACAAAACCCAGCAGTCCCAAGCTGGTAGGTACTGGGAAAACCGTGAGAGCTATGTCGCTTGAAACCTGTTGTCCATGTCATGTCATGCAACGCCACGAAACGGACTTGATCGTACTCCTTGAGTGCGGCTTGCTGCGAATGTGAGCTCGACTTGGATGTTAACAAGGATGCCGGTGGACGAGCAAGATATTGGACAGAGATACAGTGGAGAGGCAAGGTACGTGGCCGAACGTCGGCGACAAGGGGTACTCAGACGTGAACCGTCGCTGGAAAGTGGTGCACGAAACATAGGCGGTGCCGAGCACTGTAGCATGGATTAGGGACACACCAGTAAATAAGAACACGATACTCGCAAAACAAATTACCAAAATACACTAAAGTGAAAATAACGCAATAAGAGTCTTGTTTTCAAAAGGATGTGTCAAGAAAACGTGTGTAAACTACCAAAGTAATCATTGAAGTTATACTCAAGATCAAATGATGTTTTCTCAATCTGTACACTTGCAAAACTTAATACTACCTCTGATCCATGATAAGTGTCGCAGTATTGAACTAATCGGAGTTTAAAACGGTGACACTTATTTTGATCGGAGGGAGTACCAAACAAATGGACTGGATATCATAAAACAAACTTAGCCGAGCAAATGCCTGGGTTACACAGCTAGGTGTGACTTCCTCGCAGTTTTGTTTTGCAGACATGTGATTCTCCTCAGTCTTCACCTACTCCGGTGCAAGTTTCTCCTATGCTGCCCTCTTCTCCTCGACGGACTTCTTCTCATCACGCTTCTTCTTGAGCTCGTCTACCAAGCGCGCGAGGCAGGCATCCACGTCGCGGCGCGCGGTGCGCTCCGAGGGCATCGTCAGGCACTAGTAGCGTCCGCTGGCGCCATGTCCGCCACCTGCAACAGTTCCTCGACATCGTAGAGGAGAGGGTGCGCATCCACCCCGAGGTAGTTCTTGTCTTGACCAGCGTCACGAACGCCCGAAACTTGCAGTACAACATCTCGATGTGCATGTCCATCCTCCCACGCCGGATAGCGCGGGGTCAAGCATTTGGGGCTGGTTGGTGGCCACAGCCCGTCGATGAAGTTGAGCAGGCCGGACAACGTCACTATCTTTTCGTCCTTTCTGTGGACGTCTCTTTGTGGCATCATGGCGCGGCTACCGGTGAGGTCGAGGGAGCAGTCGATGTCCTCGATGACGATGATGGACTTGCCAGTGGTCTCGATGAAGAGCTTGCGGAGGTCTCTGTTGTTCTCCAGGGAGGTGAGCTCGATGTCGTAGATGTCGTAGTTGAGGTAGTTGGCCATGGCGACGATCATGGTGGACTTGCCGGTGCCCGGCGGTCCGTAGAGGAGGTAGCCGCGCTTCCACGCCTTGCCGATGCGGCGGTAGTAGTCTTTGCTGTTGCGGAAGTCGTCTAGGTCGTCCATGATCATCTGCTTCTTTGCCGGGTCCATGGCCAGGGCCCAGGGTCTCGAAGGTGGTCGGGTGGTCGAAGTTGATGTAGCTCCATACCTCGTCCCTCCTAGAACTGAACAACGATCGGCATGGAGATTAAGCTCATTAACAACCAGTTTCCAACGGAACAAAAGAGAAACAGAATAAACCGATCGTTGATCTCCTTCTTGTCGCAGTAGAGCCTGCGGGGACGGTTGCGGGAGGCGAGCTCCTGTCCGGTGCGGCGGACGTAGGGCAGGTACTCGTCGACGACGAGCCTCCGGTGGCGCTCGTGGAACGTCAGGCGGCAGCACCTCCTCATCGTCTCAACTCTCAAGGTGCGGCACTGCGGACCACCACAAGGTGACGCCCTTGAACTCGTCCGCCATCTCCTGGCCCTCGCGGAGGCTGAGCACGAGGCCGTGGCCCTCGGCGGCGCCCTCTGCGTGGAGCTTCCGCGCCTCCCGCGAGCACGTGGCGCTCAGGTACGGCAGTACCTCCCCGTAGGCGTCGGTCGACTTGGCACTGCCCTCGGGCCCGCCGTAGTAGGAGAAGGTGTGGTCTTCCGGCTTGGCAGCGACGTCGACGGTGACGAACGGGTCGAGGGACGGGAGGAGCCGCCGCAGGGGACGGCGAAGGTGCTGGTTTAAGAAGGACCTGAGCACCCCGAGCGCCACCGGCGCCAGGTACAGCCACGCCGAGTGGCTGAGGTGGTACAGCATGTTGCCCTGGCTCGGTGCAGATCGCTGCACGGTTCCTCTGCTTCCTGCTGACTCCATTGATAACGGTGGTGGATCCGTCGATGTGATAATCTAGCTCGGCTTCGTTGATAATGACGAGTTGTGGTGTGAAAAAAGATTGAGTCGAGAGTTACATGCAAAGTTTGAGACATACGAATGGTTGATTTATCTTTTTGTTCGGGGATCGTACCGATATGTAAGATCCTTTCGTGTCAAGACTTGAGAGCCGCCGTCCACGTGCCACAGGCGAGGTCGACGTGTCCGTCGGTCTCGGAGCGCTGGTCTTCGGATAAGTCTCTCAGGACGTATTAGGGATATAGGTTGTAGGTCTAGTTTAGACATATATGTGGGATGTGCGTGTGGTATGTGTGCGTGTGGTGTGCGTGCCTGTATGTCCGATCAGATACTACAACTTGTATTCTCAGGAGAGGACTATAAAAAAAAAAGACTCGAGAGCCGCCCGTGGTTTGATTGGATCTTATGGGCCCTTAAGCGTTTTTTTTTGTGAAACACAGTACAACGCAGGCGCTCATATACACGCGCACAAACTCATCCCTATGAACGCACGCACACACACCCTACCCCTATGAGCACCTTCGAGAGACTGAATCGGCGGGTCGAGTCTTGAGATTGCCGAAGTCACCACGGGCGCCTCGCTGTCGACGGGAACGTCGCCTCCCACTAAAGAATATTCCGCCTTAAATGAGAAACACCAGCGTTAAATCTGGGGTTTGAACTCTGTTGGGTTGGGGCAGTTAACTGTAGAAGACTTCCCGCGAGTTGTTGCACGAACAACCCGCTATATCAGGCAAGTAGAGAACAATTTTGACGCTTTGTGGAGTACTCACCATTTCACCAAGACATATTATTTTTCATGTACCGGTAAATAGACGCAGGTTCCGTATAAGCATTTTTCTTCAGCAAAATGGAAGGAACAAAGAATCCCACGGAAGAAACGGCCTCCTTCCATGCCATCCGATCCGAATTAACTCTGATTTTGATGCGTCCGAATAGTTGGAACAGAAAGACCATGAATACATTGTTTCTCCTTCGGCTAATTTAATTAGGGTATGTGTCCAGTTAGCCACCGCGGAACCTCATTATAGAGAGTACATGCATACACACAAAATCTGTCGTCAATTAGTTGTCAAATCCAACTATTCATGTGATTTATCTTTCATAAACCGTTAATCCTATAGCGATCCATCTTCATCATTGAGTTCGTCTTGACGCGAGATTCAAAACTAGATACCGCGTTGATATGTTTCGATGATTTTTTCTAGTCGCACCAGTTGCGATTTTCATATATTGTGGTTGCCGAGATAATAATGCACAGTTGCCCAACGCGATTTTTCCACAACTAATAGGATCTCCACATACTATCATGACCGTTGATTATGCATCCAACGAACCATATTATTCCTACTATTTTATGTGTTAAAAAAACTAAAAAATATGTTAACGCGTGGTTTTAATTTTTTTTCAATGCATGCACAGAAAATTCATGTTAGTACATGAATCTAAAATTCATGTTACATAAATCCATCAATTATTGATAATGCGTTGACATTTGAAGATTCGTTGATGAATTTGTTGCACGAATCTTGATGAAATGAAGGGTGTGGATAGTATGTGGATATCATGTTAGTTGTGGTGTTGCATTTTTGACAGTTGCCAGATGTTTCATAGATATTTAGGCATTGCAATTTTGTTTTGACGACATGCATTACAATAGTATGCATAGCTATAGAGTAAGTATTCTAGTACTACCCACAAGCCACAGCTAAGAGACGGTAGCATTCCATCAAAAGTAATACCATCCATACTTCCATTAATGTGTAATGAGGTATAGAAACATGAAAACAAAGTTATAAAATATTAAAAACTAAGAAATATGCAATCTGGCAACTAAGTGATAACAAGTTAGTAGCTCTGGATGAAAAGAAAGTTGTCCAAATAAGTCAGCATGAGATCAAGTTTTGTAAATCTTGTCAACTAAGTCGACGATGGAAACGAAATGCCAAACGGGTTAGCAGTTCGAGAGATTTTTTAATTTTTTTAAAGATATGTATTGCTTGCTTAATTACATGCATGTACTCCCTCCGTTTAAAAAATGATGACTTCTATTTATTTGTATGCATGTGAACGTATCTATATATGTAACATGTCTAGATACGTCCGCATGTAGACAAATGGAAGTTATCCTTTTTTGGAACGGAGGGAGTAGGAGAGAGGGGATAATGAAAAGGAACTAACGCCGCATGGGAAGGCTAGCGTACTGCCACCGTACTACCGTAGTGTAGTATTGTTCTTTCTTTTCTTACGACACATCTAAAAAAAGTCTCACTGTATTGCAAAAAAATAAAAAAGGTTATAACGAATATATTTTCTAGGTATGCAACAAATTCTTCATGGGTTACAAGTAACTGTTGAGAAAGTTGATCGCGGTAGAACAGAAAATCAACCTATGTAACATTCATGACATACTGCCATAGTCGTTGAAATACTCTCTTTTACCACAGTCGATTTCAGTAGCTATTTTTTTTACCGCGACCCGGGTACTGTGGTTTAAGATCCGTGGATAAACAATCAAACATGGTTCACACCGCGGTGGATGGTACCGCATCACCACGGAAAAACCACCGTGGTAAATGCAAATAACGGATACCGGATGGATTAACGTTAAAGGCGTTAACTCTCACATCCACGGAACAGGTGACGTGGCGACACATAGGATGCATTCGTACACCCATGTAAGCATGTTTTTGTCTGACGTGACAGTTCTTCAACCACAAACCTGATTCGCAGCAGATGACCGGTCCATTAGAAGCCCGTAAAGATTAGCAGGACGGCCCAACAGAAGCCCATTTCGATTAAGCGGGCTAGCCCAGTTAGGTTAGGCATGCCAGTCCATTTGCGTTAAGCAGGCTGGTCCATTTCGGTTAGGCAGACCGGTCCATTAAGCTGCATGTGGGCCTAGAGCGGCCTATTTTTTGGCCCACCAGGCTCATTCTTGGTCTCTCTGTATTTTTGCTGGTTCCGTTTACTGTCCTGTTTAGGCCCTTTTAGGAAGTCTAATCGGCATCCCACTAATTAGATAAATTATTTACCTGTGGCCCAAGAATATCCGACACGTGGATTGACTAAATTAATTTTGGAGATATGAATTAATTATTACATAATGTCGACCAAACTAAAATTAAATTAAAGTTCACCGCACAACACAGTGTGGACGGAAAGTTATCCAACAGAATCTTACGACATGTACTTAACAAGATTTGAATTTTAAAACCTCACATAAAACTTAGCCATACTCCTTTTGGCTTCATCAATTCCACGTATGTATTTTTCAGTGGATTTGATCGATTTTTCTGTGGTTACAACCACGGAGGAAATTTAGGCCGGAGGAGGTCAACCCGCTCCTCACGTTGCCACATCGGCTAGAGCCGGCGTCTCAACGACTGCGGACTCTGGGTGGAATTAATGGTCTTCGCGCGGAAGACGTCCATCGGGCCGGGGACAACCCGGGAACGCGCCAGGCATGCCCCCAGCCAGACATACACTCAACCAATCAGCTAGAAACCCGGGAGATAACACACATAGTAACTTATCTATTATCTATATGTTGCCAAGGTGATGTGTGAAAACCGTTTTGTTTATCAAAACTTCACCATTCTGTTTCTATCTGCCTTCCCGTCGGCTCTCTAGCTTAGTAGGATTCCATAATCTTGGTCTACGCCCCTTTGTCACCGACTGCCAGTCTACGCCCTAGAGTTACGATAAGTCGGGCAAAGGTCTTTTAGGGTTACGGCCTCAGGCGACACAAGGGTCGAATCGGGGACGACGCGTGAGAACCCCACTATGTCTGTCTTACTACTACATGCAAACATTCAAGTAATGTGCATAAAACTCAATCGCCCACTTTGTTCTCCTCGCGAAGTAGGGTGTAAGCCACTCAATCGCCTGCTCGTCGACCCCAACAACGGTCTGTAACCCGGCTCTCTGGCTGGCAAGAGTAAAGATCCTAGTCGGTTTATACATGGAAACGGTCTAAACAGGCGACGAGGGTGGGACGACCTCGAGCCCCACACTCCCACGGTCCTGTTCCACCTGGGCGCTGAGATCAAGGCCCAGGGCGCAAGCATCGAGACCCTGCAGGCCGAGGTTGGAGCCATACTGTGAGATGGGGAGCTCCCGGGGACCCAGGGAGTCAGGCGGGAGGCGCGAGGGCGGTCGACACGGGCCAGCTTGGCTGGCGCACTACCAGAGTGTGTCGGCGGTGCTGGCGCGGCGGTCACAGGCGAAGATGCCTGCGACAAGACGGTGGAGTGAGTAGTCGTCCCTGCGGGGGGAGCAGTGAAAGAGGGGGCGTCAGGCGTAGGGGAGGGCGAGGAGTCCTCCTCCGAGGCGTCATCCCCCCCAGAAGGCCCCATGTCAGGAGCCCGGGGAGATGGGAGCGAGGGTGGTCCTCGACAAGCTCCACACGTAGGACCGACCCCTGTCCCCCGCCCCTCCCTCCAAAGTAGAACGGCGGCAAGTAGCCGGGGAGCTTGGCCGGTTCAGGGCAAAGGACTTGGAACCAAACCGCACCAGAACCAGCTAACGAACATACATCAATCTCGACAAGCTTGCTAAGGGGTTGTGAAACCAACTCGATGACGTCCTTCGACTTGGCCTCATCCGGCATCCCGTGGATCCAAACCCAAGTGGAGCAGAGAGAGGTCGCGTCTCAGGGACAGCAGACGAGGCCTTGATGGAAACCTGGATCTTGTTATTCGAAAGGGTGATGCCCATGGTACAAAGGCGGAGCATCTCAGCTGAGGGGAAGACCACTGCAAACTCGGTGGTGGTGATCTCTCGCACCTTCCACTCGTGCCCTAGCATGATCTAGGCCAGCTCGTCCCTGAGGATCTCCACAGTAAGCCCAGCGGCCAAGGGCGGCTGGTGGGGGAGCACCGCCACCATCGCAAGGTTCTGCGGGACCGTCATCGGCACCCCACCCAAGTCGATGTAGTAGAAGATAGAGTCAACCCCGTGAACGAGAAGCTCTAGGAGAGGGCAACTCGACTGGCCAGCAGTCACTGTGCACGCTCCCATGCGGTGCCCGGGATCCCCACAACACAGGCATCACTCAGACAGTCGCATAATGATCATGATCTACACGAGGGGACGAATCTTCTTGCAACCAAAGCAGAGATAAATATTGCATTGAGTAGAACACAAATTCATAGCGCCAGTCCATAGATGAAATGCTGAAATTCAAGAGACACGAAGTTCAGTGCTACACAAACACTCCAGTGCCTCAAACAGTCAACAACGTCCTCGTGTGCGACGCAGCTCATGATAGCTCGGCAGAACACGGAGGCATACTGTGAGCCTTACAATCTTCTTGTGGTTGACTTGAGATTGGATGATCACTTCATTCACAAATTGTTCATGCTTTAGCACACTTGCATTTTTGGGCTTCTTTATTGCAACTTGTTGGTTGTCAAGACGACCCTTGTAAACTTCACCAAAAAAACCTTGCCCAATTATATTGATATCCAATAAGATCTGCTTGAGATCCTTCTTTCTGAAAAGTTTTATGAGTTTTGCCTTCTCTAATATGGGCCCACCATTCTTTTTATAAAAATCTCTGTCTTCCTTCTCTCTTTCAAAATAATAAATAGGAACGTCGCAACAATGAAACCAATAAATACACCCGCACCTGAATCAGCCAGAAATAATTAAATTAATGTCATATGAGAAACTTTTAAAGTAATTAATGTTGTATTCTAGGATGTCAAAAAATGAATACTATAACATTTTCGATTATCTAATTGGTACTCCCTCCGTTCGTAAATATAAGATGTTTTAGCATTTGTCCACATTCACATATATGTAGATGTATGTAGACATATTTTAGTGTGTATGCACACTCATTTTAGTATGCACCTAGACAACATGTTGAAGAGCTAAAACGTCTTATATATTGGAACGGAGGGAGTATGTATTAAGGTTAAACTACAAGTAGCAGCAAAAAGAAACTTCAAGATTGCCGACGAACTAAACCTCCCAAAAAAGTGTGCGTGAGGCAACATTACACCAAATATAGATCAGAAATTAAATTAATGTTTATATATGCATTGAAAAAGTTATGTCCTATATGGTGCACTGTCTTAGCAAAGTTTCGAAAAAGTTAACCACTATAGGAACGGCGGCCTATGCCGACGGCCAGAGGCTAAGCCGACGGCTTTTTGTCGGGGCCGTCGGCATAGAGCTCGCGAAGGAAAAAAATTGGACACAGGGCTAAGCCGACGGCTTTGACGTCTGCATAGGTTCATCAGGGCTAAGCCGACGGTAAAGCCGTCGGCATAGGTCCCTCTCATTTTTTTCTATTTTTCATTTTACATGAAATAAATCATATCTTTAAATCCGTAAATCGAAAATTAACAAATAAAATGTCTAAATTGATAAGAAAAATGAGAGGAATCCAAATATGACATCCATATCATCATTTTCACCATGCATATTACTTTTTGCAACATATTTTTGGTACTTGCTTAATAAAAAAGTCATTTTTGGCACTTAAAAAATGAAAAATGATATTTATAAAAATAATTTGGAAATTGTTTTTCCAACAATGTTTGCCATACCAAGACACACCTATGTATCAAATATGGACACATTATCACAAACTATGGCACGGGGATGGTCATAACTTGGTCATTTGACGCGAAACCTATACACGTCTATAGATGATAGACCTTTTTCTGAAGTTTTTTTTGAAATGTGTGTCAAAACTCAAGTTTATCATTTTTGCTAGCAACTAGTCCACATAAAAGGACTCCATGCCAAAGTATTTCACTTTTTGAGTATTTTCTCCCTAATAAGTTGGTGGACTTATAGCTGAAAACTCCCACTTTGGGCGAAACGGAGGGAATCTTTGCAAGAGTTGGGTGAATCTTGGTTTTGGATGTTCCTATGTCCTAACCTAACACAACCAAGTAAAAAAGTCCACTGGCCTATCCCCTATCGATTCTGTTCAAAGGGGTACACGGGGATTTTGACCTTTTCCAGCGGGTCTAGGGTTTCGCCGAAGCGGGGCTTCAGAGCGTCGGAAACCCACCAAACCTACGTGGTTCCATACCATATGTATACAAGTGTGTTGGGTGTTGTACATGTCCAAGATCCTACTCCGGTGTGTGACCGGATTCACCGGCTTTACTTTCTCTCTAGTAAGTTGGTAGACTTATATCTGAAAACTCCCACTTTGGGCGAAACGGAACGAATCTTTGCAAGAGTTGGGTGGATCTTGGTTTTGGATGTTCCTATATCCTAACCTAAGACAACCAAGAAAAAAAGTCCACTGGCTTACCCCCTTTCGACTCCGTTCAAAGGGGTACACGGGAACTTTGATTTTTTTCCAGCAGGGTCTAGGGTTTCGCCGAAGCGGGGCTCCGGAGCGTCGGAGACCCACCAAAACCTAGGTGGTTCCATACTATATGTATACAAGTGTGTTGGGTGTTGTACATGTCCAAGATCCTACTCCGGTGTGTGACCGGCTTCATCGGCTTCACCCGTGTGTTGGGTGTATATTTTGAAACTTATAGATGTTTATACATGATAGACCTTTTTGTGAAGATTTTTTTGAATAATTTATCAAAGATCAAGTTTATCATTTTCCATATAAACTAGTACACATAAAAAGACTCCATGCCAGAGGATACCTTTTTTTGAAGGTTTTTTTTCATTTTATTTGATCTTTTTCAAAAAAAGGTCAAAATGGCCACCATGACTATTCATCATAAGAGGTCAAATTTTCTAACTATTGATGTTTTTGTGATGCAAAAAATGATATGGATGGCATATTTGAATTCCTCACATTTTTCTAATCGACTTAGACATTTTATTTGTCAAATTTCGATTTACGGATTTAAAGATATGAATTATTCCATATTAAATGTAAAAAGAAAAAAATAAAGTAAAATTCATTTTATTGTTATTTATTCAAAATATACTATTACATAATCATTGTTACTTATTCAAACAAAGTTTTAAATTTAAATAATGAAAAAGTGTAACATCGTAACCGAGGGGTTAATATGATTGATAGGATAGTAATATCAGTAAGTTCTAATTTCTTATTTGGAAGCTAATTTGAAAGGAACTCAAAAGTTAAGCGTGCTACATTCTGGGCTATGCCGACGGCAAAGGAACTCAAAAGTTAAGCGTGCTACATTCTGGGCTATGCCGACGGCAAAGCCGTCGGCTTAGCTTCTCATTCCTGTAGTGAACAGTGATATACGCATTATGACTATGTTGGATATTTTGGTTGTTTTTGATGATTGCCTAATCAATGTTTGAAGGAAACAAAGCACCACCTCCCCGTCGGATTGATTTTCTAATGGATATAGTTTGTCGATCTATATGCTGGTCGGGTCTCAAAAGGGCCAGAGGGACTAGGGAGCTGGACTTGGCTATTATATGAAATTTGTACTAATTCTTGAAATAGGCTTTCGCCCCGCTATATTAATATAGCAACCACACGGTACAACTTTAAGACCACTGCTGGCGCAAACAACGTAGTCAAGCCCAAAAGAAAAGAAAGAGAAAAAAAAAGAGAAAACAATGCCGATATCGGTGGATCAACAAAAACGAAAATGACTCGCAACCGCTGCGACCTCTACGGAGTATTTCCACCACGATCCTAGCACTCTGAATCACCGCGTACCAAGCAACACCTTCAAGAAGGAAAGCTACGACGACGACACTGTTGCCCGGACAGGTCCTAGGGTTTCCCCGATACGCTCCAAGGAGTGGGGAAGAGGTACACCCGACGCCCTTTAGGAAGGAAGGGTGACACTCTCAAGCGCCACCGTGTCGGTGCCAAAACGACAAGGATTTCTCCCGACCCTCAAAAAACCACCTCCCGGATAATCCGTAGCGCTCCACCAATCTTGCCATCCACCAACATACGCCACCACGGTTTTGCAGCCACCATCGTTGTCGCACCATGGCAAACATAGCAAGGCCGGCCATCCCGAATGAAGCAGCCGTAGACAAGCTCCGACAGCATCACAACGACGCGGGAGGGAACAACCTCCACCGCCATAGACGGTGGCCGACCGGACGCAACGACAAGAGCACACCGAGCCATTGGAGCTGGAGGGCGGCCGCAACACAACCACCTGGAGGACGTCCTCCACCGCCATCGGCAGGTGCCAACCGGACACGGCATCAGGGACACACCAGGTCGAGCAGGCTCGTAAAGTCCCCGCCGCCATGCTGCTGCACGTAGGCCGCCACCTCCGCTACCCTCCTGATCGGCCCATAGGCTCAGCCGGACCCAGGTAGGCCCGTGAAGCTCCCGCCGTCATGAATCACTCAGCAGGCCAACTGGAGGCAACGAGGCAGAACCCGCACTAACCCAGATCGGGCCCTAGGCCCAGATCTGAGCCTGCAGGGCCGGAGCTCCACCACCACCGCCCCTGCCACCAACGGTAGCGCCACCACCACGTCGACCACCCGCGTTGCACCAGGGCGACCCCGCCGCCGCGCCGGACCATCGCCGCCGAGCTGCACCTCCTGGCCCATGGCTGCCCCGCGTCGCCCAAACCCAGGAGGGGAAAGGCCGAGGGTTCACCGCTACCGGCGCCGCCCGGCCAAGAGCCAGCGCTGCACACCGGCGATGGCGGGAGGGAGGAGAGGAGGGAGAAGCTGGGAGACGGGAGGGTGGAGGTCCGGCCTGGCCGTCGCGGTGGCGGCGTGGGTCGTGAGAGGGAAGGAGGTTTTTTTTTCACTATATGAAATTTGTAAGTAGCTGAAATGAGCAAGGTTGTGTAATGAAAGCAGAGCACCCAATCTACTTCTCTGCGTGATGGTACTGAGTTTAAATCAAGCAAAAGCATGTACAACAATTATATGCTCCACTTGCATGTAAAGTTCCGATCAAAATTTGAACTCACAATTTTTGGTGATATCCTTACGATTTTTCAATTTTAAATCTGGAAAACAGAAAGTCATATTACTATATATATAGTGTTTCTTTTCTGGCGTATCTAATATAAATCTGGAGAATTGCTATTTTCATGCGGTGAAATAACTTTTATCCAAATATAGTGAATGCGTGTGAACTTGGTACACACGAATAAATTTGTAATCATATTATATGTACTTACCCAGAATGACCTTAGCAACTAAGGGGAATATTTCTTTGCAAGTTCCTGCTTTGCCGTCGCCCTTCCATCCGCGCTTGCATGGACAGTCGTAGCCTTCAAACCTGTTCTTGCACTCCCCATTACAGCGATACAAATCAGGGTTGTTGCATTCATCGATGTCTGAGAAAAAGTTGAGCTAGCTAGGATAAATATACAGCAGGTGAATAAGATAACCATATACTAGTATATACATATGAAGTGAGACAACATTTGTTACCTTGGCATCCATCAGCAACGTAGGGATTGCCCTCGTAATGCTCCATGCAGCTGCAACGATAGCTATAGCCACTTGAGGTTGCGTTGGTACAAAAGCTGTTGCTGCTGGCGCATGCAGGTGCCTGCTGGCCTCCCGCCGGACAAGTCCCGTTTCCGCCATAGAACTCGCGGTAGGCCATGACAGCAAAATCGATGATGAAGGGGACGCCCCTTTGGAACTTCTTGGATAACCCCTCGTATCCGTACATGTCCAGCGACGAGAAGTTGTAGAATGAATTCTCCACAACCATCCCATATGAACACGGGTGTGCTGGCGAATCGGCATAATACGTAGTGTTCACGGCCTGGAATGACACTGCAAATATGGGAACCGGGTTATCCTGCGTATTTCCGGCAAAGGGGACCTGGCAGCAGCCATTCCCGGCGCACGTCCCGTTTTCGGGTGCCCGGAAACCGTAACTGGAAGATGCTGATGAAGTGCAGCTTGTGTAGGCCCATGAACCACCGTCATCGAAGTCCACGAACAAGGTAGTGGACAGCCTCACTACGACGCTAAGGTCGACCCCTCCAACCCCGACGAGAGCATTGCGCTTCATCGACAGTTGGAACGGATACAAGGTCTTGGAGGGCGACACACATGTCTGCTGGAGCTTGACTACGCGGTCTGTAGGGGATTTGGCGCAGTAGGACGAGACCGCGCCGTATGCCCGTACCTCACTCGTTGCCACTGATATGTCCATGAGCTCGATCGGTGATGGAGGAAGCGCCGGGGGATCGTAGATATGGAACACATAAGGGTACTTGGTATCGTTTGATAAGGTGGCCTCCACATTCTTCTGGTATGATCCAGATTCGGAGGCGACAAGGAAGACGCGTGGGGGACTGCCGGTCTCGTTGCAGAAAACCTCGAATTGGCTTGCAATGAAGCAGCCCGGCCCAATGCCGAACGGGTAGGGGATGCTGATGTTGCCGCACTTGTCGCGGCAGCCCGGACGTGCGATCGGCGGCCACTGCTGTTCAGCAGCGGCAGCGGCAGGCAAGAAGAAAAGACCAAGGAGTAGCAGCAGAAGCGAGAGAGGCGTTGCCATGGTATGGATGAGGAACATATGCCAAAGATTGCTGCAGTTGGTAGTATGGATGGAGGTGTTTTATGGAGAACGGATCGGATTAAGCACATGCAAATATACACGAATTAGTTCCACCCATCTTGCCGTCATGATGCCCACGTAATATGACGGCATGACTAATAGTATAGTACTCGGAATTTGGTTGTGAGAGCAGGTGCCATGCTGGAGTATTGATTGGATACTCCGAAACAGCCAATTATTTATCAGCAAACCGCCCATTCTGTAGCAGCATGAACCATCTGAGCAAGTGGACATTAGCTAGGGTCAGTCTGTGCTGGCCTACTGCCTAATTATATATTAGAGGCATTGCGTGATAATTGTATTGCTTAAACATAAATATTCAGCAATGAGTTGCAAATGTTGTTGCAGTTTTTCGGAAGCAAAATATATCATTGTGGCGTGCCTTTGGGCGCACAAAAAGGGTACACCCACCGGTTGTTGGTTGCCGCGTGAAGATTTCATCCATTGCATCAGTACTACCTTACACATTACAGTGACACATGCAATAAATACATTCTCAGATGCTAAACTCGCTAGTAGTAGCTATTGTAAAGGTACTAATGGCTCTGCAGAAGTATAGAACGACTTCATCCCAGATTCTAAGTCTTGATACGCACCCTATTTTTCAGACCGTGCTTTGTCGTCATGCTTTACCACACTATTAGCTAACTGCAACCTAACTTAATAAACTCATGTGCCATTGCTAATTATCCGTTTGAAATTTTTGTTCTGACACTATGCACCAACTTAACACCATTCGCTAACTGCAACATAGTAAACCGTGGTTCGCGTTCTCAATAGTCCGGTCCACCAAACATATTTGATCTTATATAAGGTAGTGACAGAGTTAGAAGAGTTGGAAGCAAGATATAGGGGAAAGGGAAAAGCATTAGTCTCGAAAAGAAGAAGAAAGATAACATTTCATTATTTTGTTAAGGCTAGCCATAGTGGAGTTAAAATGAACATCAAAACTGGGAGCAGCAGCATCGTGCCATGCTCTAGCGCCCAGAACTCTTGAGATTCATGTATAACGTCATTCAGTCTTATACCAAGCTTCATAAATTCTAAATTGAAGATTAGTGCGTGCTAGAGGAAAAGATACTTAATACTATTCTGACTTACTCCTTAAAACTGATAATGCAGTAATATGGACTCCCCTAATAGGCTAATAACACAGATTAACACAAACCACATCAGTACAATAATTCACAGTTCCATATGTCTGACTTGGAAAAATTAAACCAAGTTGGTCCTTGGAGTAAGGTGCTTAAATGAAATTTAACTGTTTGTGACGCGAAATAAACACGGTAAATTAATCTTCGAAGCTAACTACAGATTTGCAATGTACAGACGTACAGTAGTATATCCAAGAAAAATATAAGTGTGACCAAGATGGCAGTGGATCAATAATAAACGTTCATTCTTCGAACTGTTATGCGGATGAATTCACAGCTTATCAACACCAAATAATTATGTGCCAGATTGTATACGATGTGAAATCTTTCAGTTTTCAAGGGAACAATGTTAACAATGGATAGCATAAATTAGTGGATAATTATGCTGTTATGTTCCCTCAGTGACATGCTCCTGCTATCTGAAACGATTTATTGCAACAGATGACACGATGACAGTTCCCTGTCATGATGTTATTCTATTCGAGCCTCCAAAATTATAGAAATGGTGCGCATAATGTAAGAAGCCTTAGCAACACATGTAACAGATTTTAGTTAGCATGAGCTGTTCTAGGAAAACTAGCAAGCTATATTAATATAACGTGTCTTTTTCTAGAGCGATTGCATAAGTCTTGAAACACATTCTGAACTCTTCCATGTTTGGAAACAATCTTCCTATAGCAATCACAGGGTTTTCTTTATCATGCACAGTTACCAGCTCATCATCATACTCATCATTTACATCATCTGCAGCTTCATGCATCAACTCTTCATCCACATCTTCAAAATGATTTCTGTTAGCATCAGCAGTGTCACTTCTATCATCACTCTCCTTCTCCTTCTCCTTCTCATTCTTATCTCGCTCATCTACTGGAATTCCAAAACATTCAGCCATCTCAGTGTCTTCTATGGGTGCAATGACCAAATCAGTAGTGTCAGCTAATTCTACTGAATTCCAGTCAACACAAACAGCACATGCATCAGTATCAGCCCCCTCACCTAAAACTGTCACCTCGGTACGTATGGGCACGATCTGCCTCCGTGATGCCCACTCATCATCTAACATCTGTGAAGCCAACTTTGATGGCACATATCCAACCTTTGAATCTGCATTCAGATCAACAAGCTGTGCTCGAAAAGTAGCCTCTTTGCTTGTCCAACCATCCTGCCGTTCAATTTCTTCAACCAGCTCTTCTCCATTCTCAATTCTAACATACTCGCTGATGACCCACAAGTATAGGGGATCGCAACAGTCTTCGAGTGAAGTAAAACCCAAATTTATTGATTCGACACAAGGGAAGTCAAAGAATATTTATAAGACTTAACAGATGAATTGTCAGTTCAGCTGCACCTGGAAATAGACTTGCTCGACACAGATTATCAGTAGCAACAGTTTTATAGCAGTAGCAGTAGTGAAATAGTAGCAGCAGTGTAATAAAGACAGCAGTAGTGATTGCAGTAAACAGCAGGATTAAAATACTGTAGGCATAGGGATGGATGAACGGGCGCTGCATGGATAGGATAATTCATGTAATAATCAAGACAAGGCATTTGCAGGTAAATAATAATAAAGCATCCAAGTACTAAGTAACCATAGGCATGTGTTCCGTATAGTCGTACGTGCTCGCAATGAGAAACTTGCACAACATCTTCTGTCCTACCAGCCCGTTTGCAGCGGGGCCTCAAGGGAATCTACTGGTAATTAAGGTACTCCTTTTAATAAAGTACCGGAGCAAAGCATTAACACTCCGTGAACACATGTGATCCTCACATCACAGCCATCCCCTCGGTTGTCCCAATTGCTGTCACTTTGGGGCCTCGGGTTCCGGACAATAATATGTGTATACAACTTGCAGATATGATCTAAAACAATGATTATCCTCATGATACAATAACATGTTCAGATCTGAAATCATGGCACTCGGGCCCTAAGTGACAAGCATTAAGCATAACAAGTTGCAACAATGACATAAAAGTACTAACAACGGATACTAGGCACCATGCCCTAACAATCTTATAGCTATTACATGAACGATCTCATCCAATCCCTTCCATCCCCTTCAGCCTACAGGGGAATTACTCACACATGGATGGGGAGTCATGGATGGTTGATGGAGAGGCGTCGGTGATGATGATGGCGATGATCTCCTCCAATTCCCCGTCCCGGCGGAGTGCCAGAACGGAGTTTCTGGTCCCCGAAATAGGGTTTTCGATGGCGGCGGAGCTCTGGAGTGTTTCTGGAAATATGGTCGAACCCCCGGCGTTTTTAGGTCAGAGGCGTTAAGTAGTCCAGAGGGGGCGAGGGGGTGCCGAGCCGCCCTCACCACGTGGTGGCGCGGCCCAGGGCCCACCCGCGCCATGACATGGTGAGGGGGCCTCGTGGCCCTCCTCCGTCTCGTCTTCTGGCTCCGTGGATCTTCTGAAAAATAGGACCTTCGCGATATTTTCCGGGGATTTTCCCGAAAGTTGACTTTCTGCACAAAAACAAGACACCAGGGCAATTCTGCTGAAAACAGCGTTAGTCCGCGTTAGTTGTATTCAAAACACACAAATTAGAGGTAAAACAACAGCAAAAGTGTTCGGGAAAGTAGATACGTTTTGGACGTATCAACTCCCCCCAAGCTTAGCTTATTGCTTGTCCTCAAGCAATTCAGTTAACAACTGAGTGCGATAAAAGAACTTTCACGAACACATTTGCTTCATATGTATATATTCTCACTATATGGACAAGTACTTAGGCAATTCATAATAAGATACATGCAAATAATGTCACCTAATAGTTATGTCAATCATGAAAAGATACCAACATACTAATAATAGACAACATGAAACATATCTGTCAGCAGGATTGCAATGCTCATAATAAGATATGATAAGGTGGTATCTCGCTTGCCCGTATTTGTACAGCAAAACATAAATGCCCAGGCACCTCTGAAGTTCAAGGGAAGACTAGAAGTAAAGATTATCAAAGATAAAAGCATCAAAGTTATACCGCAGTTAACCGCATTCTGGGACAAGCACATTACACTAAGAATGACAATTATGCTCTCGAGAAGGTGCTCATAGAAAGGATGGTGACTCAACATAAAAGTAAAAGATTGGCCCTTCGCAGAGGGAAGCAGGGATTAACATGTGCTAGAGCTTTTTATTTTTAAAACAGAAGTAAAAATGTTTTGGGAGGTGGTTGTTCCTGTCAACGAATGGCAATAGAGTTTCTGTTATCTTCCATACTAAACAAGTTGAGAGCGGTTCCGAATTGTTGATATTAAGCATTTATAGCATGCACTTATATAGTATGACACTCCTCCCAACCTTTGCTTTTCACAAACCATGGCTAACCGAATCCTCGGGTGCCTGCCAACAATCACATACCATGGAGGAGTGCCTATTTTTATTTGTTTAGCTTTTTGATGTTATAATGGTCTAACCAGCTCTTTGCAAAATTAGTGACAAGCAGATGAAGCATGCAAGTCGGGGTACTTAATTTAGTATGGAAGATAACAAACCCAACTACTACTTCCTCATGAGCTAAAAACAGTGTCACAAAATGAGAAGTAATTTGAAGGTTTTAAAGGTAGCACATGAAAATTTACTTGAATGGTTTGAAATGCCATGCATAGGTATTTATGGTGGACTCTTTGGAATAACTTGGTTTACAGGGATTTGGAAGCACGAGCAGCATTCCCGCTCAGTACAAGTGGAGGCTAGCAATAGACTGGGAAGCGACAATCAAGAGAGCAATAACCGTCATAATCATGCTTGCGACAAAATAAAATTAACGGAGGCATAAAAATGATACAAGTACTCTGAGGCAAAGTAAATCATCGAGGCTTATTGACTTTTTGTTTTCAGTCATATGCATGCGTGAGCATGTGCCAAGTCAATTCAAATGAATTATTCAGAGGAGGATACCACAATGTCATACCCTTTTATGAACAGAACAATGCAAGCAACATCTATATAACATGCCACCCACTATTAATAAATTGGAACTGATCATAAGAGAACATAAACTACTAAGCATCCATTAAATGACATATACCTCACATGAACCAACTAAGCATGTTCACATGGATGAGTATATGTACAAAAATGAAAACAAATAGAGTTCATACCAGCCTCTCACCCCAACTCGAATTGTCGTAGATCGTCATAATTGCTTTTCACTTGTGTGGCTCGAATAATATGAAATGATAACCAAGCTCCATGGAGTCATCGAAGACCGCTAAACTCTGCAGCAAACTTTACAAAACCGAAGAAGAACGACAAATATTTTTGGTGTTTTCGAATTTAAAACAAGAACATAAGGAAACAAGCAAACAAAGCAAAATCTTTTTGGATTTTCGAATATCAAACCGAAATTAAAAGTCAAGCAAACTAATAATAGGAACTAAAGAAATAAATAGAGAGAAACAACAGAAATATTTTTGGTCTTTTTGTGTTTTGGAAAGCGAATAAAAGAAGAACAACAAAAAGAAAGAAAGAAAATCGAAACATGGATATACAAAGTACCGACAGAATATGATATGTAAATGAGTGTGATGTCGGTATACCTCCCCCCAAGCTTAGGCTTTTGGCCTAAGTGGAGATCAATCCCAACGTGGGTATGAGTTCCACGCCGGTGGATCGTACATGGCGTGATCGAAATCAGGCCCCAGCGAAGAAGAAGCAGAAGGTCCATCATACCCAGAGTGCTGGTGCGAGGAGCCTGCGGTGTCGGAGGACTGGTCGAGGTGGACATCGGCCTCCTCTCCGTGATGCCCGTACCTCTCTATGTATGCATCAAGTTCATCCTCTGAGAGTGACAATCTTTCCCTAGCATCAAGGTTAAACAAAAGAGGCGCAGGCAAACTGGCTAATCGATTAGACTTAATCCACCTCCATCCTGATTTCTTGAAAAAGGTTATTTCATAAGACAAGCTATTCAAATCAGACCAATTAGAAACAAAATTGTGCCTACTCATGGAATTAATATCAAGCTTCTCTACGGGGAACTGAACGTCCAAATGATGTGGTGCTACACCATGCATAGCTAATAAACGAGAAGCAATGAGACCCCCACAAATTGCGCCTTTCCCGCGGTTAGTAGCAAGACGGAAAGCTATCAAGGCGCCCAAATTATAAGTTCTATCTTGTTGCAAAGCAGCTGCTAAGAAAACCATGTCATGGACAGATAATTTATTTGCAACTTTCCTAGCAAGAACGCACTTGGTGATGAAGTGAGCAAAATATCGAATAGATGGGAGTTGAATACTTCGAATTTTACCATCCTCATCTGAGAAGCTTCTCCCTTGGCAGATCTCCTTGTACAAGTCCATTAGTGGCTTTGGCTGCCCCTTTACTCTCTCTCGCGATCCCCATTGTGGCACCTTAATAGCTGTACAAAAATCATCAAAGGGAACATTGACAGCTTTATTGTAGATTTTATATCGAACCATGGGGTTAGGTGAGGACCAATCGAATTCAAAATCTTGCACAACTGACATAGTTAGTTTTGCATATTGGTAAGGTTCACCAACAACAAAATCTTCCAATCCTGCATTAGAGATTAAAGTTCGAAAATCCTGCAGAATTCCTGCACTTCTCATGAATTCGGTGCATGGATAAATGGAGGGGAATACACCCTCTTCACGGTGGACTCTCATGACTTCATGCACCTCCAATTCATGCTGGTTGAGTTGGTGTATATTCACCTCCATTCTCTGAAATTTTTGACAATCATTATAAAAATTGATTTTGAGACAACTAAATGAGGGGAACTACTATAGGAACTTGCTAGAGGACTAAACATGCATCAAAACTAATTATTCTAAGCATTGAACAAGCATGGGAAGTCACTTAACATGTCACCTACAGCAGCAAAATACTCAAGAAATACTCCACTAAACAAAATTCTACTTGGATATTCGGAGGAGTCACATACCGGAGAACAAATGCCCCAAATCTCAGCAGCAAAGATGGGCTGAGCAAGGAGATCGAAAATCGCGAGCAAGAACAGCAAGAACTCGAGTTTGAGCAATGGTGGAGTGTTTTGTCGTGAGAGTGAGTGAGGTGGTAGGTGGCTGAGTGAGTGGAGGGCCAGGTGGGGCCCTCACCATGTCATGGCGCGGCCCCAAGGCTGGCCGCGCCACCATGTGGTGAGCAGGCATGGTGGGGCCCCCTGGTCAGCCCAGGCACTCCCACAATGCTCTTTCAAAAATAGGACCAGTGGTATAATTTTTATGAATTTTTGAAAACTTTTAAAATGCACATTTTCTGGGTGTTAAAAGTAATGATTTCAGGACAGAAAAATGATTTTCAAAAATTAAACAAAACTAAAATTTTGCAAACTAAACAATACTACAGTAGGTAAAACAAGGATGAAGAAAGAAATGTTGTTTAGTTTCTCTATGCATTTAAAATGTATTTGTTAACAAGGTTGATCAAGTCTTGCCACCAAATAAATTTTATATGACATAAAAGAAATCAAACCTCATGAACCAATTATGTTACCTTGAATTGTATTGATATGGATCCAATCATAATATTTTGATATCCTTCTTGATGTTCATATATGGGGCAATCAATACTTCCCACTTTGATAGTTCTAAAATTAGAAATAGTATTAACTCCAAATATTTTGTCCACCTTTTTGGGAAAATAAACAGTGTGCTCTTTGTCATTCACATTGAAAGTCACTTTTCCTTTGTTGCAATCAATAACAGCACCTGCAGTATTAAGAAAAGGTCTCCCAAGAATAATAGACATATTATCATCTTCAGGCATCTCAAGCACAACAAAATCAGTCAAGATTAAACAGTTATTAGTCACTTGAACAGGGACATCCTCACAAATGCCAACAGGAACAGCAGTAGATTTATCAGCCATTTGCAAAGATATATCAGTTGGTATCAATTTATCCAAATAAAGTCTCTTATAAAGAGAGAAAGGCATAACACTAACTCCTGCTCCCAAATCACATAAAGCAGTTCTAACATAATTATTTTTGATGGAACAAGGAATGGTTGGTATACCTGGATCTCCAAGCTTCTTTGGAACCTTACCATTGAAAGAATAATTAGCAAGCATAGTAGAAATTTCCTCATTGGGAATTTTCCTTTTGTTAGAAACAATATCTTTCATATACTTTGAATAAGGAGGCAATTTAATAGCATCAGTCAAAGGAATTTGCAAGAACAAAGGTTTCATCCAATCACAAAATTTATTATAGTGTTCTTCTTCCTTTGATTTCAATTTCTTAACAGGAAAAGGCATTTGCTTTTGAACCCAAGGTTCTCTTTCATTACCATGTTTCTTAGTAGTGAAGTCTTCCTTAGTGTACTTTTTATTTTTAGCATGCTTTTCAGGTTCCTCTTCAATTTCTTCTTTATCAGAAGCATCATTCTTATCATTATCATTGTTATGTTCATTACCACTTTCAGTTTCAGCATCAAAAATAGATTCTGATTAACAGGTTCATTAACACTTCATAAGCATGCTTCTCTTTTTCTTTAGAAGAGTTAATTAGCATGTCTTTTTGCACTTTAGTGAGTTGATCAATTTGAGTTTGAACCATATGAAAATGTTTAATAAGCATTTTAACATCATTAGAAGTTCTTTCAACAATATCATGCAAACTATCAATAGCACGAGAATTCTCCATTAGATGATTCTCCACTCTCATATTAAAGTTACTTTGCTTTTCAATATAATTATCATACTCATCTAAGCATTGATCAGGAGGTTTAGAATAGGGAATATCTCCTTCATTAAAGCGTTGGAGAGAGTGTACCTCAATTGTAGAAGAATGGGGAATTGGCTTACATAGTTCTTCTATGGGTGGTAGATTCTTCACATCTTCAGATTTAATACCCTTCTCTATAAGAGATTTCTTGGCTTCCCTCATTGTTTCATCATTCAATTCAATCATACCCCTCTTCTTTGATATTGGTGTTGGGGTCGGCTCAGGTGTAGTCCAATCATCATGATTTTGGCTTATTTTAGCCATTAATTCCTCAGCTTCATCTGGGGTTCTTTTCCTGAAAACACAGCCAGCACAACTATCCAAATATTCCCTAGATTCAGGGGTTAGTCCACTATAAAATATATCAAGAAGTTCATTTTTTTCCAATTCATGCCCAGGCCGAGCCCTAATTAAAGAACAAAACCTTGCCCAGGCTTCAGGCAGTTTCTCTCCCTCATCTTGATCAAAGTTATATATTCTAAGTAAAGCAGCATGTTGAGCACTAGCAGGGAAATATTCTGAAAGAAGACATTAAGCAAACCAGTAGGACTATCAATAGAATCAGGAGGCAGATTATTATACCAAGTTTTAGCTTCATCCTTTAATGAGAAAGGAAAAAATTTAGCAACAAAGTAGCCACGTTTCTTGATATCATCAGAAAACAAACTACTCAAAGTAGAGAGCTCATTCATGTGTTCTACAGCACTTTCATTTTCAGTACCACGAAAAGGTTCTTTCTCAACAATGGATATATGTGATAAATCAAGAGAGAAATCATAATCCTTATCTTTAATGTTTATAGGAGATGTGGCAAACTTAGGATCAGGAGACAGTTTATATCTAACAGCATGTTTTGCAAGAAGACTTTTAATGCCACTTGCACCAGTAGTAGCATGACATGCATCAATAAAATCATCATCAAGTTCCACATAACTTTCATCAAGATCATCACTAGAATGCTCTATCGACTCAGGTGAACCAACAGGTGTAAAAGGATTTTCAATTTGTTTAGACTTAGCAATAGCAGCATCTAAAAGAGGACCTAATTGAACACTCTCATCAAGCACAGTAGAAGCATTATCAAAATTATCAGAAGTATTTTTAGATTCAGCAGAAGTACCAACACGTGAAGCTTGTGGTGGTGTAATAAGTTGACTCATAACAGTAGGTGAGTCAAGAGCAGCAGAGGTACTCAGAGTCGTACCTTTTCTTGTAGTGGAAGGCAATATACGGACCTTCTCATCACGAGCTTTACCCACGATGAATAAATTGCAGCGAACAATATCATTTTCAGGTGAGCTTATAAATAAAGCTATGCTCCCCGGCAACGGCGCCAGAAAATAGTCTTGATGACCCACAAGTATAGGGGATCGCAACAGTCTTCGAGAGAAGTAAAACCCAAATTTATTGATTCGACACAAGGGGAGCCAAAGAATATTTATAAGCCTTAACAGATGAATTGTCAGTTCAGCTGCACCTGGAAATAGACTCGCTCGACACAGATTATCAGTAACAACAGTTTTATAGCAGTAGCAGTAGTGAAATAGTAGCAGCAGTGTAATAAAGACAGCAGTAGTGATTGCAGTAAACAGCAGGATTAAAATACTGTAGGCATATGGATGGATGAACGTGCGCTGCATGGATAGGATAACTCATGTAATAATCAAGACAAGGCATTTACAGGTAAATAATAATAAAGCATCCAAGTACTAAGTAACCATAGGCATGTGTTCCGTATATAGTCGTACGTGCTCGCAATGAGAAACTTGCACAACAACTTCTGTCCTACCAGCCCGTTTGCAGCGGGGCCTCAAGGGAATCTACTGGTAATTAAGGTACTCCTTTTAATAAAGTACCAGAGCAAAGCATTAACACTCCGTGAACACATGTGATCCTCACATCATAGCCATCCCCTCCGGTTGTCCCAATTGCTGTCACTTTGGGGCCTCGGGTTCCGGACAATAATATGTGTATACAACTTGCAGATATGATCTAAAACAATGATTATCCTCATGATACAATAACATGTTCAGATCTGAAATCATGGCGCTCGGGCCCTAAGTGACAAGCATTAAGCATAACAAGTTGCAACAATGACATAAAAGTACTAACAACGGATACTAGGCACCATGCCCTAACAATCTTATAGCTATTACATAAACGATCTCATCCAATCCCTTCCATCCCCTTTAGCCTACATCGGGAATTACTCACACATGGATGGGGGAGTCATGGATGGTTGATGGAGAGGTGTCGGTGATGATGATGGCGATGATCTCCTCCAATTCCCCGTCCCGCCGGAGTGCCAGAACGGAGTTTCTGGTCCCCGAAATAGGGTTTTCGATGGCGGCGGAGCTCTGGAGTGTTCTGGAAATATGGTCGAACCCCCCGGCGTTTTTAGGTCAGAGGCGTTAAGTAGTCCAGAGGGGGGCGTCAGGGGGTGCCCGAGCCGCCCTCACCACGTGGTGGCGCGGCCCAGGGCCCACCCGCGCCATGACATGGTGAGGGGGCCCCGTGGCCCTCCTCCGTCTCGTCTTCTGGCTCCGTGGATCTTCTGGAAAAATAGGACCTTCGCGATATTTTCCGGGGATTTTCCCGAAAGTTGACTTTCTGCACAAAAACAAAACACCAGGGCAATTCTGCTGAAAACAGCGTTAGTCCGCGTTAGTTGTATTCAAAACACACAAATTAGAGGTAAAACAACAGCAAAAGTGTTCGGAAAAATAGATACGTTTTGGACGTATCACTCGCCCTTCCAATTATCAAACCGTAACAATGCTACTTCTTGCTCCGGACCCCAAAGAACACTCTCTCCAAGTTTCTCCACCATATTCTTCACGGCCTTCTCTTCCAAAATTTGTAGCTCTTGGGGATCAATCTCTGTAAATTCGACCTCCCATCTTACTAATGTATCTCTCTCGATGTTTCTCACGCTACCATCACCTAGCTTCGCCTTAGATACAAAGAGTTTGACAGTGAATTGGAAGGTCCTCCGCGAAGCATCACCTCTGTTTTGAATGGCGACGGGATGTGCCCGGATGTGTGAGGTAGCGGAATCGGAACAAATCGCATACAATTCTAGATAAAGAGAAGCACAGAATTAAAATTTAGACAAAAAGGTATCCATTTACCTATTTGAAGTAGTCTCGCCCGTCTCCTCCGGGTCCATCTCCTTCCCCCTCGTTCAGCAGCACACCGCTCAATCGAAACGAGCAGGCCCGAGACTGAGACGGGGTCTCAAATCGGCCGAGACGACTAGGGACAGATCCTAGTCGAAACAAGCAAGCTGCCGCGCCGCCGAGAACAAAACTGGCCGCCGTCGCCGCCGCCGCCGCCGAAGAAGGAGGGGACGGGTGGGGAGCGGGCAGGGGCGGCAAGGTCAGCTCCAAGATTCAGGGGCATTCAGTCGGCGGCCAATTAGTTGGGACCCCACGTGTCTGAATAACGGGCTGTTTTTCGCCCGAATTCTTCTAGCCCAACTAATTAAATCGGGTGGAGACAACATTACGACCGTTTAATCAACCAAGTTGTGTCCTGGCTATTTTGGCCGTCCGGAACGTCACGCATCAGCTATTTTATCCAAAGATGTCGTATTTTTCACAATTCCACGGAAAGACGTCGCACAGGAGCTATTGGCCCCATTAAAAGTCAACACTGGTACATCCAGGGAAAGGAGGATTTTTTTTTTTTGATTCAGGGAAAGGTGGATAGGGTTTTGTGATCTGCGACACCGTCGAAACTTCATCTTTGATAGGGTTGATGAAGAGGGCAGCATCATCCGCATAGAAACTGGTGCGCATTCTGTTTGCAGCAGAGGAAACTGCAGAGAGGAGGCCATTTTCTGTAGCACACACAAGAATACGCTGAAGCAGCTCAAGGGCTAGATTAAAAAGGAGAAGGGCCAGCTGTCACATACACAACAGTGGGCTCGAGACTAAAACAGTGTAACGTTTGATTTCTTTTCCTATCCAGAACAGATTTCTTTTCCTATCGATAATGGGGAAAACTTTGATAGAAAGAAAAGTAAATTAAACGCCAAGCAATATGATATGAGCCAGACATAATTAACATTGCATCCGTCAGGAAAGCAACATTCAAACTCAGCCAGCAGAATTTGTATTCGTTATACTGTTTCCAAGCCTGAATATTTTGTCTTGCTTATTCAGAAAATCGGATTACGAAAAAGCCACATGTGTCAAGCCTGATGGTGACTCGAAAGTAAAAAATAAGCAAGTCAATTACCACTTATGAGCCTGATGCTGCCTGCCAAGAAGACAAGGCTAAGTAAAATATGAAACAGCTACTGATGGAACTTATCAGTATTCAGTCAGAGATAAAAAAACATCGCATCATCAGAAAATAAAATCACAAACAGAACGAAAATTTCTTCCCAACACACGTCCATTCATTCCAAGATTCAATTGATAAATTTTTGGCCCCAGCAGTTGCTTCCAGACACAAGACTGTCAGCATACAGAAACAACTAACCACCACACATGCTTGCTTTTATTAAGCGCCCACGAGGTATCACACAAAACTAAATTAAACCCAACGCACGCACTCACTCCTAAATGAAAATGCAGCTAGATCCCACTAAATTCAACCCCGGGGGCGCGGCACCGCAACGAGCAGATCGCTCTAGTTGCTGCCCTTGCTGATGAGCTCCAGGGCGGCGCCTGTGGTTGGCAGCGCCGGGATGGCTCCCTTCTGGGTGGTGCAGATGGCGCCACATGCGTTGGAGAACTGCAGCACCTCCCTCAGCTTAGCCTCATTCTGATCAATCAGAAACAATGCAACGATTAGCACAAACATTTAAGAAAATTAAATCAGCTGATCGATGATTCTAATAAAAATCCTTACGTGGAAGATGGAGTCGTCCTTGGCGACGTTGAGCAGGAGCGAGCCCACGAAAGCGTCACCCGCGCCGGTGGTGTCAACGGTCTTGACGGCGTACCCGGGCACGGAGCCCTTGAAGTCCTTGGTGAAGTACCTGCACCCCTTCTCGCCGTCGGTAACGATGAGCAGCTTGAGCCCCTCGAACCAGAGGGAGAGGACATTCTTCTCGTCGTTGGCGTCGCCCTGGGTGAGGAAGGCCACCTCATCGTCACTGACCTTAATGAAGTCAGCCTCCTTCCAGATGCTCATAATGCCATCGCGGGCAGCCTGCTCCGAGGGCCAGAGCGGGAGACGCACGTTGGGGTCGTACGAGCAGAGGATGCCGCAGGCCTTGGCAGCGCGCATGGCAGCCTTGTGCGCCGAGCGGCAGGGCTCCGTGATGAGCGAGATGGAGCCGTAGTGGAAGATGCGGGCGCGGCGGATGAGGTCCAGGTTGAGCTCGGCCTCGGTGAGGAGCATGTCGGCCGACGGGTTGCGGTAGAACATGAACTCGCGCTCGCCGTTGGACTTGAGGGTGACGAAGGCAAGGGCAGTGCGGGCGTGCTGGTCGAACAGGCACCCCTCGGCGTTCACGCCGTTCTGCTTCAGGATCTCCACCAGCATGTGTCCGAACTCGTCGTCCCCAAACTGCACAAACCATCAGTGAGAATTTCAGACAAAAATCTACATTGCACAATTATAAGATGAATTTCAATTACGGTCAAGGTTAATAATGGCTATTTGATTCATGCCAAAGGCAAAAAAACTTTTCTTTCTTGTGTCAGATAGATTTAGTGTTAGATTTTTGCTGATCAATGACCGCAGGTACAGGTAATAAGAGCCGTCAGATCCGAGTCAGCTGGGCCCCAGCATGGCTCGTGGGTATGTTTGACCGTGATCCGAAAGGCCAATAATCGGTAGCAGCATGGAGCGGCTACCGGACACCGACGGAGCCAGTGCATCTAATTTTATTTTTATAATGCAAAATATTCTGATAGTCTAAGATCACGACTGATGCAATATTAAATTTATTCGTAACAAAATTAACAATGCAAACACGATAATGTATTATATTATTCAGAAAAAAAACCCAGCAACGTGAGGTCACGTGATGACAAAGCACTCGTTTGTCTGGCGCCACCCACTCTCACTCATCACACTCCTGACCGGCGATCGATCATTGCTACTGCTACCACTTTTGCCTCTGGTCATATGATACAGCTCTGCAACTACAAGATTTGCTACCCAGAAATAGATTGCCAAGACGGAAAAAAAGTGCAGATTTTTGGGGACATATTCACTTGTCAAGTGGACCTTAGTGATGTTTGTAAAAGCTGCAGTCGTATAATGGCATGATATAAAAATTTCTGAAAATAAATCGAGTGATGAAATCTGGCAGTGATCACATACTAAACCAGGACGCCAATCCAGGACAAGTCAACGCACGATCTGGACCCTCCACCGACGATCCGATGGACACTCGATCAGATCAGAACCGGAGCACACCAGATCCGAGCACACACTACCAACCACCGGATCCAACGCACGAGCACCGATGGCGTCAACTAGACAGAACTAAACAGATCTACCGACTCGACGGAGAATCGTACAAGATGGATGGCGATCACGATCAGAGATTTGGTTTACCTTTCCGACGAAGGCCGAGGAGCCGCCGAGCTTGGAGACGGCGCATGCGACGTTGGCGGGAGCGCCACCAGGCGCCTTGACGAAGCCGCCAGACTCGGCGAGCGAGACGCCAGCCACGTCCGGCACGAAGTCGATCAGCATCTCCCCGAACGAGACGACGAGGCCCGGGGCGGCCGCGGGAGCAGCTCCATCACCGAGAGGCGCCATTGAGCAGAGGACAGTCGAGCGAAACGATCAAGGAAATGGAACACGGGAGCTGGCTAGGATTAGGAAGAGCTGCTGCGATGTGGTGGATCGGTGGAGAAGCGAAGGGGAGAGGCCGGCTTATAAAGGCTCCCGTGGCTTGGCCGAGGGGGTTGTTAGGCTTATCCTCCTCGGATTACCTTCCGTTTTTCACTTCGCTTGACTAATCCACCTCCTGTGGCAGACGGGATTAGGATACCTCTGGGCCCACTTGTCGGTCAGTAAACAAGTTTTGATAATTAGGTTGATGGGCAGTAGGGCCCAGCCGTCGGTGGGCATTGCTATAGTACATTAGTACCTGCCCGGCGATAAACCAGGTCGTGATCGATCTTAGCTCCAATCGGTAATTGTACTCTGTGATTATCTCGTCCCGAAAATTACTCTGCTCTCTACCGTTGGCCTAATCCGAATTTGTTTTGACGCGGCAAGTTCGTAACTGATTCTCCTTTAGTTTTGGAGCCATCTCTGAATTCTATTTGGCTCCAGCTAGGTACCCACGTACTACCAGGTGCGACGGGCTTGCAGGGTTCAGAAACAGAAAAGGACACCGATTAGCAACGGACGGCTGTGATTCTCCGGGTGATGCCGTGATGGCATTGCTGCATGCAAAGACGGAGGGTGGTGATGCCCCGAGCAAGCTAGACCGTCCATGTAATACTTACATGAAGATCTGAACCAACTTGCTTGGTACTTGGTAGCTTCCAATTTTCAATTAAGCCAGTGGCTCCAAGACGGAGTTGAGATGCAAAACCAACGGAGCACGCAGGTTTAGCTTATAAAATGGTGCACGTTCCTTACAAAAGAACACTTCTTGATGCACGAGAGTAGGGTGCAACAAAAAACAAACTTTATGTCCTTTTCTATCGTGCATGATGTGTGTGTGCTGGAAGTGATTTTATTTGATTTTTGCAAATAAAGGGCCTTTTTAATTCGATCATGTAAGTTTGAAGCTATAGCTGGCGGTAGTTAGGACAAAACTCCAAACGATCCACATAATCTCGACCTGCTGGTGGGGCACAATTATTAGTCCGAAATCAGATCTTGAAGGATCGATAACTATGGTTAAAAATGATCTTGAAAGATAGATGGTTTACTAATCGTTTGGTACAAGAATAATTATCTCGGAAAAAGAGTTTTCATTGCTACCTTTTCTTTGGCTGGAATTTCCACGTGAAATAATGGTTTGGGGTTCTGGAATCAGGTTCTCTCGTGTAATCGTGTTGGTTGGATTGATGCGAAGTAGACCTTAGGGAGCGACTTAAAAAAAATAGGTTCAAGTCACATCGGCAAGCCATAATATACGCACGATCGATCATCATCCACAAACGTGAGTGGTGGACTTTGGATGTTCAGATTCTCAGAAAAGAAAAGGAATGCGAATGATGGTTATAATGCTTATATAGTTTTCAGTATTTGCCATGTCATTCTTCATTATCTTGGAAATTTTGCAAAGAAATTGTGTTCTTCCACTTGCCATTCCGCATATTCCTTTCTTAGACCCTACTTCCGTTTGGACCCACGTGTGTGGGTCAGCCATCTCACGGCCCTTTTTTTTCTTTTTGAGGGAAGCCATTCGGCGCACTTTATTGATTTTCAAACACAGTTACATCGTTTATGAGTTTAGCAAATAAAAAGTTAGGGGATCATCGTCCCAAATACAATCAATACGACTATCAAAGCTATGCTAGCCAGCTCATGAGCTACCTCATTAGCTTCCCTATTACAATGTTCAAACTTGATTTCTCCAAAACCAGTAGCAAGGAGTTTCCAGTCATCAAAAATAGCTGCCGAGAAAGTAGCAGAAAATCCACCCTCGTTCATGGTATCAATCACCTGAGAATTGTCCGATTGGATAACAATTTTGTTACAGCCAAGATACTGTGCCATGCTCAGACCTTCTCTTAAAGCATATGCTTCTGCCATAAACGAATCAGCCACAAAGTGGATCTCCTTGCAGCTTGCAACCATGAATTTTCCAAAAGTATCCCGAGCAATTACTCCCATGCTTCCACGACCTTGATCCATATCATAAGCTGCATCCACATTAATTTTAGTTATACCTTCAGATGGGCGCGCCCAGGACTACTTCTTTCTCTCGATGGGCTTCTTTTTGGACCTCCAGTAATTTGTAGCTAAAACACCAATCGCCATAGCACTTCGATGAACAGTTTGGAGGTCCTCCCCATGAGTAAATTGCCTCCTCTCCCACCAAATATACCACGCACATGTGATGATTAATTCTGGACCAAGCCTTTGGCGCTGAATGAATGAATAAAGGCTCGAGGCAACATAATTTAAATTTGGTTTTACCATCTTTACAAAATGTCACATATTTGAGTACATATGTTTTGGGTTTGGGGTATACATTGTGTTACATGATATTGCTGGTAGTACAATCTATTGAAATGTTAAGAATTTTAGATAAATTTATTTCGCGAAAGAAACATCAGAAATGCACCAGCTACCCCCACGGAAAAAAATTCCACTAATAAAACTAATCACATATTATAATTATAAATACCTTTTCAGATCCGCATATGGATTAAATACTACTGTAAACAGATGAGAATCACTCAAGTGTTAACCAGGAAGCTCTGACACATGCACACAAAGTTGTAGCACCAACCAAAAATTTAATCTTCCACAAAACACATTCTAATCCAAACTCAATTCATGAAATGTGAGGCGACACACCTGGTTTGTGTGGCCAGACGAGACGGACGGCAGTCTAACTCAACTCGATTCACGAAACAGGACATGGCGTGGTGAGGCGAGGAGGGCGGCAGAGAAATTTGTTCGGTCGCACGGGGTGCAATGATAGCACATAAAAACTTTTCTCCTAGCGCAACACCGAAGATACATCCAAGGAGATAGGCCATGGAGCTTAGCACTCAATGCACGGTTTGCAAAATTTGAGGAAGCGTGTCGGGACAGTGCAGTCCTCGGCTCCTCGTTTGGACAACTCCGCCGCTCGTGGTCGTCGTCGGCTTGCGTTGCTCCGCTCCGACCTTACCGTCTTGCCTCTTCGGTGAGACTAGCGCCGATTGTACGCCGCTTCTACGGTGGTAAACGCATAGAAGGTGAAGCACCGGGAGAGAAGCTACTAGGCTTGCTATCCAAGCAGGATAGTGGCGAGATGAGTCTTGGAGCAATGTGGATTGACAGCTAGGCTGGTATTTGGGTCTGGGATGCAACACCCGCGACTCAGCTAGGAAACCCTAGCTACCAGGTGTCTAGTGCCACTCGGGTTTGACCCCGACCGCACTCTGTGAGTCGTAACTCCTTCGAGCTGGCTCCATACCTCTTAAGTGTGTTACCCGATGGGTTTACCTTCAGTTAGACACGGCAGGCTGAGATGTTCCTCCGCCTCCCGTCCATGACTTCGAGTCGTCAAACCCCTTTGACAGACTCGCTCTCATGAATAGCCAGTCTCAAGATGATAATCAGTAGTTGCTTCTAGCAAAGTGTGCCGACTCCCGAGTGAGGTAAAGTCATCCATGACTTTCCTGTCCATCGATTCCCTTTTCCTCGTGTGTACCTTATCATAACTATAGGTGAGAGCTAATCATCCCTTTAATAGTTTGACTCTCGACTTGGCTTATTTCCTTGATTCAACTCTTCCGACTAAGTGCTTAGTCGAGTCGAATGGTCATGCTTTTAATCAATTCACCCGAGTAGCATAGAGAACATCTCTCCGAGTCAGAGGAGCAAATCCTATCTTGGTTAACCATGCCACGCAGCTTGCTTCTCGAGTAGTCGGCCCTAACCCTGCTTTATAACCATCCTGTTAAAGATAGTGTTTGATAAGACCTAAGCCGGCAACTCGGTCATCGAGAACCTTAGTCTAGGAATTTGTCATACACATTAATGAGTTACACAAATGACTACTTGCTCATTGCGCCTCATTGTGGGGCAGTACAACTTGCTAAACTCTTTTAGCCGATTCTGTGTGTCGAGTTGGTATGCATACAAGTGGAACTGAGCTATCATTTGACATAACACACTAGTCAAAGTTGAGTCGCTACACATAACTCTATGAACTAGGGATAATTTTAACAAGCATATTATTTACAAACATAGTTCCACAACTGAAACACTTTCAGAGATGTTCAAGATACATAGTTCACATGCTACATTAAGTTTTAGATACACGTAGAGATAGCTATGGAGTCCAATTCTAGTGCATCTACTCCCAACAGTTTCCCCTTGTACTTGAGCTTGGAGCCGACATCTCTATTCGTAGGTATCGCATACCCATTGCTCTGATGTGCGCCTCGTGCTTAGGTTGTGTTAGGCTTCATCAACAGATTTGCAACATTTGCATCCGTGTGAATCTTGCACAGTTGTATGTCAGATGTCACCCTCATCGATGAAATGTTGAAGGAAGTGATGTCGCGCCCGGATATGCTTGGTCTTTTGATGTTGACTTTGTTCCTTGGCCCGCGTGACCGCGTTGTTATTTTCACACTACACCTCTAAGGGATTGGAGGTGCACTCAACCACACTAGACCAATCAGGAAGTTCCTGATCTAGATGACTTTGTTTGAGGCTTTCGAAGCTGCGACATACTCAGCTTATGCCGTAGGGTTACCGTGTGTTTCTTGGAACTTTTCCAGCTCACAGCACCTCCGTGCAGCACAAACATAAATCCAGATTAGAATCGAGAGTCATCCAAGTCGGTCAGGAAACTCGCATCAGTATAACCTTTACATCGAGCTCGATCTCGCCTCCATAGACCAGGAACATCTCCTTAGTCCTTTTCATATACTTAAGTATGTTCTTGGATGTGAGCTTGTCCCAAGATTTTCCTCGGATACCCCCACGAACAAACACTTAACCGAATTGAGTGTGAGCTTGTCCGACTGAAGTCGCTTGACAAACAATTCACAAGCCCAAATATTTAGAAAAGACAAACTGGATTTCATGGCAGTCCATATCTCAGTAAGAGTGTCTTATCTATAGACTTAGAAGGTCCCAGATGCGGACGTCCGGACCATCTCTGCAACTGGGCACGATCGATGATGTCCCACAAGTATAGGGGATCACAATAGTCTTCAAGGGAAGTAAAACCCAAATTTGTTGATTCGACACAAGGGGAGCCAAAGAATATTTATAAGTCTTTGCAACTGAGTTGTCAGTTCAGCCACACCTAGAAGTAAACTTGCTTGGCACAATTTATCAGTAACAACAGTAATATGGCAGCAACAGTAGCAGAATAGTAACAACAGTAAAATAGAGACAGCAGTAAAAACAGCAGTAGCGATTGCGGTAAACAGCACGATTAAAATACTGTAGGCATAGGGACGTATGTACGGGAGCTGCATGGATAAGATAGCTCATGTAATAGTCATAACACACGGCATTTGCAGGTAAACAATAATAAAGCATCCAGGTACTAATCAAATATAGGCATGTGTTCCGTATATAGTCGTACGTGCTTGCAATAAGAATCTTGCACGACATCTTTTGTCCTACCAGCCCATTTGCAGCGGGGCCAATCATGGAACCTACTGGTAATTAAGTATCCCTTTTAATAAAGTACCGAGCAAAGCATTAACACTCCATGAACACATGTAATCCTCAAGTCACAGCCATTCCCTTTGATTATCCCGATTGTTGTCACTTTGGGGCCCCAGGTTCCGGACAATAACAGGTGCATACAACTTGTAGATATGATCAAACGATAGTTATACTCATGAAATAATAACATGTTGAGATCTGAAATCATGGCACTCGGGCCCTAAGTGCCAAGCATTAAGCACGCCAAGTTGCAACAATGATAAATAGCAATAACAATGGATACTAGGCACCATGCCCTAACAATCGACATCTATTACATGAACAATCTCATCCAATCCCTACCATCCCCTTCAGCCTACAGCGGGAATTACTCACACATGGATGGGGAAAACATGGATGGTCGACCGAGAGGCGGTGGTGATGGCGATGGCGATGATCTCCCCTTCAATCCCCAACTTCTGACCCCTGAATTAGGTTTCGAGGAGCCGGCGGCGCTCTGGAACTTCTCTCGTAAAATTATCTCGGGGTCGTGCGTTTTAGATCGAGTGGAATAAATAATCCAGAGGACGTCGCGAGGCGGTAACCGAGTGGAGGAGGCGGCCTTGGGGCGCGGCCCCACCCCGGGCCACGCCCACAGCCCGTGTGGGAGCCGTGGGGCCCTCCTACAGCTCCCCTCCTGGCTCCGTGGGTCTTTTCGGCCAAAAACTCCTTTTCTTATTTTTCTGGAATTTTCTGATAATATTGAATTTCTGCACAAAACAAGCCACCAAACTAATTCTGCTGAAAACAGCGTTAGTCCACATTAGTTTCATTCAAATCATGCAAATTATAGTAGAAACAACAGTAAAAATGTTTGGAAAAGTAGATACGTTTTGGACGTATCAATCGACGGTGACGAGTCCTAAGTTCAAGGGCCTAGAGAACAACGTGTTCATCCCAGCTCGAAAAGAGATCCAATTGTGTGCACCGGAGAAGGAAGACAATCCCAATCCAAAGAAGGGCAATATAGTGGTCTTTGTTGACCACGTGATGCGGGGTTTCAAACATGCAGGTTCAAAATTCTTCCACGAACTGCTCAACTCCTTCAAACTCCAACTCCATGATTTGGCTCCCAACTCTATCTTGCATGTGGCCAACTTCCACATCATGTACGTGAGGACTACCTGGGCATCCAGCCGTCTCTGCCTCTTTGGAACGAGTTGTTCGCCTGCAACAAGCAGAGCGAGTACAACAAGGCCCCTTGTTGACTTGCGTAGCCATTGCATTCCGGCGCCGTCCATATATGCCATCTTGCTCGTGCCAGCACTCGCCCACGATGTCGCATTAGTTATCATAGATCGAGAGTTTTCCCCAGATCGAGCCCTAGCAAGAAAAATGGAACGATCTCAGGCAAAATCACCTTGTGCACTTATACCCGATCGAGGGGACCGTTCTTAGGGGAAAACAGAGAAGGAATACAAGTGGAGATTGGAGGGAGACCTGGGTAGGCCTGGAATTCGAGCCGAGCCATGCCAGCTCGGCTCGACTCGCTTAAACTCGCTCAACTGACGTCTGCTCGACTCGTTCAACAAACGAGTCGTGAAATGAAACTCGGCTCGACTCGCTAAACTCGCGAGTAGCTCATGAGTAGCTCGTTTAGCTTGTTCAAATACGAAGTGTGGATTTTTTTTTATATATTAATGTCAAACTGTCAATATTTTTTGCACCGATAATGGTGTAGAGTTTCTTTCTTTCAACATTGATCTATCATTTGACTAGAGATGTGAAATCATAAAGGGACAATGATTGTTATAGTTCGAAATTAGTAGGAAAATTACTAGTTTTTTCATATGCGCACATATTCGAACACTTAGAATGTGTTAACGAGTTAAACGAGCTACTCGTGAGCTACTCACGAGTAGCTTGGTCAACAAACGAGTTCAGATTCAAAACTCGGCTTGGCTCGTGAGACACCGAGTTCGAGCCGAGCCGAGCCGAGTCACGAGCTACTCGTTTAGCTCGCGGGTTTCAAGTTTTAATTCCAGCCCTAGACCTGGGTGGACAGGGACTCACCGCCGGATCACCACCTGGAGGACAAAACCCTAAGGTGTACGTGTCTACATGCTCCATCTAATGCTGAGGATGTAGCATCGCGAAAACCCTTAGTTCATGCTTTCTTATCTTATAAATAGGACAAAGCCCGTGCGTTGCTACGGGCCACGTTAAACCAAATGAACAACCTTCGTATGTCTAAATCTGTACGATAATCGAATCCAACATACATCGACCTTTGCTTACTGGAAGTATGCATGTAGCTTCTTGACAGACAAACTTATGTGCCAAACAATAAGCCTTCTTCTCATTTTTCTCTAATCGGAAAACAAAATGGTCGACAATCACCATAGAAGTGGCTGACGATATCATCTCTAAAAACGACATGTCGCTGCTTACTGCCAACACTTACAAACACAAACAAAGTACCATATAAAATCAGTTGATAGAGTACAACAACAAAATATACCATGTAAAATTCGGATAAATGTACCATATAAAATTCAGATAATTCTTTAGCAGTTACACACATCACATGATTCTTCTATTTATTTTCTCCACAACACATACAATGCCACAAACAGAAATTGTAGCCGGATCTAGATGTGCAGATATTTCATGCTACAATTGCATGGAGTACATTTTTTTTTGCCTAAATCCACTAATCCAACTTCACAGTACAGAGATCCTAAGCACAGCGCAAGAATGAATGAATCATACGTCGAAACGCTTCTTGGATTTCGTCCACGGTGAGCCCTTTATTTTCCAGGAAGGAGCGCCTCTGGCCATCAGAAAACTAACAGCACTATGAACCAGTTCCTCCCGCATGGGTTCAGAGTTTGCAATAGCCGCTTCTCCACTTATGTCTTGCTGCTCCTTGGTGTCTCGTGAAGTACCATGAGCAGCTACCTGAAGCGAAAGCGAAGTTAAGTTGGACGCTCAGTTCGATTTCTGCAGCGATCTTCATGAAACAGGTATCAGCTCACATACGGGCGGCAGCAAAATAATTTGACAGGGAAGTATTCCAGGTGCATTTGTGTATACGTAGGACTGTAGGAGGGTAAAAGGGCAACCTAAATTAGTCTGATAACGCCACAGTTGGAACGAGATGTCGGTGTCGACCTAGAGATGGATTAAGACAGTAGGGGCGCTCCTGGTCTGTGTGCTCTTGGTCGGGGCGTGCTCCAAATGGTGGAAATTCATGTAGGAGATCTTGGGCGAGCTCAGGTAGTCAGGTGGAGAGGCGCCTGGAGGGGGCGAGCTGCTGGGCGGTGGGGGACGGCTCATGCAGGGGAGAAGAAGCTCGGAGGTCAAGTAGGTGGTCGCTACTCCAAGGATGGCGGCGGGAGCGGCCGGCGGCGGCTCGCATGGGAACGAACAGAGGAGAAGAGATGGGATGTCGGGCAGAGGAGGCCGGTGCTGCGAGCATCCGTGCTCGGGAGTAGGAGGTCATCCGGTGGGCTTGAGACAGATCACGGGAGTAGGTCGCAGGTAACGGCAGTGGCGCGGATACGGGGAGGGCAGCGGCGTCGCATCCCTGGTGGTAGGTTTGGACCGAGAGCTAGCGTCAATGAAGCGCTCGAGGATGGCTGATTGGGGATTTTTTTTTCTTTTCCACGGGAAAACCGAACCGGTATGTCTCATTTAGCGGTGGCACATGGGGTAATATTTTCTAACTCGGCAGGGGTAAAATCGGAAAGAAAAATGATGTACCACAAGAAGCCATCATTTCTTTATTATTATTATTATTATTATTATTATTATTATTATTATAGGTATAGATATAGAGGTATAGATATTTTTTTAGATAAAGTAGAGGTATAGATATAGATGAAGGATACTCAAAAGAGTGTTGGCAAGAAACCAGGATTATAGTTCATCCACATGCACCCTCTCCTATCTGAACTAACTTGTTTAGCACACAAATGAGCGGCTACATTAACATTAGCATCCTGCCCAATAAAAGAAACGCTAAATCTAGGAAAAGCTCTCGTAGTCTCCCTAATTTCCTGGCAAATAGATCTAAGCTCCGATCTATTATTACCATCCGCATTAAGCATTTGTACAACCACTGTGGAGTCACTCTCAATGACAACCTGATTATAAACCTTGTCCTGAGCCAATTTTGCTCCATCTCGGATCGCAAGGGCCTCCATCATCGCTGCATTGGCTGCATGTTCATGCCAAAGAGCTTGTGCTAAATTAGCATACCCTGCTGATTCCTAACCACCGGTCCTATGCTCCCAATCATATCATTATCAATAAAGCATGCATCGGTGCTGATCTTCAGGACTCCCGTTTCAAGAGGCTGCCAATGAGCTTTGGTTTTCTTGGCTTCTTTGCCTTTTCGTTCCCAGAACAAGTGGACAAATGTTGTTCGCATGACCCATCGGACAGAATCAATCACTTCTCCATGTTTCCGAGCGTTGCGCTCATTCCACACTGCCCAGCACTAGTAGTTTACTCTTCATTAAGTACAGGATTATCAATCATGTCCATGGCACATAATTCTGGATGAAAGGATGGCAGCTTCAGGTTCGCTGACTGACTTATGTTTTGCGAGAAAAGTTTTGCCCAAATATGCTGAAAAGAGCACGGAAAATTGACTCCTCGGCTGCACCACAGGCTTTACAGATTGCAAGTCGTTCCATATGCCTCTCTAAGAATTGGACCGCAGGTTAGAAGGTGTTGGATTGGATTCTGTGATACGTAATATTGTTTGACGTTGTAATGGGCATAGTGCAGTACATGGATGAATCCAAAAACAGGACAATGCAAATAGAGAGTGGGAGATCATCATACTATATATAAAAATAATATAATTATACCAGTCGATCACAAATTCACCCGTCTGTACAACTAGCTACAAGTACGGTTCCAACATGTCGTCCATTACTAAAAAGCAGCTAAATTAAACACAACTCACGCACTCATCCCAAATAAAAAGCAGCTACGTTCCCCTAAACTGAAACCCTGAAGGCGCGACACGACGATGACCAGCTCCCTTAGTTGCTGCCCATGCTGATGAGCTCCAGGGCGGCGGCGGTGGTTGGCAGGGCCGGGATGGCTCCCTTCTGTGTGGTGCAGATAGCCCCGCACGCGTTGGAGAACTGCAGCGCCTTCCTCAGCTTCTCCTCATTCTGATCAATCAAAACAATGCAACGATTAGTACAAACATTTAACAGAATTAAATCAGCTGATCAGTGGTCCTTCTGACAGTGGTAAATGAAATCCTTACGTAGAAGATGGAGTCGTCCTTGGCGACATTGACGAGGAGAGAACCAACAAAGGCATCACCAGCGCCGGTGGTGTCTACGGTCTTGACAGCGTAACCGGGCACAGAGCCCTTGAAGTCCTTGGTGAAGTACCTGCATCCCTTCTCGCCATCGGTGACGATGAGCAGCTTGAGCCCCTCGAACCAGAGTGAGAGGACGTTCTTCTCATCGTAGGCGTCGCCTTGGGTGAGGAACGCTACCTCCTCATCGCTCACCTTGATGAAGTCGGCCTCCTTCCAGATACTCATGATACCATCGCGGGTCGCCTGCTCCGACGGCCAGAGCGGTATACGCACGTTCGGGTCGTAAGAGCAGAGGATGCCGCAAGCCTTGGCGGCGCGCATGGCAGCCATGTGCGCCGAGCGGCAGGGCTCTGTGATGAGCGAGATGGAGCCATAGTGGAAGATGCGAGCGCGGCGGATCAGGTCCATGTTGAGCTCGGCCTCGGTGAGGAGCATGTCAGCCGACGGGTTGCGGTAGAACATGAACTCGCGCTCGCCATTGGACTTGAGGGTGACGAAGGCCAGGGCGGTGCGGGCGTGCTGGTCGAATAGGCACCCTTCGGCGTTCACGCCGTTCTGCTTCAGGATCTCCACCAGCATGTGCCCGAACTCGTCGTCGCCAAACTACATAAAAAACCCATCACCGATCAGTAAGAATTTCAGACAAACAATCTATATTGCACAGGTATCCTACAACTACAATAATGCAAGAAATATTCCGACAGACTAAGACCATGACTGATTCGATATTAAATATTGTGCAAGAAAAATTAACAATTACTAACTCTACCGAGAAAAAAATTGACGATTCATATGAGATTATTTTAGGAAAAAAGGTGAGATGAGTTCCACTCCACTTGGAAGGCGATCATGGCTACTGCTGCCACTTTTGCCTCCGGTCATATGATGCAGCTCTGAAACTACAAAATTGCCTACCCATAAATAGATTGATCCGAGACAAAAGAAAAGTGGAGATTATTTTGTTAGGTGCACTGAAGTAACACTGAATGTGGGGACATATATGACAGGGACTCATGTGTCAGTGGACCTATTGTGGTGTTCGGCAAAGTTGCATGCTTATAATCGGTATGATACCTGATTTTTCGAAAACTAATCGAGTTATGAAATCGATCAGTGATCCCATAATAAACACTATCGGACGGACGTGGACGCCCCCAACCATCGCGCCACCCCGCATGATCAGATCGAGCCTACCAAACACCGGACCTAACACGCGCGCACTGACACCATACCCAAACAGATCAAGACGACGCGATGTACTACTAATGCACAGGGAGAATTACATCCAACGGAGACGGCGATGAGTACCTTTCCGACGAAGGCGGAGGAGCCGCCGAGCTTGGAGACGGCGCAAGCGACATTGGCGGGCGCGCCGCCGGGCGCCTTGACGAAGCCTCCGGACTCGGCAAGCGATACGCCGGCCACGTTCGGCACGAAGTCAATCAGCATCTCCCCGAAGGAGATGACCAGGCCTGGTGCCATCGCCGCCGCGGGAGCAGCTCCATCACCGAGAGGAGCCATTGAGCCGAAGAAGCTCGAGCGAAAACAACAAAACGCGAGTAGTATCTAGGGAATCGAGCACGGGAGCTGGCTACGAACGAGTTGCTATTGCGGTGGTGGATCGAGGGGGCAGAGGCGTGGCTTATAAAGGCTCTGTGGCTTGCGGAGGGGTGTGATTAATCTTATCCTCCTCGGATTAGTATCCGTAATTCGCTCTGATACTAATCCTGCCCGTGCCCCGTGGCTAACTGACGTGATCTATGTGATCACGTAGCGGTAATCCAACTGTGATTATTATCTCGTGCCCAAAATTATGTTTAGTTAGGTCCGGATTTGTTTTGACCGGCGAGCGAGTTCATGATCGATCCCCCTTCAGTTTTGGAGTCGTATCCGATGCGTATTTTTTTTGAAACACAGACGCTCACATACACATGCATACACTCGCTGTCGCAACAGTGGAACACGGGTTCCCTGATGCTGCCAAAGTGGTCCACAACCTGGGACCACCCAGAAGATGGACAAGGCAAGGAGTCAAGATCGGTAGGTCGACCAGCCCATCTACCCCACAGAAGCCCGTCAAGATCGACATCGGCAAGTCACGGCTAAGGACCAGGTGCCTTCCGGGGTCACCTGCTACCCGGCGAACAAGGCGCAGCACCCGCGGGACCAGTGCTCGGCAGGAGGCTAGGCACTCACCCGGGTTCGAACCTCCGTACAGCGAAGAGGATAAGCACGCCCGCTCGTGCGGGAAGCTTGTAGAAGACTTGGGCGCCAAGACGAAGGGCGCGCCTCCAGTGACGTCGCCTTGGGCGTGGTCGGTGGGGCTGTCAGGCTCTGTCCGCCCCGCTTTCCCTAAAGGTGGACGACCGCACCTAACCACCAGAAACGCTTGGACAAGAGGAGGCCACGTCGCCCCCAGAAGACCACCGGGGGTTTTCCCGCCTAAAACCCCCCACGCTCCTCGCGTGCCCATGTGGGATCCCCTTAGCCTATAAAAGGAGGACCAAGGCACCGAGACAGAGGAGGGATAGATGGAAGCTGAAGACTAGACTAGGGTTTGGAAGGAGAGAGAGAGGTGATCTCCTGAGGGCAGGATCTGCTCTTCGTCTACCTCCGGCCAGCACCCTGCCGGGTTCATCACCAAGAACACCCTTGTAAACCACACCATGATGACTACCGCAATCCAGACATGCAGGAGTAGGGCTTTTAGCCTCCGGCGGCCTGAACCTGGGTAAACTCTCTGCGTCTCTGTGTGTTTGCTTGATCTTCCCACCGAAGAGCTCGACGACCACCTCCCAGGTGAAGCGTTTCCCAGCCTCCTTCGCGCCCGTGCCGAACCTAAAAAGGGGTGTCCTTTACTCCCGATGTCCGTGATCCGAGACACGACATCTGGCGCGCCAGGTAGGGGGCGCAAGCGCTAGATTCGTCTTCATCAACCTCAAGTTCTTCGTCAAGATCTACGTCAAGCTCTTCGTCCGACACAAGATCTGCTTCTAGCACTTCATCCTCAACAAGATCTGCTTCCAAGCTCTTCGCCTCCGACGAGACCCGCCTCGACATTGACAAAGACAACGCCTAGTGTTCCTATCAGATGGCACGCAAGAGAAAGGCCAAGGCAGCCATGGAATGTCTGCGGTACCCAGGGCTCGGCTTCGTCTTAGAAAAATCTTCGTCAACACCTATCGCCAAAGGTGAGACCTTTGGGATAAAGTTCGTGCCCCCTGCGGCATATGTCAGCTCACTGGCCAGCGAGGGAAGACCTCAGGAAAGTGCTGCGAGCATTGACGTTCCTCTTTCCCCATTGACGCATGGTGCGAAGGAAGAACTCTGTTCCGGCGTCCTACCTGCAGAGCCGCTTCCAAAGGGTGAAGACCCATGCCAAAGTGCCGAGGACGAACCGCTCGAAGAAGATCCTCTTGTTTATGTACCCCAAGCAATCGAGATCCTCTGGGTAAGGATGGCCAACCCGGGATGTGGTGCATGTATCACAGGTCTGACAAGCACAGTATCGAGAACTGTCGCCAGTTCAACGAGGTCCAGAAGCGACAGAAGAGTGGGGAATGCTATACTTGCGGCGAACTGGGACACATCAGCAGAGATTGCCCCCTCATCAAAAAGCGAAAAAGACCAAAGCAGTGGCTGCCCTCAAAGGCAATACCAGATCAGAATCACAGCAAGGTTCTCTTCACTCAAGGGAAGTCACAAAGTACTTTCACCAATGCTTCCACTCAGACGGAGGAACTTGATGAGCCATGTCCATCACTAATGCTGCAGCAAACGCAAGACGGCCAAAGACTAACTGCTGCTGGTTGGGACCGAACCTTCGTCTGTGAAGGCCCTACTGAAGGAGGATGGGATCTCCCGGGTCACATCGTGACAATACACCCGGGACCAAGTGGACCACCTCAGAATTACTGGATCGCCAGATGGCTGGCCTCCGGGTCTGGCGGATGAACAATGCAAGGGTCTCCGGACCGCGTCACTCTGGCGCCAGCAAGCCAACAGCCGACGACAAGCTAGTCAAGGCCGTGCGCCTTGAGGAACTGAAAAGTCTGTCCCAGTAAGGATTGCTGGACAGGCGAAAGCAAGTTACCCGGAAGAGATATCCTGATCAGTCCCAGTAAGGATCTGCTGGACTGAGGAAGCAGTCTAACCCGGAAGCAGTAAGAAAGACTCTGTCCCAGTAAGGATCTGTGGACGGAGGAAAACCAGTCTTGCCCTCAGGCGGCATTCGGTGACCAATCCCAGTAAGGATCTGTTGGATTGGAACCCGGGAGGAGCGGAAGAACCTGTCCCAGTACGGATCTGCTGGACAGGCGATCACCTTGGCACGAAGAACCTGTCCCAGTAAGGATCTGCTGGACAGGCGGCTATTTCGGCACGGAGCCCTGTCCCCGTAAGGAACTGCTGGACAGGGCAGAATTATGCCTGAAATACGGCATAGAAGACCCGCCCAGGCGGCAGCGCAACGAAATGAATTGCCGAAATAGCCAGATAGGTGCCAACAGCAAGCTAAGTATAAACGTGCTTGCACGGGCTTTTTCCTCGTTGCATCGGTTTTATGCATTTTGGCTAAGACGAAAGCGGGTTATCTTGGGGCAGCGCCTCCGCGATGATGCTGCCAGTTTCCCTCTGGTAGTGGAGTCGTGGGCTGAGGTCCGTGCGGTCAGAGACGATGGGTCCTTGGGGGGGTTGCGCCCTGTGTCAGTATTTCAGATATACTCACGGCTGGTTAGCGCTCCGGCCCATGGATCCTCCCCGAGAGCGTTAAGCCCCACGAGTGCAATAAAACTTATGTAATCGGGGAAAAGGTTATTTACATTCAAAAGTACTAGTTCATAAGCCTTTTTCGCGACATACTTGCAAGACACAGTTCACGGTCCTTGGTACTGCTCTGTCCTTTTCAGGACTTGTCAGGTTCACGGATCGTCTTCGCGGGAAAGACGCTCCAGGATCTCGTCCACCTTGCGGGTAACTTCCGGAAGGGATGACGTCTCGGGTCTCAGCCGACTCAGCTCGGACGACAGGGAAAGCTGCGGATGCTGCTGGTGGAGGGCTGCGACGAACTGGGTGGTCGCTTGCTTGACCGCCTGCTCCCCCGCCCGGCGAGTAGCTCTGCTCACGTTCTCCTTGATGCTGCCGACAAGCGACGCCACGTACTCCAGGAACGCGGGATATTGAGCAAAGGTGGTGGAGTGGTCAGACCTGAGAGTGGGTGGGGAAGATATACCCATATCCCTGAACTCCTTCACGATTCTTGAAGACGATGTGTGCATCTGGAGCAGGAGCTGGTAATCCTCACGACGATGAAGCTTGAACCGCTTCTGCTCCCCTTCAAGTGTAGCTTTGGCTTCCGCCAATTCTGCCTGCACGTCCTTGAGTTGGTTGGACATCTTCTCATGTGATCCCAAGCAATCTGGCCCGTGACTTGGACACTTCCATAGCTGTGCGACCTTTGGCTAACTCTCGAGCTTCAGTCTTCGGGTCACATTCATACGGGCGGCGGCTTCATCCCTGAATGCCACCGCCTCCTTCAAGCTTTGGATTTGCCTCTCCAACTCGGCGCGACCGGCTAGCGCATTCTTCCGAAATTCCTCAGCACGAGCCAGGGCCGTCTTCTGAGCGCGATGGTGTTGGCACCAGATTCCACCTGCCGGCTCAGCTCCTCTTTCTCGTCACGGGCCCTCCGGAAATCCTGCTTTGCCTGTCTGCGACGCTCCCGCTCGTAGTCGAGGTCGCTGGCCAACCTTTTGAGTTGCCTGTCTTTGGTGGCAATGGTCTCGTCTTTGGCCCGCAGGGCCTCTTTGTTCTCCAGCTCAACTTCCCGCGGGTCCATCCGCTGCGTTTTCCATCCCCTGCTCCAGACGATCCTCATCTTGGTACGATCTCTGTTGGAACTGCTCCACAGCTTCGAGGTGGGCTCGCTCCTGATCTTCAAGGTCACGAAGACGTCGCTGCAGCTCTTCCTCTTGGCGAGCTACTCTAAGCTCACGAGCATTGAGCATTTCCTCATCTGCGGCCAGCTTCATCTCTCGAGCATGCGAGTTTTCCCCGTGGCCGGGGCCAGCCAGCACTGGCTTCTCGATCTCGGCGCAAGCGAAGGCAAGGAATTCCTCAGTACCGGAGAATGCCTTCGTAAAACCAGCAGCCCTTTCTCCCTCTCTCGGGTGAGAGGAGGTACCCGCGGGCTTCGTCACGACGGCGCTGCGTGAGGACTGACCGGTTCCAGTCCTGCGCTCTTGGCGGAATTCTGGGGGCTCTACGTCAAGCTTACCCCCGGGAGACTCCGCCGCCTCAGGATCTGCACCACCAACGGCAAGTGAGTTTTCAAGGGCAACACCGCGACCGCAGGTGGACAATGATCACAACGCCAAAGGAGCTTACCTGAGGATAACAAGGAAGCCACGGCACCCTCTGGGGAAGGCCGGCTCATGAACCCGGGAAGGGGCGTCCACACCACCATCGCCCTCGACCCCTGGACACCACTCTGCGGGAAGCAAGCGTCAGGAGGGGTCCCGACAGGAGCCAGGGGCTCCTCCACGCCAATCGCGGAGCTCTCCATGGTTTCTCCCACTTCTTCGTCGTCCTCTACCCGGGGGCGCTTCCTGGGACTTTCGGGTTCCGGGGACCTGCAAGCAAGCAAGATATCACGCAATTGGAACCTCAAGCGAGGGTTTATGATTTTGATCAAGGTACTCGGACTCACCCTCGAGTCCGCTTGGCTCCGAGAAGCTCCACCTTTTCTCCGCCAAGGCCTCGAAAAGATCCGGCAACGACATGCTCTCTTCGGCGTCTTCATCGACCAGGAGCGAAGGCGGAAGAGCTTCGGAGTCATCTCCCGACTCTGGCTCCCCTTGCAGGTTTGAGTGTGATGGCTGATCCGGGAGTGGCTCTACCATAGCACCCTCATCCCTCTCCGGGGCCTCCCCCACCTCTTGGGGAGGCGCGGAATCTGTACACCCGGCGGGCGCTACCAGAGCATGTTCTTCTTCGACTTCGTCGTCAGAAGGACCCGGCTCTTCCGGGGAAACATCCCCGTGAGATGGGTCCATAGCCGCGGAGGACCCCATCCCCGGCGCAACTCTCTTCCTGGGAACTGGAAGTGGGGTCCAGGAATTCAGTGCCCAGGACCCCATGTGTGTTGCATTCCGGCATAGGAACTTGGGCACCCTCATTGCCTGAACTTTCGAAGAGGGGAAGGACTTTTGGTGGAAGATGGTGTGGAACCCCCGGAATCAAGAAGAGCATCTTATTCGTCCATTCCTTCCACTTCACGAGGAATCCTATCCTTGGGCGAGTCTCCCACAATGGCTGGGACCTGTGCTGCAACGGGCAATCCCTCTCCGGATGAAGTCGCCAGCAATCCCGGTGCATGTCAGCCCTTGATTGCGAAGCTCGGCTAGCTTTTCAATCATCGGGAGGAGGGCCAGACCTTGGGAGCTCATATCCTTGGAATTGGCCAGACGCTCAGCAGGGAATGATGGCGTCAGGAGGTGGAGGCTGAAGTCTCCCACCGAGATAAAATACCAGTTCTGCCTCCACTCCCCCCCAGCTGGGGTTAAGCTTCACAATCGGGTATTGGTGTGCGGACGACTTTCTGAGGCGAAAGGTGACTCCACCGGCAATCCACTTTGCCTTTCCCAGGCGGGGAACGAAGTAGTGACGGAACAGAGCCACCGATGGTGTCACCCTGACAAAGGCTTCACACGCATAGGCGAAAGAAGCCAGGATCAACACCGCGTTCGGGTGCAAATGGAGCATGTGCAGCCCGAACGCCTCCAGGACTGCGATGAAGAACGGCGAGAAAGAGGAAGCAGCCCCATTACAAAAAAATTATGGAAGGTCACCACTTCACCTTCCTGCAGAAGACTGTAACATCCCAATTTTCACAAAAATTTAAAACTTTCAAATTGCATCATGCATCATGTCATTGCATCTTTGTTTGTGTATTGTTTCATTTCAAATCATGAAAATTAGAGAAAATATCTCAAAACCCTAATTTGCAAAGTATCTGCAAAGGCTTATTCAAACTACTTCGATTTTAAAAATATAAATATTGTAAATTATATCCCCAGGTCATACTAAGTATGTGGGGTGTGTTTTTACAAAATTATAGAAAGTGGTTTGACTTGTTTTGGATTTAAAATTCAAAAGTCTTTTGGTTTTGTTTAAAAACAGAAAAGAAATAAAATTGTGCTAGTGGAAAAACTATTTCCTACGCCTAACTGGGCTCAGGCCACTAACTATCCGACGTGCGCGCAGCAGACAACGGTCCACGGCCCAACTCGACGCGTCCTCTCGCTGACAAGCGGGCCCCGCCTGTCATCACCTCCACGCCACCGTGAAGAACACGGACTCCTCGAGCAAACCCTAGCAGAAATCCTCTCCGATTCTGTTGCGATCTCTTCCATGTTCTCCACGTAGACCCGCCCATATATACCCCCAACCCCGCTCGTTCTTTTGCCCAACACAAATCATCGCAAGAGCCCCCAGGCTGCTCGCATTGCTCTCCGTCGTGCCGCCATTGCCGCCGCCGTTCATCGCCCATTCCGGTGAGCCTCGACGCCTGCAGCTCCTCTCGCCCCTCCCTCTCGCTTTCCCACATCCGTGCGCATCTCCTAACACCGCTCCTCGTTTTTATTGCGCGCTAGATCGACGACGTCGTCTGCGACCGGAGCAAGCCGCCGCCAACTCCAACTTCGATGAGCGATCACCGGAGGAGCAGCCCGTCCGCGTCCACGTCGTCATCACCATCGTCTCCGCCACGAGCTCCTGCATCTCCTGGTACCAAGCCACCATCGCCTATTTCTTTTTTTGCGTTTAGCTCACCGCCGGCGATGGAGCCGCCGTAGTATTAGGTCGTCGGAATTACGCCGGTCAGTCTCGCCGCTCGTTTTTGGTACAGTAGATCTAGGCCGTCAGATCGTATTTGCATGGTGGAGATTAGATCGCCTCACGAAGCGGTACCAGCCAATGGGGAGAAGCCACGTCGTCAAGTCGTCCGCGAAGCCGCGCCGCATCCGTCCGCCCGCGCCGCAACCCGTCCGCGCCCACATCTCCCGCAACCTGCAGAAGACCAGTCAACGGGAGGCTCCGCACCAATCAGAGAACGCCACGTCACCCAGGGACTTCAGCGCGAAGATTTTATTTGTTTTCTCTACAGTTTAGCCCCTACGCTTTACAGATTAGTCCCTACGATTTAGATCTATCATTAATTTTTACTCCCTTATCCAAATTTTATGAACTTTATATTTTTGGATAGCTTATGACGTGTAGAAACTTTTGGCATGTTTAATATTAGGTTTTGTCGAATTAATTTTGTTTAATTTTAAAAGTGTGTTTAATAGTATTTTGAACATAACTCTAAATTAAAAATTGATATTTGAACAAATTATTTTGCTATAAATTTATATGTCTAAGTATTGGCCGTAGGTTTACTCTGCTATTTTTGTAAAAGTATTTTCCATGATTTTTGTAATTAATGTTGATTAAATGCTTTTAGGTGTTATTTTAATAATTAAAATTGATTAAAATTTATTTTCTTCATATATTCGACTAATAAAATGACTTAGTCATATTTTGATCAACTTAGTTACAAAATTACTTAGAAATATTCTGCCTCTCCAAATAAAGTATTTCTTTCTTCCTTAGAAAATTTTTGATAAATAAATTTGGCAACACTTTTCCTTAGAATTTTTCAACATCTTAATAATGCTAAACCTTTCCTTAGAAAATTTAGCACCTTGAAAACTTAGTTGTTTTCCTTAGAAAATATTCTAAGTACTTGCTATGACAAATGTTGTCCTTAGAAGAATTGTTTTTCATACTTTTCCTTAGAAAATTTAGCACCTCTTATTTTGTTTACTTTTCCTTAGAAATTAATTGACTGTTGTGTTAGCCTCTAGTCCTTAGTAAATTTCGACCCCAAGTGTTATGACCTTGGTCCTTAGTCATTTTTGGACCATCTTACTTGCCTTGCATTAACTTAGAATAATTTCATGGCATGGCATACATCTCTAGTCCTTAGAAATATTTTGCACATCATGCATGACATATTTTCCTTAGAAGTTTTATGAAACTTGTTTGTTCATTATGTATTGTTTGTTGTGTTAGAATCTCCGGAGGGAAACGAGGACTGTTGCAGCTGCTGTTGTTATTCTGCTTGTTGCCAAGGCAAGTGGCACACCCCATAAATTTCCTAAGTATTTTTCTATGCATGACTTAGTGTATTTCCTTATATGCATGTGTAGGATAGTATTGCTATGCTAAAACTACTATCTCCTTTACACTAGTTGTGTCTAGAATCCTATTGATAACTTAGTAGAAATATTGATGCTATGCAAAAGTATTTTAATGAAGGCTTAATTCTACTAAGTTAATTTATCCCCTGGGTGGAATTGGTTTTGATAAGATGATGAAATAGTTGAGTGTTGTCCCCAGGGTGTGAAATCGGCTGTGGGATATTCACTTGTGGATGGCCACCCAGGAATAAAGGGACCAATGTTTCTCTAAGTGAAGTTGTTTACCGTGCAGCCATTAGTCATATGGGCTCTGGCTAGATGGACTAAGTTGCGTGGACTCCTCCCGGCTTGACAAGCAGATGTAGAGGATGTAGGTGGAACGGGTCAAGCCGGTATGGGATGGGGAATATGCTTCTGAAAAGTCTCGTCTCAACTCTCTCCTTTTCCTTAGCACAAATTGAGTGCTTGAGGATAGTTTGGGTTTGTTGGGTCTAATGGTGAAAGTGCACAACCTCTGCAGAGTTAAAACTAAGTACTTAGCCGTGTCCCCGGTTACGGACAATTCAAGCAGCTGATCAAGGATGTCAACGGAGGCTCCCAACATCTCAATTTCTTAAGTAAAATTTTGATGGGTGAACAAGGGTAGATGAGACTATGGTTTTTAAGCCATACTTGTCTCAAATTTTGAAGAAAAGTTTTACAAAGTGTTAGGCAAAAATTGGCTTTATGCAAAATAGCCTTGAACTCCACCAGCCAGATATGCATATAGGTTATTAGATTTATTCCACTAAGTGTCCACATAGTGTCACTTGCCAGATCCATTTTTAATGGTATCTGACCCACTCTGTTGCAAATTATTAATTGTTGCAGAATTTTCTGACGATGAGTAAGGACTACGTTTGGGTTTCGAGTCTGCAACCAACATGTTTTCGCCTGTGGCGCATCATGAAGATGGAGACTCTTTGAAGTTTTATTTCCGCTGCTTTACTGTTTTAAGCTAGCTATAAGCTATGAAAAGGTGTATCGAACCATTTATTTTTCCAAGTCTGGATCATTCGTGTAATAAATGATACAATGTTGTGATATTCATCTTAAACTGTGTGTGCAAATGAAACGATCCAGGGGTTTGCACTATACACAGGTACCTTGCCATTTTTCTAAGTGCAGGTGCATTACAAAGACCCTCTCCGGGACGGATCTTCACTGCTTCACCACCACGGAATTCCGAGGCCAGCGCAAGGCGTGCGCGGCCTGCCTTTCCCTCGTCCACATACGCGCTAGGAGAGAACAAGGCTTGAGTCACCCTCGTCGGAGGAGGGACGGCGGCGGCGCGTGAAGCTTCAATCGCCGCCTTCTCTGCTACGGTTTGCTTCACCTTTCTTACTCCTCCCCTCTCTCGCTTAGGCGCCATGAGCGGGAGAGAGGAATAGATGTCCCAGAGAAAGTTCTCGACGGCCGGTGAAGGAAGGTGGCGCACGGCGGAGCAGAGAAGACGGAGCTGCTGGGCGTCGATTTGGGGATTTCGGCGATTGGGGAAGTAACGGCTACAGTGCCGCCGAGTTATGGCTTATAAGGCATCCCACGCGTCACGTCGCGGCCCCATTACTCCGACTGACGCGGGGATCGAAGAGACGTTCCGCTTCTGGCGTTTGTTCCTGTTGGGTTCAAGATAGACGTTGGCCGTCCGCTCGGATCGCAACGTTCACCAAGGCAAAGAAGACCCGGGGGCTCGCATTGACTTTTCCTAAACGCGGCCTCGGCAACCAGAGCAACCAAGACAAGACGCCGGGGACCAACTTTGACCGACTTTTTGGCCATAGCCCCGGCAGAAGAAGCAGGAACCCGCCGAGACTATGCCCGGGGGCTACTGTCGCAACAGTGGAACACGGGGTTCCCCTGATGCTGCCAAAGTGGGTCCACAACCTGGGCCCACCCAGAAGATGGACAAGGCAAGGAGTCAAGACCGGTAGGTGGGCCAACCCATCTACCCCACAGAAGCCCGTCAAGCTCGACATCGGCAAGTCACGGCTAAGGACCGGGTGGCCTTCCGGGGTCACCTGCTACCCGGCGAACAAGGCAGAGCACCCGCGGGACCAGTGCCCGGCAGGAGGCTAGGCACTCGCCCTGGTTCGAACCTCCGTACAGCGAAGAGGATAAGCACTCCAGCTCGTGCGGGAAGCTTGTAGAAGACTTGGGCGCCAAGACGAAGGGCGCGCCTGCAGTGACGTCGCCTTGGGCGTGGTCGGTGGGGCTGTCAGGCTCTGTCCGCCCCACTTTCCCTAAAGGTGGACGACCGCACCTAACCACCAGAAACACTTGGACGAGAGGAGGCCACGTCGCCCCCAGAAGACCACTGGGGGGTTTTCCCGCCTAAAACCCCCCACGCTCCTCGCGTGCCCATGTGGGATCCCCTTAGCCTATAAAAGGAAGACCAAGGCACCGAGGCAGAGGAGGGATAGATGGAAGCTGAAGACTAGACTAGGGTTTGGAAGGTAGAGAGAGGTGATATCCTCAGGGCAGGATCTGCTCTTCGTCTACCTCCGGCCAGCACCCTACCGGGTTCATCCCCAAGAACACCCTTGTAAACCACACCATGATGCACCTACCAACCGGATAGAACCGGTCAACCCCACCAACTCTCCTTCTTGCTCCCGCGACCCCGCACTCCACGTCTCCCCCTCGATCCACCCAGATGCACGGCCATGTACAGCCTCGACACCGCGCGCGCCATCCCCTGCATCCGACTCGCCGCCTCGGGAGGGCCCCCGCCCACCGCCTCGATAGGGCCCTGACCACCGCCGCCCAACGCGTCGGGAGATCCCCCGACCACCGCGGCCCACCGCCTCTCGCCGCCACGGGATGGCCCCCGGACCTCCGCCGCGCGTTGACCTGGGATGCCCCCTACGTCCGCCGTTCGGGGCTCCGGGAGGCCCCCGACCTCTGCCGCTCGACGCCTCGGGAGGTGCCCCGACCTCCGCCGCCTACCACCGCCTCTCACCTCTACTGCCAGCTTCCCATCCTTCCGAAAAATCCAGCGACGCCCTGCCCTGCCATGCCCTCCAACACGCCGCCACGAGCTCCAACAGTGCGCCCCCATTGTTCCGCTCGGTTGCTCGGTGGCTAGCTATTGCATCGCTCGGCTGGCGACATCCATCACGACTGCCACACTACCTACGGCTCTGAACTTTGGCGATGAACTACTACACCCATCCTCCCCGAAAAAGTTCAGTTCTTTGGAAGAAAAAAGTTCACTTCTTTTTTTTTCCCAAAAAGGATATGTTGTTGTCTCTGATTTGAGAGTGGTAAACCCGTTGTACGAAAAAGTTCACTGCTTTCGGACGAAAAAGTTCAGTTCTCAACAACGAAAAAGTTCACTGCTTCGGACAAAAAAGTTCACTGCGTCGGACGAAAAAAGTTCACTGCGTCGGACAGATGCAAAGTTCAGTTCTCAACAACGAAAAAGTTCACTGCTTCGGACGAAAAAGTTCACTGCTTCGGACGAAAAAAAGTTCAATGCTTTGCACGATAAAAAAGTTCAGTTCTCAACAACGAAAAATGTCACTGCTTCGGACGAAAAAGTTCAGAAAGGTTCCTGAATAGCTATTCTAGACAACCCCTATAGCGTTTCTAGAATAACTATTCTAGACAACTTTCATCCTATCCAGTCCCGACCCGCAAGGAAACTACGAACCAGTCAAACCCAGCCCACCCGATCCAACTACCCCGCGACTCGATTCCCTCCCCTACCTTCTTCCTCCTCAAACTGCCTCACCCCGCCCCGGGAGGGCCCCGACCTTGGCCCCCCCGCGCCCCGGCGACCTCCGCCCCCGCGAGCCCCGGCGACCTCCACCCTCTCGCGCCTCCCGGCGAGGAAGCCGCCTCTGTGCGTGTCCCGGCGAGGAAGCCGCTCTGGGCGCGTGTCCGGCGAGGAATCCGTCCCGCGCGCCGCCGTCGACCACCTACCGCGGGCCGGCGGACGCCCTCCCATAACGCCTGCGCGGGCCTCCCCTGACCTCCGCCACCGCGGGCCTCCTGGCGAGGAAGCCGGACCTCTGAGCGTCCCGGCGAGGACGTCTCTCCGGGTACCTCTCCGGCGAGGAGCCGAGGAATCCATCCCGGCTGCCTCCCCGCCTCCCGGAGCACCCCCACCACTGCCTCGATTCAACCTCCAGCGAGGAATCCTTACCTCGCTAGGAACCACGGCGAATCCAGCCGCCGCCGTCCATCTATTCTCCATCTCTAGCGTCGACAGCAGCAGGGGTATGCGGCGGGACCTCGTTCCGTCTCGGTCCGACACTCCGGCTGGCAGAGGGCCATGGGGGGCGCGACTGGCTGGCTGTGGCCAGTGCTCCACGCCTCGCATGGACGGATCGACCCACCTCGCTCGTGGGCGTGTACGCACAGGAGCAGGCCTGCTCTCATCCCGCAAGCTCATGCCTCCTGTCACCGGGTAGTTCACTGACCACCGCCGGGGGAGTTGACTGTCCGCCGCCGGGGAAGTCCACCGCGGGACGCAAGGGAGTTCACCGTCCACCCATGTCCAACCTCGCACCTCCGCGCGACGGTGCCCTCCCGAAAATCAGCGCTAACGATGGAACACGGAAAGGGCGGGCGCTGTTTTCCTCTGTCTCCTGTGCGTTTGCTATGTGGAGGATGCAGCCGTTCCCTGGCCTGGCTAGCTGGTGATTGTGACCTGCTCGAGTATTTGCTTCAGCGAGCGTGTCTTCGGTGTATTAGCTCCCATGCTTTGGTGTTCAGCTTGTCGTGCGTACTGATCGGCAAATCTACTAGCTTTGTGTGTTGGAGTGCTTCCATCGTTGTTGTACAGGTAATGCTGGTAGTGATGATGCCATGAATAGGAATTTTTATGGCAGGAATTCGTTGGTTGACTGTTGTATTGCTTCATACGTGGTGCAGAAACAAATTTGGAAGTTTAGACTGTTAAATATTGAAGTCCACACAAAAACAGTACGCCAGTAAAAGTATTATAACGCGACAGGAAGTACCCCTAATATATGTCGAGAAGTTCACGTTGTCACTGCCATGAACTTCACATTGTGCACTGCCCGAAGTTCATTTTCCCAATACTTCGACGAGTTCATATATTTCTAAAATGTTCGTTTTCAAAACCAAGTTTACTTTTTAATTGTGGACGATTAATAGGGGAGTTCAATTCGTCCATTCCCAAGGTTCACTTATTTCCTACCAATAAAAATAAAATTCCTTCAAGAGTAAATAAAAAAAAGGAGGTTCAGTTCAGACCGCGGAGGAGTTCGTTTTGACCTTGTCGGAAGTTCACCTCGAACATGTTGTAAGATACTTTGTTAGTTTCGATCAAATCCGAAGTTCACTAAAGACCGCGGGGAGTTCACTGTGAACGCGTCGGAAGTTCACCTCGATCAGGCGCTAGAAGTTAACATTTTCAGGTAGTACATTTTGTTAGAAAAAATTGATGGTAAAAATTGTGTGGCCGTGAAATTCACTTTTATATTGGCAGAAAGATCAATTCGTGTGGGGCATGGAGTTCATTTTTTTCGGCAGAAAACTTTCAACTTATCCGCGTGAAAATAAATCGCGATCGGAAGTTAACTAACAGACTAATGGAAGTTCACCAACAGAGTAAACGAAAGTTCACAGCCGCATATAAAGGAAGTTCATTATACTCTGTTATTCCAATGTCTTCTCGTTTCTCCGTTTTTCGTATTTTCAAAATTAATCAAAAACCGTAATGAATTTCGAAAATATTTCTATACGAAAAAGTTGCGCCTAGTCAATATCTTTCCAACGCCATATTATTTGTTACGTTTCGATAAGCGGTTTGAAAGTAATTTGAAAAATACTGTCCGCTGGACATAAACATTCAGAAACAGAATTGTTAATTTTTCAAACTGCTCTTATTCCGTGATGAATTACGAAAATTGACCTGAGATAGTCAAGATGCGGTTTTTCCATATCTTTCCAACGGCGTATCATTTGCTTCAATCCGACAAACGGTTTGAAAATGGCGTCCAAAACAGTACGAAAACGAAGAAAATACGCGAAAATCAGTGTTTCGTATATTTAAAATTACTTTACAACCGTAACTAATTTCAAAATCTTGTAGAAGTGAAAAAGGTGCGAATTTTTCATATCTTTCCAACGGCGTATCATTTGCTTCAATCCGACAAACGGTTTGAAAATGGCGTCCAAAACAGTACAAAAACGAGAAAAGTACGTGAAAAACAGTGTTTCGTATATTTAAAATTATTTAAAAACCGTAACTAATTTCAAAATCTGGTAGAAGTGAAAAAGGTGCGCATTTTCCATACCTTTCCAACGCCGTATCATTTGCTTCAATCCGACAAACGGTTTGAAATCCACGATGGAAAAACTCACCGAATCTAAGTGTTCCGTCCGGAAGTTCACCTATTATTAACTCGGAAGTTCATAAAGTTGTCCAGAATAGTTATTCTAGAAGGGAGTCTAGAATAGCAGGGGTATATATATAGGAAAATGGTCCTATATATATATATAGGAATATGGGGCTCCTAGGAGCATGGGCACCAGGATGGAATACGAACAGTTTTAAGTATGTAGACATATACATATACCTTGGGTATGTATATCTTAGGTATGTATGAGGTACATATGATTTTGGGTATGCACATTATGGGGTATGCATACCTAATATATACACATACCTAAGTTATTTATATATATACCTGATCTGTACGCGTATGATTGGACACACATACCCAAGATATATATAACATGTAGATAACTCGAATACGCATACACAAGGGTATGTGCACCTCCTATATACCCAACATGTGCATACCCAAGGTATATGTGTCGGCTACATACCCAAAATGTACTATATTCTACCCTGGTGCCCGGACACCAGGAGCATCTGTTAATTTTGACTCACTTGCATACGGTCGCGCGATTTGACTCACTTCGTACGGTTCGCTGGAGCGACGGAAATGCCCGCGTCCACATTTGCATGCGTCCTAAGAAAACCCGCACCAGCACTTGCATGCGTCGTAAGAAAAGATCCCATCAACATAAGAACTAAGGAAACTGCTCGTCCACCAAATCAGCCCACGCCCGCATCGTGCAAAGTAAAAAAGGCCGCATGTGACGTAAAGTTGCATCGGTCCAGTAATTCTGGCTATGCCCACGAACTACCTAGGTAAGGATGTTGCATGTGACGTAAAAAGATGGGGCCACGTAGTAAGAGAGGATTCCGTCGTTAGCTCAATTAAAAAATTACTCAACTTATGAAATATGGCAGGCGCGCCCGAGATGATGTTTTGGCCAACGATGTAAGAAATGTGGATCAAACTCAAGAAAATTTGTTTTGTACAATCATGTTTAGCTTAAGTTTAACAGTTTTTAGCAATCATTTTTTACTTGATTTTTTCCCAAATGCGACCTAAGAAACTTATGATGCGACTTGATTAATAGCCTTGTGCGACGTAATGAACATGAAAAAGATTGATTGGATGCAACGCAAATTATATTTTAAGCAAACCTATTTAGCTCCTCCTTCAAGCGATACTATGTTGTCAGAAACAGAGCACATTCAAAATATGGAATTGTTCGGGAAATAAAAAAGGTGAATTGTAAACTGTGAAGTAGATGCCATGCAACATACTTCCACTGCAACTTTTCAAGTAATGATTAATGAAGCTAATAATAGGACGACATATGATAAGAAAGTACATTACATGGACAGGGAAACGAGAAAAAGCCATATTCAACTATATACAGAAATGTGGTCTTCTTTGTTAGGAAAAGATGCAAAAGTCAATCTTCAAAGTGAGTTATTTCGATTGGTGATCATGGGCCCGAACGTCTCCAGAAAATCAGGTAAAGGTATGGTCTTGTTGAAATCATTGAAGATGAGATAGGATAGATCTTCAGCCTGGTATGGTCTTGTTGAAATCATGGAAGATGAGATAGGAGAGATCTTCAGCCCTGTACTGGTTTGCCTTTGTCTGCAAATGCACAAACTATCAATGAAATTTGCATGACTGAAAGGATAAGATCATAAGTAATTAGCTGGATGGCTGAAAATACCAGGTCAATGAAACAACGAAGCTGAATCACTTCTCCGTCATAGATTCGCACAAGAACTTATCTGTGAATGAAGCACAGTCGTTACCAAGTAGAAGTTCTCGAGACACTTCCTCCATATAAATAAAAGGTTAAATTGTCATCACATCTAGGACGACAGAAAACTCTTTCTACAGAATTTTTTTTGAGGGACAAACAAGTGTGCGTGAATACCACCTATATAGTTTTCATGCATTGTGCAACAACATTCTCTAAACTAGTTTGGCAGCTGAGAGTCATCAAAATGAAATGTACAAGCATATTAAGTGATGAGGGCATCGTGTTGAGCGAGCGACAATCTGCCGTCGTCGAAGCAGCTCACCACCTTCCTCTCAAGTGGTAATAAGTTTCGATTGAAAAGCTAGCTGCGGGCAGCAGCGGGTTCCAAAAGAGATCTCTTTCCAGAAACTAAGGCGAGTAGGTAATACATTTTTTGATCACACGATTAAAATAAACAGTCAACATAATTTACAGAAAAAAAAATATGTCGGCTCCGGTGCGGGTCTTAACTCGACCTACTCGCACCAAGTCACGCTCTAGCCGAAAACTGAAAATCTGGCTAGCTACAACAGTAACCTACAGAGCATGAATAATGCATGAAACTGAAAAAAAGAATCAACCAAACATACATTATAGTCGCTTCCACAAGAGCGGCTGCCAGAATGGTGCACTGAAAGATAAACAGGGGAAACAATATTAGACACAAATGCAGTCCTGAAAATGAAGATGATAAAGAAACAATACATAATTTAACCCACCCCAAGCATAGGGAAACAGAACCAGTGCTCCTTGTCTTATGCTGCTTTCCAAACAATACAAAATGCAATTTAGGTGATATTGATGTATTAAAATTTCTGCCCCTACAACAGGAACACGGAAAAACGAGACAGTCTGTAATAGGAACTAACTAATTATGCAGCATTAGAAACTACAAATATTTTATACGAAACAGTCTGCAAAAAGGTGAGAAGCAGAGTCTGCATAATAACAGTATGCACAATTCTACCTAAAGCTTGTTCGGTGGGCGCTTGAAAGGACAACTCAAAAGCTTGTTTCAACTGCTGGTTTTCGGAGGTTGGGTTCCATGGAAAATAGTAGGGCCATTAACAACCTTGTCCTGGGGTTTCATCGTCATGGATAATTTATTTTTGGAACTGGAAGCCTTTGCCTGCTAATGTTATTGATGTTCTTCCTGCCACGACCATCGGACTGCATGCAAGAAAGCAAAAGAGATTGGAATTCTACCAAGATTCCTCAACTGATGCTTCCAAGTGAGAACTTCTGAAATATATATTGTCTAAAAATTATAATCTTTGGAATATAATGGCAGAGAAACCCTACAACCAAAATGCTCAACTCGAGTACTCTGTACCAACCAGGCCCGTCTTTGAGGGTGCACGGGGTGCACACCCGTTCAGGGCCCCCTTTTTCTTGGGCCCCCTAATTTATAAGCTGATTATACATCGCAGGTTTAATTCAGTCAAAAAAAATTAAGGCCCAGCGGCCAGCGCCACGAGCGGCCGATCGATCCAGCTAGCTTACGTCCCGAGCGTACAGTGCGATCGATCCAGGCTCCAGTCCAACTCCTAGCTCGCTTTGTATTCCCCACTCAAAAAAAAAAACTAGCTTTGTATTCGTGTATTGATCGATCCAAGACGGTAAGACGGAGAGTACTAGGAGACCTAATCGAAACGAAGGACGGACGGTTGGTTTTCGCGACCTCACGACCAGCAAAGCTGTGACGGCGAGTCGACGACGCCACGCCGGTCAGTTTTCCCTGCCAACAAGCGACGGAACGAGAAGGAGAAAGGGCCCTGCGGCAGCTCCTCGCGTGACTAGTGACTAGCGAGTAGCGACTAGTGACGAGGTAATTAGGCCGCGCTGCCACATCAATCAGATCAGGGATTGAAAATTTTGACGATGTAATTACTGATTTACTGATTATGTGTCATTACAGTAGAGATTGGGGATTGGAAATTTTGAAACATACGATCCGTGCGACGCGATCGGGGCGGGATTACTGATTAAGGTATTGCTGCATATTGGCGTGTTTTATGTGCTAATTATAAACCACTAAGTTGATCTACAGTTACTTTTTTGTACTCATTTTTATTATTTTTTTGTTAATGAAACAGGATTAATCATGGATTCTAGAAAAAGGAAGTGTATGTCTGGTGCAGAAAAGCGTAGGAATAAAGAGAGAAAAGAAGCAGCCGCTCGGTCTCAAAAAGGTGCTATGGATAGATTTGTCGTGAAAGAGACTCGTATTAATTCTGATGATGATCGTGTTGATGATGCGGTCGAGGTTGAGGCTCACACTACAAAATTAGACGAAGATGTTGATGCTACTATTGGCAATGAGGACGATGGTGTTCCTATTGGTGATGATGATCCTATTGGTGATGATGTTCCTGTTGGTGATGAAAGTGCAGATGATGCTACTATTGGCGATGAAGGTAATGATACTACTACTGGTGATGACACCAATAGCTCTAATCATGTTGATATATTTGATCCAAGAAATTGGGATGGTCTTGACCCTAAAATGATTGATATTCTGGTGAAAGAGGGTCCGAAAAGAGACTTGACTATTGAGCATGGTCCTATTGATAAAGTATCCAAAAGAAGATTTTCTGCATTGTCTTATAATAGAGCTCTCCCCAATGGAGAAAATTGTGATAGAGAATGGCTTGTATACAGCAAACGCCTAAACAGAGTATTTTGTTTTTGCTGCAAATTATTGAGAAAAGGACTTGTGAGAGGAAAGTTAGCAAATTATTGAGAAAAGGACTTGTGAGACTTAGAGAGCATGAAACTAGTAAAGAACATGTCACAAATATGTCTACATGGTATGACATGCGCCTGAGGTTGCAGAATAATCAGACAATTGATAAAGTTGCTCAACGAGAACTTGACAAAGAAAAGGAACATTGGAGAAAAGTTTTGTACAGAATTCTTTTGATTGTACAATTTCTTGGAGAACACAACATAGCATTTCGTGGCAGCAATAGCAAGTTATACCAAGATAACAATGGCAATTTTTTAGGTCTGGTTCAAATGTTGGGTCAGTTTGACCCGGTTATGAAAGAGCATATTGACCGCATCACCAATGATAAAATACGTGATCATTATCTTGGTCCTTTGATCCAAAATGAGTTAATTAGTTTGCTGGCTGGTGCAATCAGGTCTGTAATCATTGGAAAGATAAAAGAGGCGAAATACTTCTCTGTTATACTTGACTGTACTCCAGATGCAAGCCATCAAGAACAAATGTCTTTGATAATAAGGTATGTTGATACATCTTCAGATTCTGCTTGCATTCAAGAGTCGTTCTTAGGATTTTTGGTTGTGAAAGATACCACTGGTCAAGGATTGTGTGATGCACTAGAAGAGAAATTGAAGAGTCTTGACCTTGACATAGCCAATGTGAGAGGGCAGGGATATGATAATGGGTCGAATATGAAAGGAAAACATCAAGGAGTGCAAAAGAAAGTTTTGGATATAAATCCAAGAGCCTTTTATTCTGCTTGTGGTTGTCATAGTCTGAATTTGACACTATGTGATATGGCAAATTCTTGTCGTAAAGCAACAGAATTTTTTGGTGTTGTTCAGCGCATCTACACAACATTTGCTAATTCCACCAAGCGGTGGCAAATTCTTAAAGATAATATTTCAGGATTGACTCTCAAGTCATTGTCATCTACTCGTTGGGAGAGTCGTGTTGACAGTGTTAAGGCTATAAGATTTCAAATTTCAGGAGTAAGAGAGGCTTTGTTACAAGTGGGTGAAAGTGATAAGGATCCATTGGCTAGTAGTCAAGCTCAATCATTGGCAGAACATGAACTTGGCGACTTTGAATTTCTAACATCATTAATCATCTGGTATGACATATTATCTGCTATCAATATGGTCAGCAAGAATCTACAGTCAAAGGATATGCTTATTGATATTGCAATTGAGTCTGTACAGGGGCTGATTTTATTTTTCACTAAGTACAGAGATAATGGCTTCTCAAAAGCATTGGAATCTGCAAAAGAAATTGCAACAGAGATGGATATTCCTCTAGAGTTCCGCACCAAGCGTAAGATTAAAAGAAAAAGACATTTTGATGAGGAAGCAAATGATGCATCTGTTGATTTAAAATCTGCAGAGGAATCATTGAGGGTCAACTATTTTATACCTATTGTTGATCAAGCTATAGCTTCACTAAACAGGAGATTTGAACAATATCAAGGGTATGAAAAAATATTTGGTTTCTTGTTTACTTCAGATAGGCTGAAATCTATGGATGATGATAGTATGTCGGCTGCTTGCACTAATCTTGAGAATGCACTTAAGATTCCAGAACATGAAGATGAACATGGGAATACGATTGAAGAGCAAAACGATATCGATGGAGCGCAATTGTTTGTTGAGTTGATCTTTTTTCAGGATTTGCTTGAGAAATCCATGGGTCCTATTGATATTTTGAACTTTTTGAAAAAGCGCCCCTATTATCCTGTTGCTAATATTGCATACAGAATTTTGCTAACAATTCCTGTTACGGTTGCATCGGCGGAAAGGAGCTTTTCCAAACTCAAGTTGTTGAAATCTTATTTGCATTCTACTATGACGCAAGAAAGACTCAATGGATTGGCAACAATAGCACTTGAAAATGATATCCTAGACAAGATTAACTATGAAGATATAGTTGAAGATTTTGTTTCAAGAAATACTAGACGGATGATGCTTTTTAGTAGAACATGAGGTCAGTTGTTACTTTAGTGTTACTTTTAGTAGAAATAAGATTTGATAAGTGATGTAATTATTGTGGATGCTTCAAGCAGCAAGTTTCAGACGCACTCTTTTCCTTACCAGGGTACCTAAGGGGACTGCAAGGTTTTTAATAAGGCGGCTTGCTAGCTTAATATATTGATTTCGAAAATAAAGATTTGATATGTTTCTCTATATTTTTAAAAATAACACATAATTAAATTATGTAATAAAATGAAAGTATTTTTAGTTGCTATGTCATTTAAATTTTCAAATTATAAGGCCCCATTTTCCGTTTCGCACCGGGGCCCCCGATTTCTGGAGACGGCCCTGGTACCAACCTTGTAATATATTCTACAACTTATATTTATAAACTAGCTCGAAAATGTAGACGCCATAAGCCCATACTTAAATCCAAGCTCACTGCACCAAAACACTACACGTAGTTGATAGCTGAAACACTTTTTTATTCAACGAAACTGGGCCAGTGCTGGTGACAAAAGAAAGAAATGATCAAGCGCCACACCGTACCTTGAGAGTTGAGACCGAAGCCCACCAGCGTGTTACGCCCTTAGTACTGCCGAGGCTGGCTCCGACTCACCACGACGCCGGTGCAACACCACCACTGCCCGACCATGACGTCGCCAACTCCACCAATAGCGCAGAGCCCACCCGCTGCTCGCCTGGCTCCCGAGTCTGCCCGCCGCCGCAATTCCAATCTCCAAACCGCTTGCGACCAGACGCGTTCGATTAGAAAGCCAAGAGGAAAAATTCAGGTGCAGCTGCGCCGTGGACTGGCTCCCAAACGTCATGACCCTAATCAAGAAAATAAACCGTCGGCGTAAAGAATAAAAAGAAAATTATGACATGCGGTAGGTGCTCCGAGCCACACAAACAGGTTCCAGGAATAGCACTTACTAAAGTAGCCCTTGTTAGAATGAAATCATTACTTACATATGCATATAGCTAGGTAGGTGCGTTTATCAGACATGTCATCCTTTTTACCACAATGAAATAGAAGAACAGGGATAGACTTTGAAAACTGATTACTAACCATCTTAGCTCTTAGGAATAGCAATTCTGGACGTACCTAAAAAGAACATAGTTGATAATAAGAACTGCATTTCAAATTATGGGAAGTAGCTTTTCCCTGTTTAAAAAAAAAATGGAAGTAAAATTCAGAATTCTGTTGTCATGTTAGCAGCTCACTGGCTCTCTCGATTTTGTACAATTTTCTCCCACTGATGTATTCATGACTACCTGAACCATATGGCTAATCTGTTGGATGTTGTCTAGAGGGATCCCTAAATAAGTTTGCTCTTGCACAGAATTACTAACCATCTTAGCTCTTAGACATAGCAACTCCAAAAAATACACTCAAAGCGGTAGGAGAAGCCTAAATAACCCAGCGCACCCAGCCATGCATAAGACGGAAACAGAAAAAATTAATTGACCATCAGATCGGAGAGTGGGGTGGAGAGTAACCAAAGGAATCGCACAGAATGGATTTATAAACTCAAATACTTAACACAGAAAACATAAATTTCTTCCCTTTTCTCAGAAGAAAACGAAGATAATAAGGATTTGCCGATTGCAGAAGAAAACGAAGATAATAAAATCGAAATAGGCCCTAATTTGCACCAAGGATATCAAATTAGGCATCTGCTCATAGCCTCGATGACTTACGCACTGAACAAATTCACCTCCTGTTGAAGAGACGATCCAGCAAGTTGGATAACGCTCTCGTAGCCTGGTACGCCACCCGCCCGTTCCCTGCAAGAGGATACCTGAGCCACCTTGGCAAAAAAATCCCCAGGAGCTGACGCGGATGGAAGGAGTAGCAAACTTACCAGGGGCGTCGATGCGGAAGATACACACTTCGTACTCCTGTGCCAGTTACGCTTGACAAGATTATCCTTAGTTAATATGACACCTTTTTGAAGGTACCACGCAATTTTTTTTAAGTTTTAGAGGTAGCTTCATTTGCCATGTTTTTATTATTATTATCGACTGGGGTTTCACAGTAGACCAGCGCTCTATACATGAAATCAATCGAGAATTTTCCATTCCCCGATAAATTCCATCAAAACTCATCAGGTCCTTGTGTCAGCTGGACTAATACGTACCAACCTGTCCAGCCTCATATATGGGAGCCAAAAAAATCCAAAAAATCCTCTTATATGTTGGTCTATGTTGACCAACATGTAGATCAACCACCTCTTACATGGCAGCCAAAAAATCCACCACAAACACAGCCAACCGGCCCAACCCTGAGACCCAGTAGATATATATTTTTGTGATGGCATATTGAGGTTTTGTTTTTTTGCTAGCCGTAATAAACCGGTAAGAAAACCAAACCAATCTATGCAGATATAAACACCCGCAGGCATGCTTAGCAGATGGGCACGCATGGAGCGAAAAGGACAACATAATCTAAGTATCAGCTATACTCTACAGCTCCATATATAAGAAGCCACCACTTAAGAACCACAGAACCAACACCCAATGTGAAAGGGAAACAGTAGAGCGAGCGATGATCTCGGGAGTATCCATACTGACACAAACCTGAGGCCCATAGCTAGGGGAACGCCTAAGCATCGCCGTGGTAAAAACACGAAACAAAAGAATCAGCAGAAAGAGCAGGAAAAAAGGGGAAAAGCAAAAACAAATCATCACATTCCTATAATCCTCTCTCTTGTAGGTACATTCATAACCAGAGCAACCACAGGCACTCTAGAACTGATCACTATCAACCTCTTCTAGTTACTGGTTTCAGTGTTCTTACTCCACAAAGCCCACGTTGTAGTCTCCCTAAAATGGTAAAAAGGATGGCGTCACACCTACATGGCTACAGGCCAACACCATGGCAAAAAATCTAAAAATGCACCATCTAAAAATCATAAAGGGAGACAAATAATACAGTGAGTGAGCCGAATGGTTCCTTGGATATCAGATATCCTTTCATATGCACGGTCACGGAGGAAGATATACCCGTCAATATGCCAATGGCATCTAGAACCACAACATCCCAAATGCTCCCATAGGCTAACACAACAGAGTACACATGAACTTATAAGAAACACAGTCAACATAGACAGCCACCATATACAGATGCTATCGTTCACACTGGCTAGGTAGGTCCTATATATAGTGTACATTGGCATTTATACTCTGGAATGATCTAATCCTGTAGACATAGCGAAGCATGGTCTCTTGCACAGGACAGATCTCAATGATCCTAGTCCATCACGGCATGTAAAGCATCCCTCCGAAACAGTGGTCAAATATATATCAACAGACTCGAAATTTCAAGCATTTTAGACTAGATTATTTTATTTCATAGTGCATCTGATGACAGTGGAATGAGATGTTCCACCAGAAAATAGACCTGGAAGGTTTCAACTTTTAGATCCTGCTGAAACAGTTTGCAAGATAAGCTCTCTCTTGCACAGCAACCTAAAGCATCTAAAAAAACATTCATCAATTTAAGCATATGTGTATACGACTATTGAATTGCTTGGCTATATATCACTACAGGTAAAGTCACATGGGTCCCTGTTAAGACGTACGACATTTGTTGACCGATTTTGCTTGCTGAATACATAATTTTACCTCTGTAATTTCTAGCAACTGGCAATGATGCCCCACACATGTCAGGAATAAAGGAAGAATGTCTTCATTAAACTTTATCCACCCTTCTGTATTCTGTTGGTGGAGATTGAATCTCTTCATTACACTTTATCCACCCTTCTGTTGGTGGAAGCAATCTCTGAATCGCCACTCTTTATCCCTATCAGCATTAACATGGGCAGATGCATCATGTTTGTTCTCTAGCTACAGAATTAGGAACTAAGCTAGCAATTCTGCATTACTTTTGCCATGAAAAATATAAATTCTCAGTTGCAGAAAACAACAGAGCATTAGATGGAATAAGATGTTGTTCTTTACAGACCTTGTGAAGTAGAATAAGCAACCTGGCAGGCCCTTTGTAGTTGAACTTCAAAGGTCATTCACACTGCAGAAACCATGATGAGTATTGTTTTTTAAGGAAAATCTGCTGACACAAACTGGAAAGATTAGAAATAGTCTGAAGTCATATCTGGTAGGCATCATCTATCTCAGTGGAATCCACACATAGTAATCTGGAATCAAAGGCAGTGTCAAGATTTAGAAGAACCGAACTGAGAAGGGAAAGAGCCATTGTACAGTACATGGAAAAGAGGGAGGCTCGGATGCACCACTGGCGGCGGCGTTGGAGGATAGCTGGCAACTGGCGGGGGTGCGTCAGTGGAACTCGCCGCGGGGCAACTTCCTCTGGACAGGGCATCCACGAAGATCCGAGATGGCCCACAGGAAAACTGTGAGTCGGAGGAGTTTACTCGAGGGGAGACGGCGGGCAGCTTGGGTGGTGAGGAAGCTCGGAGTGATTCCAGATCTGGTGGGATATTTTTCGTTTTCCAGAAGTTTGGATAGTGCCTTGGGAGATTTCTAAGAGTGACGTGTGTGGCTGGATTTCGGACTGCACTCGACTCACTGAACCATGGGCCAGGCATGTTACGGGACACAATGGCAGCCACAAAAGGAATCGGGGTTGGGTAACCAGCTCCTTGTGACGATCCAACGGCAAGGAGGCCGGTAGCTCCTTGTGACCAGCAGGTCCTCGCCGTTCCTGGTTGGTGCAGCCGGAAAGAACGGGGCTCGTGGCCTGCGAGCAGCCGTGATATCCTCTGTCAGCCGCAGCAGCTTCCTAAGGCTGGTGCCAGTGGGGGCGGGAGCGGGGGCGGTACCGCCCGGGTCGGGGCGGGAGGGAGGCGGGAGGGAGGCGGGACGGCAGCGGGAGGCGATGGATCCATCGCCCGGCGGTAGCGGGCGCTACCGCCCCGCTGTCGCCCGCACTGGCGGCGAGAGCGCGGCGAGAGGGAGGCGGGAGTGGGGCGGGAGGCGGGCGACGCGATGGCAGGGTGGGCGGGAGGCGGGCGAGAGGAAGAAGAAGAACACGCTGCAGTGTTCTGATCGTTCAAACATGCTAGCTTTAAAGGTGAGCGGCGGATAGTTATTTTTCGCTCGCCATTTTCTCTCAAACCACAGCTCCGATTCGAGTGAATCAAATTTGTAAATTCCTATCTTGGAAGGATCTATCCAGTGGTATAGGTTTTAAATTTTTTATGTATTATTTAAATTTTTTATTTATATGTAATTTTTTATTTATATGTAATATTTTTAGTTGAATAAAATAATTTTATTGCATTATTTTGAATGTCTAAACAAAAGCGAGTGAAATAACTAAATGTGAAAAAGAAATGCTGACGTGGAGGAGAGAGAAGCTGACGTGGCTACAGCCTGCCACTACAGCCCGTGCAGTGGCACCGTGAAGTGAGAGTGAGGTGAGAGTGGGGTGAGAGTGGGGGTAAAAGCTGACGTGGCGGGGCTATAGCCGGGCGGTGCACTGGCACCAGCCTAATGGCAGGAATAGGTTGACGTAGAAGTCGGGCAGCGTAGCTCCCGCTGTCGCTGCGGCACGGCTACGCGTTGCGTGACCGCGACCTCTGCTGCTAGAAGCCTACACGTCGTTTGCTCAGGTTTTTTTTTTGTTCGTAGGGCTGGCTCCGCGGCCACAGCTGCCCCTTGTTCTCTGGCCATGGCTACCCGAGGAGGACGAGGACGAGCCGATGCCCGAACAGGAGGAGGATGAAACGTTGCTGGAGGAGGCGCTGCCCGGAGAAGACGAGGACGAGGCGCAGCCGGGTTACACACCGTAGGAGCCTTCACCCTCATGGGAGTCCGCCCTGCGTCGTGCGGACCCGCGGTGGTTTGCACTGCCATGGGAAGTTGCGGTGCCTCCTGCGTTGCCGCCGCCGGGATCTCCACCGCCTCCGCCGGAGCAGGACGAGCCCGCTACTCCGCCACCGCCATCAGACGAAGACGATTAGTAGTTCGTAGGGCCGATGTTTACATTTTAAGTTTATATATAATGTATGGAATCCCAGATGTTTATGAATTCGGTATTTGAAACAAATACATATGAAGTTTAAATTATGTTGTGTCTATGACGCGCGGGCCCTTTACGAGAAAGTACTAATGCTTTGTTACTCGAAAGCCGTTCCAATCAAGGCAAGAGCCAGAAGTAGACCGACTTGTAGATCGGGTAGCAATAGGCTATGACATAGCTCACTTTACCTGCCCGTCGGAGGGGTTGTCTGCGCTCTTTCCGGCAGCCCCCAGTCCGCCCCCAAGTTTATAGGCCCATTGGGTGGTGCCGGACCAAATAAGTTGCAGGGCCCACCTTTGGGGGGGGGGTGGCCCTGTGGCCCTATTTTGTGTCCGGCACCCCATCGGCCTTTAGGGGGTACCGGTGGATCGATGCTCTAAAGAGTAGAGGGATCAACGCACTTGAGACAAATTTATCTCTTGAATCCATGTTCAGTTTAACGATACAATAATCGATGCCCCAGATCGGCACGACACACTTTCCTTTAACCACCCACAACACACAAGCGTTGTCTACTTTCCACGGTCAGCGCTCGGCCCGCAGCGATGATGCCTTAAGAAGCTTCCTAGCCAATCCCTCCACGCCATATGTCAGTCAGAGGGTTAATAACATTCCCCCACCCTTTAAGAATTGCTTTTCCCCAAGCAGGTGCTCGCGGAAAACGACAACATAGACCAGCATCGTCTTCCCGGGTTGCCAGTTCTGGCGGCAACCATGTCCAAGTAACCTTCACGCGCGACGATGTGGCACTTCCGGTATCAATCCGCCCCTACTCCAGTATGTGAAGTTGTTCCACAATGCCATCCTTAGTCGCATTCAGAGCTGCGATAGACGCGCATACCTGAGTGTGAGGTGGCACATGGCGCTTCAGATGAGACACATGCACCACTGGGTGAATTTGACTCGAGTTATGAAGCTCCAATTTATACGCCACTGATGGCCCTTCACGTAGTTACCTGCGTGAAAAGTAAATGGGTTAGGTTGAGACTCCAAGTGCAGAGTGTATAGTAGTGGAAGACAGTTTTCCCCACGAGGGGTGACTCGAGGGTTTAATATCGAACTCTCGGGGAACCAGTATTTCAGGTGTTATCTCCTTATCCTTCTCTTGAGAACCTGCAACAAAATAAATTGTTTTGTGCCCTCAACCTCACCAAGTGGTTGTCAAGCACAAGGTGTGAGAATGATAATAAAATAAATATGCAAACAGTAGTAAATATGCAATGATGGTAAAATAAATATGCAATGATGGTGGAAATGATAAATGATATTTTTGGGTTTTTTATGATGAATGCAAGATGTAAAAGTGTTTTTGTATTTTCGGATTTAATAATGGCAGCAAACAAAAGTGGTGATAAAAGTGTTGGAAAGGTGTTTCTTATGATTAAAAATGGACCGGGGTTCATGGTTTCACAAATGCACTCTCTCTTGATAACGTGGTAGACAATGGAACACTAAAATTAACATGTAAGATGGCAAGACATGGTTTGACAAGTTATTAATAATATGGGCATCACGTCCTAACATAGAGATCTCAAGTATAAGTTGTTCTCTCTCTTATGCTCCACCAAGATGCGAACTAAATCATAACACCTTAGTAATTAAGATAAATCAGAGCATAGCAATAAGTTCAATGACATGAAGTTAAAATAAGAACATGCTAGATCTAGTCATGGAGATAGTGGCCAAGGTCACATCCACTCTCCGGTAGCATGGTATTTTTGTTTATCCCTAGTGAGGCAACAAAGTAAGGTAGAAAACCCAAGTGGATCGCAGAACTTCTGTCACGTTCACTGCACTAGCCACCCCCCGTTACTCCAACTAATGCACACGTTCCCCCTCACATGCTCTCATAAACATGCTTGATCATGACAAGTAAATAAGAACGGGGTACATAATATGCATCTACTTTCATAACTGAAACAAAACCATTGCAATCTCAAACATGTATTAACTCATAATAAAGATCCACCACAAAGGAATTACATAGATGACCGTAATCATGTTCAGCAGCTCATACGGTACTAATTAGTGAAGCTCATAGAGAGGAGAGATACATAAGTTACTTCCACAAACCCATAGTCCAGGGTGGACTACTCCCTCTTCATCATGGTGTCGGTGGAGATGTTGTTGGAGGGGAAGGAGACCACACCGGCAGCGCCCCGCCGGAGTTTTCCCCCTCCAATCTTCAGCTCCAGGTCTCTGTTTCGTGGTTTCTGTGTTTCGGCGGCGCTCCCTTTCGCGAAAGCCCTGGGGGGTCTATATATAGTCGTTTTTAGGTCAAGACGAAGCTTCGGGAAGAAAGATCGACGGCAGCGGAGGCCCGAGGGCCAGGATGGGGGTCCCACGCGGTCAGGGAATCTGGCCGCGTGGGCCCACCCCTTTTGCCTTCTGGTCTCCGTTTCTTCGATTCCTTTGCGCCTACGTTTCGTTCCTTCCAAAAAAGTGATCCCCGTAAAATTCAGGTCATTTGGACGTCGTTTGGTCCCTGAAACAAAATATAGAAAAAGGGGTTTTCTGACAGCGCAGGGTTAATTCCAGAAAAATGGGGAAGTTGTTAATTATCCCCAAAACTCAATATAAATCATGAATATAACCCTTATATGATGCAAATAACATGGAATAACATGTAATAAAATGTAAAGTTCATGTATGCATTTTACATGCATCAACATCCCCAAGCTTAACCCATGCTCGTCCCGAGTATGAAGGTGATAAAACTAACATGGACTTTGCATTTTAATACTATCAATGGATATCAAAGGTGATTACTATTGCTACATAGAGTCAAATGATTCATTCTTCAAAGGAATAACAATATGCAAGATAAATTATGAAGTGATATCAAATACTCAATGTAAAGATGTTCAATGATAAATTCACAAAGTGTAACATAGAAGAAAGTACTATGGACCAAATGTATGCATAATGAAAAGTAAAAACATCCTATGGTGGTCATAGAGTACTTCTTATGAAAACTGAATATAAAAGGTGGACACTTTGGATAGATAAATAAGTAGAGGTAAAGCATGAATAAGTTTCATCTAACTTCCAAACACTTCTACTTAAGTTAATGCTTGCAATGTGGTAGTCATTGGTGTGGAGCTCTCATTACCCCTATCATAGCATCTTGAATGATTAATGTTTAAAGTGAAAGCAAATATGAGTGGTGTGCTTGACAATGTATTGGTTGAATGTCTCATGTCCCTTGAATACAAGTACCTACACCATGTGTTACTCACTTTGGTCCACAAAGTAAATTCAAATAAAGGTCATTGCAAGTAATAATAGTATCATCAAGAACTGCACTGGGGTACCTCTTGCCCCTTGACATGAACAAGCCCATGTCAAAACAACAAGACAAACAGACAATGAACAATCTCAGCACTCTTTTATTTACTATGGGTATAGCTTTTTATTATGAGGTGCATCACTGAATGAACATTATGGTTATGCTGTAAATTTCCACCATGAATGATGCATGGCTTAGATTAGCGGCCCAGGCATTTCTCTAACCATTTATACAAACTCTTTGAACTTACTAAGTATCCACATTCATTTCACCCATGATAGGCATCCATAAACAAAAGTACATGACATCAACTAAATATAAATAAGTGCAATGTTGAAAGCTTGCCATGTGACAGCACATATGGGCTAACTCCCAACCAAAACATTGTCAAGCCCACAACTTCATAATTTTAATCACAATGGTTCATGCTTATTAAATGCAATAAAAGTAAATTGTGCATCAAGTTCGTGAGAGCTTTTAACCAATTTTTCCCATGACAATCAATAACATAAGCATTTAAATTCAGAAATGTAGATAACACAATATAACATGATAAACATACTTGGAATAGCATAAAGCTAATAGGTAGATATGGTGGACTCACTGGAAAAACTTTGGTTGAAGGTGTTGGGAAACAAGCTTTTTACTTGTTGTAATTTTTGGGCTAGCAATAGGGAGAAAGTTGACCATCTAAATGCATGCATAAGTGTCCATAGAACTAATCAATCCATGTTAAACCAAGTAAAGTTAAAATTCAACATCTAAACATGGTAAAAGATAGCTCTTGACAACACACTTGCAAATTAACATTCATTCAAAGCACATGAATTATGCAACTATATGTATCTTTTAAAATCAACTCAAACATCCCTATCCCAATATATTTAATAGCATCCAACATAATTCAACCCAAACTTCCAGTAGCTCTCTCATATATAAATGATAGTGGTGGTCTTATTAACAAACCGAAATAACAAAAGCAAAAAAAACAGACGCTCCAAGTTTATACGATAAAGTGCTTTGATCGAAAAACAGAAGTTAGACGTGTGCAAACCGAGAGTGTGTTGGTCTAGTGGGGTTGTCTTGACATCCCCAAGCTTATGGTCTTCACCATCCTTGGATAGCTCTTGGTGCAGCTCCTCTAATCCCTGTGAAAAAACTTCAAAACACCGTTTCTCCCATTTCTTTTCTGTGGGGTGATATTAGTAGTGATAAACAAATAGGTTCCTTGCTGCATAAAATCCTTAGGCAAAAATTCATATGAATGTCCAGAGAGTATATAATGTTGTATGCCTACTCATAAACTCAATTGAATCAAAAAGATTCAAGCAAAAAGCTCAAAGAATGCATCAAACAATATCAAGACAGAATCTGTCCAGAAAAACAGCAGCAGCAAAACGCATTTTTCTACCCTACTTAAACTCGTCAGAAAAATCTGCAAAAAATCACGTGTACAGAGGATGAAAAGTTGAAGCTACAGTTCAAATTACAGCTCAATCGGAGTTACAGATAAAAAATGAAAAATCAAACCGTGCACAGACTTCGTGCAGGCAGAAAACTCTCCGAAAATGAATAGCAACTTTTCAAACCCAAAATAGGTAAAACTTGGTTCTTTATTAAAAATCCCAGAAACAAAACTAACAAACTACTCTCTTGTTACAGCAAGAGGACTCAAAGAAAATCTCAAACAAAAACAACCGGGTTGCCTCCCGTAAAGCGCTTTCTTTATAGCCATATAGCTAGGCTTACTTACTTGATAATCAAAGGGGACGTAGCTCATGAGGGAGCTTGAACCTTGGTGTGTCCCTCTTCCTTGGGAAGTGTTCCATGCTCTTCTTGTGTGGAAACTGAAACTTCACATTCCCTTCCTTTGAATCAATAATGGCACCTGTAGTACGAAGAAAAGGTCTTCCCAAAATAATAGGACTAGAGGTTTTATTCCCCATGTCCATGATTAGAAAATCAACAGGCACAAAAGTCATGTGTAACTCTACCATAACATCACTTACTTTTCCTAGAGCATGTCTAATGGAATCATCAGCAAGTGCAAGTTCAATAGAGCATTTCTCAATATTTTTAAGTTCAAGGACTTCATATAGTTCTTTAGATAATATAGAGACACTAGATCCTAGATCTAAAATGGCATGGTGTGTCTCTTTTCCAATGGTTACTAGTACCTTAGGGATCCAGATATCCCCAAGCTTAGGTGGTATCATAGCTTCTTGATTGTACCTAGCAATCTTTTCTTTTAAGACATGATTAGCAATATAGGAACCAAAACCAGCCTGGTTAATATTAACAGAAGGATCACTTGCAAATTTTTGTAAGATAGAAATTAATTCATGCAAGCTACACTTCTCTAAATCAACAAATGGTTCCTTAACTTCACTAAGCATTTTAACTTCCTCAACTTTTTTTCTAACTCGACTAACATAAGAGATTCATCATTTTTAGTTTCATTAACTTCTTCCTTTAAACCAACAAGTTGAGACATAAATGGCAACAAATATTCAGGATATTCAAGCAGTTCATTAAGAGTTCCCTCCAAAGTAGAAGGGACACTTTCAGCAATATTAATAGAATTCATCCCAACCGTGGGTGGTGCTTGTGGTTTCCCTGCAGACATACTCAATAAAGTGGCTTGATTATCAGCTAGTTTTGACAAGGCTTTGTCTAGTCCTGCAGCTTGGAGTTGTAAACCTCTAATATCAGAACTAATAGAAGCAACAGATTTATTCAACTCTTGTATCATGGTATTATGACTAGCAACTTGTTCAATAAGAATTTTATTTGCTTCGAAATTATCATTGCTTGATGACATAGGCTTCCATTTATCATTAGCATTAGGATATGGCACTAAAGGACGGTTGTTAGGAACATATGGGGGTTTATTATAAGAGTTATAATTGTTGTTACCATACCCATTATTACCATAGTTCCTAATGAAGTTGACATCAACATTTTCAGGATTATTACCAACTAGTTCTTGCAAAGGCATATTTTCAAAATTTTGTTTATTAATAAAAGCAAGAATGGTGTCCATTTTAGATGACAAATCATTTGTTTCTTCTATAGAGTTCACTTTCTTAGATGAACTAGGTGCTCTATCAGTATGCCATTGACTATAATTTTGCAAGATACTTTCCAAAATGTTCTTAGCTTCTAATATAGTTTTTCCCATGAAAGCACCTCCAGCAGCTGAATCAAGTATATTTCTAGACATGTAATTTAGACCATTGTAAAAAGAGTGTAAAATGGTCCATTCATTAACCCCATGTGATGGACAAGTTCTAAGCATGAGTTTAATCCTATCCCAAGCCATGGCAACATGTTCATTTTCATTTTGCCTAAAAGAGAGGATATTGTTTCTATTTTGCAGTATTTTAACAGGGGGATAATATTTCTTAATGAAAGCTTCTTTTAAATCATCCCAAGAATTAATACTACCAGTAGGTAATGAATGTAGCCACTCTTTAGCTTTTCCTCTAAGTGAGAAAGGAAATAACTTCAGTTTTAAGACATTACTTTCAACATTTTTAAACTTTTGCATGTCACAGATTTCAATAAAATCATGAAGATGCATAGAGGCATCCTCAACAGCACTACCACCAAATTGTTCCCTAGTTATCAAGTTTAACAAACTAGGACTAACTTCATAGCTCTCAGCAGTAATCTCAGGTGTGGTGATAGGCTTAGCAATAAATTGATCATTAGGAGTGTTTGTGTAGTCACACAATTTAGTTCTATCTCCCATTTTAACAAGTTTTTATGTGTTTTTAATTTTTTATGCAAAACTGAAAGTAAAATGACACTAATGCAACTCGAAATAACAAATGCAACACAAAAATGCAAAACTGAATATAAATATGCAAACCGAAATATAAAGATGATATGCAAGACAAGAACAAAACAAAATAAAATGATTGTAGGTAAAGATGGATAAGATGATGCTCACGTAGGTGCAACCTCCCCAAGCTTAGGTTGTTACACAAGTTGGTGATGAAGTTGACTTGATGTGAGTGATCCTTGGATAAACCTTTCAGCTATGGTTCCCCGGCAACGGCGCCAGAAAATGTCTTGATGGCCCTTCACGTAGTTACCTGCGTGAAAAGTAAATGGGTTAGGTTGAGACTCCAAGTGCAGAGTGTATAGTAGTGGAAGACAGTTTTCCCCACGAGGGGTGACTCGAGGGTTTAATATCGAACTCTCGGGGAACCAGTATTTCAGGTGTTATCTCCTTATCCTTCTCTTGAGAACCTGCAACAAAATAAATTGTTTTGTGCCCTCAACCTCACCAAGTGGTTGTCAAGCACAAGGTGTGAGAATGATAATAAAATAAATATGCAAACAGTAGTAAATATGCAATGATGGTAAAATAAATATGCAATGATGGTGGAAACAATGTAAATGATATTTTTGGGTTTTTTATAATGAATGCAAGATGTAAAAGTGTTTTTGTATTTTCGGATTTAAAATGGCAGCAAACAAAAGTGGTGATAAAAGTGTTGGAAAGGTGTTTCTTATGATTAAAAATGGACCGGGGTTCATGGTTTCACAAATGCACTCTCTCTTGATAACGTGGTAGACAATGGAACACTAAAATTAACATGTAAGATGGCAAGACATGGTTTGACAAGTTATTAATAATATGGGCATCACGTCCTAACATAGAGATCTCAAGTATAAGTTGTTCTCTCTCTTATGCTCCACCAAGATGCGAACTAAATCATAACACCTTAGTAATTAAGATAAATCAGAGCATAGCAATAAGTTCAATGACATGAAGTTAAAATAAGAACATGCTAGATCTAGTCATGGAGATAGTGGCCAAGGTCACATCCACTCTCCGGTAGCATGGTATTTTTGTTTATCCCTAGTGAGGCAACAAAGTAAGGTAGAAAACCCAAGTGGATCGCAGAACTATCTGTCACGTTCACTGCACTAGCCACCCCCCGTTACTCCAACTAATGCACACGTTCCCCCTCACATGCTCTCATAAACATGCTTGATCATGACAAGTAAATAAGAACGGGTACATAATATGCATCTACTTTCATAACTGAAACAAAACCATTGCAATCTCAAACATGTATTAACTCATAATAAAGATCCACCACAAAGGAATTACATAGATGACCGTAATCATGTTCAGCAGCTCATACGGTACTAATTAGTGAAGCTCATAGAGAGGAGAGATACATAAGTTACTTCCACAAACCCATAGTCCAGGGGTGGACTACTCCCTCTTCATCATGGTGTCGGTGGAGATGTTGTTGGAGGGGAAGGAGACCACACCGGCAGCGCCCCGCCGGAGTTTTCCCCCTCCAATTTCAGCTCCAGGTCTCTGTTTCGTGGTTTCTCTGTTTTTCGGCGCTCCCTTTCGCGAAAGCCCTGGGGGGTCTATATATAGTCGTTTTTAGGTCAAGACGAAGCTTCGGGAAGAAGGATCGACGGCAGCGGAGGCTCGAGGGCCAGGATGAGGGGTCCCACGCGGTCAGGGAATCTGGCCACGTGGGCCCACTTGTTTTGCCCTTCCGGTCTCTTTTCTTCGATTCTTTGCGCCTACGTTTCGTTCCTTCCAAAAAAGTGATCCCCGTAAAATCTCAGGTCATTATGACGTGATTTGGTCGCCTGAAACGTAAAAATATAGAAAAAGGGGTTTTCTGACAGCGCAGGGTTAATTCCAGAAAAATGGGGAAGTTGTTAATTATCCCCAAAACTCAATATAAATCATGAATATAACCCTTATATGATGCAAATAACATGGAATAACATGTAATAAAATGTAAAGTTCATGTATGCATTTTACATGCATCAGCCACTCGCACACTCGTTTGAGAATCTTATATGGACCGAAGAATCGAAAGGACAATTTGTGATTCCCACGCACAACCACTGATTGATGAAATGGTCGGAGCTTGAGATATACCAGATCTCCCACGTGGAATGTGCACTCACTGCGATTTTATCAGCTTGATGTTTCATACGTTGCTGAGCTCGAAGAAATTGTTTGGGAATGAGGTTGACCCACCAAGTTTTAGATATGCTGACGCGCAATCATTGGGTGAGATGCCCGAGGTACGAGGAAGGTAGACATACAGTACCTCAAAGGGTGTTTTCCCCACCACCGAGAGGAACGACGTATTGTCCCAATACTCCGCCAATGCTAACCATGTCGCCCATTTCTTTGGGCTGGAATGCACCATATAGCACAAGAGGCCTTCCACGCACTAATTCAAGCGCTCCGTCCGACCATCTGTCTGAGGATGATAGGAAGAACTCATGTGTAGGATCGTATCGGCCAGCCGGAATAGCTCTTGCCGCAGACGACTAGTGAAAACGCGATCCCTATCAGAAATTATCATGCCAGGCATGCCATGAAGTCGGTAGATATGATTAGTAAACTCGGTAGCCACTTTGAATGCTACGAAGTGATGTTGAAGGGGAATTGATGCATGTAAAATGCATACATGAACTTTGCACTTTAATTGCTTATATTCCAATCATATTTGCATCATATAAGGGTTATATCAATGTTTTATAATGATTTTTGGGAATATTCATTTATTTCCCATTTATTTGGAATTAACCCTGTTTTTCCAGAAAACGTCTTTTTTAGTGTTTCAGACTTTCCGGGAGCTTCGGGACTCCAAAAAGGGCAAGGCCAAAGAGCACGGTTCAGAATTTTCGATACGAACGCAATGGGCATAAATTGAAGACCAGAAGCCCAACAGGATGGAAATGGGAGGGTCCCACGCGGCCTAAAATGCCTGGCCGCGTGGGCCCAGCTCGTTTCCACCTCGTGGCTCCTTTGCCGTCGATCTTCGCTCCACCGACATAGTCTTGACCTAAAAACGCCTATAAAAAAGGTCCCCTGGCGTTTCGCGAAAGGAGGCGGCGGAGAAACACGAAACACACGAAACAGAAGACAAAAGGCTGTCGCCGGAGAAGATCGGAGGGGGAAACGCTGCCGGAATCACCTCCGGAAGGCTCCTCCATCCCCCCTCCGGAGTCTCCATCAACACCAACGTCAAGACCAGCACCATCTCCATCACCATCTTCGTGATCCACTTCATCCCCCTCATAGTTTGAGATTGTTCGAACCCTAGCTATTGTTTAAGTGCTATTCTACCTGTGTATGATTGGCTACTTGTCATTGTTCGAGGGTGAGATTATATTTTCAGATTGTGTTGTACCACTTATGCCACTGAATATCATCATGTTCGCACGTTGTGAGTAGTTCCTGTATGTTCCTGAGGGCATAGGATGAATTGGCAATGATTTATATATGACATGTGTTGGTATTTTGTCAAGAGTTTATCTTTTATGTGATTCTATGATGGTGTTGTGCGAACGTCGACTGCACAACACTTCACCTATATGGGCTCATAGGAGAACACCGTAGTATAATGAATTGAGGGAGACTTGGGAGGACATGTAAACCTGAGACCGAGTCATGAAGTTATATTATGAGGGTATTAGTATCGGGGACCTTAGAGTGTAATGCTATGGTGGGACTTTATGTCTTAATAATTCTTGTGCAGTCATTTACTTGGCCACATGATCCATCATAAGGGGTTGTAGTTTATTTATTTAGCTATACCTAATTATGGATCCGTCCAAAGAAGATTAAAACTTGACAAGATATTCAACGTGTTGTTTAATAAATCTCTATGCCTAGCATCATCCATGCCGCCCTCGGGAACGTTTGCCACATATAAGTTACACATCACTTGAGCTTGTCCTTTTGCCACATAAGAGGATTGGGCTTTCTCTCTTTGAGAGCTTTCACTTGTTACTATCTGTTATCTGTTTGCAATTATACAACTGAAAATACCAAAAACACTTGCATCTTTTATTGTTTTATTTATCAATCTTACTAACCAATACCTTCAGCTCCTCGTGGGTTCGACAACCTTTTCTAATTGAAAGGTACTACAATTGATCTCCTGCACTTGGGATCCATCAAGATACTTTTCTGGCGCCGTTGCCGGGGAGCGTAGCGCTATTGGTAAGAAGTTTGGTAAGGAAACTTGAAAGCTGTTTTATCTCATTGTTACTATGGCATTTATGAATCGTGCCTCGCTGCATCTTGCTCTATATGAAAGTGCTTATGCCACTACTGCAAAGGTGGTTGAAACTACTGTGTCTGAGGTACCTAAAGTGGGATTTAAAATTCCCACTGGTCATGTTAAAAGAGTTATGAAAAATCCATTCACAGGGGATGGAATTAAGTCTGCATGTGAACACATAGAAACAATTGATGAAATATGTGGTTTATTTAGGCTTCCTGGTATTTCTGATGATCAAATAAAAAAGAAGCTATTATATTTGTCTTTATCTGGTAATGCTCGTGATTGGTACATGTCTTTGGATGAAGAAGTGAAAACTGATTGGAGTATTTTGAGGGAGGTTTTTCTTAAATATTTTACTCCCAAAGAAAGTACTAATATTTTGCAGGAAGAAGATGATGAACACATAAGCTTGGAAGAGGAAGAATGTGAAGAAGAGGATAAAAACCTAAGCTTGGGGATGCCCATGCAATCTCAAGAAGATGCTGAAAAAGATGAACAACTGGAGAATGAAGAGTTGGATCCCCCAACTTCACCATCGACATATGATAGTAACACTCAAACTCAAAAACCTTTTGTTAGTAAACTTATTGATGATAATGAGGAGTGTTGCTTAAATGAGCTATATGATAATGCTTTAGATGATGATCCTATGCTTGTTGATAATCCTACACGTTTGGAAACTTTATGTGAGGATAAAAATGGTATACTTGCTGTTTGTGACAATACTCTCACTCATGAGAGTCCTACATTGTTCCTGAATTCTCCTAATAACACCATAGAGGAGAAGTTTGCTTATGTTGAGAAATACTTATGTGGTTTGCAATTATCTCTAATTCCAAATATTTGTTGCAGCCATGATATTGAACTTGATATTTATCTTAACAACTATTTTGAAAGAGAGAAGCATGCTAATGAATTCCAACATAAATTTAATGATCCTCCTTATGTTCCCAAATTATCTAAGTTGGAAGATTATATTGGTTATATGGTTGAATACACTTCTACTACTTGCAACTGTTATGAAAGAGGAGGTGATAAGAACCCTCTGTATCCTATTAATAATTATGGGCTGCAAGTAACTATTGTTAATATGCATTGTAAAACTTCTATTCATTGTGAATCATTCATATACAAAATGCCAATGCATAGGAAAAAAGTTAGACTTCGTTGTTATTACGTTGGTGTTTTGTGTTTCTCTCAACTAGGTTTCAACTTGACTATTATTCTGATCGGTTTGAGAACACCATGGGACCCTGGTATTATGCATGGAACACTTCCCAAGAAAGAGGGGAACATCAAAGTTCAAGCTCCCTCATGAGCTTCATCTTCAATAAACAAAAAGTAAGAAGCCTAGCTATATGGCTATAAAGAAAGCGCTTTGCGGGAGGCAACCCGGTTATTTTTGTGTGTGATTTTTCTTTGTGTCCTCTTGCTGTAACAAGAGATTTTGTGTCTAGTTAGTTTCTGGAGTTTTTAATAAAGTGCCAAGTTTTACCCATTTTGGTCTTGAAAAGTTGCTTATAGCGTTCGGAGATTTTATTCCTGCACGAATCAGTGCACGGTATGATTTCTCATTCTTATTCTGTAACTCCGAATGAGCTCATATTTGAACTGTTGCAACTTTTCATCCTCTATATGCATGAATTGTTTCGGAATTTTTCGAGAAAGTTTGGTAGGGTAGAAGACCAGAAGCCCAACAGGCTGGAAATGGGAGGGTCCCACGCGGCCTAAAATGCCTGGCCGCGTGGGCCCAGCTCGTTTCCACCTCGTGGCTCCTTTGCCGTCGATCTTCGCTCCACCGACATAGTCTTGACCTAAAAACGCCTATAAAAAAGGTCCCCTGGCGTTTCGCGAAAGGAGGCGGCGGAGAAACACGAAACACACGAAACAGAAGACAGAAGGCTGCCGCCGGAGAAGATCGGAGGGGGGAAACGCTGCCGGAATCACCTCCGGAAGGCTCCTCCATCCCCCCTCCGGAGTCTCCATCAACACCAACATCAAGACCAGCACCATCTCCATCACCATCTTCGTGATCCACTTCATCCCCCTCATAGTTTGAGATTGTTCGAACCCTAGCTATTGTTTAAGTGCTATTCTACCTGTGTATGATTGGCTACTTGTCATTGTTCGAGGGTGAGATTATATTTTCAGATTGTGTTGTACCACTTATGCCACTGAATATCATCATGTTCGCACGTTGTGAGTAGTTCCCGTATGTTCCTGAGGGCATATGATGAATTGGCAATGATTTATATATGACATGTGTTGGTATTTTGTCAAGAGTTTATCTTTTATGTGATTCTATGATGGTGTTGTGCGAACGTCGACTGCACAACACTTCACCTATATGGGCTCATAGGAGAACACCGTAGTATAATGAATTGAGGGAGACTTGGGAGGACATGTAAACCTGAGACCGAGTCATGAAGTTATATTATGAGGGTATTAGTATCGGGGACCTTAGAGTGTAATGCTATGGTGAGACTTTATGTCTTAATAATTCTTGTGCAGTCATTTACTTGGCCACATGATCCATCATAAGGGTTGTAGTTTATTTATTTAGCTATACCTAATTATGGCTCCGTCCAAAGAAGATTAAAACTTGACAAGATATTCAACGTGTTGTTTAATAAATCTCTATGCCTAGCATCATCCATGCCGCCCTCGGGAACGTTTGCCACATATAAGTTACACATCACTTGAGCTTGTCCTTTTGCCACATAAGAGGATTGGGCTTTCTCTCTTTGAGAGCTTTCACTTGTTACTATCTGTTATCTGTTTGCAATTATACAACTGAAAATACCAAAAACACTTGCATCTTTTATTGTTTTATTTATCAATCTTACTAACCAATACCTTCAGCTCCTCGTGGGTTCGACAACCTTTTCTAATTGAAAGGTACTACAATTGATCTCCTGCACTTGGGAGCCATCAGGAATGAAGTGATTCTATTTGGAAAATTTGTCAATTAGCATCATAGTTGTTAAAGAGTGCAAATCCTTCGATGAAATCCATACAAATGATTTGCCACGCTTCGATGAAATCTCCGCCGCCGGCCTGTTTCACCATGGTTACGAACCACCATAGTGAGATCCTCGGGAGCGCCGTGATGTACGCCTCCTCGTCGGATGAGGTAATATGTAGCTATTTCTGGAGCTACTTTGTGTGTGAATTTTTGTATAAGTTTTCTGGGTTCGATGGGCTTTCAAATTCTTTTAGGAATCAACATGTGAATGTGGTATTAAGGATGGATGTGCCCGGTCTCAACATTGTCTAGAATGCAAAATACTAATTTTAGAAAAATTAAACCTTACAACACTAGTAGAAAAAGGACCTTCCGTTCGCGAGCCCAAACAAGTTTAATCCCGGCCGCGTTTGGAGCCGGGACTAATGCCAGCATTAGTCCCGGTTCTAACGGCTAGGATGGCGTGGGCACGGCCAGCAAATTAGTCACGGTTCAAAAGTGACTTTTAGTCCGGTTGGTGATACAGACCGGGACTAAAGGTGTTGCGACAGGCTGTGGCCGCGGGACCCACCTATAGTCCCGGTTTGTTTCACCGACCGGGACTAAAAGTGACATGTAGTCCCGGTCATTGTCTCCAACCGGGACTACATGCTAAACCTGATCGTGTTCATACTTTGAACCGTTCAGTTCCCGCGCGGTCGTGGCTTTGGAAGTTGATCGCTCGGGAATGATCATCTTAATGGTATTTGGAAGTTGTAACACTGCGTAAAATTCATACGTGTGTTTAATCACCCCCGGCCGGCCTCTCCCTGTTCATCTCACTGCTAGCTACTATATAAGATAGCTACAGTGATCCATCCAAAAGCACATCTATCCTCTCTCTAATCCTCTCTCTAATCTCTGCCAAAAACTCGCCAAGATCAAACCCCCGATCTCTCTCCCGAATGGAGCCCCTCGCGCGCGTACCTTCAACCCGGGAGTACCACTACAAAGACGAAGACGTCCACATGAACTTCAAGGTCACCGTCACTCTCCGCGCATCAACCTTGGAGAAGTGGATCCGCGACGTCATGGAGCGCTACCTCGACGCCGCACCGATCAAGTGCGTCGGCCTCGACTGCGAGTTCACCGACGCCGTCAAGGGTAAAAAACAAAGTGATCTTCCACGCGCGCAGAGGCAGCGCGCCGCCGTCCTGCAACTCTCCGTGGCGACCGACACGTTGGTGTTCCACATTTGCCGCGCTCCACTAGTGCCGCAGCTCCTCAAGGATTTCTTGATGGACGATACCATCAAATTCTGTGGCGGGGCTATCAACAACGATCTCCGTATGCTGCGTCCTTACGGAATTCATATTCCGTCTGCGGTCGACCTCCAGCGGGTGATCCCGAACCCAACCAACAATCCTCTTCCTAGTCTCTATGCTCTAGCCAATTATACTATTAGGACAAAGCTTGAGAAGAACAAGAACAAGAAGAAGGACAAGAAGAAGAAGGGCAACACCGACGAAGATGAAGAAGAAGACCTAACAGTAGGTTGGGGCGCCGTTCCATTGAGCTATTTCCGAGTCAAGTATGCCGCTCTGGATGCTCGCCTAGGCTACGAGATTGCTAGGAGGTGTCTCTAGATCATCTCAATGTCTAGAGTGGTGGTGGGGTGTGTGATCGATCGTCTCAATGCATGTCTCAATGTCGATCTAGAATAAAAAGTTATGTGATGTGACGTTTGGTTGAATATTGTCATGTTTCCCTTGTTTCAATGCATGTCTCAATGTCTCAATGCCCTTGTTTCCCTTTATATGTGTGTGTAAGAAATATTTGGTCTACCAAATTCTTAACAACGAGAAAACTACTAGGTGCACTGAACCTCCAAGAAATATTTGGTCTACCAAATTGTTTCAATGCATGTCTCAATGTTTCTCTTTTGTTCTTAAACGTTGTTTCTTATTTTGATATAACCCAAAAACAACAAAAATATTTCTCTTTTGACTCTTGAGTTCTTTCTTTAACTAATGAAAATCCTAAAATCCAAAAATTGCTCCAAGTAGCAACCTTTGACCGGAGAAACATGTGAAATTGAATTAGAATCACTAGTTATGAATTAAGTCACTACCTTAATTATTTAATATAGTAAATGCCCTTTGTCCAAAATCCATTTGTGAACATTTGTTAATCAGAGATCAAACATAAGACCCTTGGAACAACCTTGCTATATAGATTAAATTTGTAATCCAATTTGAATCCTTGTTCAAGCCTTGAGACCTATTAAAATTTGGATGCAGTAGCATGTTAGGAAAAATAGTTATGTGATGGAAAAATAGTACATTGTGTATATTGTGACATAATTTAAAACAAGATGCAACAAGGCTCAACCCATTCGAGTAATTTAACATGGTTTGATCATTTGGTGCCCAAGATTGGCATGTTTCCCCCAGAAACCCTAGTTTCGACACCTAATTTGCCTGGGGTGACCCTATATATACCCCACTTAGTAAAGTCCTATACATGATGGAAAATATGATATGGATGACATATTTGGATTTCTCTCATTTTTCTAATCGATTTAGACATATTATTTGTCAAATTTTGATTTACGGATTTATAGATATGAATTATTCAATATTAAATGGAAAAAGGCAAAAAGTTAATTATTATTTAAATTCATCATTATTTGAATGCAAGATTATTATTACTTATTTATTTTGTTTACTTAAATAATTGTTTGGATTCACAAAATAAAAACGTGTGACATCATGGTCCAAGGGTTAATATGATTGATAGCATACTATTGTCAGCAAAACATTGGTTATTTCTTGGAAGCTCACAGGGAAGATTATTATTACTTATTTATTTTGTTTACTTAAATAATTGTTTGGATTCACAAAATAAAAACGTGTGACATCATGGTCCAAGGGTTAATATGATTGATAGCATACTATTGTCAGCAAAACATTGGTTATTTCTTGGAAGCTCACAGGGAAGGAACTAAGAAGTTAAGCGTGCTGGGGTGGAGCAGTCTGAGGATGGGTGACCGACCGGGAAGTGTCACTAGAAGTGAGAAATTAAGAATGATTAGAGTTAACAATAATTGAGACTAAAGGAAAACATAAAACTAAACCCCAAACCCCAAAATGGGAAACATAAACCCTAAATCCCAAAATGAAAAAAAGGGAAACATAAACCCTAAACCCCAAAATGAGAAAAAAAATCAGAAAATCTTTAGTCCCGGTTTGTAACACCAACCGGGACTAAAGGTCCTCCACCCCACGAGCTCGGCCGTGCCCACGTGGAGGGCCTTTTGTCCTGTGTCGTGGCCAACCGGGACTAAAGAGGGGTGCCTTTAGTCCCAGTTGGGCAGTCCCGGTTGCAAAACCGGGACAAAAGGCCCGTCCCAACAGGGACTGTAGGTCGTTTTTCTACTAGTGCAAGGGAAGAAAAGAGGAAATCTGATGAACAGAGGAACAAGGCCGAAGAGAAGTTAACGCTAGCTGAAGAGAAGATTCAGAAGATGGAAAATATATGCGGAAAGTGGTAGACCAGAAAATAGAATTAGAGTTGCAATTGACTGATATCGTCGATGGACACAACATCAATGCGCAAGAAACTAGGATGAAGATGAACAAGATATAAAATTATTCTCTTATAAAAGAAATAATTCTAAGATATGCCTTCGTTACTATTCTTATCCTAGTAGCGGTTATAATCTCTATTCTTGGATTTGTTAGATGTGTGAAGTAGTATGTTTTGAGTCAAAATTGGTATGTATTATGATTCCTAGTGTACAATAAAGAACGCACCTGATCTCGACGCCACTCCTCCATCCGCGTGGTCTGCTGATCATCCGTGCCGAGAAAGACCCTGTGTCGATGGATCGCGAGATAATATAACAACGCACGAACGGTCATTCATATTAAACGTCTCTAAAGGATTAACAAGAAAGCCGGCCTTTAATAAACACTAACTATATAGTTCTTATAGGCCGACAGGAATACAGAATACGGACCGTCTCTATATGAATATATTTTTAGAGACAGCCAAGACTATCGCCCGTCTGAGCTTTCATCTAGGCCGATTCAGTTTGGACGACGGCTCTAATGAAAATAATATTAGAGACGGACGGAAATACTAACCGACCCAAACATTATTAGAGTTGGCACTGAAATATTATCGGTTGAGGGATAACATCCAAGTCGGTTTTTATATTTTACTAGTTGAGTGCCCGTGCGTTGCTACGGGTGTACAAATGATCATCATTTTCTTCAAAATGCTTTCATCCCAAGCCTCTTCTTTTAAGCATATCACAAAAAAAAACTATGAGATTACTTGAAATAGTATGCATGAACTGCAGATGAAGGCCTTTTTTCATGTGGTAAAATGTCCAGCAATCCCTAGATTGAAAGAGCCATACATTTTAAAACAACCAGTTGCGGTATACTTAGTACAAACCAGCTGCGAATTTGATAAACAATGTAGTCAAAATGAAATATATTGTTTGAGAGGATCTCACAATCAGCTTGTAAACATAGTACCATGCTCAGCTCTGCTGTTCTATTAGGCATCTGAGTCATGCTCTGATAGAACATATTGAAATTTTCCGTTGTGTTGCACTCAAGAGGATTTCCATTCTGTAAAACTACACCTTTCACACTTCAATTGTAACTGATATGGAAGAGTAAACTCAAGACATACTGAGTACATCAGTCCAAGTGCTCTTTCTTGTTACAAGTGTCGTCGTTACAGGCCAGTGGAAATGGAAATGACAAACCAAAGAAATATCTATGTCTTGTACAGGCTAGTGATCCTGGAATCACTGACATATTTGCAAAACTTTTCAGTCCCTATAACTTGGCACCAAATTTGTAATCTCATATTCAAATTAATTTACGCTGCTCTGTTTTGACAATGTATGCTTATGCCCATTTGATCAAAAAATCTGCAGGCACCAACGATCGTTTGAGCATTCAGCATCAATGCAGAATAGAGTATATAAAGTAATAGCTCATTTTTACCTCAGTTTGACTTCAAACATGCTTGCAGCTACCACATTAAGTTCTCCGGCTAAAATATCATCTTCCATCTGCCATCACGAACATGATCTTCATAAACCTCACAACCCAACAGTTTTCTTCACGTTCTTTTCTCCTGCCTGTAAACATTCAAGGTTTCTCAAGCATATAACCTCCAGAAATACATACAAAGCTGGTGAACACATAGAGTAATCAAACAATAGGGTACATTCCAACTATGGGTTTGTGGAAAATGTGAAACCGAAAAAGGGTGAGCCAAATCATATGTGCTTGAGTGGCTCCTAACAACATATATTCTTGTCATGTCCTTTTCTTCTTAATTAACAAAAGTAGTTTACAAGAAGAAACTTTAGTCATTCAGACACAATAATATGCTGCTAGGACATTTCGCTAAAATTAGGGATATCACCAAGAGGAGATCACCGTTGCTCAAAACTTCATCGGATAGTCCAGGATAGAAAATTAAAGAGCATTTACCTTGCCACAGAAAAGAGACCATTATGTAGCATCGAGTCAGTAGGCATATGTAACCCCTTCCGCAGAAGTGATGTCATGCAAATGTTCCATGGATTAAGCTCACTAAGATGAAAATGAAATCCCAATCTTCTTTTTGGTACTTCTTTGGCTAGTATCCATTGTTCCTAAATGGCATTCACAAAAAGTCAAAATTAATTGTATGGATATAGGAAAAATGAACTTATTGTTAGGATTAAAACAGAACATATTTTGGTTTGCCTACTTACGTTTGCAACCTATGAAGTGGAACGGAACCTAAAAGACAATTTTAGGATTTCCTTACATTTAGACCAAATGCATGAGTCTAATCAACAAACGAAGAGTTAAAAAAGTGCACTGATATATATCAGTAGAAAGTGCATTCAAATTACCATGAGAAGAAGTAGAAGACCTCTAATAGTATTAGTAGAAGTACTGCGAGGTTACTTGCCGACTGTCGTGATGCACTACTCAGCTGCACCTGAGCAGCTTCCAATCTGTCCACTCAGCTTCGCCTCAATGAATTCCATCTTCCCATCAGCAGAACCGCTAGCCCAGTCCTATCAAATTATGTCAACATGTAGAGACTTTTATTCATATAAGATTTCTATTTTAGAATAAGATTCAGTTTCTCTAAACATTTTACAAAATTTACAAAATAAATCCTGGACATATTCAGACTTCTAAATAAATCTTCATGTCTACTTGCTGGAGTCTTCATGTGGATGCGTTGTAGGTAATTGCCCACTGCCTTCAGTCATGAAAATACAGTTCCTCAAGTAATTATGTGTGGATCATCCTATCTAGCGGGACAAGAACACATACAACTTAATTTTACTGTAAAATGAGCTAATAAAAGAACAGTTCAGTTGCGCATGCTCTCGAGACTGCTCAAATAAGCTGACCGCACTGAAGCAAGAAGCTTTACCCTAATGTGGTTACTGGTCCCAACTTTCTCAACTTTGCACACAGACTGCTCGAAGGAGTAACAAGGGAGCAAGCAGGAGTGGCAACGTAAAGCTTGATCAGATTGCCAAGATAGCATAAAGTACTAAATCATGTACTGTTGTTCATGGAACCGAGACTACCATCCAGAGATAATTGCCCTAGATATTTGAGTGACGGATATCAAAAGATTGAGCAAGCTAAATCATTTAGTGATTACCCGCAAAAATTCATTTAGTGACAATGGAAAATACGGTAAAATTGCTCCATATATAACCTCTGAATGAGTGCCGGGAAATGCAAGAACTTAATTGTAGGTAACCACCGAGAACATATGGCCTTGGAAATCAAATCCAAAAATCGTTACATCTAGCGGCAAAAAGGATCACTTTTTAAGATCAAAGTTCCACATCTAGAACTCCTTTGGTAAATTCTGAACCGGTTATCCTTCGCAACAACTTAACAATAGTTCAATTAAAGACTAAGAAAACAATAAAAGAGAGCTGCAGCAATCAGTACCTTGCTACATGTCTGTCTGGATCACTTATTTCTCAGAATATTAGCCCAGAACTTTCTATTCCTATGGAATTCACATTACATATCCGGACTGAGAGCAGTTTGAGAATCAAATCAGAGGGCCCAGCTACCTTGTTAGACGATGTGGCGGCTTTGCAGTTATTGGAGGTGGCAGGGGTGGCTACACGATGGTGCTGGAGGTGGTGGAGTGGTCTTGGACGTGGAGACGCCATCCACGACCTGGAATGGGAGACGCGAGGCGACCTGATCCTGGAAGGCGACGCAGCGGGCTTCACGTGTGAGGGAGGCGGCGACCTTGGAACGATTGGTACTTTGTGGCGGTGGATCCTTGGGCTGGACGGCGTACTTCGCCGAGGAGGGGCGATGGAGGTGTTGGCGGAGCCTGCGCGTGAATGGCGACCTTGAGGCGCCGACCATGGAGGAGGATCGAGTTGGAGGTGGGCTTGTGGCCGGCTGGCCGCAGGGCAGGTCAATCGCGACCTCGAGGAAGCACCCGTGAGCGGGGATCTCGTCGGCGGTGCGTGGGCGCGTGAATGACGGCCTCCAGCGGCGGCCGTGGCCCAATCCCTAACCCTAGCCACTTTTGCTCCGCACGCGAGGGGAAGGCAAATCGAGTCAGGGTGGGATGGCAGACAAAATCCAGTCGAAGCGCAGGCCCACACGTCGGCGCGCGATCGATCTGGCGAACCGTGGTTCGCTCGGCGACGTACGAAGTACCAACTCCCATTTAATAGTAAAGATACGGAGTAACCAGCTCTGGACACCGTCCACTATTCGTAGTGTACATGTGTCGTGGTAGCCGTCCCGCTAGATCTCTTGTTTCACATCTGCCGGTCTTCGACCCCCTCCCTTGGCGCGCTCGCATGAGTTGAGAGGCCATCTCCATGGGACACAGATCCGGTGACATGCGGCTTTTGCATGTCACCGGGTGACATGCGGCCAAAATTCAAATTTAAACATTTCGAAAAAATCTGAAAAAAATCATGCATGTTCACAGCACATATTAAGATAACCCCTAGAAATTTCAGATCAAAATTCGAAACATACATCGAGAAACAAAAAAGAGAAACTCAGATGTGAATAGTTCCCGAAACTCAGATGTGAATAGTCGGGAACTATTCACATCTGAGTTTCTCTTTTTTTGTTTCTCGATGTATGTTTCGAATTTTGATCGGGAACTATTCACATCTGAGTTTCTCTTTTTTGTTTCTCGATGTATGTTTCGAATTTTGATCTGAAATTTCTAAGGGTTATCTTAATATGTGCTGTGAACATGCATGATTTTTTTCAGATTTTTTCGAAATGTTTAAATTTGAATTTTGGCCGCATGTCACCCGGTGACATGCAAAAGCCGCATGTCACCGGATCTGTGTCGATCTCCATGTCCACATACGACAAGGCTTCCAAACTATGGATTCGTTCAGCACACAGAAACCGACGAGGCTCCATGTTTTCTTAACGTGATGGCTCAGCTAATTTGTTGGGAGCACCAAGTCGTCTCACAAGTCTTCGCTAATTGTCTGTTCCTGTTAAACAATGTCCAAATTAGCCGTATCATGGCTCTCCAACAACCTCCAATAATTATGCTTCCAAGGCTTCGATTATTTATTAAGTATGGTATTGAGCATTTTTTTTGTCACATTTACTGTTTTATCCTTACGGAAATGGCATTTTTTGCGCAAATATACAGAACTCACTAAATCTTCACATTAAAGAATTGAAGCCTGCAGCCTCATCATTGATGTATACATAAGGGATTAGTACTACTTGGAACAAGTAAACCACTACGCTATACAAGAAAACACAAAGCCCAAGCTAGGTAGTAGATCCAGATCTAGCTATGGCGGACCTTGTGGTTGGCATGGCCAAGTCGGTGGTGGATGGGGCGCTGGCCAAGGCCCAGGCGGCCATCGAGGAGGAGGGGAAGCTGCGGCAGAGCGCGGCGCAGAATCTGGTGTTCATCACCGGCGAGTTCCAGATGATGCGGTCCTTCTTGAACGTTGCCGACATCGACCAGCTGGAGAACCCGGTGGTGCGGACGTGGGTGAGGCAGATCCGGGACCTCGCCTACGACGTGGAGGACTGCATCGAGTTCGTGGTCCACCTCGACAAGAAGAACCGCTGGTGGCTGCACCTGCTCACGCCCCTGAGATGGCTCACGACCTGCGTCGGCGTTGAGGTGCCCCCTCTGCCGCTCGACAAGGCAGTCGAGGAACTGGTCCGGCTCAAGGCCATGGTGGAGGACGTGAGCAGCAGGAACACACGCTACAACCTGATCAGCCACTCCGTCTCCAAGCCCACCGCTACCGCCGCACAGAATAATCAGAAGCAGCTGTCTTTATCCTCCGGCGAGGCCGTCGGTGGTGCAACGGCGTTCAACAGGCTCTTTGAGGCGGCCTTCAAGACAGCCCAGAAGGGGCGGCACTGGCATCTCACCCAGCTCCTCCCTAAGAAAGACCAGAGCCTCGGAGTGATCTCCCTCTGGGCCACCGCCACCGGAGCTGGTGGCGACCTTGGGATGACATCAACCACCTGGAATGCCTACATCGACGACGACACACGCAATAATTTCTCCTGTCGTGCCTGGGTGAAGGTGATGCATCCTTTCAATCCCCACGAGTTCATTCGATCTTTGACCACTCGGTTCTACACAAGCATGCCTTGCAAAGAGGACAAGGAACCACAAACACCTGTAGGTGCGCAAGTCCTAATGAAAATGGATGCTGCCGGAGGAGATCACTATCTCAAGGATTTCGGGAGGTTTGTCATGCAGAACAGGTTTCTGGTTGTGCTGGAGGACCTGTCCACCATGGCAGAGTGGGAGGACATCAGGAGCTTCCTCCCAGACAAGAACAATGGCAGCTGCATCATCTTGTGCACACAGCAGTTCGAAGTTGCGAGCTTGTCTGTTGAACATCCATACCAAGTGTTGCATCTTAACCAGCTATCGGCTGACCACTCTGTTTACGCCTTCTTTTCAAAGGTACGTAGGACCACCTACAACATTAGCTGTTAATTAATTATTATTACTACATTCAAAGAATATACACCATCCTAAACGACATATATTAGTTAATTTCTCTCAATTGTCTTTGTGTAGTTAGAACTTAATTTTAGTTAATATTCGTTACATGCATGCATAGAGTGGTATCTTAGACACATATCCTTAAGTACTAATAGTACTATTATAGAGTCGTATCTTAGTTGGTGAGAGTCACCATCATTTATAAGTTTGTGAGAGTCTTAATTTCATTTTTCGTCGGATGTATTATCTTACGTACCCATTTGACCGGCTTCGAAAGTAGATAGATCATGCGACTTTTCTCCTTAATTGTGTTACGGTGGGTGATAGGAACATGGAAAAACCCAAATTTTTAAGCCTAAGTATTACAAGATTCTCTCTAATGGCCTCGAGGTGGGGTTTCACACTATAGGTTTAGAAACTTCTTGCGTTATAGTCCCATTTGTCAACGAGGTCCCACTAGAGAGTTGTGCATTGGATATTTTCACCTTAGAACACCATTGTATACCTATATTAGGAAAGCATGCAAAATCCGAAGGGTTTCTAGCACCTCTCGTCCGACCCGGACAAAATCATGATGCATGGGCCCCAAACGAGTAGTTCAAATTATCCTACTTTTTGTATAATAGGCAGAAAGTCTTTAATGGAGCAAAAGTAGCTAGAAAGATTGGAAGTTCATGACAGTCAGGAATTAGAGATCAAATATGGTATATTTTATGTTATAATTGGAGTGGTGCAATTTTGCACCATATTATTTACGTTTGATTCACAAAAATCTAAGTTTGGCACTAACAAAACGGAATTTTTTTAATGCAAAGAATAGAAACTCTCTGGTAACATTGTTCTTCATGCCAAGAGGCATACGAAAATACATTTTATGATGATTCTAATAATGATTTTATATTTTAGATGTTTATATATTATATATAATTTTTTTGACTTTTACTCAACCCAGGATGCAGGATAATTTTAAATGTATGGAGTACATTGTTTCTATGATCGAGTACACATAAATGGCAAATCTATGAGACTGCCATCAAACCAACACACTCACAAAACGTCTGCATAAGTTCGGAGTCGTGGAATTTTAAAATGAATGAAGTCACGACATTAGTCGCACTAGTACAGTGTTTCTATGGTTGAGTATACATAAATGCAAATTTTATTTCACTGCCATTAGATTTAAACTCTCACAAAACGCCTGCGGAAGTTCGTTGTTCGGAGCCATGAAATTTGAATACTGATAAAGTCACAACATTAGTCGCACTGTAGATAGGAATGTTCTCACACTGAGAAAATTAATAGCTAATGATACACACAGGGTTGAGTCAACACATATTCTCGCTAGGATGAGAATATCTCTCCACCGAAGGAAAATTTTGACTTCATGAGACATAAAGCGTCAAATCTTCAAAATTGATGAACATACAACATTAGTCGACACACTATCAACAAGAACATCCTTCACACTACACAATTTTTTTTGTTTAGTGATACACAAAAGGGCTAAGTCAACATAGATTTCTGCTTGATATGTTTCATATTTATAGTATCTACATTATATAAATAATATTTATTATTCGAGGACCTAAAAAGCGTACATTTAATTTTGATGAATTATTTTAGTGGATATTGTTGGGTTTGTATGGTAAAGATATTTATACTATTGTATGTGTCTTTCTCTCATGTAACAAAATCAACATAAGAGCACATGTCATTCCAATTGAAAGTAAAACTGACGACTGATTAAGAGTTTTGAGCTAGACTATCCGAACCGAGTAGTCATTTTGCATATATAACACAGAAAATACATGTGACCGGGAGTGTGGAACCCAAAGATTAGGATAAGTTAAGAGTCTGGAAAAATTAGATTAATACTTTTTTGATTTTTACTAATGATGTATAAACATGTTAACGAATATGCCTAGAATAAAATAAGCTATCTTTAGCAGTTTATTCATACAAAAATAAGACAAACTTGCATCACGTTCATGTTTCTAAAACGCTGCACAGTGTGACATAGAGTGTGTAAATGAGACGAAGAAACATCTCAACAAGATAATTCGCACTATTTAATACCTATGTATTAAGGAGGATATACCTTTTTATCTCAATTCAACGTTTTTATATGAAAGATAAATAACTTCGCGTACTAATCTACCATAATGTAAAAGGTATAGTTTAGTTCACTGATCCAATTTCATTTACATGGGTGTTTCAACATGGCATGATAATTATTTACCCACAAGTTTTAGATTGCCACATATGTTACTTGCATATGTGAAATTTTGCTTACCAAAATATTTGCGATAGTTATTGGACATTTTTTGTTTATTGTCACATAATGGAAAATAATGTGATATAAATGAAACAATGTTTTTTTTTAGTTTTTTAACATGTTCAACCAACTAGAGATGATGTACTCGCATTTGTGAGGGCCATCATTCTAGTTACCTAAAAAAGTGATATACCGTGCCATTGAATAATTCTGAAGTTGCTATCCAATTTAATAGAAAATAACAATATTCGAAGGATAAACTGAAGATAGGTGAAGTTGGAGAATATACTAATTCTTTCATGAACCCTACAATGAACTTCAGATTCTTTTACACTCTGTATGTACTCTACCTACATAATTTCTAATGATTCAGTCTGTTGAGTGAATCAATATTCTTCTGATGTGTCACATCTTGATATGAGTTGGTACTATTTTTTCGTATGTATAAAAATGCATGCATGACACTAAATATTTCTGGCAATATAAGGATTCATATATCCCGACTTATTACCCATGTTATGAACTAACATAACTACTTATTTCTAGGGATTTCACGATGATTTAAATAGTGGCATAGGGGCGAAGCATACACCCGCCAATAGTGATGGAGTATCAGTTTGCAGTAATAAAGTGGAAGATTCCTTCAAAAAAAAAAGTAATAAAGTGGAAGATGCCACAAAGTGGATACATGAGCATCCACTTGTTGGGCGTGACTCAGAAATGAGCGATCTTGAAAAAAATGTAGTTACTGCACTATCCAAAGATTACCAAGTTATTTCCGTGTGGGGCATAGCTGGCATTGGGAAATCTGCGCTCGTAAAAAACATGTTCTGCGATTGGATTCGTAAGGGAACTCTATTTGAAACGCATGGTTGGGTGGATGTATCACATCCATTCAATTTATGGGACTTCTCTCGAGTTTTACTTTCTAGTTTTTGTTCGGAATATCTTCAAGTCAGAGAGATTGGAGACTTGTGTACCATGGGAAGAACAAATCCCATTGTAGAGTGCCGTGAGATTATGAAAAGACACAAATGTCTGATTGTTATTGATGGACTGCTGTCAGCCAAAGAATGGGATCTCATCCAAGCTGACTTGGTATCTGGATCACATCGTCATAACATTATCATCATTGTTACAACTGATCTAGAAATTGCCACTCATTGCCGTGGAGATAAGGGTGAGCTCATGTTTAATGTCAAGGGTTTGGAAGCCGACACGGCTATTGAACTATTCACCAAGGTATGCTTTGCATTAGAAAACTCCATCTATTTTACTTCCTTTTTTCTAGTTCCATGGATGCAAATTCGTACAAATTTACTAACTTCTTACATGTGCATACAAATTAACGTGACTCTTCATACATGAATATTTGTCGTATTCCTCTTCATCGGGTTATTTATTACGCCCGTGCTATAATCAGCACTAGTTAATTCATTAAATTCATTCATATGTTATAGTCTAGAGTACATGTGCTACTTCCTATTTTTATTCAAGGGATTTACTTGTATCATGTTATTTATACTTATATTTTAATAATGTCGGATGTATTAAAATTTATAATTTTGTTAATTCTCTAACTAACAATACCATATTGTTTTCCCTTATGCTATATACAAGTCTATTTTGGATACTAAATTATCTGGAATGTTAGGAATGACATATTACAAACACTAAGCCCTCATGTAATATCGATAACTCCTTGAATGCACTATGCCATTGTATCCATGAGGCTTTGGTTATGTTGCCATTCTAAACCACGGGATCAAAACCAGACTCCACTAAATATTTTGAAGAAAATCTGACAATGTTATCCTAGATCTATAGCATGGCAAAAAAGATCCAATATCTATATCTCCTTGTCAAAAAGAAAATAGAACTTGCAGTGGATATAAAATTGTGGAAACCATTGTGTTAGACATAATCTCAAACTAGGATTTCTCTAAATTTGTTTTCCCATATGTTGATCGCCTTTGGATACTGTATTTTGTCAATGCTACACTACGTTTTGTATGTTGATAGTTTTTCTCATCTCTTTGTACATGTTATTAAGTGTTTGGATCAGAGCACGCAATACATAGATAGACGCATAAACTCGATTATCTCGGTGCCTTACAAGTGTCTTATAGATATCTTACCATGAATACTATTTCTATTTTGGCTAAGTATGATGGCTCTGCTACCTAAATAGTAACAAAATTTGAATTTTTACATGGAATCATAGCATTTAAAATATTGATATGATTCATATTATATCTAGCAATCGACATAGATTAAGTGCATTGTAATTTTATTTTCGTACTCTCACTGATCTGAATATGTAAATGTTTGAGAAACAGATATCCAACAAGGCTGAAGATCAAGAGCAACGAGAACTTACTTCAATATGTGGTGGAATTCCCAAAGTAATTGCTGAGATAGCTCGTTCATTCGCAAGAAGCACATATAGATGGAAACATACACTTTCTACCAGCAATAAGTTTATACTGGAGCTTGAAAACAACAAAGAGTTTGACCGTCTAAGGGGTCTATTTCGTTGGATGAATTCGTACTTTCGCAATTGCCCAGATTCTCTCAAGCCAATAATCTTATATCTACCAATTTTCCCTCGGAGCCAAATCATTCGGCGGAGGAGACTAGTAAGGCGGTGGATTGCAGAGGGTTACTCTTGGGACAGCCAAGAAGAATCCGCGGAGATGAATGGTGAGAAGCAATTCATTGACCTCCTCAATCTAAGTGTAATCCAGCCGCCATATGCGTTGGGTTTGGGTGACACAAGGATGGTATTTTGCCAAGCCAATGGATTTTTTCGTGAGTATATTGTCTCACGCCAAATGGAAGAGAACCTTGTGTTCGAACTTAGGGGCACATGTGCCCTATCCACTAATCGCACGGGGCGTCACCTTGTAATCTCGGAAAGTTGGGACCGAGATAAAAGTGTGTTTATGAGCATTGACTTCTCTCACCTCCGGTCATTAACAGTGTTCGGGAAGTGGAAACCATTCTTTATTTCTGAAAGTATGCAGCTTGTTCGGGTACTTGATCTAGAGGGTGCATTAGAAGTACAGTATGCCGATCTTAAGAAGATATTGAAGGTGATGTGTCGCCTCAAGTTCCTCTCACTCCGAGGGTGCCATGAAATTTGCCATCTGCCAAGTTCAATAGGTGATCTGAAGCAGCTCCAGACTCTAGATGTGAGACACACCTCCATAGTCAACTTGCCACTGAACATCCACAAGTTAGAGAAGCTACAGTACATCCGTGTGGGCACCACCGCCAGTTATTTAGTTTCCCAGCTCCCCAGTTATTCCGGTGGTAGCCACCTGGTTGGTGTTGAGGTGCATCAAGGGATCAGGAAACTGACCGCGTTACACACGCTTGGTGTTGTTGATGTGAGTGCTTCGGGAAGGAAGGACATCCTAAAAGTTCTCAATATGCTCACCCACTTGCACAAGCTCGGAGTGTCTGGCATCAACAAAAACAATTGTAACAAGTTTTTTCGTGCAATCCAAGATCTTGTCCATCTAGAATCATTGTCACTCCGGTTGGAGGACATCAATGAAGATTGTTTGGACTCTATAAAGCTGCCTCTGGAGAGCCTGCGGAGCCTTAAATTGCATGGGCTTGGAAACCGGTTGCCAAAATGGAGCGGGGAGCTCACCATGCTCTCGAAGATTGATCTGGAAATAGCCAAATTAGTGGAAGGTGTCTCCCCAGGCTCGGAAGGACCAAAGGAATGTCTCCTCAGGTTCCTTAATGACCTTCCAAGATTATGTGTTTTACATCTTCATGTCAAGCAGATCGATCATCTCAATGTGTCTGTATTTAATTTTGGCATAGAGGAATACACTTTCGAGAGTATAAGGATTTTCGAGATTTCTTTCAGTTCCAGCCCCATCTCTAGCTCAAGCTCTAGCTCAGGTATTACTTTTGGAATTAAAACGATGCAAAAACTTGAGCAAGTGAAGTTCAACTGCTCCAATGGGTGGTTGTTGTTTGGCCTGGAGAACCTACCTGTTCTCAAGGAAGTTTTACTCAAGGGTTCTAGTCGCAATGATGATGTACTGAAAAATGATCTCATGATAAAACTTGAGCAGCATCCGAAGAAAAGGAAGCCTGTTATGAAGCTGGATGAACTCCTCTCTTCGTCCTGATGTAACCAGGTAGCTAGAGCTAAATCCACCCATTACTTTAGTTTATGGTTTAATCTTGTTGAGCTACTACATCCTACTTTCTTCACGTATGTGTATAGCTAGTTCGGTGACAGACTGTGAAACTGTCTTATTAAATTAAAAAAAAAAACATAGGCTGTTTTGCTGCATCATTGGTTATTTTTAGTACAGGTAGTGGCTTTTTGCTTATCTCTCTAGTTAATCTGGTACGGTTGGCAATTAGCCTTGTTCCATAGTGGTGGCCTATCCGACAGATCCTGATTAATACTGAGTTTAGATGTAAGTGTGCAATTTAAAACGTGTTTTCTCTTATTCATTATACTTCACCTCACCTCAAAACATGTCTCCAAGTTTTGGGTCTTTGCTGCGTCATTTTGATAAATTTTGTAGTTGTCTTATTTTGGTGGTAATCTACATCTTTATTATGGCTTATATGGATTTGTTGCACTGATTTAGTTATTGATACAAGAGAGTGGTGCTTTCGTAGGTGGTGTTCTTATTTATCAACTAGTTGAGACCATGGGATATCCTACATCAAATGGAACACCGGAACATGATGTAAATTGGCACCGAGAAGATCAAATATCTTACCATGGAGTTTATGTTTTGCTTTGGACAACGTGCTGGCACTTAGGCTTCTACGTGCATGCCGTTTTGTTTGGCACATATATCCTTGTTTTATAGGTTGGATAGAGATATTCTGTGCATGGCATGTCACACTCATGATTAGGCTATTGTTTCAGTCATGTGTGCCCGTCACACTTCTTTGATTATTTTTCTTAATCACAATTGATTTCATTTGATAAATATTTGCTATCCTACATCGTACGGAACATGAGAACATGATGAAAATTGGCGTCGAGCAGATGGAATGTCTTACCAGGGAGTTTATGTTCTGGTTTGGCCAATGTCTGACACATAGGCTTATATGTTTATAATTTTCCTTTTCCATATTTATCTTTTTTGATTAGTTGGATAGGTATATTATGTATGGCATGTCACCCTCATGATTAGGGTATTTCTTTTTTATGTTTGTCCCATCAAACTTTTCTGATTAGATTATATGTAAGCATGATTGCTGACCTGTAAATATTAGAGTATATTCTCCTATCGATGAAGATGCCAATGGTAATGAAAGTTCCCATTTTCTAAAACATATATTTTATACTTCAATTAATGAAAAACAACTAGTTAAAGAATGAAAGGAAAAACAATAACAAAAGTTCAGCCCAAGCCCATCGATTCACCTATTTGGAAAGGTATTATGTCGGTCAAACGGGATTTTTTCACTCGTGGTTCTTCCGTTATGGGTAATGGCCTACGTACCAAATTTTGGGAAGATGTGGCTGGGCGACAGCCCATTGTCTTCTCCATATCCCTCATTATATAAGATTCTTCGACACAAAAACGTTTTTGTGGCGGATGTGATGACAACAGAGACGCTGAATATTCATTTTCGGTGTGCTCTCAAAGGAGATAAGAGGGTCAATGGCTAAATCTTGTGGAAAAAGTGATGCAAGTTATACTTTCGGATAAAGTTGACTCTTTTGGGTGGACCTTAACTACAGCTGCGGTGTTCTCCGTTAAATCCATATATGCCGATTTCATGAATGGTCACACGGTATTTTTTAGAAAATACTTGTTGAAACTTAATATATCTTTGAAAATCATATTTTTCTTTGGTTTTTAAATATACGAGTGCTGCTAACTAGGAATAAACTTGCTAGCAAACGATGGACGGTATGTAAAATGTGTGTGTGTTGTGTTGAACACTTGTTTATATCTTGTCAGTTTACAAAGAATGTTTGGAGATTTATTCACTTTACTTTTAATATTTCACCCCCCACAAGTATCACAACCATGTTTGGAAGCTAATTAAATGGGGTGGAAAAGCATACTAAGGCACATATAAGCGTTTCTGCGTACTTATGGGCAGTCTGGAATTGCCGGAGTGATATTATCTTTATCAAAGTTCAAAATCCACATTTTTTGCAGGTTGTCAATCGGGCTTCACACTGCATTCAAATGTGGTATGTCCTCCTCTAAGCCTACCAGCGGGATCGTATGGTTTCTGAATCTTTTTGAATGATGGCGGTCGTTCGAGCTATCTTCAAACAGGGTGGTTGGCGTCATTTAAAAAAAAGATGGATAGGTATTTGATATTTTTCTGGCTGATTTTACTTTCATATTGGTTGATTCGTGATTTGTAATAAGATGATATTCTTTGTCATTCTTTAATTTTTCTATAAAAATAAGGTTGTGTGCATCATTTTGATGTATAGGCCGGGATGTGCTCATAGTGACGGGAAGAAGACCACTGTATACAGCATAGATAAAACCCTTCTACCCTTAATTTAAATTTGTATCATTTCCTTGATTTACTTTGTTTTTTTTTTTGCAAATTGGACGTGCATATACCCATGTTACCAACAATTCAGCTTTGCATGTGCACATATATCCAACAATACAGGGAAACCAAATAAATGTTTTAAATGACCTGAAAAGGCACAAGAGTACAACATTCTTTTGATAACCAAATGGGATATCTCCAAGGGAATTTAATGAAATGTTCCCAAACACATGACACTAGTGGGTCCTATTTCAGAAATAAACATATATTACGATATCATCAAATGATTTCATCTTGGACTTGTCTACTCAAAAGCGCCAATTTTTGTCCTCACCTCAGATAGGAGACCTGAAATTTCAAGAGCCATGTGAGAATATGTCGAAATAAATAAAATAAATTTATACAGAGGGAAAATAATTCATACTCTTTGGTGTAGTTACACCCATGTATCATATGTTACCATATCCTAGTATATTAACACGTTATTAGTTAGAGTATGTTTGTATACTATATCTAACATACATAAAGAAGTCGAAAATTTATTTAACCAATTATTAATTTGAATAATGAAAGGTGAAGATACCTTTTTGTGCCCGCGGAGCAGCAGGAGCTGGTGTGTGTGGGGGGGGGGGGGGGGGGGGGTACGGCGGCGGATCGACAAGGAGATACCTAGGTGGCATGTCATGTTGTCGGTGGGGCGCGTGGGTTCTGTTGTCAGCGGAGAGATGGAAGAGGACGGGGAGGGCGGCAACGCGGCGGGGCTTCTTATATAGCCGGCCGAATGGGCGGGAAACTGTGGCGGGAATAGGCGGGAACCGTGGTGAGATGCGGGGGAAGTGACAGGTAGGTGCTTAGGGTTAATTCTAGCGACACGTCTCCGCCGTGCTGGCCTGGCAGCGCTGCTCCGGAAGGCTGCAGCACCATTAACCTCGACGTGACTATTGTGAGGATGACAAGCCGGGCTCGCCTGTCATCATGTGCATTCGGACATGTCCACGCGCTGTCCGGCAGCCCCCAGTCCACCTCCAAGTTTAGAGGCCCATTGCGGGGTGCCGGACAAAAAAAACCGGCCGCAGCGGCACAGTCGAACAACATCGACCCGGAAAGAAATCCCTTGGCCGCATGCCTCGTGACATTAACTCCACGAGATAGCCACTAACCCTATGATGCAAGATGAAAACAAGACGAGTAATACAAAACTCCTAGGCTACAGCTTCAAGAAGGAATCGCCGCACGTGTGTTGATGGTGGCACGTCCAACACAAGGTTGAACTCCAGATTCTCATCCCCCAAGCTTGTCCACCTCCTTCAGCAAGGATACGACGCAAGCGCGCGTCGGCAGAGCCTGATCAGAGATCTTGTGTTTCCACCGGAGTGCATACGTCGTCCTTGAGGCCGTCTGTACCATCCTGCTTTAACCGGCTACCAACGTCACGAAAACCGGATACCTCTGGAGAAGACACCGGAAAACAGACATCACATACCGCCTGCCTCTGGCCACTGCCGCACCACCTTCTATTCACCATCAACACGCTAAACATGACATCTCCGCCAGAGCCACCGCGCAACACCTGCCGGTAGCAGGCATAACTTGACACCTCCGTATGAGGCGTCGTGCGTAGCATCCGCAAGCGGCGCATCAGGCGGAGGCTTCACTAGCCGGCGACAGACATTGCTTGAAGCGTCCGAACGAGACACATGTGTCACCTGCCGATCTGCATCGAACCCAATATGTTGATGGAGGAGACGTCCCATACAGCCGCCAGCCTCAGAAAGACCGTCACCACCTCGAGATCCAGTCTCCAAGCCGCACACACAACCCCGGAGACCGCCACTGTCGAAGAAGAAGGGTCGCTGCCCGATTCCGGGCGCTACAGTGAGCACCCACCGCCACGTCAGCCGCTATCCTCGCCCATACAACGGCAGCCACCGCCGCGACCGTCAGATTGGAGCATAAGGCGCTGAATCCCTCGCGCGCTGCCACCTGGTCATCCGCACTTGATGTCCCATCTTCGTTGACGAGCCGACCACCCCATACCCGCCGCACGCTGCAGCCAAGCTGCTCCGCGAACCCGAAAGTCAAAGAAACTAAGCCGCCATGCCGTCGGCATCGCCGGTCCGCCGGCTGCCCACGCAGGCACGACGAAAAACCACCACCGGAGGAACCCAGGGCCGCCGCCCCGACGTCTGAGCTCTGACGTACACGCCCGCCGTGCAGAGCCAACAGACACATCAGGCCGAAGGCCTCCTTTCGCCACGCCGGGGTGCGAGAACCGAGGAGACAAGGGCCCGCCGGCCGCCGTGCATCACGCCGGGGGTTGTGCCCCGGTGGCTTTCTCCGGCGTCGGCGGGCGGGTGGGGTGGAGGAGACGCGGGGGCGGTGGCGTCTAGGCTTTCGCCTGAGCCGCCCCCTTGTGAGCGACGCGAGCGATAGAAAAAGCCCCCTATGTTATGGTCTCTAGGTTTTCTGACTGAGTTCCTAAAATTTTGGGGGGAGAATTCCGCTTCCCCGGCCTCTGCACCGACTAGGGGTGCACACAATCATATATGCATGAGTACCAGGATTTTTTTCTTGGTTCCAAGACAAGATTGATTCCCAGGATAAATTGCATGAGTACCAGGAAGGCTTGATCCTTAAGTATAAATAGGAACATAAATTCGCGTCCGCCGGACTTGAACTTGGGTTGTACATCCACTCCCCCAACCACTTGAGCTACAGTCACTCCCGCTGGTATACCAACGTGAACATAAGTGTGGCACTTCCTATCGTCAGTTCTTATGGTACCAAGACACCGTTGTTTATATTGATTCAATACTACTATAGATTTATCTTAAAGGTTAGCGTAAGAAATAAACCAAGAGTCATTCGCCTCAAATTTAATTAAATTAACTCTTCTCAAGAGGGAGCTATTGAGCATGTTACGAATGTGTCCGAAATTCGTACCTACTCGGTCATTGGTAGCTCGTTGAGCACGTGGAGAACGTGTCCAATGGAAGGTCTCCTATTCCGATCAATTTGCACACATTGTAGACCAATTTGTATGCAACCTACTACTTGGTTGTAACCATTTTCTTCTAATTCGGTGTACTCAGACACTATTTTCTCTAGTGTCCAACTTCCTCTCACCTTCAAAAAAGTATGAAATACCCTTGTCAGTAATATAATATATACAGATTAGAACTAACAGAGTACTAATTTTAAATCTTCATAAAATGAAATAATCACGTATTCTTACTCCATCAATATATTCCCTTGCATGCTTCTGGTCAGTGCTGGAACTATTCTTCTCTCTCGTGGTGATCTCCAGTATGATTAGGCCCAAGCTATATATGTCTGATCGGGCCGAGATTTCACCAGTATATAGATACTCAGGGGCCATGTATCCACTAATGGCAATACCATCAAGATTTTAGTCAGCATTGTTGTAGATGCGGATTTTTTTAATGTTACAATATAGGAACAACATTAGCTGAAACATCATGATAACCCAAGAGAAAGATAGCTTACACTGATCCCACAACACTTTGTGTGATCCGTCGTGTTTGTTGATTTCCAAATATTCTGGAGAATCCGAAATCCCCAATTTTCGGTGTCATATTGTCATCCAACATGATATTTTGAGGCTTCAGACCCAAATGGATAATGGGCGTGGGTAAGGTATGTAGAAAATTTATACCCTCGCATATCCCCTTTATTATTCGGAAGCGCGTGTTCCAAACAATACTACTGGATTCACCTGAAGTAAAATACCATGAAATTATTTAATTTAATATAAAAAATAAACTCAGAAGGTAATTATGTGTATGACTAATAACGATAGGTAACATCTTGTGAAGTGGGGAACCTCGATAAAAGCAATGACAACGTTCCTCCATCTTTGAGGAATATTAATGATGTGCGATGAAATTATTTTTCTTCTATACTACTATGCCTGGTGACAATTAAAGGAATTTATTCCAAGCTATGCCAAAAAACGACATCATGTACACAATTTAAGACATGGAAAGTATATGCAAAACAGCTTTGATAGTGAATTATATGGTATACCATATAGGTTCTTGTCAAGGCTCCCCAAAGGCAGGAATTCATAGCAGAGTAAAGTTTCAGTAATCGGTGCAATTATAATGCTTCCACTGCTCTGTACAAATTTGTTATGTGCTTCACGGCAATATGCAACCATCCTCACAATATTTTCATGTTCGAGCACCATAATATTCTGAACCTCATTCTCAAATATTGTGTCATGTGGCACAGGTGAATTTTCTGCGAGTAGCTTGACAGCAACCACTCCACCATCATACAAAATCCCCTGTTTTACGTCACATAAAATGCATATTAGCACCTTCTTATCATCCTTTGAATAGTAGTAAGAAACAATATTGTTGCTTAACCAAACCTTATAAATTGATCCAAATGCACCCGTGCCAAGTAGTCGCTCTTGGGAGAAGTTACCAGTGATGCTCTTGATAAAGTCTAATGGTAGTTCCCTCGGTAGGTTTTGTAGGCTTATATCTCTGTTAGCCATGGCTAATGATGTAAACAGGGACGGAGTGAGGATTTGGACATGAAGAGGCAAGCCAAAAAAAATCACACATGAAATGAAATTTGCAATATATCATGTCTCACCATACCATTGATATAAGAGAATGTGAACATATGTTTGCAATACAAAAGTAAGGTATGCTATTTATATTTGCATAAATTATTTTCCGCCGACTATTATCTTAAATTAGCGGTATGACCACCACACTTGTCTAACATCTTGATAATTTAAGCACCAGAAATGTTGGAGCTCTAAACTTTAGGCTTGTCAAAGAAATTAATATTTGGCCTCATCTTCGTATTTGAGATATCACAGAACATAAGACACCTCTAATTAATAAATTAAGTAATCCAATATTCCATATATTAACTGTGCAAATTGCCAAGAATGATATATTGCAATCTTTTCACTGGGGGCATAGACAGCAAAATTAGCTACCTAGTAGCTACTCATAGTGATCAGGGATTCGACAAGCTTCAATGCAAAGATGGCACAGCACCATGGAAGAAGGAAGGACGGAGCGCCGCGGTAGACGGGGAGGCAGAGAAATTGGGTTTGGCCGCTATCCATCTATCCGGTGTTCGGATAGATTGTATCTTCATCAAACGGCCACACAATGGCTCATTGGGTATTCCGAACATAAAAAGCACAAAAACTCTCCACAGCGGCACCCTTCAAATGGCCCTCCAAAGAAAAATAAATGTCCAGGCCCCATGAGACCCTTCAAATTAAGGGTCTTCTGGTGTGCCGGACAATGTCCGGTCATAAATTTTTTTGGCCGGCCCCGCGTGTCAGTCAAACAGCTCAATCCCCAATGTATCTCTCTCCATGGCGCACGACGGCGGACGGAACCGCGCACGGAGGTGCACCCCCACTTGTACCTGAGCTAGCTACCTTCACGGGCGAGGCCGAGGCGGCGCGCGCCGCCGTCGTCGTCTTCCGCCCGCTCGTCGAGTCCGCGCTGTTCCCCAATGGGTCTCGGCGTCGTTGCTCCCGTCGCCCTGATGGGCTCCTGATGCCCCGAAAGGGTTGGTCGCGTCGGCGAGAGGGCCGAAGAAGGGTCTCTTCGGAGACGCTCGAGCTGGTTGGCGGCGTGGAAAATGGAGGTGTCGATGGTGCCGTGAAAGACGAGGTAGTCCATGTCAGTGAGTCCTAGAGCAGCTTGGGGCGGTCCAGGCACTCCCCACCGAGTACCCGCGCTCCGCCCAACTCTCGACGGACACAGACGGGGTGGTCAGCTTCAGTGTGTCTGGCCGCGTCCGACCAGCTACGAATTGGCTAGCTGGGCGAGCTGCTTTCCCCGCGTGAGCTGCTATTTGCGTGTCTTCTGGATGATTTGCTAGCTAGCTCTTTACTTTGCGCTCCTGAATGATTTAGCACATGAAGATGCACGTGCTAGCTAGTGGTTGTGGCGTGCGTGCGTGGTGTTTGTGCTAGCCAAAGCCGGCAGCTAGGCTATGCACGGGATGCACCGGCGGAGTTTTGGCCGTTGGCCGTTGTTTCCTCAGAAGCAGCGGCTCGACGATGGGATGGGAGCTCCGAGCTCGCGAGATGGAGGCCAGCTCCAGGACACGAGAAGGCGCCCAGCTCCTCCAGCGCTCGCGCTAGTGGGGCCGCGGTCGTCGGTGTGGAGGTCTTCGGCGCTGCTGCTTCCTTCGCGTCGTGGGTGTGGTGGGCGCCTCCATTGCTCATCACGGCGCCCACAAGCTATTTGTCGTGATACTGTCCCGTTTGTTTGGGTTTGTTTAGGAGGTGTCCCTGGTGAAAAAAAAAATTCTGTTTCGTCTGCACGTGTGTCCGACATCCCAAATTGTGCCCTTCTTTAGGGTGCCGGATAAAAAATAAATGCATACCGGTGGAGATGGTCTAATCGACAGAACAACAATTGGAATTCTGACATTTGTCTGTGCTAATATGGATGGGCTATCGAGCTTCTACTCGACGCACACCTTACAAATCTATTAACCACAGGCTAATTAATCATCTAATTATCTCCGATCATTAGTACACGGATAGTCTATAGTAATACTCACTCCGTTCAGAAAAGGATGTCACAAAAATGATCGGGAGTAGTAAAATAGTGTAAATCGTTGAGGGGCGAGCCATCAAGGGGTGTCTGACCCCTACTCGCCCCTCCCCTGGATGTAAGAAGATACATGTAATTCACCGAAGCAAGAAAGTTGTTCAAGAACACCAGCCAAAGTGTGCGCAGCCATATTTTTGCAAGAAATCACTAAAAGGCTCCATTTTCAAAGAAGAAGGTCTGCACAAGCATGTTCGCTCTAAGAGTATGTAAAAATAAGGAATTTATCAAGTGAACTGACCTCGGAGAAGAACACTTGATCAGGGTCCAAGATGGGAAGAGTTAACACCGATAGGGGATGTACTTCAGATCTGAGATGTATGGGAAGAGTTAACTCCTTGCTGGTGCCTCGTCGCATGCATATAAATCAAGCGGTAGTTGACTTGACGCGGTCTGGTCTGAACAAGTTGAGTCAGATGCATGAACTTAACTAGACGCGCTTGTGGTCTAAACGCGCTTGTCAGTCTACGCGTCTTGCCTACGCGGGTGGGATTTTTTGGTCCATAAAAAAATCCGTGTTTTTCTTTCACGTTATTACTCTACATACTTTGCTAAGAAATGATTTGGCAACTACAGGACCTGTGTTTTTTCTTTTCTTTTCTTTTAGTGACTTTATGAATTTGCTAAGAAATGATTTGGCAATATGGGACACATGGAGTACATAAAGACTCTTTCCATTTCTAATTCCCATGCCTGCCAGAACCATAGTCCAGGGCGCATGCTCTTAGCATGTCTCCAGGGTTTTATTTCTGCTTGTGTTGACGTCTTATTTTACACGTAACACAATAACACGTCTACGTGTACCCTCGGAGTAGGGTAATGCATCACAAGCTTCTACGGAAGGCCGGCTAGAAAGGTGATACACAAGAAAGTTACTCGTCGCTTTTGACAAGACGTCAACTCAGCCGGGAGGGACCCCACGAGTACAGATCGAGCGTGTCTAGGGTTTCCTATCTAATGTAAGCTTAGCCCTTACTTGGGCTGCCGGGCTGACTTATATAGAGGCTAACAGTCCAGCTTACAGGTGGGGCCGGCTGCATACGGCAGACGGATAGGACCCGCCCCACTAATGCACTACAGTGTATTTCCTTTAGTGAAGTCACCCACATCAGGGTCGAGTCGCGAGCGAACCTGCCCGCGGAGACGTAGATACAGTGTATTTCCTTTAGTGAAGTCACCCACATCAGGGTCGAGTCGCGAGCGAACCTAGGCTATCTTGTAAAAAAAAAAAGTACCGCACGCGGCACGTCCGCACGTATCTCGATCGATCAAAACGCCAAAAACAGTCAAACAGAGCGCCCTCGGAGGATCGCCCAATCACGGTATTCTCATCTTCCGCCCTGAACTGCTGGTGGCTAGTGCCCTACCCTAGATCAATATTTTTTGTAGAGTCAAATCATCCGCACAGCCCGTTCGGTAATCCCAAAATTGTTCCAATATTTTTCTACGGAAATTGTGGCTAGTAGTTGAAATACAAAATTGTGGCTCGTGTTTAGGCAGGGAATACATGTTTGTATCATTTTGTTTGTCAAATTTTGAAGTCTTATATGAAATATTTATTTATCAAACGCAGATATATTATGGACAAATTTGTTCTAAAACAAAAAGCACCTTCACAAGATGTTCCACAAGATATGAATTGGAAAGAGGAGATCCAGTATGATCCAGGCAAAAGGAAATTGATAGAACATTATCATCCTAATTTGAAAGAAGAGGTGAGAAGAAGATATTTGGTTAATGGACCTTGTCAACCTAGGGAATTTAATTTTCCATATACATAGTTTGGGGGTAGTAGGAGAAGCTTCCTTCCTTCTTGGTTTGATGAATTTGGAAGTTGGCTTGAATACAGTGAAGAGAAGGACAGAGCATATTGTTTTTGTTGTTTCTTGTTTGGGGACCATGGCAGCAAGAAGGAAGCTGGATATGATGCATTTGTTCCGAATGGTTGGAATAACTGGCACATGAAGGTGAGGCTCAAAGATCATGTTGGTGATGTGCATAGTGTACATAATGAAGCAATGAAAAAATGTCTTGATTTGCTAAAAAAGGATCAACATATTGATGTTGCTATTAACCTTCAAAGTGAAGCAGCTAAGAAGGCTTATTTTACTCGACTGAATGGCTCAATTGACACAGCTAGATTGCTGCTAAAGCGCAAGGGTTACCTTTTCGAGATCATGATGAGTCAAAGAACTCCTACAATAAAGGTAATTTCTTGGAATTTCGTGACTGCTTAGTTGAACATGATCTAGTTTTAGGCAAGGCTATGGGAAAGGATGCTGCAAAGAATGCTATGATGGGGTCTCCGTAGGTTCAAAAGGATATTGCTGAAGGTTTTACACATGTTATAGTGCAATCTATTCTTAAATAAGTCGGCAATAATGTGTTTTGTTTGCTTGTTGATGAATCTAGGGACGTCTCTTGCAAAGAACAGATGGTAGTGGCCTTAAGGTATGTTGATAGTTCTGGAGATTCTAAAGGAAGTTTTGTTGGTCTTGTTCATGTGAAAGAAACATCTTCTTCATACCTCAAGAGTGCAATTGATTCTGTATTTGCAAAATATAAGTTGAGCTACAATCAAGTTAGAGGACAAGGATATGATGGTGCTAGCAATATGCGAGGTCACTTCAATGGGCTCAAATCACTGATAATGAGAGAAAATAGCACAGCTTATTATGTCCATTGCTTTGCTCACCAGCTCCAGTTAGTTGTTGTGGCTGTGGTAAGGAATCATAAGGAAGTTAGTAATTTCTTTAGTATGATTTCTATCTTGTTAAATGTAGTGGGTGGATCTTCCAAGCGAAGGGACATGATTAGAGATATCAATCTTCAATAAATGAGCAAAGCTTTAGGGTGTGGACAGCTTACAACAGGTACTGGTCTAAATCAAGAGCAATGTCTTCAAAGACCTGGAGACACACGTTGGGGTTCTCATGGTAAAACACTTAAAAGTTTGGTTGACTTGTTCGTTTGAGGTATTAAAGTTCTGGAATTCGTGGGAGAAGAAGACACTGACAGAACAAATAGAGACCAAAGAAATGGTCTTCTAGTGTACTTTCAGTCTTTTGACTTTGTCTTCTATTTGCATCTCATGTTGACAATTCTTACAACTACAAACACATTGTCATTAGCATTGCAGCGGAAGGATCAAGACATAGCAAATGCCATGAAATGTGTGAAGTCAACCAGAACTATGTTGAATGAACTTAGAGAAGATGGATGGGACTCTCTACTAGTTGAAATTCATGGTTTTTGTGAGAAACACGACATTGAAGAGCTGGACATGGAAGAAGCCTATGTTAATCCAAAAAAGAGAAGACAGGTCACTTGAATTACCAACAAACATCACTATCAAGTTGATTGCTTCAGTGATGTTTTTGATTGGCTAGTTCAAGAGCTTGATGGTCGGTTTAGTGAGACATCCTCCAATTTGCTTGTTTGGTCAGCGGCTTTGAGTCCAAGGGACTCATTTCGTGATTTTAATTTGGAGAGTTTGCTTAATTTGGCCAAACTATATCCTCGAGATTTTGATTCTGGAGAACTGGGGGATCTTGATAAGGACCTACGCCTCTATATTGCTGATGTACGCACAGATGATAGCTTTTCAAACTTACCAACAATCATTGAGCTTTCTAAAAAAAGGTGGAGACAAGGAGGCATATTATGTATCCACTGTTTTATCGGTTGCTTAAACTAGTAATTGTGTTACCTGTTGCTACTGCTACAGTTGAGAGGTATTTTTCAGCCATGAAACTAGTGAAAACTTTTTTGCGCAATCGCCTCAATGATGGCAGTTTGAGTGATGATGTTATTTGTTATGTGGAGAAAGAAGAAATGAAGAAAGTCACCAATGATCAAGTGGTTAAGTATTTCATGGGTTTGAAGAATCGAATATACTAGAAGAATAGAAGGTAATGTGAAAACTTTAGCTACTTGAGTACTATTCTTTTTGTTATTATACTTTTATATAGTGGATTGTTTCGTGAAAAAATTATGCTATAGTAAAGTGTGCATCAGGGTGACTCGAGCTCCAGCTCCGCCCCTGTTTATGCCATGCCCCCTTGTCGAGAGCAACCGGTTGGGGAGGACGGTCGGCTACTTGGACTTGCGTAACAAGCGGTCGGGTGCTGGTGAAGCCGGATCATGGAGAAGCCGGCATTTGGAGTAGAGAGCCAGTGTTTGACCCGGTCGGCTACTGGGATTCGGCCGTATGCTTTGGTAGAGATCTTCTGTGCATCTTTGGCCACCCGGGGGTCATCCACATTTGAAAACGCTCTTAGGTAAAAAGTTCAAGGGTAGGAAATAAAAGTGTAGCATGAACAACCACATTTGGTGATGATTTTGCACACATTTCAAAAAAAAAAAAAAAAAATCCATGTACATGTAGGAGCATTTCGGGAGGATATAGCATAAGGAGTACAAATTTTTAGTACGGATTTGCATGATTCACAATTTTGAACATGTTTTCACCTAAGAGCGTTTTCAAATGTGGTTGTTCACGCTACACTTTTTTTTACCTAAGAGCGTTTTCAATTTTGAACATGTTCCATACTCTTGAACATGCTGCGGCGTATTTATGCAAGAAATAAACAATGTGGTAGGAAAACACGCTGTATAACCTCAACATCGCGATCATACTAGGGGCAAAAAATCTACCCTACATTGTGGTAGCGGTGAACATGTAACTATAGATTAATTAGATGTAGTATTTATGCGAAAGGTTTAAACATCCTCGATTGGATCACAAGCATAGACTAGTTTACGAGCCGAGACAGATCATGTAGCCATGTGGATAGTCGGAGGAACGAACGCCAGTGAAAACTAGCACCGGTTCGACGCTACAAGTCTCGCAATATATTTATCTTCTAGTAGAAGTAGTACTTGGGGTGTACAAAACATTTGATCTGATGGTTTACTCCAAACGTTTCCTATGCTTCTAATCTGTCCATGTAGTAAACCCTTAGGTTCTCTCAGGGCCATAAGCCCATAAGAGCCATCACAAAGCAGAGCAAAAACAGAGGAAAAGCTGAAAAAACAGAGGAAAACCAGAGACCGGTGAACAGAAGCAGAGCAAAAACCAGAGGAGAAGCAGAGAAAAAGCAGAGCCCGGTGGAGACAAGCAGAGTAAAAGCAGAGCAAAGTACTTTTCCAGTCCGGCCGCTGTAACTGAAGTCTGCTCCTATTACTAAACTGCTTGCACTGCTGTAGACGATGCAGGAAACACTCAGCCATCTTCGTGTTCGGCAACAGCTACGGCCACCATGGCGGGCGGGCGGAAACATCTAGGTTAGTGTGGAATGGATTAAAGCTAGTAAATACCTGTATTTACATGATCATTCTGAATAAGTATACAAGGCAGATCGATGAACTTTTGGAGGAACATGGCAAAAACAGAGGATGTACCTGGATTTTCAACTTGAACTGCAGGTGCCTGTCGTGTCTCATCTCGGCTGTGTCCAGCGATGAGCTGGGAGCTGGTGTCAGGTGATGGAATGAAGAGTGACGTGGCACCGTGCTAGTAGTACTAGTAGATTTCAAGTAGGTAACTGTCAGTGGCGAGGGGTAACTGAACTTGGTTTGATCAATCTCCACCATCGAGCCGTTTATTGAACCGCTGGATACCTGAACCTGGTTTGACACTGAACTGAACCTGTTATTTCGTTAGATAACTCTACTGACAGACAGCCTGACGCCGCCGCCGGAGCCGACACGCGGGGCTCTTGTAAATGCATTAATCCCACTCCGAGGCGTCGCTCTGCGTGCTCGGCAGCCATGGCGGACGGGCGGCAAGATCAAGATTAAGCGGCACTGCGGATGGTTCTCCAGCCACCTGCCACCCACGGATGGTTCCAGGGCCGCCTCCTGTCCTTAGAGCATCTCTAGTAGTACCCCTAAACCCTCAAATCTGTAAAAATAACTGCTTTTTTACAGTTTGGACAGAAAAAAGTGCGTAGACTAGACCCCTTTAACTCTTAAACCCTCAAATTTTTTTAGAGGCCCAACCCGGAAACACATCTCCAACCTGTAGAAGTGAGGGTTGGGGAGGAAAACAGGGGTCGACCTGCAATCGTAGCAACGACGCGCGGGAGGGAAGTTTCATCCTCCCCAACCTCCGCGCCGCCGCCGCCCCCACGCGGATCCGGCCGCCCGCCCGCCGCCCGCCGTCGTCCCCGCCGTCCCCGCGTCCCGCCGGCGCGCCTCACGCCTCGGCCGCGTCCATCCCCGGCCCCGGACGGCCGCGCCTCCTCCTCTCCGCGCGGATCGCCGCCCCTGCCCGCCCTCCGCCCCGCCGCGGTCTTCCCCGGCCCCGGCCGCCGCGCGTCCTCCCCGCCGCGTCCTCTCCAACCCGCCTCGGCCGCGCCCCCCGCCACGCCTCGGCCTCCGCCCCGGCGCGTCCTCCCCGCCGCGTCCTCCCCAACCCACCTCTGCCGCGCCCCCTGCCCGCCTCGGCCTCCGCCCCGCCGTCCACGCCACGCCTCGGCCGCGCCCCCGCGGCGTCCTCGCCCGAAGGTATGTTAATTTTTTTTCTTTTTTGTTTCATTTTCTTTATTGTTTCAATTTGTAGCACTAAATATTGAATGCCTTTTGTAGATGGAGATGAACAACGACGACGTTGCCATGGACTCATTTTCCGATTCGTCGGGTTGGTCGTCATCCGACGATTCGGACATTGACGAGTTGTTGCAAGACGACGACGTCGAGATGATGAGCCTCCTCGTCGACGTGCAAGCGTTTGAAGACCGCGCGAAGCTGATGGATCAGAGGAGAGGGTCGAAGATGGGGCGAGTCACCATCTATCGGAACCGCGCTCTTGGGCACGAGCATTTGATGCAAGACTACTTCGACGAGGTACCTACATACCCTCCTCGCCTCTTCCGCAGAAGGTACCGAATGCGCCGTAGTCTTTTTGTGAAGATTGTCACCGATTGTGAGGCGGCCTCCCATTATTTCAAGCGCCGTAGATCCGCCGCCGGTATCATGGGGTTTAGTGCATACCAAAATATATCGGCGGCAATGCGGGTACTCGCCTATGGCATACCCGCGGACTATACCGACGAGTATCTTCGCATTGGACAAGATACAACCACGGAGTCCGTCCGTAGGTTTGCAAAGTTGGTTATCAAGTTGTATGGTGAGAAGTATCTTCGAGCACCAAACGAGGAAGATACAAAGAGATTGATGGAAATCAATGAAAAAAGGGGATGGCCGGGGATGCTAGGTAGTCTTGATTGCATGCATTGGACATGGAAAAATGTTTTGATTGCTAGGTAGTCTTGATTGCGTGCGGGGTCCGGCTCGGTTTTGGGACAAGAAAACCTTGGTGAACATCATGAAATGTTGTGTGATTCTACACAACATGATCCTAGAGGATGAGAGAGGGTTAAACTTGCCTTGTTTCTATGACAATGTTGGTACACGTGTGCAACCGGAAAGAAACCCTTGTCGCGTACAAGCTTTTCTTCAAGCACATCGTGAGATTGAGGATGCAACCACTCATGGTCGGCTCCGTGATGATCTAGTAGAGCACCAGTGGCAGTTGGATGGGCGGCGCCGTGGCGCATGATGTACCTATGTTTTACTTTTCTATGTCTTATTTGATTCGAACAATTATTGTTGTAATTTCCTCCAACATTGTTTGCTCCAACATTGTTGTAATAACTTGAATGATTATTGTTTTATGTGCTTGAATGTACTATTCGGTGTTGTAATAATAACTAGAATGATTATTGTTTTATGTCAAATGTGATGAAATTTGTGATATGTGAAATGATGAAAGTTGTGATATGTCATATGACAGTTTTAAAGGTTGGGGTTGAGTCAAAGACTAGAACCCTCAAATCCAACCATTATAACGGAATATTCCGTTAATAAGGGTTGGATTTGAGGGTTCTAGTCTTTGCCCCTGTTTTTCAACCCTTAAAAGTGCATAAAAGTGCCAATTCTCGACCCTTAAAAGTGCTACAAGGATTTGAGGATTTGAGGGTTCTACTAGTGATGCTCTTATACCCGTCAAGGTACGGGCGCTCTCTTCGTGCTTGGCTCCTAATTTTTGCATCTTGGTGTGAAGCAATAGCAGTGCCTGCCCTGCTTAGAGATGCCGAATATGTTTGCTGCCATGTACTGCAATTGGTTTCTTAAGCTCAGTATATATAAAGCTCAGCCGAAGCCAAAATATGTTACCTGCTAGCTCTCAACCAAAAATCATGACCTTAGACATGAGTTACAGAGGGCGGCAAGATGCAGCGATGTGTCCACCTCAACGTTGTTGTCTTATGCAAGGAAGGAAGGCTGAGCATTAATTGTCGTATGTAAAACACAGAAGAAAAGCAGAGCACCTCACAAAACAGGGGAAAAGCAGAGCAAAAAACAAAGGTAACATTGGCTTAGACCAGCCACAACGTGTATGCGGTTCAAAGGAAAAAGGTGCTATTCTTTGAATCGGTACTGTTTCCCTGCAGTGTGTAGCTCCGGTTCAAATCAGAGATGGGTCCCACCCGCTGGCTGCATGTGAGCTTTGCTCTGTACCTTTGCATGGTGAGTCTCGGCTTAGAATTAATATTTTAACGGAAAGAATTCGCATGGAACCGCATCAACTTTGTGGTTCGCTTCTCTGCTCCAACTCATTGAGGCTGACTTCTTTTGGGCTTCTGTACCAGTTTCTGGCTACCAAACTCAATAAGCTCAAAAGAAGTCTCCAGATTCCACCCACCGCAAAACTCTCCAGAAGCTAGTTTACACACAGTGGGCAGAAACTGCGAGCGACCAGTTTCCCGAGCTTCTCCTTGCCCCTGGCGAAGCGTTCGGTGGAAAGGGACATGTCGTTCGCGCGAATTACTGGAGAATTGCCACCCCGCGCCGTAGCCCCTCTCTCCTCCCACCCCGATGAGTCAACCCGTACGAAGAAAAAAAAAGGAAAACGAATCCCCACCCGAGAGGCCGAGACCCGACCCCGACCTCTCTCGTCAAGCTCTCTCCCAGGCCCGGTGGCCGCTCCCGACACCGGCCGCCGCTCCCCATCCACGCCACCGCTCTCCCGCCGCCGTCAGCGCCAGATCTGGCTTCGGCGCTGCCGGATCCGTGTCGGGCGCCGCGAGTTCCGCTCCGACGTGGTCTCCCGAAGCTCGGCTCCGCCCCTTGTCTCGAAGCTCGCCTCCGCCCGCTGTTCTCCACCTCGTCGTCGGCTCCTCCTCCGGTCTGCGTCGCCCCTCCGTCAGCTCCACCTCCGGGCAACGTCAAGCTCCTCGTCCCCTGCTCCGCCAAGCCGTCTTGCGATGTCGACCTCCGCCGCAGCAGCGAAGGTAACATCTCGATTCTCTCCGAAAATTAGAGATGTTTGCTAAGTAAATGCTAGTAGATGATGCTGGTGGATCTTCTTGTACTCATGGTGCTGTCCAAAATCATTGTGCTGTACAAAAGCATGAACTGTTAATAATATAGATGACAGTAGTGTGTATGCGATGGGTGTTGTATAAAATTGGTGGATAATTGTGTTGTTGTGCATCTAGATTGGGAAGCAGAAAGCGCCTAAAGCTTGTTGGGATGCTGTAGCGCATCGTGTATTTCTTGATGTGTGCATCGAAGAGGTGAATGCAAACAATCGTCCTGTCCATGTTTTGACCAAACACGGTTACGAAAATTTGGTTAAGAAGTTCAACGATCGCACGAAGAGAAACTATGATAAGGGTCAGATGAAAAATAGGTGGGAGACACTCAAAAAAGAATACACTGTTTGGAAGGGATTGCTTCAACACGCATCCGGTTTGGGTATAGATCCTATCACTCATACCATTGATGCTAGCGACGATTGGTGGGAAAATGAGATACAGGTACTGATTTTGTAATTGTAATTCTTTGTATATTTTGGCAATTGTTGTTCTTTTCATTTGCTCTAACAACATTTTGTAATTTACAGATGTGTCCAGATGCAGCCAAGTTTAAGATAGCTCCACTACAAGATGAGGAGGACCTTAAGATACTTTTTGACAAGAATGTTGTGACCAATGTGGCTGCTAGGGTGCCACCCACTTCTCAGGTTCAGGTTGGAAACAAGCGAACTGCTGGGTCTATGATCAACACTGAGGAAGACGGTTCAGGTTGTGAAGGTGAAGAGGAACCTCTTGTTACACCCGTGCGTCCACATGGACAGAAGAAGAGAGCATGCCCCTACTCACCGACTCCCATAGCTGCACCAAAGATGAGTACCGGTAGTAGCAGTGCCTCCAAGTTCGATCGTATGATGGAGCTTATGGAAAAGAGGGAGAAAAATAAGGAGAGTATGAGGCTGATGGAAGAAGAGAACAGTAAGAGGATGATGGAAGAAGAGAAGAGTAAGAGGATGATGGAAGAAGAAGAGAAGAGTAAGGGTTCTGTTACATCTCCAGAACGAGCTAAGGAGTCTTCAAGGGATGAGATTAGGCGGTTGGTTGCATTAGTGTATGAGGATGGAGCTAAACCTGGGAGTCTTGAATACTTCTATGCGACTCAACTTTTCCTTTTACAACATTACCGTGAAATGTTTGCTTGTTTGGTGGAGGACGCAACGCCTACCCAGAGGATTGATTGGATTAGGATGACCTGGGAGCAGTATAACAAGAAGTAGTTATTTGCTATTTGTTCACAATTTGTATTGCTTCAGTGAACTATGTTATTTGCTTACAACTTGTATTAATTCAGTGAACTATGTTATTTGCTTTCTAGAACTTGTATCTCTCATGAACTATGTCATTTGCTTACTGTAACTTGTATCTCTCATTACTTCGTCATTTGCTTACTGTAACTTGTATCTCTCATTACTATGTCATTTGCTTACTGCAATTTGTATCTCTCATGAATGGCATTTGCTTACTGTAACTTGTATCTCTCGTGAACTAGTTATTTGCTATTTGATTCATGCTTACAATTGTTTGCTCTTCTCATATCACAGATGAATTCTGCAAATGATGACTCTGACGATGAATTTGATATGTTCATGATGCTTGCGGCTTCTCTAGCCGAGGATGAGAAAGTTCCTTATGCTCCTAGAAGAGACCCACCTTTGATATCAGGGATCCAGTGGGTTGAGGCGAGGCTCAAGGATCCAAAGAGATTCTACAAGTCTTTTAGAATGAGAAGGTCAGTCTTTAGAATGCTACATGCCATTCTTGTTGCTCGTTATGGCCTCATGTCCACTATTCAGATGTCGAGTGTAGAATCCCTAGCTCTATTTCTGTGGATGTTGGGTGGGCCTGCGACCAATAGTCAAGCTGCTGATCGTTTTGAGCGCAGTGTTTCTACCGTGAGCAACAAGTTTCATCATGTGTTAGATTGTGTAGACCGTATGGCAGGTGATTATATCAGACCTAATGATCCTACTTTCACCCAAGTTCATGATAAACTTACACACCCTAGATTCTGGCCCCATTTCAAAGATACCATTGGAGCCATTGATGGAACACACATTCCTGTGGTAGTTGCCGAGAAAGACAGACAGATATACACTAACAGGAAAGGTTATACAAGTCAAAATGTGATGGCCATATGTGATTTTGACATGAGGTTCACATTTGCTGTTGCTGGATGGGCTGGATCCGTTCATGATACACGTGTATGGACTGATGCTCGGCCTCATTTCGCCAATTATCCGCATCCTCCTACTGGTAATATTCTCGCATATGTACCATGTACAGAAATATTTGCTAACAAATATTGTATATAACACTAACATTTTTATATTTTACTACATGTAGGAAAATACTATCTTGTTGACTCTGGGTATCCAAACAGAGTTGGTTATCTCGCACCTTTCAAAGAGCAACGATACCATGTGCCGGAATTTCAGGGGGCACCTCCACAAAACATGATGGAGAGATTCAACCATCTCCATTCTTGTCTACGAAATGCTATTGAAAGAGCATTTGGTATTCTGAAAAAGAAGTGGCGCATTCTCCAAGGTATACCACATTTCCACGAAGCTTTGACGCAAACGAAGATCATCACCGCTTGCATGTGTTTGCATAACTTCATCCGTGACAGTAATCTATATGATCAACATTTCGATCAGTTTGAGCGGTGCCCATATGTCCATGAGGTGAGCGCATCTGTTACCGGTGGACCCAATCCATCTTCATCTGATAGCTTCATGGCAGCACTACGACAGAGCATCGCTGAATCCATAGTAGCTTGAGTAGTTATTGTTATTGTAATTTCAGAATCATTATGACATTTCTTTTACTTTGGCATGTAATGAATTATACATATATTTTTATTGATAGCTCTTTTTTACCTAAAAACTAGCATATTTATCACTTAGAACGGTCAATTTAGTGTACATATCAAATTTGGGGCAAAACAGACATCTCACAACTCATCACTTGAAATAAGCCAAAACAGTACAATCCCAAAAGAAGTCTCCTGAGGAGTTTCTGCCCACCGCAGTTTCTGCCCACCGAAATCCATAAGCCAGCTTATGCATAAGCATAAGCCCAAAAGAAGTCAGGCTAAATCGGTTCCCCACAACGTATTGAACCGAATCATACAGCCTATTGAATCGCTTTTCTTCAACGTTGTGGCTGGTCTTCTCTCTCTCTCTCTCCGTCTCTCTCTCTCTCTTGTTTTCTGCTTACCTGAAGATGTATCAGTAGCACTATTAATATTGTAACAGACGCAGCAAAACAGTGTATTCCTTAATGCAATTTAAATCTAAATACTTTGATTCTGACTCTAGCAGTACTAAAATACGATCAGCACTACACAAATCTGCAAGATAAACGTGGGATTTCCCCAACTTGTACCTTCATCTGGACAAGTACTGAATCAGGAAACATCACTGATCAATAAGTAATCTGATGAAGAATTTACGGGTCAATGTCTCAGCCAAATAAAAGTTTCCAACTTCTACTAAATCTTGGAATTGTAGAAGCCACATTAATTTATCTTGACATGATCTGAAGCAAAGACAAAACATGTCCAAATTAAATATGCTATACATATATGTACAGAAGGAGTAATTCTTTGGATACTACAATAAACACCAATAATTATTGGCCAAAACCTTTCTTTACTAGTACGCTGTACATATCACAACCCCAATCACAACCTTGGTTGTTGGCTGCCTGGAAGAACACAACATAGTACCTGCTAATTGTGGTTTATTCTCAATCCCACTCAGGGTATTTAGTTTTTAATTACATCCGTCGGTTTGTTTGCCTGTGGTGGTGGTGGTGGTATTGTCAGAGCTGATAATGTTATGCTCTTTGTTTCCTCCGTCGGCTTGCTCCCAGGGCGAACCCAGAAAAAATTAAGAGTGGGGCAAATCAATTGACTGGGGCATTCCTTGTATAAATGTACAAAATCTGAAGAAATTTCTATGAAATATGAAGAAATACCATAGGAAATCAAAAAATTGAGTGGGGGCCAAGGCCCCCACACAGCTGCACTTGGGTCCGCCCCTGCTTGCTCCTCCTCCAACCCGGGTTGTTTCTTCTTGAGCAACTGTGGCGGTGCAACCATCTTCGGTTTAATCCTGTAGAAAGGAAGGATGACTCAAAATATTAAGAAGTTCTAGACAGTGATGGTACGGTTGTTCTTCAAAATAGTAATTAGATGTTGAAGAGTTTTTTCCTATTTTAATAGACACATTTATTGCTATGTATTTTATGATGGTTTAAAATCAAACACATTATATAATGCCAATGAGTAGAGTTTGTATGGGTACCTCACTAATGACCATCGATGGATGCCGTCGCAGCCGTACAGGTGGAGGCGGTAGCCCAAGAGCACTGCCAAGCCCAGTACGCAGATCCACAATACGGCCACCACCGCTTTGACCTTGCTGGCGAGGAGGAAGGATAAGGTGACGAGCACGAATGAGGAGATGTGGCTCAAGAGCAAGACCTTTACGGTGTCACATTCCACCCCAAGGACGACCACGAGGTCGTAGCCTCCTCCACCCCGCCGCAAGGGTGTCTTGTAGGCGAGACAAGGGAATTTGAAGGATAGTCAGACCTTCGCCGTCAGCAAGTTGAGGCTGGAGCCTCCGTCGACCAACATCTTGGTGACCTTGTAGTTGTGGATGACGGGCGACACGATCAGCGGCAGGGTCCCGACCCCGGCAGTGTTGGCAGGGTGGTCTTCTGGATCGAAGGTGATGACTTGACCGGACCAGTCCAGGGGCTTGGACGGAGCAGAAGCAACCGCGTTCAGCTCCCGGACAAGTCTCTTGCAGGCGCCGTTGGAGGGAGGCAGAGAAGACCCTCCGTGGATGCACCCGACAACTCCAGTGACTTCTTGATACTTCCGCCGTTGCCTCCTTGGGGAGCCGGAGCTTCCCCGTTGCCGACGTGGGCGGCCTCCGGAGTGTTGTACCCGCGACCACCTTGACCGCCGCGTCCTCCTCCACGGCCCCCGCGGCCACCGCCTCGGTACCATCCACGGCCGCCTCCGCCTTGGCGACCCGTGGGACAGTCACGAGCGATGTGCCCGGCAGTGCCGCAGTTGTAGCAACCGTCTTGACTGACCCCGTCAGCTCGGCGTTGCTCCCGGACGGCGAGGTTCTTGAGCATGCGGCAGTCCTTGAGCAAGTGGTTGCCTTCTGGATGGATGTGGCACCAGGGATCACCTTCACCTTCTTCCTCGGAAGTCGGCGCGGGCTTGGTCTTCTTCGGAAGAGGCTCGGTGACGAAGATCCGCTTGTCGGGTCCAGGGTCCCGCTTCTTGTTCTTGGCTGGAGCGGCCTTGTCCTCGGGTTCATCCTCCCCGGGGAACTTGGCTCCTTCTTCAGCTCGAGCGCACCGATCTGCAAGCTCCCAGAGCTTACGAGCAGACTCGACGCGATGGATGCTCAGCTTCTCGCGCATCTTGGGGTTGCGGACGTTGGCGTGGAAGGACTGGATCACCAACTCCTCCTTGATGCACGGGATGGTGTTCATCTTCTGGGTGAAGCGCTGGATGAACTTGCGGAGAGTTTCACCCGGCAGCTGCTTGAAGTCGTGGAGATCACTGGGAGCCCCCGGGCGCTCGTACCCGCCTTGGAAAGCCCCCAGAAACTGCTCCTTCAGTGCCCGCCAGGAACGGATGGAGCACTTGGGAAGGTTGAGAAGCCAAGTCTGGGCATCTCCCTTCAGGGCCAACGGGAACCAGTTGGCCATCATGACCTCGTCGGCCCCGGCAACCATTGCAGCAAGAGAGTAGATCTGCAGAAAGTCCCGGGGGTTCGTGGTGCCGTCGTAGCGGAGAACGTCGATCTTGAATTTCTTGGGCCAGTTGAAGTGGCGGAACTCGGGGCGAGGGCGAGGCAGCCTTCGGCGAGGTCGATGCCCCGATCTTCCCGGCGGTGACGTTCTCGGCGACGCTCGATGCGGGTGCGCATATCCTCGTTCTGACGGCTGTTGAGCTCGTCACGAAGATCTGGGTTGCGCGAGGTAGACGACCCGATGGAGATGGCCTCGCCGTGATCGCGGTTTAGCCGATCAGCCATCGGTGGTGCGGTGCGAGGAGGCGCCGTCTTGGCTTGACGTTCACCACGAGGCTGGCCTCGCGGATCACGTGTCTTGTCTTGTGCTGCTCCGGGTCGTCGACGGTGGGAGCTTGAGTGGGTTCGACCCACGGACCACCATCGGCGAAGTCGAGGAGCCTCTCGACGCGAGTCCTCCATTCTTGGTAGACCTTGGGATCGCCGCTGCTTGGAGGGAACTGCATCAGGGCCTTGGCAGCGACTAGAGCATCATGGCGAGCTTGCGCGTCCGAAGGCGAGTGCGCGGAGGTCTTGCTCTTGGATGCTCGTGGATCCCCGCTGGGGCGAACGCCGTGGTTCCCTCCTCCAGCGGTGGGCTCCTTGCTAGCGCCGTTGCAGACGCTCTTCTCCCCCGAGCGAGGAGGAGGCATGGTGGTGCCCTTTGGAGCCGCCGCTCCGCCAGGGCCGTTGTCCTTGTCGCGACCGTCCACTTCGTCCGGCGCCACCCTCTCCATGGGAGGCGGGGACGGAGAGACGCTCCGCCGCGCCAGCAGCACGACGTTCAGCTGAAGCTTGAGTGCGTGAGGGAGAAACCGGCTTGGACGCCGCAGGGTCTCCCTTCTTCTTCGGCGGCATGCTTGACGAAGAACTTGCCGATGAACTTGATGAAGATGAAACCAGCGCTTGCGCCCCCTACCTGGCGCGCCAGATGTCGTGTCTCGTGCACGGACACCGGGAGTATAGGATACCCCCTTTTAGGTTCGGCACGGGGCGCGAAGGAGGCTGAGAATCGTCTTCTTGGGCGGAGTCTAGATCAAGCTCTCCTCCCACGATCAAAGCATGCAACCAAAGGGACACAAGGAGCTACCCAGGTTCAGGCCGCCCGGAGGCTAAAAGCCCTACTCCTGCATGTCTGGATTGATGGTTCTTCATAGTGTGGCTTACAATGGAACCTCCCGGATGGGGTACCCGGAAGGGTTTTGGCTGGAGGTAGAAGAAGGACAGATCCTGACCCGGAGGAGATCACCTTCCTCCTACCTTCGCAGCCCTAGTCTAGTCTTGCTCTGGTTGGACTTGTCTCTAGCTCGTCCAGTTCGTCCTCTTCCTCCCTTCTCTCCTCCGTGCCTTGGTCCTCCTTTTATAGGCTAAGGGGTTGCCACAGGGTCACGTGAGGGGCATGAGGGACCTTCGGGGTGAAGGACCCTCCTCATCTAGTTTAGGAGGAGACGTGGCCTCTCCTCAGCCTAGCGTCTCCTTTGGGTTAGGTGGGAGCGTCCGCCTTGGGGTGGACAGGAGCTGACACCACCACGGGCTGTGCTTCCCGCCCGCGCTGCCTTCGCCTTGCTTCCCAAGTCTTCTGCGGTGAGGTGGAGCTTATCCACAGGACGTGGGGAAGTACCCGAGAGGGAGCCCGGCCTCCTGCCGGGAACTCGGGCTCTCGGGTCCTCCCTGGCCATCTTGCTTGGTTCGGGGACCCGGCAGGTCCCCAGGACCGGAGCCCTTGTCGACGTAGGCCTTGCGTGTCCCGACGGTGAACCCGCCAGCTTGACTTGGTCTTGGTCTTGTCCATCTTCATCTTGGGCCCACATGGGGTGGACCCACTTTGGCGTACTAGGGGAACCCCATGTTCCACTGTTGCGACAACGTCCCCGACCCCGACGAGGATGCGTACGCCGCAGGGGTGGCGTGGGGATCCGCGGTCGCATACGGTGAATTGGACGCGTCTCTACCAGGTGCCGCCACACCTCCACCAGGCGCCGCCGCTCCTCCCACCGAGGAGGAGGAGGACGACGACTTCGACTGGAGCGACGACGGGGAAGAGGGCTGTGGGGCGCAGATGCAAGAGGCCATGGAAGCCTCCTTCCAGTATGTCTGCGACGACCGTGTCCAGCGAGCCAAGACTGCCTGCCAGCTCAAGGCGAAGTAGGCCTCCGAGCTGGCTTGGGAGCTGAAAGACTCATCCTCCATGGCTCGTGCCCTCCGCCGCAAACGTGCGCGCGAGAACCAGGCGGCCACGAACGGGGCTGGCTCCTCCCGTCGTTCCCCCTAATACGCGTGGGCAATTTTGTTAAAATTGTCGGCGCCATTACCCCTAGTCCGTTTATGTAATAATGTAACAGTGTTCTGAAAACTGTTGGTGATGTGTAATAATAAGCATGTAAATCCGCAGTACGGAATGACTACAGTGGATCTCAAGCAAATGCCCCTCTCCGGCGAAACCCTAGACCCGCTGGAGAAAATCCAAACTTATACGTCTACACCCGGTACCGGCATCAAAAGGGTGTAGAATAGTGAAACTTTTTGCTTGGTTGGATTAGTTATTCAAATTCAAACACTTTTCATTTTAATTTTTTTGTCAGATTCAAAAATATGCAAAAAATATTAGCTAATGCATTTTTAATTGAAAATGGCAAAATGGTTAATAGTTTGAATAGTTAGAATAATTATTTTAGAAAACAGAAAATGGTTTTGGATTAATTATTCAAATTCAAACACTTTTCATGTTAAATTTTTTGTCAGATTCAAAAATATGCAGAAGTTATTCAAATTCATATTCAAACACTTTTCAAATTCACTTTGAAACAGTTGTCACTGAAAATTTGGGTCTTTGCGCGCAAAAAACACACCTTTAGTCCCGGTTGGAGCCACCAACCGGGACTAAAGGGGCATTTGCGCGCGCTGGTTGGTGGCACCGGGACTAAAGGTTGCTGGTACCCTTTAGTCGCGGTTCGTGGCTCCAACCAGGACTAGAGGTCCCTGGGTATAAATACCCACGACCTCCTCCGGTTCGAGACAAGAACCGGGAACAGAGAAGGAGGACGCCACCCTCGCCTCCGACGCCGGCCGCCGCGCTCCCTCGCCCTCCGACGCCGCCGCCGCCGCGCGCGGATCTCCCTCCCCTCCAACGCCGCCACGCGCTCCCTCGTCGGCCTCCGACGCCGCGCTCCCTCTCCTCCTCGACCACGACGCGGAGGAGCCGCCGCCGGGAGGTAGGATGAATTTAGATTTTTTGTTGTTTTTTTGTGTAGAGTATTAGATATATTTGTGTAGTTTTTTGTGTGTAGTTTAGGTAGTTTTTTAGTGTATGAAATTCTAGCTAGTGTAATTAGTTTAATTTAGTTGGTAGCAAAATATTTAGTGTTAGTTAAAAATTTAGTGCTAGCAAAATATTTAGTGTTAGCAAAATATTTAGTGTTAGCAAAATAATTTTATGTTAGTTGTTAGTGTTAGTTGTTAATTTTTTTTGTCTTAGAGCTTCTAGTTGTTAGTGTTAATTAGTTGCTTCTAATTCTAGGTTAGTTGTTAGTTGTTAGTGTTAATTTTTTTGTCTTACAAATTTGAAAAACAGGAGGAATTTGGAATGATCGTTTTATAAAAATTGTGTTTTTAGTTTATTGTTCTCGGCGACGATGTCCCTGTTGGACTAGAGAGGCGATGTCCGGGACTGGGCTCCGCGGGCTGGCACTGGGAGGTGCTACCTTCCGGGACGCGTAGCTTGGTGAGGAATCTGGGTGACGTCGTCGACCCGGATCTTCTTGGTGGCAGTCGCGTGGGCCACGCTCGGTGCAGAGGGAGCCGGCCCCCGAGGAGGTGGTACGTCACCGTATCAGGGAGGAGACGAGCACGTCCGTCGCTACATGTATTTGTTGGATAGGCAGTATAACAATAGCTGGTCGTTTCTTCAGAGGGTTCCTCCTCACGTGAGCTATGACCCTGTGAGGGTTCCTTATCTTTGGATGCGCAGCGCCCGCGGCTCAGGACCCGGTCGAAGTTAGTTTGAGAGGTTCATGCATGGGAGAGGAGATGTATTAGTGATATTATTCGTGATGTATTAGGGTTAAATAAAAATGGACCCGAGCTATGTAACTGGATTATCTAGATGTAAGGGCGAGTTTGGTTCATGGGAGATGTATTAGTGATACTTTTGCATATTTGATCAATGCTGCTTTTGTAAAGTGAGGAAAATAATGTTCCCTACCTTTGAATTATTCTGCTAATGCTAACATTGTTTTATCTTTCTTTTGTATTAGTTAAGCAATGGATAACTTCAACAGCAGAGACCATGAAGAGGACATTTTCGCCATTCTACGGCAACCCGAGGGTGGAGCAGAAGTCGGTGGAGCAGAAGACAGTGGAGCAGAAGATGGCTCACAGTTTTTGAACGAGTCCGGTCCGGGAATGGAGCTGGAACGAAGAGACGAAGCGCAAACGAGCATCGAGTGCGATGACGACTCGCAAATTGGTGGACATCCGCAGTCTGGCGAGGTATATTAAGCCTCTGTTGATCAGATGCAATATTGATTTGTATATATATGTATTAACAAATGTTTCTTATTTTTAGACCTCCGCATCGACCCAATCTGGTAGAAGTAAACGAGGCCATGCCAAAGGGATGGCCGAAGATGCGCATCTCCGAATTGAGCTCGTCTCTCCAGAGGGCAAACCGTTGCTTCCCAAGGCGAACGCAAATAAGTTTGTGCATCAATGCGGAGTTATTGTTAGGGACAACGTCCCGATCAGCGTTCGGGAATGGAATAAGCCAGCAAAGGTAGAGGGAGTTAGTTATGTCGACGACAGATTGAAAGATGTGCTTTGGGACAAGCTCATTGCACATTTCACCCTACCGGTCTTGGATTCTATCGCAAAGACAAAAGCCATGACGGACAAAGTCAAGCATTTCGCTCTTAAGAAGATGGCTGAACAATTCAATAATTACAAGAACAGATTATACCGTGCGTACGTCTCAGATAAGAAAGCTCCAGATTTCACTGGCACACTAGAGAGGCAGCGGGCTCACTGGAACTCATTTCTGGAGTACAAGGATTCGGAACTAGCTAAGCAAAGGTCGAAAAAGAATAAGGATAATGCAGCGAAAAAGAAATATCACCATAAGATGGGGGCAGGTGGCTACAGAAGTGCCGAGCCTAAGTGGGATCAAGCTGAGGCCGCCATGCGCGAAAAAGGGATCACTCCAGCTACAGAGGACTGGCCCCATAGGGTAAGAAATTGGGTACTTGGGCATGGGGCGGAGTATGACATGGAAACAGGGGAGTTAATAACTGATGAAAAGAAAGAAATTCATAGACCCCAGAAAGCAATTGTTGAAGCAATCGCCGAGGTTCGAGAGGGAAAGTTTATTCCCGACAGAGAGAACGACGAGCTGACAAAGGCCCTCGGGAATCCTGAAAAAGGAGGCTATGGACCTAGTGTGCCGTGGCATATTGGGTTTCCCGAGGACCGTGAATCTTATAGAAGCCGAGCGAGAGCAAAGAAGAGGAAGGAGCAGGAGGAATCAGACCGGTTGAACAACCTAGAAAGAATCGTAAAGCACCAACAGAAGCAAATAGATGAAATGCGCGAGCAAGGGGCAACTCATCAGCTGCAGCAAGATAGTCAAGGCGGCCCATCTCAGCGGAAAAGCAGCGTGGCTTCCACGGGGGTCGGTGCTGATGAGGCACCGACGGATCGCTACCCCGTGGATTATATCAGTGAGAAGACAAGTTGTGAGCTACATGTGGGAGTGAGGAACTTATCCTTGAAGGCGGCGGACGGCTATGCTTTAACTTGTGAATCTACAGCACTGTGGTATTGCAATGAGATTCCAGATGGCTATGCTCGTGTCGGCGTGGATCAAATTTTACCAGGATATGAATCACTGGAGCTTGACATCCCTGGAGCTGATGATGAGAGGACACTGGGAGACGTCGAGGGTGGTATCATTCTATGGCGCAAGAAATACATCGTGTTTCCAGGCTGGGCGCCAAGGCCACCATCGTCTCCTCCGAGTCGCGATTCACCACCTCCAAGTCCACATGATGACGAGAGGGACGACCACCACAACACGAGTCCATCTCGATCTCCGCCGCCGCATCAGCCGACTCCTCAGCCGACTCCGCCGCCTCCGCCCACTAAGGCTCAGGGCCAAAAGGGGAAGCACACCGTTTCGTCGATGGGTTTCCGACGCGGACCCCGACAGGAGCCCCTCCCAAAAGTACCGAAGGTTCCTCCCCCGAGAGCTTACGACAGGACTGTAGAGGAAAACGCCGCGATCGTGGAAGCCGAGGTGAAAAGACAGCTTGCACCGAGAAAGCCCGAGCCAAAGCAAATATTTACGCCAAAGCAAAAAAAGTGGGCTAAGGACTTTCTTGAGCATCCATCGCAAATTGAGATAAATAGGCCAGATGACTATTTACGCTGTATGAGGAGAGCTAGCTCCCACACGACGACAAGTAGTAGTGCCAGCGGGAAAAGAGACGTTGCCCAGCTCGGAGAACAGGCAAAACAGTCGATCTCCCCCTCAAGGTGTTACCCACTGATCAGGGCTCCGCGGCGGACATTGCTTTATCCTACGCGGCGGAATTTGCTGCAGAAGCTGGTATTACACTTTCTCAACTTGAAAGCGAAGATATCCCCATTTCGGATGTAGAAGTATGGAAATGGGAATACGGGAAGCCTCTGCTGCCACCTGATCAGATCGAGGTTCTACCAACACAAATGCGAAAACTGCATGACTGGTACTTGCAAGTCACAAAGGTAGAGCGAAAAATAATCCTTATGAAAGTTACAGAAGATCATTACATAGGTCAAGACCAGGTACAAATTTATCTTGAAGAACTCTATATGTTATACAAGCTTGACGCCCTCGACTTGAGTATCGTCAGTACCTATTGTCTGTAAGTGATTCAATTCATTTATTTCTAAAATAAAGTCTCTAGCTCAGCTCGGTCATTGCCTGTAGTAATTATGCTCACTACGCTATTTATGCAGAATGAAGAGTGATGAATGTGACAGAAAAAGAATCTTTGACATTGGGTTCGTTGACCCAAAACGAGTTAATGAGGAATTGCTACGGGCTTCGCCAAGGAAACGGAGAACAACTTGCTAAGGTTCATACAGAGGCAACATTATAAAAAGAAGATATGTTTCCTTACAACTTCGGGTAAGAGTGTTACTGTCTTGTACACATTAATTTTTGCTTACTCGATGTTAAGTGTAACTGATGAGTTACTGACGTATATAAACGTGCGCAGCTTCCATTACATTCTGCTAATCATTGAAGTTGACTCTGCAAGAGTTGAAATCTTAGACTCATTGGCGTATCCCGAAGAGAAGTACCAAACATTTTAGATGCGCTCCAAAGGTATTTTCAATCATTATCGCACTATATCGGTCTCTTTTGTTCATTTCCTGAGATATCAAGTAACTAATAACTCATTTATTCATTTTTTTGCCGGCAGGATTTGGACAATTTTCAAAAAGAGGACACATGGTGATTTTAAAGAGAAGCTTAGTTTTCATCATGCCAAGGTAAGTAGTACGAGCTAGCTAGGTTCGCGCATCTCTTTAATTCTAATTTCAATACCATTATACCATGCTTGATTATTATTTGATTGAATTCTATTCTCGTAAAGTACTGCGAGAGGCAGCCACCGGGGACCAATTTGTGTGGATACTTCGTTTGCGAGTGGATTCGCCGGGAGGTCAGTGAGCGGAACGCATCGACATGGATAGAAGTACGTGAACAAATATATTCACAATTTATTTTATTACCATCAATTGTGTTGAGTGTCATTCATAATTTTTGTTATGATGATTGATATTCATATTGATCTCCTTCTTTTATAGTTGGATAGAATGCAGAGGAAGCTGCAACTAAAGGAGCGCTTTCTACCAATTCAAGAGGAAATTGCGGGATTTTTGGTGGACCATGTCATAAACCCAAAGGGAAAATACAATGGCACCGAATAGACGGGCTCTAGTCCCGGTTATGGTCTCCATGTAATCGAATAGACGGGCTCTAGTCCCGGTTATGATCTCCATGTAATCGAATAGACGGGCTCTAGTCCCGGTTATGATCTCCATGTAATCGAATAGACGGGCTCTAGTCCCGGTTGTGATCTCCATGTAATTAATTAAATGATTGAATTCTCATAAAGAATAAAGTATATTTGATAGATATTTTTTTATGAACATTTTGATATGCTATATGTATTTTTCTGATTTGTAATTAATTAACCATATATTTTGCAAGATTGATCATAGTTTTGAATATTCAATTAGGCGGGAATACAAAAAGACAGAGCCAGAGGCTGCCACGTGGGAGCTTCTCTAGTCACGGGTCGTATTACGAACCGGGACTAGAGGTCCTCGACCACGCGCTCAGGCAGCTGCCACGTGGGGACCTCTTTTGTCCCGGGTTGTAACACACCCGGGACTAGAGGGGGGGCCTCTAGTCCCGATTCTGCCGTCCCGGGTGCACAGCCGAGACTAGAGGTCCTCCCCACCCGGGACTAAAGAGGTTGTTTCTACTAGTGCGCCCTAGTTGCACCAGCTTCACCCAACAAGCTGAAGGAAGCATCCACATTCAGCTCAACAAAACTTCCGTGTGAGGCTTCTCCCAACCATGACGTTTCACACCACGGCTTGGTTTTATAGACCGATAGTAGTTTATCACGATGGCTGCAATGCATTGGGCAGATCTTGCCGGCTTCTGAATTGTCTCGCCGTGGGAGACCTGCCTGCATTCCAACCACGCGTACCAGCAGTTAGTGGCCACCGATTCTTTTCAGACCGATGTCAAATCCCGATGCCATCTGGTCTGGCATCTTCAGTAGAGATTCAAAAACAATTGAACCTTCCTCACTGACGCGACATGCATTGTCAGTAACAGGTTTCAACCCCAGATTCTCCAAAGTTCTTCCAGTCTAGGCACTTGAAGAAAACGTGTCAGAGGTCTTCACAATGGATCTTGCAAAGAGGGTAGAGGCTCGAAGGAATAATGTGTTGGTTTGCCAACGTGCAGTTGCATGGTATAGTACTAGTTGAATTTGGCGCGCCGTCACGTCGCGCCTTTGGTGTAAAATTTGCAAATTACAGTCGAAAATTTGTTCTCGATAGAAAAGTGATCTACAAAATTATTGTTGGGAAACTACGTTTAAAAACTTGTGTCGAAAGTGTCTATGGGGTCGAGAAATCTAAAAATTTGTAGCGTACAAATTGCAGTCACAATTTTGTTCGCCGTTATCTTAAAGAAAGTATCACCGGAAAACTACGCTTAAAATTTGATTCGAAAATATGAGCGCGGGAAAGAAATTTTAGTTTTTTTAAAAGTGAAAATCAGGGAAAAATAAGATGCTACTTTTTTGTTGTTCATGTCAAAAGTGCCTCGAAACTGTAGTGAAGAAGCTGCCATTGGGGAATGATGTTTAAAAGGTGTGTCAAAAATGTGAGCAATTCACCGTCACCGTAGCTTGATGTTCATAAAAAATTGTGGTTCACAAAAATTGTGGTTTACAAAGTGCAGGAAAAAAATTGTTTGCTAAAGAAACTATCAATGGAAAACTATGTTTTTTTTATATGAGATGGGAAATATTGAATTTCGCAGATTATAGTTAAAAATTTGTTCTCCGCAGGGAAATTACCTAAAAAATCACCGTGGAAAACTACCTTTAAAAAAATTGTGTTGTAAATGTCTACGGGTTCGAGAAATCTAAAAATATGTAGCTCACATATTGCAGTCAAAAATTTGTTCGTCGTTAGCTTAAAGAAACTACCACCGGGAAATTATGCTTGAAAGGAGTGTAAAAAATGTGAGCGTGGAAAAAAAATTAAATTAGGGGAAAATAAGATGCTATTCTTTGTTGTTCATGTGAAAAGTACATCGACATTGTAGTAAAGAAGGTACCACCGGGAAAGTAAAGTTTAAAAGTTGTGTCGAAAATATGAGCGCGAAAATGAACAGTGATGAACAGTGCCCGAGCGCTCATAGCTCGCGAAACGGCACCTCTTTCGCAGATTGTAGTTAAAAATTTGTTCTCCGCAGGGAAATTACCTAAAAAATCACCGTTGGAAAACTACATTTAAAAAAAATTGTGTTGTAAATGTCTACGGGTTCGAGAAATCTAAAAATATGTAGCTCACATATTGCAGTCAAAAATTTGTTCGTCGTTAGCTTAAAGAAACTACCACCAGGAAATTATGCTTGAAAGGAGTGTCAAAAATGTGAGCGTGGAAAAAAAATTAAATTAGGGGAAAATAAGATGCTATTCTTTGTTGTTCATGTGAAAAGTACATCGACATTGTAGTAAAGAAGTACCACCAGGAAAACAAAGTTTAAAAGTTGTGTCAAAAATATGAGCGCGAAAAAAAGATTTAGAACTTCGCAAAAGTGGAATTAGCAAAAAAAATGTTTTCGGAATTTTTTCAATTGTACCTGAGGACCGATTCGCATTTTTGGAAAATATGGGGACTTTTCTGCAAAGATGTCTTATTCGGGAGGACCGTTTAATAGTTTTTGAAAAAGGCGGGACTTTTCTAAAAAAAACGGCCGGACAGTGATGAACAGTGCCTGAGCGCTCACAGCTCGCGAAACGGCACCTCTTTCATATAGTTAGTAATTGTGTACGAGCCGTTAAGCAAAAATCTTTCCCCTTTGGGGATGACTTTCAGGCTCCACATTTTGGTATAGAACTATGTCATTTCGCACTACAAAAAGACTTGAGGCTGGGATCCCCTATGTATAGCTTGTAGCAAGGGCTATAGAAGAATCACTCGCATGGTCATCTACTGGGCCAGCTTTTGCCCAGTCCACTTAAAGGCATGTTTTTTTCTTATTCAAAAGAAAATTCATGGTTGTAAATTCAAATGTTCACTTGGTTAAAAACTTGTTCATCGATTCGAAATAAATATTCACTGGGTTTACAAATATTTATGAGTTCAAAACAATGTTCATGGAGCTCACAAAAATTGTTCACGGATTCAGAAAAAAAAAAGGTGTTCACGAGATTCAAAAAAAAATCACTAGTTCGAAACATGGATTCATGAAATGTTCGTTGGGTCAAGAAAAAAACTCGCAACCTCACCAAAATGCTCAAGAATTTATAAATTATATATATGTATTATCAAATAAGAACAAAGAAAAAGAAAACAAAAAAGACGAGACAAAAAAAGATAAATAGAAAAAAGGAAAAGTGACGACTACTCGGTCGACACCAAAATTGTCAACGAGTTTTCATTAAAATTCACTGAATTTCAGTAATTTTGGTTGGCACCGAAATAATTACCTTTTGGTCAAAATATTTTAACACTTTTAGTACTACACAGGAATTAAAAAATATATTAATATTTTTTTTTTCAAATATTTAAATGAATTTTGAATGCAAATTTTGGTCATTTTGGCCAAAAACGAAATCACTGAATTTTTTTTTGAAATCACTGAAATTTCAATGATTAAGGTAGTGGCCGAAATATTTCGAAACTGAAATTTTAAAACCATGGCCGCGGCCCATCACATGCGCACACCGGCAATCGACTGCTACTACACGGAATAAGAGAGAAATAGTGGCTGCATTGAGCCTACATAATTTGCCCTTTTTTGAAAAAGAAACTTTTACATATACTATTAATTGTGCGATAGTATACATTTTGTTGCACAACTGCTTGTACAATCGATCATATATAGTACTTCCTGTATTATTCTTGCACAATTTAAAGTTAGTGCATGACATGCACATTTTATTGGCAAATCACCCAACATCACACCTCGACAAGTACAGCGTTTGCACACACGGCAACATACCAGTTACTTCGACGAGCTAATTTGATCACACTGCCATGCACATTTATGCATAGTTATAATTTATTACCATCTGCCCGAGTTGACGACCCTGCATGATGTCCTGACCTCGCCATGGTCGCCCTCCTTGAGGTCGATCTGCCCCATCTTGAGCATCCCCTGTTGGAACGCGTAGAAGAAGTACCCCTGGTTCGTGGCGAACAAGTTCACCAGCCGCTTCGTCTCGGCCGACTCGAACAGCGTCTGGTCCGAGGTCAGCAGGCCCCTCCTCTGCTGCAGCTCCTTGAAGTAGACGCCGTCGAAGGCCGTGCTGGTCCGGTCGAACGCCGCCGTCGCCGACGGCCCCCCGCTCTTGCACGTGGCCGCCAGGGACGAGCCCAGGCCGGAGTCCAGCGTCGCCGTCTCCGTCGCGAGCCGGTTCGCGAACGACCCGCAGTGCGCCACGCCCAGCGTGTGCCCGCCGGAGAGCGCCACCATGTCCTGCACGTTAAACCCGTGGGTGCTGAAGAGGCTGATGAGCCCCGAGGCGTTAAGGAACGGGGCCGGGAGAGCGGTGAAGGTGTCGGCCTCGACAGAGCGGGATCCGTCGCGCCGGCCCTGTGGCACGCCGTAGTAGGGGCCTCCCGCAAAAAGCACGGCGTCGCGCGCGGCGAAGGCGAGCACGTCGGCGCAGGACACCACGCCCGGGCACTGGGCTTCGAGCATCTGCTTGATCTTGTCAATCACCTCGAACCCGCGCAGGCTCTTGTTCGCCTGCGCGTCCTTCTCCGCCTTGTTGCCGGGCGTCGAGTCCAGAAGCACCGACGCGTCGCATCCCTGTACATATGTATAGTGTACTCATGTTTCGTGTCGACGCCATGAACGAGAGATCAAACAGGACAGCACGACGAAGCATGCATGCAGCATAGTCAGGTACGTACCTGGACGAAGCAGTCATGGAAGTGGAGCCGGAGGAGCCCGGCGGCGAGGGTGGGGTCGCCCATGACGGCTTCGCTCACCACGTTCCGGACGATGTACTCGGCGAACGGGCAGCTCATGGCGTAGTAGTCCATGCTCAGTGCAGCGGCGCCAGGCCCCGCAATGGCGACGACCACCTCCACGAGGATCAAGAGCCTCACAAGGTCCTTGGCAGCGCCCATGGTTGATCAGAGATCGATGCTAGCTAAGTACTACTTTTCTCGACCTGATTCCTGATCTGAAGTGATCGATGAGAAGAGGAAGAAGAGTGAGCACTGAGCACATGCTGTGGAGAGTCCAGCGGGAGCCGGTATTTATAGCCGCGGCATGCATGCATGTGCATGATTGATTGGATTATTTGCGACCTAATACTGTTTGACGCACGCACGTAAATGGACATAGTGCAGTACATGGATGAATCCAAAAACACGGCACTAGCAGAGCGTGGGTGAGTGATCATCATATTATAAGAACAATACAATGCTCTTACTCCCTCCGATCCATATTAGTGGGCACAACTTTGTCTAGATACACATGTATCTAGTCTAAATACTTAACTAGATACATATGAATTTAGACAAAGCTATGCCCATTAATATGGATCGGAGGGAGTACCTAAGTCAAAAATTTCAGCATGAACCTGTCGATCCTAATTCAACCCGTTAGTGCGACAACAGTGTCCACATTTCGTACACAACATCGACCCGTATTTGGAACACTTAGATATGGCCCTTCAGATAATGCAGTATTAGGGCATCTCTAACGGTCTAACCGATCCCTGGCGGTTGCTCCTCTAAACTGACTCTAGCCGACCCCTTATATGCTTTAGAGGAGTAAACTTTTTTTCTCGACTCGTCGACTGATCCCTAAATATAGTCGACCTCGGCCGGCTGGAGAAAAACTCCGCCCCTCCACCTCGGTGTCGGAAATTTCCCCCGCTCGGCCCCCACCGTCGCCGCCGTTGCCTCTGGCAACCGCCATCCAACCTGCAACCTCCGCCGACCCCTAGCCCACTTTGTTTCGCTCTCCGCGCTCTCTCGCCGCCGGAATCTATCCGTCCGTCGCGTAATCCATTGCCGCCGATGTCTCCCACCGCCTTCTCCAATCTTAGCTCGGCTTGAGTAAAAAGGGACCGCCGGAGAAGTACGAGGACACCGAAGTCCCGCGGCGGAGCTTTCTGGCGCAAGAATCAAGGGTAGGTGGCGAAGCTCCGGCTACATTGATTCGGCCGCGGCGAGCTTCGGGCGCGACCGGCAGCCAAGGTATCGGCATCTCCCACCCCCTCCATCCACCGGACACCTGTTTCTCAGCCGCGCGGCCCTTAGAAAGCTTCGGTAAAGGGTCTGCGTCTCCGGCCAAGCTTCTCGCCTCCACCGCCGTTGACGTGTTCGATGAAATTACAATGTGAGTTTATTTTGTAGATGAAGAGGTTGAGGGAGTTTTTTTCGACGATTCTACGTCCGAGGATGAAGAAAAAGATGACAATGACTTGGAAATGGCCGTTGCGGTGATAATGAACGAAGATTTTCGGCGGCCGAGCTAGGATCACAGTTGGGCCGTATCTACATTAACCGAGATAGAGCCGAGGTACATGCCAAGCTTATGAGAGATTACTTCAACCCAGTGCCAGCCTACCGAGAGAAGTATTTTCATCGCCGATTTCAGATGCATAGAAGTCTCTTTCTCACCATTGCCAAAGCCGTGGAGAAGCACGATGATTGGTTTAAGCTAAGGAGGATTGCATCGGGGGAGATCAGTGCTAGCCCAGTCACGAAGTTGTTGGAGATATGCCCTAGAGACAATAATAATTTAGTTATTATTTATCTCCAAGTTTATTATTAATGTTTATATCTTTATGCTATAACTGTATTGGGCACTTGAATAGCAAATACAAAGTATTCAAGAGGAAAACCTCCAATACAGGTGTAGAGATACGAACAAGTAAAAGCGTTCCTGGTCTTGTCTCTAAAACTAGCCTATCTTGTTGTTTGATGATCATGTTTTTCTGAACATGGACTTTGTATAAGTCACACAACTATAGTAGTTTATTAGCGGAATGATAATAGTACTGAACCGACCCACAGTATGATCTTGCTAAGAGACTAATCGTCAACGATGAAGGTAGCAATTGATCATATGTTTAGTTTTCATTAGCTGTATTCCTATACCATGAGAATATCTGGTGACCGCTTATTCGACATTCATGCTTTGATTGTCACCTAACGTCTTGCCGTAACTGGGGACCATAACGGTGGCTTTTGGGTGTGAACTAGAATAATGTATTGGAACATAGATTATTCGAGAATGGTACTTACTCCTCCAGGCGATGGAGAGATACATCTTCTAGGCCATATCAGTATTATTATTGTCACCCAATCGTCTGGTCAGACATAGCGTGATTTATCATGGAACAATGAAAATACAGAATGAGAAAAGCGAATGATATTGGTACGAGAATAATATGTGTTATGATCAAAGGGTTTGATCACACTAGAGCACATTTGTCTCAATCTCGAGATATCATTGGTATCGTGTATGTAAGGGGATTAACGTAATGAGAAACACACATGTTCTGTCGTTCACTTGTGAATATGGAAGTTCTAGGCGGAAACGATACCTCCGTTGGGAGGATCGGGTGCGTGTTATATAGCCAGGAAAAGCCCCATGACGTGGCATCATACAGGGTGTACGGTATACCGGTGGTGTACTACACCATACGGTATACACGTACAATACATGTTTAACATCCCCCCTTAATCTAAACTTGTACACATGTTTAGATTACGTTTAAACTCCTCTAACAGTTTTACAGAAAGTGCTTTAGTAAATCCATCAGCAACTTGGTCCTTGCTAGAAATAAACTTGACTTCTAGACTTTTATTTGCTACTCTTTCTCTCACATAGTGAAAATCTATCTCGATATGCTTGCTGCGGGCATGAAAAACAGGATTTGCCGACAAGTAGGTAGCACCTAGATTGTCACACCAAAGACATGGCTTTTCTTTCATCTTGACACCAAGTTCATGAAGAAGAGCTTCAACCCATATTAATTCAGCAGTGTCATTTGCTAGAGATTTATATTCAGCCTCAGTACTGGAACGTGATACCGTTGCTTGCTTGCGGGCATTCCAAGAGATCAGGTTCGGTCCAAAGAAGATAGCAAATCCTCCAGTGGACCTTCTATCATCAGGGCAACCAGCCCAATCTGCATCTGAAAAAGCACTCAATAATGTAGATGATGACTTAAGGAACGTGATACCAGTGTGCAATGTGCGTTGTACATATCTCAGGATCCTCTTTGCAGCTGTCCAATGTGTAGTGGTTGGAGCATGAAGATACTGACAAACTTTGTTAACTGAGAATGACAAATCTGGACGTGTGAGAGTTAAATATTGAAGACCACCAACTATGCTTCTATACTGTGTAACATCTTCAGGACCAAGAAGTGTTCCCTCATGCAATGACAATGTTTCAGTAGATGACAGTGGTGTAGGAGCAGGTTTGCAGTTTTTCATACCAACTCGATTTAGCAAATCTGTAGCATACTTTTCCTGTGATAAAAGTAACCCATCTGGTGTTCGGTTTACCTCAAGACCCAGGAAATAATGTAAATCACCTAAATCCTTTATGGCGAAATGTTCATTGAGGTCTCGGAGTAGAGCAGGAATGGCTTATTCTGAGGAACTTGTCACTATAATGACATCAACATAGATCAAGACAAACATAGTAATATTTGACTTATGATATAGGAACAAATAAGTGTCAGCCTTGGATGGAGTAAAACCAAGATCATGCAGTTTGGAACTAAGACGGGAGTACCAGGCTCGTGGAGCCTGCTTCAATCCATAGAGAGCTTTATCAAGTTTGCAAATGTGATGGGGGCAATCAGGATTTTCAAAACCTAGAGGTTGTCGCATGTAAACCTCTTCTTCCAGAACACCATGCAAAAACGCGTTCTTGACATCTAGCTGCCGTAGACTCCATCCACGAGAGACTGCAACTGCTAAGACAAGTCTAATGGTTGCAGCTTTAACAACAGGGCTGAAGGTATCTTCATAATCTATACCATACCTTTGCTTGAAACCTTTTGCAACAAGACGTGCCTTATACCTGTAAATAGTACCATCTGCATTTTTCTTGATGCGATAGACCCACTTGCAGTCAATCAAATTTTTCTTGGTACTAGAAGGGACAAGATGCCAGGTTTTATTTTGGAGGAAAGCATCATACTCTTCCTCCATTGCTTTGCGCCAGTTTGAATCATCTAGAGCTTCAGAAAGAGAGCGAGGTTCTCATATAGAAGCAAGCATACCAAATTTGATAGTACCATCTGTATACTTTATTTTGTTGCCATGTTTAGCACACCTGACTGTACCATCTGTGAATTTTTTCGGTTGTGTAATTCCTTTTTGCAGGCGTGTGCGTACCCCAGACATAGAAGATGCTTCAGGCGGAGGAGGCACAGGCGATCCTGTGTCTGCGCTGGAATCAGTGTTGGATCCAGCGCTGGGAGATTCTGCACCAGAAGCTGGCGACGTGGCGCCAAGAGAGTGGAGGAGCTGGTCGCTGTCGGGGATCCCGCTGTCGTCGTCATGTGCAGGCGAGGAAGCGGACAAGGCAGGGGACCGCTCGGGGGTCCCGCCGTTGTCATCATTGCTGGTGGCGTGGGGCGACGCAGGCGGGGACAGCGTGGGGTCGCGGCTGTCGCTATCGACCGACGTGGCGGTCGTGGAGTGGCCAGGCGCAGAGGAGGGCGAATCTCCACCTGATGGCGCTGACGGACCAGACGCAGAAAAATCCACACCGGGATCTGTGCGTGTGTGATCCGAGGCAGCTGCAGCACCTGAATCAGTTTCGGATCCGATGTCGCTTTTGTCTTCTTCTGAACTCGTTTCTTCATCATTTTGTGCACTGTTTTGACTGGTTTCTTCATCAGTTTGCATCGAAATTTCGTCCACTTGAACCTCAGCATCCTGATCATGATTAGTGACAGGAACAACAGGTAAAGGCATATGGTCATCAACATTTGCATCCCCCTCATGAGATAAAGTGGTAGTGTTGGTAGGAAGGAGAAGGATTTGTTGACGAAGGAGAGCACCGGCATTTTTATGCATGGAAGCAAAAGGAAACACATTTTCATCAAACACAACATCACGTGATATGTAGATACGACCCGTGGATGGCTCAAGGCATTTTACTCCTTTATGACGTGGACTATAACCAAGAAAAACATATCGTGTAAATCGAAAAGCAAGTTTGCGTTTGTTATAAGGTCGAAGATTAGGCCAACATGCACATCCAAAAATGCGTAAAGAGTCATAGTTTGGTTTGGTATGAAGTAGGCATTCAACAGGAGACTCAAACTGAATGACTTTACTAGGAAGCAAGTTTATAAGAAATGTAGCTGTGAGAAAGGCTTCATCCCAAAACTTAAGAGGCATGGAGGCATGGGCAAGTAAAGCAAGACCAACCTCGACAATGTGACGGTGTTTGCGCTCGGCTGAGCCATTTTGCTGATGAGCATGAGGACATGAAACATGGTGTGTAATGCCAACTTTTTGAAAGAAACTATTGAGTTTTTCATATTCACCACCCCAATCAGTTTGCATGGTTAGGATTTTGCGATCAAACTTACGTTCAACAAGTTGTTGGAAATTAAGGAACACTTGATAAACATCAGAACGCTTCTTAAGCAAATAAATCCAAGTAAACTTGCTGAAATCATTAATGAAGCTTACATAATAAGTGTGCTTGCCAACAGAGTCTGGGGCAGGACCCCATACATCAGAAAATTTTTGTTCCAAAGGAACAGTAGAGACACTAGTAGATACAGGATATGGCAATTGGTGGCTCTTAGCTAGTTCGCAAGGATCACATACATAAGGATTTATTTCTGGGGAATAGGCTAAATCATTCTTCCTAAGAACTTGTTGCACGACAAACGATGAAGGATGCCCTAAACGACGATGCCATGTAGATGAAGACGACTTTATTGTAAGAAAAACATGCTTGGACGACCTTGAAGAAAATGGCACTAAGGGGTAGAGACCACCATGGCATGGTCCCTTAACAGAATTCTCCTTGTGGCCTGGTCCTTGATCAAAAAGAAAAAGGCATGGAACTCAATGAATACATCGTTGTCAAGGGCAAGTTTATGAACGGATATCAAATTTTTCGATGCACTACGAACATGTAGAATGTTATTGAGATGTAAAGATGCATGTGGGGTTTGCAAAGTTGAGTGACCAATATGGCTTATGGGCATACCTTGACCGTCGGCCGTGTGCCCACGGTCACGTCCTTTGTATTTGTCGTGGGTGGAGAGCTTGTGGAGAGCGCCAGTGATATGATCAGTGGCCCCTGTGTCAGGGTACCAATTGGTGTCGACGCCATAGGACGCCATGTGGGCGGCCTTCTCCTCACGGTCACTGTCACTGTCGGAGTCGTCGTTCTGGTACCGCCACCAGCAGTCCGTGGCGGGGTGGCCATGTATCTTGCAGATCTGGCAAGTCACATCCACGAAGGGGGTGGGGCACGGTCACGGCGGCGGTCATCACGTCTGCCATCATTGCGATGGCGACGATCACCACCATCGCGCCTGCCACTGTCACAGCGTCCTCCATCATTGCGGCAGCCGCCATCACGTCGGCCACCATCATCATGACGCCGACCTTGTCCACCATCATCATGGTAGCGTCTGTCGACGCGATCATCATCTCGGTCACGTCGGTTGCCGCGGTCTCCGCGGTGACCACGGTCACCACGGTCACCACGCGCATCATGGCATCCATCTTGACGTCCGCGATCACCACCACCCGAAGGGCGAGTGTCACGGTTGTTGTCGTTGTCGCGGCTGGCGATGTTGGCGGAGGAGATGAAGGAGCCCCCGCCCTGACCAGTTTTGGCCAGCATGGCCTGACGGGTGTCATGAGCACAGATCTGCCCGAACAGATCGTCGAGCATGGTGTTCGGCTTGGCGTTGACTGCGGCGACGATGTCGTTGTAGTAGCCATCTAGCCCATTGAGTAAATACCCAACGAGCTCATCTTCTTCGACAGCCTTGCCAGTGGCTGCAAGCTCCGATGCATACCCTTTCATCTCAGCAAAGTATGTGGCGGCGGTAAGGTCGTTCTTCTTGGTATTGTTGAGGGAGCCTCGAAGACTGTTGATTTGGGAACGAGAGTGAGATGAAAACATGCGAGTTATTACACCCCATACCTCGGCAGTCATCTGGAGCCCGATAACGTGAGCAAGAATCTCCGGCGAGAAGGAGTTCAGAAGATATGTCATGACGGCTGCATCTCGGGTGACCCAGGTGACATAGGCCGGGTTGGAGACGGTGATCTTCTTCCCCTTGTCATCTTCAGTCTCCACGGTTTTCGACGGCGCGGCATCAGTGCCGTCAAGCAGCCCTTCGGCCTGGGCGCTGCGAAGCGCCGGGGAAACAAGGGTTTTACAGAAGAGGAAGTTCCCTCGATTCAGCTTTTGCGAAGGGGGTGAGCCGAGCGCAGAGGACAGGGCACCCATTGTCGTCGATGAAGACCCCATTGCAGAACAGGGTGGTTTTGGATCGTGATTTCTTTCGCTTTGGATCGTAGGTCGTGGTTTTCTTGATTGGATCCTGGACTTTGGTTGTAGATCGTAGTTTTGGCTGCTTGGATCGTAGGGTTTTTGTTGTAGATCGTGGCTTTGGTTGTGGTTTTTGGTTCTAGGGTTTGGAGATCGTATACGGCGGCTAGGTCATGGAGAAGAGTGCTTTGATACCATATTGAAGTTCTAGGCGGAAACGATACCTCCGTTGGGAGGATCGGGTGTGATACGTCTCAAACGTATCTATAATTTTTGATGTTCCATGCTGTTATTATATCAATTGCTATATGTTTTGGTTACACTTTATATCATTTTTATGCATTTTCTGGGACTAACCTATTAACAAGATGCCACAGTGCCAGTTCCCTGTTTTCTGCTGTTTTTGGTTTCAGAAAATCTATTAAGGAAATATTCTCGGAATTGGACGAAACAAAAGACATCGTCAATAATATCACGAGGAGATCACAGAGTCCAAAGGGGAGTCGGAGCAGACCCACCAGGGGGCCACGCCACATTAGGGCGCGGCCCAGGGTGGGCCCGCGCCCCCCTATGGCGTGGTGGCCCCCTCGGCCACCGACGCCGCCTCTTCGCCTATATATTCTCCGCGACGCGAAAACCCTATTACGGTCGATCATATTCCACGAAAAGTTCCGTCACGGCCGTCATCGTCAATCTCAGATCGGAGGAGTTCTGAAGCTCTTCCCGGCACCCTGCCGGAGGGGAGATCATCACCGGAGGGCTCTACATCATCATGCCTGCCTCCGGAGTGATGCGTGAGTAGTCCACCCCTGGACTACGGGTCCATAGCAGTAGCTAGATGGTTGTCTCTCTACCTTGTGCCTCGATGTTTAGATCTTGTGAGCTGCCTAACATGATCAAGATCATCTTATTGTAATGCTAGATGTTGTGTTTGCTGGGATCCGATGAATATTGATACCATGTTTATTCAAGTTGTTTATCTATGTGCTCTTGATCTTGCATGCTCTCCGTTGCTAGTAGATGCTTTGGCCAAGTAGATGCTTGTGACTCCAAGAGGGGGTATTTATGCTCGATAGTGGATTCAGTCTCTAGATATCTGGATCAGTGACAGAAAGGTCTAAGATGGTAGATGTGCTGTTGCTACTAGGGATAAAACATTGGTGCAGTGTCCACGGGCACTTGTATTGATTACATTACACACTTTACTTCATGCAATAATCTGTTGTTAGCAACTTAATACTGAACAGGATGCGGATGCTACCTTGAAGGTGGATTATTTAGGCATAGATGCTGTTGGAATAACGGTCTATGTACATTGTTGTAATGCCCAACTAGATTTCATAGTAGACATCTTGGCATGTATTGCATTGTTATGCCCTCTCTATTTGTCAATTGCCCAGCTGTAATTTGTTTACCCAACATGCTAGTTATCTGTTCTGAGAGAGACACCACTAGTGAACTGTGGACCCTGGTCCAATTTCCTCATACTGTTTACACAACCTGCTGCAATCATCTGTTTCCTGTTACTTGCTGTGTTTCCTACTGTTTTCCACACCATACGTTTAACTCTTTGTTTATGCAAGACCGGAGAGATTGACAACCTATCTGTTTCGTGTTGGGCAAAGTTCTGGTTTGTGTCTGTGCAGATTCCATGTTGGTGCAAGCTCCCTAGCGCCAGGGGGAGTCAACATCAACAACCTTCCGATAGATCGTCAAGTCCTACTGGATTGATAACCTTGGGTAGATTTCTCAAGGAAAACTTCTGCTGTCTACATCATAACCTTCCTCTTGGGGTTCACCAACACGTAGCCATCAGGGTGCGTGTTATATAGCCAGGAAAAGCCCCATGGCGTGGCATCGTACAGGGTGTACAGTATACCGGTGATGTACTACACCATACGGTATACACGTATAATACATGTTTAACAGTGAACACATAGGAGCTAGTACGGTCGTCTAGGTCCCAATGCTGGTTATTGTCTGGTAAGATCCCGGACATGTCTATGTGTTACCGAACCTTCCGGGTCACACACTTAAGCTATGAGTCAATCTTTTATTGAGAGAATAAAGTTGTAGTTTTGTGGTTATGAGAAGTGGTCGTAGTCCCTCCGATGTCACAGGAACAACTCCGGAGTAATTCGGAGGTGTTCCGGTGAAGTTATCATGAGAGGGAAATAATGCCGGTATAGGGCAGAATTTCCCGAGAGAGAAATATGGCGAACATGAGATGTTTCGGGATGCCGGGAAGTGTTTCCGACATCAGTGGATAGAGTCGATGATTTTATCTAAAGAGTATATATGGTTCCGGACGAGTTTTGGAGGTTTGCCATTAAGGGGGGGGGGGGGGGAGTGCCGGAGGAGGAAGGGGGGGGGGGGGGGGAGCCCTAGGGGCCGAACCGCATCTAGTGAGGGTCGGACGGCTAGGCCCCACCTCCCTGGCTGGCACACCACCACCTCTCCCTCTCTTTCCTTGTTTGATTTGGATATTTAAAAGAGTCCGAATTGGAAAAGGAAAGAATAAAGAAAAAAGGTAAAAAGATAAAAGGGAAGGGAGGGAGTCCTTGTTCGACAAGGACTCCCCACCCGACTTGGAGGAGGGGTGCGGCTGGCCTCCTAGGGCCGGCGCACCAAGGGGTTGGGGTTTACCCCTTCCCCAAGACCTCCTCCCCTTGACCCACTATATATACTCCTCCCCCATGGGAGAAACAATCAATCCAAGTTTTTGTGCAAGTTCCTCTCTCTTGAGATATTGTGCAATTAGACGATGCTCTAATTAGACGGCGCTCCAATTGGACTTTGATCTAATCTCTCTCTAGTAGATCTCATGTGTTGAGAATTAGATCTCTCTAGTCTAATATAGATCTAATCAAGTTCGATTAGATCTACCACCTAAACTACGCCGAAAGTCAGTCTCTCTTCGTCGGTGCTAGTAGCTCTAAGCGGCGAACATACTTGGCGGATTGGCGCGTTGTACGTGTGGATACTGTTAGAGCGGGGCTGCGCAAGTAGTTCCTCGACGACGAACCGGCAACAATCTCACCTCTCGGCGGGGACGTGAGATTCTTCATCGGGCTTCACCAACATCTACTTTGACAAACACAAGATCTTCCGCAACGGTGTTTGTAAGTATCTAGATCTAGCATTATGGGGTGCAACATATCTTCATAGAATAGATCTTGGCGGCAAGGTTACGGAAAATTTTAGTGTTTTACCCGCAACCCAATAGAAGTGTGCTGCGAGAGTTCGAGTGCTTGCCTATGGGTGTTCGGCTGACGCAGTTGACGACTATGTCTACATCGGTGAAGATACAATATTGGCGTCTATTCGAAGATTCACAAGAGTCGTGATTGATGTCTTTGGGCCGGAGTAGTTGAGGGCACCCAATGTTGAGGACACCGAGAGGCTCTTGGGTGTGGCTGAAGAACGAGGATGGCCTTTGGATGCTCGGATCAGTTGATTGCATGCACTGGACATGGAAGAATTGCCCTGCTGGATGAAAAGGTAGTACAAAGGACACTGCAATGATCTAACCATCATTCTTGAGGCAGTTGCATTGCATGATCTTTGGATTTGGCATGCATTTTTTGGATTGACTGGCTCTCACAATGATCTGAATGTGTTGTCAAGATCACCACTGTTCGCAAGGCTTGTTGCCGGAGAGGCTTCTTCCAATTATGTTGTCAATGGCCATGAGTACACGATGGGTTATCATCTTGCCGATGACATCCACCCTCCTCGGGCCACATTTTTTAAGACAATCTCGTGTCCTCAAGGCAACAAGAAATTTCACTTTTTGCTCGTGAGAAAGAATCGGCAAGGAAAGATGTCGAGAGAACTTTCGGTGTGCTTCAGAAGTGGTTTGCTATTATTCGTGGCCCGAGTAATTAGAACCAAAAGTCTTATAACAAATAACTAAATGTTGCATCATCTTGCACAACATGATCATTGAAGATGAACGTGGTATGCCGGAGAACCATCGATACATCTCCAATGGGGATCCGATTGAGCCCGAACATGATGCCAAGAGGATACAGAGATTTCTGGAGGCACATTGAAACATCGAGAACCGAGAGGTTCATACTCAGCTTCAAAACGATCTTATTGAGCATCTGTGGGTACCCCACATGACTTCGTAGTCGCTCTTTACTTCATTTGAACCCTTTCGTGTGTTTGAATTTAAATAACTTGGTTTGTAAATTTTGAATTTGTAATATTCATGAATTATTAAAATTATGTTTGGATTTAATATGTATGCAAATATCTAGTTGAAATATATTATGTTCAATCAAAACTAGAAAAAATATGACAACTAAATTTTTAGGGAGTTAAGTTTAGGGGATCGGTTAGGAAACACTTTTCTTTAGAGGACCAAATATAAGGAGTTAAAGGATAAGGAGGAGTTTGAGGGCCTAAATTTTAAGGGATGGGTTAGAGATGCCCTTAGAGCGTCCTGTTTAGTCAGGTCCTACATGATTAAATTTGTTTATTGCATCAATGGGAGAACAAAGGTTTTTCTTCCAACAATTTTGATTGGGTGAAAAACTCCCTTTGACACACATAGTGTAACATAATCCTTAGAAAAGCTCACACATTATTTAATCATACAAATCAAACAACCAACAGCGGAAAAAACCTATATATGAATGTTAATTTGGTTTTCAAAATTGAATAATCTCTAATTTTTGAATTGGCGGCTAGATTTATGAGCCATTTTAAAAATTGTGTACGTCATGATGGGATGTATAGAACAAGATAATTCTAGGACACATTTTGGAAGGTTGGAACATTGAAATTTTAAACTGTAATGAGACCTATGTATCTGAAAGTGACTTACCATATTTAACGTGTTTCATAGATTCATGTGTGTGAAAAATTTCGCTACTTAAAAAGAACATGATTTCACATAGACTCACGATGTTTCAACAATGTTTTCGTATAGTTTAAGTTAATCCCTTTTGAAAAACATATATGAACCCAAATGAAACAGTAATGAAACCCCAATGAAAAAAAGTTTACATATGTTTATGTAGGGCTTATAGCTCCTGTGCGACGTCTTTCCACGTAATGGTGCAAAATGCGACATCGTTGCCTGAAATAGCTAACATGCGACGCCATCTCGTGGCTGCAATATCTCTCGTGCGACAGTCGGGGCTTAACCGCAAGGGACAGGTTAGGGTTGGAATTATGTGAGCCTGGTGGGACCCCAACTAATCCACGTCAGCAAAGGACCCACAGGAGCACCTCCGACCGCGGGACCCACCTCATCAGCTGGTAGAAAAACAGAGCCATCTCGCCCCCGTGCCATAGCCATCCCCGCCTTCTTCTCCGGCGACAGCACGCAGCAACGCCGGCGGTAGCGGCGGTAGAGGTATGTCGTCGAGCTCCGCTTCTGCCTGCCAGCTTAAATGGCCGAGCTACGGTCCACTGCCCTCGCCTAGATCCACTGAAGCGCTTGACATGTGTGCGCTCGCCTAGGGGCAATGTCGGTCGGCAATTTGTCAAATGCGAGAGCAGGCATCGTGAGGGGAAGGATGGGAAGGTAGGGTTCGTCCTGATTTGTCTCGATTTGGCGTGATTTTGATTTTGCACTATGGATTTGGTAATTAGGGTTTCCGTTCCCCTTTTCAGGATTTGGAGGAATGCGGCCATTTTGAGTGGAGGATTTTGTGGTGAATAGGGAGTTGCATAAATTGAACAAGCAGTTGAAATCGAAATGTTTCCCGTCAAAATCGAAAGCGTATAAATTCAGGCGGAAATTAGCTCTGAATTCAGTTAACACCTCGAACAGGTTCAGTTAGCCGTTTCCGAAATAGAAAAACCGACAAGTTCATGGGCCCGATGTTGGGCCCGTTGTTGGGCCAAGCCTTGAGTACTCACTAAAATTAAGTGAAGGAAAAAAAAAGAATTTCTATTAGCTGAAAGAAATTTACTTCTTTATTTACACTTACCAAAATGTAACTAGTACTCAAAAAATTTCAAATTCAAATGTTGTTACTCAAACAAATTCAAATTCAAATGTTGTTACTCAAACAAATTCAAATGAATTCACCTTGTGAGATGGAGGGTTGTAACTATTACCTCCTAGTAGTGATAGATTTGTCGCAAACATAGGCATAGCTTAGTGGCAAAGGGTTGATGCCTCCCTTTGCCCACCCAAGTTCGAGTCCCCATGCTCGCAATATAGGTGTTGCACATTATTCCCGTTCTAGTCCAGCAGCTTCGTGGGTCAGGCAACTTATTATTATAGATTAATCTATAATAATGAGTTGTCTCATCCATTAAGATGTTGCACTGGGACAAAAATTTTGAATTAATTTTCATATTATTTATTTTCTTTTAGTTTTTTATAAATTCTGAATTCAACTTTGAACCAAAATTCTGAATTCAACTTTGAACAAAAATATTTGTTACTCTTACCAAAATGTTTGTCACTCTTAACAAGATGTTGTTACTCAAACAATTTCAAACAATGTATCTAGACCTTGTTTATCAATTGGAGTTGTTAGTATATGACAAACTAAGAACATGTGCACTGGTTTTCCATTTTTTTGATATTTTTTGAATTTTTTATGCTCATTTCAAAATCGGTCAAACCCAAGTTTGACCAACATTTAAACAAGTTTTAAACATGAAAATGAAAAACCAAGCCTGGATCCTTCTTAGTCACACCAAAATGAAGCTTCTGTGAGTTTTTGGAAAATTTCATGTTGCAAATCCCATACCACTTCTCTTCACACATGAGAGTTCATAGTTTGAGATTTGAGATTTCACACCACATTCAATCATATTTTGTTTGAATGTATCTAGACCTTGTTTATCAATTGGAGTTGTTAGTTTATGACAAACTAAGAACATGTGCACTGGTTTTCCATTTTTTTTGATATTTTTTGAATTTTTTATGCTCATTTCAAAATCGGTCAAACCCAAATTTGACCAACATTTAAACAAGTTTTAAACATGAAAATGAAAAACCAAGCCTAGATCCTTCTTAGTCACACCAAAATGAAGATTATGTGAGTTTTTGGAAAATTTCATGTTGCAAATCACAAACCACTTCTCTTCACACATGAGAGTTCATAGTTTGAGATTTGAGATTTCACACCACATTCAAGCATATTTTGTTTGAATGTATCTAGACCTTGTTTATCAATTGGAGTTGTTAGTATATGACAAACTTGGAACATGTGCACTGGTTTTCCATTTTTTTGATGTTTTATGAATTTTTTATGCTCATTTCAAAGTGTTTGAGGTCACACACATGATTTAAGCCTTTTTCGTATAAATGTATGTAAACCATATCTATATTTTTTTTAGTTACTGTATGACATTATAATACTATGTGCGAAGGTTTCATTTTTTAAATTTTTTATGCTCATTTGAAAGTGTTTGAGGTCTCACACTTGATTTAAGCCGTCCGATCAGGCCTTCTAGAAGAAAACCCGGGGTCGATCCGCGTCACTCTCATTCTGCGCTGTGATTGGCTGGCATGTTTTTTTTGCTGCAGAGTTTTAGTTATTTCCGGTGGACCGTATCTCATTACACGGCCCAACTCATGCTGACGTGTTTTTTTGGCTGCAGTGTTTAGTTATTTCCCGGTGGGCCTTATCTCATGCAACAGCCCAACTCGCGCTCCATTTCGCCACGGCCCACGGCCCACCGCACACCGGACATGTTGCCCCGTTCCCCTTCTTATCCACTCAAAGGCGTCGCACCCTAGCTATTCCCCACCATTTTAGATCTCGCCCCTCTCGCCGCCGGCGACACAAACCAGCCCCGCCGCGTACAAATCTAGCACCACCGGCCGACGATGATGAAGTGTGGGGGTTCAAACTCTCGCGGTGGCCATTCCGGCGGTGGAAACCGCTCCGATGAGGAGCGGAACAGCCGGAAGCGGCGGCCCGCTGACCCTGCTCGGGCGCGCTGCGTAGCTTCCGACGGCGGTCGGAAACGCGGCGCGCGCAGGCACACCAACTACGGCGTCTCGCTGCCGCCTGCGTTCGCCCGCCGCGAGGTGGTCGAGTACGACCGACGTATGGAGTTTGCGGCCGCCATCGGCCGCAGCCGCTACGAGCACGGGAGCTCCTCCGGCGCGGGGAGCTCCTCCATGGCGGCACAGCTGCCGCCGCCGAAGAGGGAGGAGGAGGAGCAGCAGGACCGCGCACCGCGCCGCGGCCTCCTCCCCGGGGACTTCGCCGCCGAGCAAGATCTGCCCTGGATCATGGAGGAGGTGATCCAGTGCAGCGTGGAGGAGGAGCGGCAGCTCGGCGCGCGCCGTGTCATGGAAGCGGAGCTCGATGAACTCCGCCTCCAGTACGCTCTCGCAGCGTCCCGCAACGACGTCGCGGACTCCGACTCCTCCGACTTCGACTTCTCCGACTCCGACTGAGCGGCGCCGCCGCCTAGTCGCCGCCGCCGCACCCTTTAGCTATGTAATTAGGTTAGGGTTAGAGCGGCGACGGAAGCCCCCCCTTTAGCTATGTAATTAGGTTTGTTGTGCCTGCGGCCGCCTGCGTGTGGCTTTTGATCCGATGATCGCCACGATGTGTATGCCCGCCATGGAATTGGCTATGTAATCGATGGATGTTTTAGTTACATTTTAGTTAAATTTTAGTTAAAATTCAGTTCATCGTATGCCCGCTTCAGTTGAGTTCAATTGTCGTTGAGAAAAACTCGTCGGCGTTGCCGAAAAGCTCATCGGCGTTGGCCGTGCTGCGTCGCCGGAGAAGAAGAAAGGGAAACGGGCAGAGGATGCAGGGGACGAAGATGCGGGATGCAACGGTCGCGAAGAAGAAAGTGGTAGGTCCCACGCTGACATGGATAAGTTGTGGGTCCCGCTATGCTACCATAATCCTAACAGTTTACGTTTAAGGTCCATGTCGGGCGAGGGCTATTTGAGTTCACAGAAGTGTCGCACGGTAGCAATTTTAGCCAATGACGTCGCCAGCCATCCAATTGCTATCAAATATGTCGCACAGGAGCTATATGCCCGTTTATGTATAGTTTAGGTCATTAAATTGGTTGTTTGTTTAGCTTACCGTCCGGAAGAGCCTAAATATGAGGGGAAGTGTTGAAGTATGCTTGTATAGCATGTTTTAGATTACTCGCGAAGGAGACATGGCATGCATAATGCATCCTAATATCCTCATCCGCCTGATCGGCGGCCGATCCTTATAAGTTGCATTGTGTTGCTGAAAACACAACGGCTACTATCTCACAATTTATGGTCTGACCTTGCCGATCGAGTCTAGAATCGCCAAACCTCCCGGGAGTAAGGACAATCCTTGTACACACGTGTTGAACTGTCTCATCTTCAAATTGTTTGAGTGGCCCATCGGTGTAAGATGACTTGTATTGCTGCGCCAGGGAAGAGCGATCGAGACGAGATGAACAATCGACATCGCAGGACTACAACGGCGCAAGCTCGGGCAGAAAGATGGGATGGCGGGTGCATGCATCGGCAGCGCGCAGCCGGTATCCATGATCGATCGATCATGCAAACTCCGGCCCGGCGCCGGCCGTCACCATCTCGGGGAGAAAGTGGGCCACTCGGCTGAATTTGCAGCACGCGCGCGCGGGCGCCATGGAAAATTCGTTAACAGCCACGCGAGATCTTCTTCTAGCTAGCCGACCGGGACCGGCCAATAGCACCATTGTTCGCCGCCCATTGAGATGTGCGTGCGTCACCGAGCAATATTTCACTTAGTACTGGTAGTTTGCACAAGACAAGTACGCCAAGGAAGTAAAATTTCGTCCACAAGTTGTGGTATGGTATGCATAGTGGTTTAATCACTAGCTTGCTACAGATCAGTGGCACTAGATTACACACTGCATGCACTAGCTATAGTGATGCGTATGCTGGGATGAACTGAAACGTGGTCTGACCTATCCGGTTGCTGGTCGACTGGATTACGCACCATCAGTAGAGTGCTACGCAGGGAATTAATGGCGTGGGATTTCTTGGGCATATATAATCAATGTAGATAGGCATGCATTGTGTTGTGTTGACTAGTTGCGTTCAATTTTTTATTCTTTTAGACGTACACAACCCATCCACCCCTGAAAAGTTATGCGCAACATTTTATTTCTAGAAATAATCACGTACTTTTGTAGCAAATGGTAAACAAAATGGCAAACATATATATATCTAGGCTAGGGATGTAAATTATACGCATAATTTTCGTCCTAAATCTGCATTCGTGTCTTTTAAGGATATATGTGCAATAACAGGAATCCACCGGTATGGTTTTTATCTGATGGATATAGATTACCGCCCTTTTCCACTATCTGAGATTTTTAATTGGGATTGTCCAACTGAATTAGTCCAATTGTGCCAGCCATACCCAATTAATCCATTGACCTAATAATTCATGTGTCTATGTATATAATTAACCATAGCGACCTTCTTTTTTATACAAAGGGAATATATTAATGTAAAAGTATACCAATCACACTCAGCATCTACACCAACATAATGTTAAAATCTAGTCGAAACTTTTTTTTTAGACCAACGTACCACGCATTATATTAAAACCCTGGACATATCCAGTTCAACCGAGTTTACAACGAAATCTGGGAAGTTCCCCAACCAAACATTACAACGCTTGTTGTCACAACCTTCTTTTGCTAAAACATGTGCTACGCCGTTTGCCGATCGTCGCACAACGCGCACCGAGGTATCTTCGAAGCCACCCAGGAGTTGCTTGATTTCTTCCACCAGCATGTTGTATGCCGATCGATCCATCCCCTCCTTGGTCAGCTTTGCCGCTACCCCGGTACTGTCCATCTCCAGAACCACCTTCAACGAGTTCGTGTCCTTCGCCAGCATCAACGCTCTCCGACAGGCCAGCAGCTCGCCATGCTCAGCATCTGCAACATGGGGGAAAAAATGGCACTCTGCAGCAATGCAGACTCCATGGTGATCACGCACGACCACTCCACCCCCTCCGTTGCCGTCAGCTGATCTGAACGCCCCGTCAGCATTGACCTTCCTCCAAGACTGATCTGAAGGCTGCCATCGCTCCCGCCGCGAAGCTGAAGTCATCAATGGCGCAGGATTCTGATGCAATTCCCTCCATTCTTGAGCTCCGGCTATCGAACGCCTAGGTATGATCGTCGGGTCCGCAACTCGTTGCGACTCCCTCGCATCATTCCTCGCCTGCCAGAGATAATACAGCATGAACAGCATAATGGCGACGTGCTCCTCCGAGCTTTTCCCGAGCCAATCCAGTAACCAGCCCCGCAACTCTGAGTGATGCACCAGTTTCTTCGGAGGAGGTTCAAAAGCCGTCTCCTGCACCTCCCTCAAATGGTTCCATGCCGTGGCAGAATGAGAGCAAGCCTAGAATCGGTGGATTAAACTTTCTTCTTTCCCGCACACTAGACAGACAACGCCGTCTTTAATTTTCCTATGTTTCAGTTCCGATCCAACCGCAAGCCCATTCTCGATCAACCGCCATGCATGTACCTTCATTTTTCCTGGTACATTAGCGTCCCAAAGCGCTAGCCATCCTTTGTGAGTATCACAAGATCTCGATGCTCCAACGTTTCCAGTGAGAAACTTCTTTTGCTGCAGCGCTAGATGATACGCTGACTTCACCGAAAACACTCAATTCTTTGTATGGTTCCAGGCCAACAAATCCTCCGATCCGGCACACCCAACCGAAGTTTTCATAATGTCGTCTATGTCTGGCTCATGGAACAACGACCTAACCCCTGTTTTGCAAGCAGCGTTTGGTTAACACTCACATTATCTCTAAAGCCCAGGCATCCTTGTTGTTTGCTCTTACACATTCTGTCCCATCCAATCCGGTGTACCTTCATCTCTCCGTTTTTGTCAGCCCACCAGAAGTTTGCCGAAATTGAACTCACCTGCTTGCAAAGCTTTTTTGGGAATTTGAAACAGCTCATATTGTAAGCTGGGACTGCCTGCATCACAGACTTAACCAGCACTTCCTTCCCCTTTTTCGACAAACCCTGGCCCTTGTATCCACAGACCTTGCCCCATGCTCTCTCCCGAATATGTTTGAAGCTTCCTGCTCTCTAGTCGAAACGTTAAGGATGCACACAACAAAAAGGAAAACGACGAAGAAGGAAAAAAAGGACAACGCAGATCGATCACTCGCAGCAACAGGAGCCAAACTAGCAATACAACACCCAGAACTTTTGAAGAGTTTCTACAAAAGCGACACATCTAAAAAGTGAACAGTGCACTTGCGCAGTCATCGCCAAACCATAGATTGCAGATTTTTAGCCAGGAAAAGATCTGAACTCTCCAAACAATGGCTTGAACAAGAAAAATATTACAGTTACAACCAATAAAAACCAGATCTTAGATTTTGACCCTGAATATTGAATCCTGGCACTCAAAGAGCACCATCCAAACTGAGGTCCTCGAATGCTGCCGCCACAACCAAAACCGTCGCTGCAAAGATATAATTCACTTGTGAATCTATATCCGATCAATCCATTCCACTCTAAATCCGTCAAATAAATATAATAAAATATATAAAGAGAGCATTATCGGATCCGATCTACTTACATTCTTAATCTAGGAAGTGTATGAGACTATGATAACACTATGAAGTGCACAAAACGTGTCAAGTTTAACCACAACAGGTTCACTCGTACTAGAACTTACAATGGTTTGTCGTCTTCGAATGACTGTACATGAACGGTATAGGTAATCTGACGCAAGCTTGAGGCAGAACGTACGTTGATGCAACGTTGAGCAGGACAACGAAATAATCGAGGATACTGCCCAAAAATCTTATTGTCCTCCCCGTGCAGGTTATCACGATGCATGGCAGCGCTGCACGATACTACTATATCAGAATTGTCCGTTGCCCTCGAAGGTCTGCCCTATCGCCCACGTCACGGGCACGACGCTGTCGAGGACGATGGAACGCCCGTCGCTAGCCACTACCGAAAAGGAGAGCGCCTGGCCGACGAGCCTGTGGACGTCGCCGTCCCAGATCTGTCCCCAGTTCCTCTTCATGGCCGTCCATTGCCCGTCCTTGGACCCCTTCACGGCCAACGCCTTGACCTCGCCGGACTCGGCGACGTTGAAGACGAGGACGCCGATCCAGAACTGGTTCCCCGTGATCTCGACCCGGATGCCGCCCTGCTTGGCGCACGGCACGCGGCGGTATTGCACGGGTATGATGCCGACGCGGAAGTCGGTGACGAGGCGGAGGAAGACGGGCTTGGAGAGGTCGAAGTGCTTCAGCGGCGGGTTGCACCAGTTCTCGTTGGGCTTGGAGTAGTTGGCCGGACAGAGGTTTGTGGCTGTCACCGTCACCGGATCGGGCTTGCAGTCCGGGCTGCCGTGGCACTGGATCTCGTAGCAGCCGCCGCAGGCCCAGCCGCCGCTGAAGAGTGCCACGCTCAGCGCCGTGGTGTCCAGCCCGTACCCCTGCTGGAACAGGTCACCGTAGCCGCAGGCGCCCTCTGCAGGATGCATGAACGATTCCACGTTAAGGAACGTCGATAGCTTACGCATGCTGATGGCGGAGTTTAAATGGTTGCTTACGCATGGTCTCGGCTCCGGTCTCGTCGCCGTAGAATGTAGCGTTTGCCTCCATCCAGCCGCCGTCTGCCACGGCCAGCGGCGGCAACGAGGCCAGTATTTGCACCGCCACCACCACCGCCACGACGGAGCGTCTCATCTCCATTAATTCCTCAGTAAACTAGTGCGTTTTTTCCCCTGGGAACTACGTACTATGACTATTTTGATTATGCGAGTGCGACGACTGAGTGTTCCTGTGTACGCCCTTAGATATACTTATATAGAGAGAGCATACACATCATGCACAGTTGCTGGTCTTTGGGATGGCACGGTGCACACCGGGATGAAGAAGCTAGAGTCGATTATGGCTCGAGTGGTGCAGTACTTGCACGAGAGAGGATGGCAGAATGAGAGAGATATTGGTGAATTCAGTCATGCATGAACCAAGACTTCTCATAGTGTCTTGTACAGCTGCAACCTCTTCTAGTAGTGACGGCCAAATAATTAGTCAATTAACACTAGTAACAACATCCATGAGTTTTATTGGTTACTTGCCCCAACCTCCCTCTCCCCTCCTCCCTCTCCGGCGGTGGCAGGGTCTCTTCATCCCTCGCATGGGGGGGGGGGGGGGGGGGGGCTACGCGGGCAGGTTGGAGGTCGGTGAGGGGCGGTTGGAGGTCCTCTGTCGATGTTTCGGCGGCTGCGTGCGTCTCACGACGCGGCTCGGCACGGATCCAGTGAGCTGCAAGTTCGGGTGCACGAATGCCGATGAAAATCGCGCCGACTTCGGACATGGCGGACGATGGACGGCGTATTTGACGTCGTTTCCTTGTCGAGGCATCGCCACTAGCTACAGTCTGCGTCACCTCACTCGGGTTGCCCTAGGGGAAGCCCTAGATCTGGGTCTCCCGGATCGGATGCTGGTAGTGTCGTCGGTGTCGTTCTCCCTCCCGAGGGCATCATTTTGGAACATAGACTGGTTGGAGGGACATGGAGGTAGAGCGGTGTTTCATCTTCCTCATTGAGGACGGTGGGTCTTGGCGGCGCGCTGCGGGGTCTTGGCGATGGACGCGTGAGGATGGACGCGCGCAGGGCAGTGGTGCTATTGGCGTCATGGCGGCGTCGACGACACGCCTGAAAGGGTCAATGCATTAATGCCAGTTCTGCAGATGGGTTGGAATACGGCTGCGGTGGCTCTAGAGTGTGTGCATGTGGTGCCCGCTGAGAGTCTGCTCCGTTGGACGGTTTGGTTGAGACCTCCGGATTTAAATGAAGCGCGTTGGTGTGAGGTCCGTACAGAAGACTGGATCGTGTCCACCATATTCATCAAGTTGGTAGGAGTAGCGACAGATGTTGACGGGAAGCTGGCTTCAGACTTATTGATATATTACTTTTGTAAGAAGTTGGTGAATATAATTAATAAATGGGAAAGGTTATGTGCATCGTTTTGATGCAGGGGCTGGGATCTCAACCTCCACATCGGAAAAAAATATTGGTTACTAAATATTGATCGAGTGAATGCCAAATCATGTTTAAAAAGAATTAATAGATGATTGGACATTTAGAAAAATAAAAGGGACTTCTATTTGGTACAGCCACACTACGGGTAGCGCCACCGTCGTTTGTCTCAAGCACGAGTCACGTGGATGATCACGAGAAAATCAACGTGGTGTTTGGTATAATGATATATGTGTTTCTAGTATTAGTTGCTCTCGCACCCATTGCCTTGGAAGTATGGAAACTAGCTTGACCAATGCTTAGCAATTTTAGTTTTTTTAGAGTGGGTCTCATTTTTTCGATAAAAGGATCTTTATTACTTAAATAGTTTTTACCATTATATTCGGCCTCTGCATAGTTAAGATGCACACAGTCCAAACGAGTTCTCAAGTGACGGTACAATAAAAATAAAATAGGCGAATTACATATCATAATGAGAAATTGTAAAGACGCCTATGATGCTGGAGGGCAAGTCCGAAGATTATGTTGCTATCCATGCTGGGAAAACAAACCCAACGCCGCATCCTCCAACCGTAAAGACACCTCCGAAAATAGGTCGCGGTGTTCCACACGTTGTAGGGACGAACATGATTGGATCGTAGTTGTGCACCGGTAGATAACCTGTATAACATAATCATTTTTATCGTTTAAAATCTTGTCATTTCTACATAGTTAGAGCGACCAAATAACGTCAATCGCTCCCACCCTAATAAGAAGCTTGAACCTAGGATCCACCCCGTTTAGCCAATTGTCAAAAATATCCGCAACGCTGCATGGTGGGTATAAGGTAGAACCTATCTGGATGGCTGACCATATGGAACGCCCAAGAAGAATAAATGCTTTATTGTCTCATCATGGTGACAAAAACACACTTTTTACTTCCTTGCCAATTGCGTTTTGCAAGGTTGTCTTTGGTAAGGATTACCCCGCGACAAAGATACCACGCAAACACTTTAGTTTTTAGAGGAATCTTCATCTTCCAAATTTTTTTATTATTATCAACTGGAATATGAGGTTGGATTAACGCTTTGTACATAGAATCAACCGAGAATTTACCATTCTTGTTTAGATTCCATTGAAACTTATCTGATCCCTGCGTCAACTGGACAGATTCCAGCCGCAGAAGCAGAGCATTCCAAGATGCTTGCCTAGGACCAAATAGACTTCTTCTGAACAAAATATTCGGTGGGGAAGTTCCCAACACCTTAGTGAGCATGTCGCCTTTGTATCGCACAATACTGTACAAAGCCGGATATTGTTCTCGGAGCGTGGCCTAACCCAGCCATTTATCCCCCAGAACCTAATTTCCGAGTCATCCTTAATTGAGAATGATCCATGTGGGAAGAAGAACTTCTTCGTGGACATGAGGCCGGCCCAGAAGTGTGAATCACCAGGTTTCCAAAAAACCTGAGATAACGCTTGTGATCCCACATACTTTCTCCTAAGGAGGGTCTGCCAAACCCCTTCTTCAGCAAGGAGCTTGAAGATCCATTTACCTAGAAGGGCCCTATTCTTGACCTCAAGGTCATGAATTCCTAGTCCTACTTGGTCGTTGGGACGGCAAACCACACTCCACTTAGCCAGTCGATATTTTCTTTTCTCACTATCACCTTGTCAAAAGAATCTTGATCGGAAGTAATCCAAACACGTTTCAAGACTCCTTTCGGAAGTTGGAAGAATGATATCATATCAAGTACCATGTTAGTTAGTACTGAATTAATGAGAACCAATCTTCCTCCCAAGGATAATAGTTTGCCTTGCCAGCTATTTAAACGAAGATGAAGTCTCTCTTCCACCTGTTTCCATTCAGCATTTGCAAGCCTCCCATAATGAATCGGAATTCCCAAATACTTTATAGGAAACTGGCCTTGCCCGCAGCCGAATAGATCAGAATACAGCGAAGCATTTTCTTGGGCCTCATCAAAACAAAACAATTCACTTTTAGGTTTAGAGTGGGTCTCATGCACACATGGGCGAACCTTCTAACAATATGTCCCATCAGCCCACCCACATTTTGCTCCGGACGGGATATACCACCATCTCCACACTCGTACGAGGTTGACCGTCGCGTTCCTTCGCTTCACGCATAGTTCCAGGCTCCGATGAAACGGGTAATTCGGGTGTTCCTTTTGGGCTTGGTTGCGAGCTGCTTTGAGGTTCGTGGTGGACCGGTCCAGCCTCCCATGCGAGGAACCAAACACCCAAATTGCACTCGGCGGGTTTGGTTGCAGGTGTTGCGTGCAACCAAACACGTCCATATAAAACTCAGTAACAACACCAAGGTGATTATGTTTTTAATACTGATTGTGGTGTAGGGACAACCCTTCAGACCGTTATCGGTATGAGATGGAGAGGGGTACAAAAGACATTGATGTGGTCTAGGGTTTCCGATCTTTCGATAAGAGAAGATAACTATGATTTTTGCAGGATTTGACTCTCACGATTCGGCTACCAACCTGTACCGTACACGGCATATATCCACGGCAATCGCTGAACCAATTCCAAGATGTTATCGACCGAGCCAATGGCGCACGATCAACCTGTCCACGAAGGACTTTTCCTGCTTGTAAATCAAGAACAAGAAAGAAAACAATAACGTAAGCAATCTGAATTTGCGGATATGCTAGATGAATGATAATTTCAAGAGATTAGGGTTTAGGATTCCGAAAGGATGTATTGACGGTCACACTAGCCGCTACAAGCGTAGACAAATAAAAGTAGCACAATAACTAAATTTCTCTAAACAAAAACCAAAAACGAAATCCTAACAAAACCTAACTATTTATTGGCAGCTGGATGGCGGCGGCGCCTTGTAGGTCTCGCGGTGCCTTCGGATCCTCACGCCATCATACGATCGGTAGGCTTGGGCCTCATGCTGTCATGCATGATGCGTACGAGTCATGGCATGGGCCAATGTGTGTATATGACATGCATATCCTGGGGGCCCATATCCTTTATGTATTTTGTTGCATGCTCGATGCTTGACCAGCTTAGCCCAACTCCTTGATGCGACTAGCTTGATGAACTGCTGCAATGGTCTAAATCGGTATAGTGCACAGGAGGCTGAGCGTTGTCCCCTAGGGTTTTGACCTAGGGTTTTCTTGCCCTCCGGCGGCGACCGCCGTGAGTACCGGAGAATCACCGGAGTTTCTTCGTTTTCGCTGGTTCATCGCGACGCCCTGCTACGTTCCCCTTGTGGTCTGTGTAGGGCAAGCCTTTTGTGGCTCTCGCTCGGTGGCTCAGCCATGGCGGGAGTGGAGAGCAGTTCCCGATCGGGGAGGGTAGAGGAGCCAAGTGCTCTCCTGGAACGGCTGCATCTAGAGGAGAACGAACTTTATGATCTGATCTGGGAAGAGGAAGCCAACGCCCCAGAGGATAGGCCAAAGTGGCTCGCCATTGCTAGGGTTTTGACGGTGAAATCCTTCAGTCAGGGCGTGTTGATCGCAGACATGAGGGCTGCCTGGAGCCCGGGGCAACAAGTTACATGGCGGCACATAAACCCTAATATGTTCTCAATTCAGTTTAGGTGTCTTGCGGATTGGAATAAGGCGATGCATCAGGGGCCCTGGGAGTTCAGAGGGTTCGTAGCTTTGATCATGGCAATGATGGGTTCTCAAATCCTGAAACGATCAAGCTTGATAGACTGGAAACATGGTGTCAAATACACAAACTACCGGATGCTGTTCTGAAGAATGAGAACTTTGTCAAAAACATGGCAAAACGTATTGGGGAAGTTCAGGAACTACAAATTACCCTCCCGAGTGGGTTCATTGGCCAGTTTATTCGTGTCCGTGTTAAGCTGGATGTCAATCAGAAGTTGACATGATTTGTGAGTTTCACCAGGGCAGGGAAAAACTGAATTTACCAGGTAAAATATGAGAGGCTGCCCCAATTCTGTCATGCCTGCGGTAAGATGGGTCATTGGCATCAGGAGTGCGGATCTGGAGAATTTGAGGAAGATCAGCTTGAATGGGGTCCTTTTATTTTGGCTCCTAGAAGAGGTAGAGGCATTGACCGTGGTTTGGGACAGCAACGAGATGGGGGCCGTGGCCGTGGTGATTTCCAACCTGACCTTGGCCGAGGAAGAGGAGGTTTTGGTAGAGGAGATGGCGGTCAAGGCAGATGGCCTTGGAATAACGGAGCTATCAATAAGGACTCTGATCCTACTCAACAGAGTTGGCGATGGAATAGCAATGCTGGTAAACATCCTTCGGATAATCTCCCCAACAACAATCTGCTAGATACTGTTCCTTCTGCTAAGCAACATCTTGCTATGGATCCCAGCCCAAGCGAGACGGGTGACCTGTTGATGGTTGTTTCTGAGAAACCATCCTTAGTCCTACAGAGAGTTGATCAATTTGAAACAGAAACAGATAAAGGCAGTAACGATGATTTAACCGCGACCCCGCAGAAGAATGTGAATAAGAAAAAGCTGAAAGCCCATAATGGTGCAGCTATTGACTCCCTTGATATGTGTGTGAAAGGTACTGAAGGGGATGGGTCTGAAGTTGTAGCAGACCCCGATCAGGTGATGGATGATGATTCAAAATTGAGTAATACCGAAGGTGGAGCTAACTCCTCTTCACTAGGATCGGCGGGCTCCCGAGAGGGTCCGTCCGGGCGCAATGAAACTTTTATGTTGGAACTGCCGCGGCTTGGGGAATGCTGCGGCAGTTCGTGCGCTTCTGGATGTCCTGAGGCGTTACAATCCTGATGTGATATTCTTGTCGGAGACGCACCTTGATCGGTATCCGGCAGAATGTCTTCATAGACAAGTTAAAATGGATTTTACTATAATACAGCCTAGTGATGGGAGACGTGGAGGGATCTTGATGTGGTGGAAGGCAGAAATCAAGCTGTGCCAGATTTATGCATGCCCAAATTATATTGATGTGATAATTGAGGAAGAGCAGAACAAAATTTGGAGGTTTACCGGTATGTATGGTGATACGTCCCAAACATATCTATAATTTTTGATGTTTCATGCATGTTTTATGTCAATTGGCACATGTTTTATATACACTTTATATCATATTATGACATTTATTGGATTAACCTACTAATAGTTGCCAAAGTGCAAAATCTTCTTGTTTTCCTATTTGTTGTGTAGAAATTATTAAAAATACAAAAGGAAAACTTGTTGGAGTCAAATTGGGACTTTCCTGAAATCTGTCTGAGAACTTTTTACGGAGATTGTCAGTTTGCCCCTCGAAGATGGCGTCCAATGGAAATCAAATTAAAGAGAAAGTTGTCACAATTTTCCATACGAAGATTTTAAGCCCGAGATCAGCCCAATCGGAGTTCGGACGCGGCCTGTAGGCTCGTTTTGGTGGAACCCTAAAAGGGGGTGACAGAAATCCGAGAGTCCATATAAAGAAGGAAACCCTAGGTCGTGAGAGGCACCCAAAACCACGAATTTTCCACCTCCCAGGCAGCCGTCTGGGGGAGGAGAACCTCCTCCACACCATCCTCATCACCAAGGGCAGCCGCCGCCAAGGGCCGCCACCGTGGGCTGCTGCCGCTCCTCGCCGTCGCCGCGCCGTGGCTGCTGCGGGCCGCCGCCTCCACTCCGGGCTGCACCTCTTCATCAACCTCTCCATCAAGTGTGCTCACCATGACCATGTGTGAGTAGTTTTCACCGAGGCTGAGGGCTCTACCGGTAGCTATGTGGTTCATCTCTCTCTCCCATGGTGTGATCTTTATGTGATCATGAGCTTTGTAATCTAGTTGGATCCATGGATGTTACTCTTCGTTATCTTATGAATTATGCTACTTGAGTGGTTTTATTAATGTAAACTCCGGAGTCACCTTTGTCCCATGGTGCGAAGTTGACAGTGTGCGTACCGTGTGTGACTCTTAGGCTAAAGATTACATGAATACTTATCATGAGTTATTATTTGTGTTGGATGTCTCTATGAAATTGTGGTGTTTGTCTAGTACTATTTTGGGGCGCTCTTAGTGACATTGGGGTTCCCTAGATGTGGAATGCAACTTTAAGGTGTGCTTTTATAGCCCTACGCAGTGGATTGGTGTTCGTTATCCAACAAGGGAATAGCTCAGAGTAGCATAGTGAAGAGGAAATATCTATGTATTCAATTATATTATTATTGTTGAGAGTGTCCACTAGTGAAAGTATGATCCCTAGGCCTTATTTCCAAGCATTGAAACACCGTTTGCTCTCATTTTGTCTCATGTTTGCTTGCTGCCATTTTTATTTCAGATTGCAATTACCACTTATAATCATCCATATTACTTGCATTTCACTATCTCTTCGCCGAACTAGTGCACCTATACATCTGACAAGTGTATTAGGTGTGTTGGGGACACAAGAGACTTCTTGTATCTTAATTGCAGAGTTGCTTGAGAGGGATATCTTTGACCTCTACCTCCCTGAGTTCGATAAACCTTGGGTGATCACTTAAGGGAAACTTGCTGCTGTTCTACAAACCTCTGCACTTGGAGGCCCAACACTGTCTACAAGAATAGAAGCGTGCGTAGACATCAAGCTATTTTCTGGCGCCGTTGCCGGGGAGGTAAGGTAAAAGGTACTCACATCCTCCAGCTACTTAGCTATTTTCTAGCACTGTTGCTGACGTGTGAGTGCTTGAAGGTATTTCCTTTAGATTCTGCAGTTATATCTTTTTGTTTCTTGTTTTTATTTCACTAGTTAGGCTTAATGGAAAACAACAAAAAAATTAGAGAGCTCTATGAAATTTATCTTGAGTTAGGACATGATGTGTTTGAAGAGAAAATTAAAAAAGCTATGGAAAATTACTTGCATGATGGTAGCAATGTTATTACTATAAATTCTTTGTACACCATTATTGCTAATGCTATGGAAAAGTCTAAGCTTGGGGAAGCTGGTTTTGATGAATATGGTATTTTTAGTCCCCCAAGTTTTGAGGAGAAAAATTTCTTTGATGATACTTTGCCTCCAATTTATGATGATAATCATTGTGATGTTTTCAGTCCACCTACTATTGAGGATATAGTTTATGTTGATTATGATATGCCTCCTATTTATGATGATTACAATGATGGATGTGATAGTTTTACTCCCACTATTACTAATGAAACTGTTTTTACTTATGTGGAGAGTATTGATACTTTTATGCATATGGATCATGGTAAGAATGTTTCATGTGATGGTTATATTGTGGATTTTATCAATGATGCTACTGAAAGTTTTTATGAGAGAGGGAGACATGACTTCATATACCACAATAATATTAAGTCTCCTCTCTTTTTGTTGAAAATTTTGAAGTTGCACTTGCTTTGCCTTCCTATGCTAGTCACTTTGTGCTTTATTGATTTATTTTCTTACAAGATCCCAATGCATAGGAAGTGGGTTAGACTTAAATGTGTTTCACATTTTTCTCTTGATGCTCTCTTTTGCATTTCAATTCTTGATTCCTATGTGAGCATCATTAAAACTATCATGGCTGTCCAGAAAACAGATTCCTAAGCTTCACTGCGAAAAATGTTAAAAATCACAGAAAAGGAATTTTGACCTGAAATTTTACGACAGCAATCTTCAGTTATTAATACACATTTCATTAGTTCAAAATTTTCTGATTTGAGCAACGTAAGTGCCTCTGAAAATTCACTCTTTACGGGCTGTCCAGTTTTTGACAGATTCTGTCTTTATTTTGCATTACTCTCATTACTTGTGTTTTGTGTAGTTCTATTGATCAAAGGGCAATGCACAACCATAGTAACAGTAGCTAATGTTTAGAATCAACTCATGATATGTCTTTGCTGTACCTATGAGGATTTAATTTATGGAGACACTAACCCCTCTAATCAAGTTTTATGTTGAGTTTTGTGTAAAGAGAATTTTTCAAGTGGAAGAGTTGAGGGTGATGAACAAAGATCAAGAGGGACAACCACTCAAGCTTGGGGATGTTACCCCTAGACTCACCCAACATATATCAAATAAGTACAAGAATTCAAGCTTGGGGATGCCAAGCCACCTCACTCCAACCATCTTGATAACAAGTAAGTAAGCCTAGCTACATGGCTATAAAGAAAGCGCTTTACGGGAGGCAACCCGGTTGTTTTTATTTGTGTCCTCTTGCTGTAACAAGAGACTTAGTTTTTAGTTTAGTTTCTAGAATTTTTAATAAAGTGCCAAGTTTTACTCATTTTGGTTTGAAAAGTTGCTTATAGCGTTCGGAGATTTTATTCCTGCACGAATCTGTGCACGGTATGATTTTTAATTCTATTCTGTAACTCCGAATGAGCTCATATTTGAACTGTAGTGCAACTTTTCATCCTCTGTATGCATGAATTTTTCGGAATTTTCGACAAAGTTAAGTAGGGTAGAAAAATACGTTTTGCTGCTGCTGTTTTTCTGGACAGATTCTGTCCCATTTTGTTTGATGCATGCTTAGAACTTTTAACTTGAATCTTTTTGATCCAATTGAGTTTATGAGTAGGCATACAACATTATACACTTTCTGGACATTCATATGAATTTTTGTTCAAGGATTATATGCAGCAAGAAATCTATTTGTTTATCACTACTAATGCACCCCACAGAAAAGAAATGGGAGAAACGGTGTTTTGAAGTTTTTTCACAGGGATTAGAGGAGATGCACCAAGAGCTATCCAAGGATGGTGAAGACCATAAGCTTGGGGATGTGAAGACAACCCCACTGGACCTACACACTCTCGGTTTGCACACGTCTAACTTCTGTTTTTCGATCGAAACACTTTATCGCATAAACTTGGAGCGTCTTTTTGTTTGTTTTGGTTTGATTTTTATTTTGTGAGACCACCACACTATCATTTATATATGAGAGAGCTACTGGAAATTTGGGTTGAATTATGTTGGATGCTATTATTAGATTGGGAAAAGGGATGTTGGAGTTGATTTTAAAAGATACATATAGTTGCATGATTCATGAGCTTGTTAATGAAGTTAATTTGCAAGTATTTTATCAAGAGCTATCTTTTATTCATGTTTTGATGCTGAATGTTACTTTACTTTGTTTAACATGGATTAGTTAGTTCTATGGACACTCATGCATGCATTTAGATGGTCAACTTTCTCCCTCTTGCTAGCCCAAAAATTCCAACAAGCAAAAACTTGTTTCCAACACCTTCAACCAAAGTTTTTCCAGTGAGTCCACCATATCTACCTATTAGCTTTATGCTATTCCGAGTATGTTTATCATGATATTTGTGTTATCTATACCTCTGAATGAAAATGCTTATGTTGTTGATTGTTATGGGAAAAGTTGGTTATAGAGCTCTCTCGAACTTGATGCACACTTTACTTTCATTGCATAATAAAACATGACCCATTGTGATTAAAATTATGATGTTGTGGGCTTGACAAATGTCTTTGGTTGAGAGTTAGCTCATATGTGCTGTCACATGGCAAGCTTTCAACATGCACTTCATTTCATTTAGTTGATATCATGTACTTTTGTTTATGGATGCTTACCATGGGTGAAATAAATGTGGAAATGAAGTGAGTTTAAATGAGTTTGTATAAATGGTTAGAGAGACGCCTGGGCCGCTAATCTAAGCCATGCATCATTCATGGTGGAAATTTACTTACATGCTATGGTGAACCTTCTGTGATACACCTTACAATAAAAAGCTATCTAATGGTAAATAAAAAGGGTGTTGAGATTGTTCATTGTGTTTGTTTGTCTTGTCATTTTGATATGGGCTTGTTCCATATCCTGGGACAAGAGGTACCCCAGTTGACGCTCTTAATGATACTATTATTACTTACAATGATATTTAACTTGAACTTGCTTTGTTTCCCAAGATGAGTAACACATGGAGTAGGTACTTGTATTCAAGGGGCATGAGACTTTCAACCTGTACTTTGTCAAGCACACTACTCGTATTTGCTTTCACTTTAAACTTAATCATTCAAGATGCTATGATAGGGGAATGAGAGCTTGACACCAAGGATTACCACATTGCAATCATTAACTTAAGTAGAAGTTCAGAAGTTAGATGAAACTTATTCATGCTTTACCTCTACTCATATATATCTTTCCAAAGTGTCCACCTTTTATATTCAGATTTCATAAATACTCTATGACCATTATAGGATGTTTTTACTTTTCATTATGCATACATGTGGTCCATAGTACTTTCTTTATGTTACACTTTGTGAATTATCATTGAACATCCTTGCATTGAATATTGATATCACTTCATAATCTATCTTGTACATTGCTACTCCTTTGAAGAATGAATCATTTGACTCTATGTAGCAATAACTTCATCACTTCATTCATAACATGTGCCTTACAATATTATGATCAAGTTTATGATGGTAGCATGTCACTTCAAAAATTATTTTGTTTTATCGTTTACCTACTCGAGGACGAGTAGGAACTAAGCTTGGGGATGCTTGATACGTCCCAAACGTATCTATAATTTTTGATGTTCCATGCATGTTTTATGTCAATTGGCACATGTTTTATATACACTTTATATCATATTATGACATTTATTGGATTAACCTACTAATAGTTGCCAAAGTGCAAAATCTTCTTGTTTTCCTATTTGTTGTGTAGGAATTATCAAAAATACAAAGGAAACCTTGTTGGAGTCAAATTGGGACTTTCCTGAAATCTGTCTGAGAACTTTTTACGGAGATTGTCAGTTTGACCCTCGAAGATGGCGTCCAATGGAAATCAAATTAAAGAGAAAGTTGTCACAATTTTCCATACGAAGATTTTAAGCCCGAGATCAGCCCAATCGGAGTTCGGACGCGGCCTGTAGGCCCGTTTTGGTGGAACCCTAAAAGGGTGACGGAAATCCGAGAGTCCATATAAAGAAGGAAACCCTAGGTCGTGAGAGGCACCCAAGACCACGAATTTTCCTCCTCCCAGGCAGCCGTCTGGGGGAGGAGAACTCCTCCACACCATCCTCATCACCAAGGGCAGCCGCCGCCGGGGCTGCTGCCGCTCCTCGCCGCCGCCGCGCCGTGGCTGCTGGGGCCGCCGCCTCCACTCCGGGCTGCACCTCTTCATCAACCTCTCCATCAAGTGTGCTCACCATGACCATGTGTGAGTAGTTTTCACCGAGGCTGAGGGCTCTACCGGTAGCTATGTGGTTCATCTCTCTCTCCCATGGTGTGATCTTTATGTGATCATGAGCTTTGTAATCTAGTTGGATCCATGGATGTTACTCTTCGTTATCTTATGAATTATGCTACTTGAGTGGTTTTATTAATGTAAACTCCGGAGTCACCTTTGTCCCATGGTGCGAAGTTGACAGTGTGCGTACCGTGTGTGACTCTTAGGCTAAAGATTACATGAATACTTATCATGAGTTATTATTTGTGTTGGATGTCTCTATGAAATTGTGGTGTTTGTCTAGTACTATTTTGGGGCGCTCTTAGTGACATTGGGGTTCCCTAGATGTGGAATGCAACTTTAAGGTGTGCTTTTATAGCCCTACGCAGTGGATTGGTGTTCGTTATCCAACAAGGGAATAGCTCAGAGTAGCATAGTGAAGAGGAAATATCTATGTATTCAATTATATTATTATTGTTGAGAGTGTCCACTAGTGAAAGTATGATTCCTAGGTCTTATTTCCAAGCATTGAAACACCGTTTGCTCTCATTTTGTCTCATGTTTGCTTGCTGCCATTTTTATTTCAGATTGCAATTACCACTTATAATCATCCATATTAGTTGCATTTCACTATCTTTTCGCCGAACTAGTGCACCTATACATCTGACAAGTGTATTAGGTGTGTTGGGGACACAAGAGACTTCTTGTATCTTAATTGCAGAGTTGCTTGAGAGGGATATCTTTGACCTCTACCTCCCTGAGTTCGATAAACCTTGGGTGATCCACTTAAGGGAAACTTGCTGCTGTTCTACAAACCTCTGCACTTGGAGGCCCAACACTGTCTACAAGAATAGAAACGTGCGTAGACATCATATGGTGAGTTCAAGTGGGCTGATAAGTACAAAACATGGGATAGACTGAGGTCGATACACCAGCAAAATAACCTTCCCTGGCTAGTTATGGGTGACCTGAATGAGATTCTTTATTCACATGAAAAGGAAGGTGGAAACGCCAGGCCGAAGCGGTTTACCAAAGCTTTTCATGATGCTATTGACACCTGTGGTCTGGATGATCTTGGTTTCATTGGAGACCCCTTCACTTGGCACAGAGGGGCAATGCGAGAACGGTTAGATAGAGGGCTTGCCAATGATAGTTGGAGACAATTGCAGACACGAGCTGCCATAGTGCACTTGGAATATAATCATTCGGATCATCGACCTCTAATGATGGACACAGAGTTTTATGCAGCAAATACAGGTATCCCAAGAAGACGAATTCAGAGCTTTGAAGCTAAATGGTTTAAAGAGGAAGGATTTGAAGATGTAGTGAAGGAACAATGGGTGTCTGCTGCGGACGGAGGTGGAGCGTTCGACGTTCTGGACAGACTGAAGGCCATGCATGCTGGGCTGCACACATGGGATAACCTCGTCCTAAAGAAGCCCAAACAACGTCTCCGAAAGGCCCAAAGGGAGCTGGAAGCGGTCATGCGTGCCCACTAACCCCAGATAATGAAGTAAAGAAATATGAATTAGCTCAGCTTATTGAGAAATTATTGGAACAGGAGGAGATTCAATGGAGCCAGCGTTCTCGAGCTAATTGGTTACAAAATGGTGAAAAAAACACGTCTTTCTTCCACAACTTTGCTTCGGCCCGGAGGAAGAGGAACTTCATTAAGAAACTGAAGAACGATCAAGGAATTTTTATTGAGGGTACTGATGCTCTCAATCCAATTATCCTTCACTATTTTTCTCATTTATTTACATCGGAGATTAACATAACTGATCCGAACTTCCTTGAGAAAATAATTATGAAGGTAACAGAGGATATGAATGCTGCTCTCATGGAACCGTTTACTGATGTTGACGTGAGGAAAGCTGCTTTCAGCATTGGAGATCTGAAGGCGCCTGGTCCAGATGGTTTGCATGCTCTGTTCTATAAAAAATTCTGGCACCTGGTTGGAAACGATATAACTCAGGCTGTGCTGCAAGCTATTAATGCCAAAACTATCCCACCTGGCTGGAATGAAACAGTGGTTGTCTTGATTCAAAAGGTAGAAAACCCGGAAGACGTTTCTCAATTTAGACCTATTTCGCTGTGTAATGTAGTTTATAAAATTATCTCTAAGATGCTTACAGCAAGGTTGAAGGTGATCCTACCAGATATCATTTCACCTACTCAGAGTGCATTTGTACCAGGGAGGCTCATTACAGATAATGGCCTTGTGGCTTATGAATGTGTTCACAAGATCAAGAATAAAAGGAAAGGTAAAACTGGTCTTTGTGCAGTTAAGCTTGATAATGCATAAAGCATATGATCGCGTTGAATGGAACTTCTTGAAGAAAGTTATGATTCGGCTGGGGTTTGACGTGAATTGGGTGGATCTAGTTATGGCTTGTGTTACTTCGGTTTCTTATTCTGTCAGTTTCAACTCTCAGACGACAGAAAAATTCATTCTAACCAGAGGTATTCGCCAGGGGGACCCTTTATCCCCTTATTTGTTCTTGTTTTGTGCAGAGGGGTTATCAAGTGCGTTGTTGCATGCGGAGGAGATTGGTGGCATAGAAGGAGTTAAGGTATGCAGAAATGCACCGTCGGTTTCACACCTGTTATTTGTTGACGATTACTTAATTCTCCTAAAGGCAGATTTACATAGTGCAATCTCGTTACAACAAGTTCTTGAATCCTATTGTGCAAACTCTGGACAAATGATTAGTGTGGCCAAGTCAATTATCTTTTTTAGCCCAAACACGCATGTTAATGATAAGGTGAATATTTGCAATACACTTCAAATCAACACAGAGGCTATTTCTGACAAGTATTTGGGTCTTCCTGCGTTAGTTGGGCCTGACAGAAGTGATTGTTTTCTGCACTTTGTGGAGAGAGTCATGCAGAGGATAAAAGGATGGAAGGAAAAATTACTGTCCATAGGTGGAAAGGAAATTCTTTTGAAGGCTGTTGCTCAATCAATTCTAGTTTATGCCATGTCAGTCTTTCTCCTGCCAAAGAATGTTTGTAAGAAGATCACTGATGTCATTGCACAATTTTGGTGGGGGGATGATGATCAGGGAAAAAATGCATTGGTATGCATGGTGGAAATTATGTTTCCCAAAAAAAGATGGAGGTATGGGCTTCAGAGATCTTCATTCTTTTAATCTTGCGATGCTAGCCAAGCAAGTGTGGAGATTGATTGATGAACCTAATTCTCTATGTGCCAGAGTTTTAAAAGCAAAATATTTCCCAAACAGTGTTATTCTTCAGGCAGGGCCAAAGTCTGGTTCATCATTTACGTGGCAAAGTATTGTGGCTGGCATTCAAACTTTCAAAAGAGGGTGCATTTGGAGAATTGGTGATGGGAATGCGGTGAATATTTGGAGAGACCCTTGGATTCCAAGCAGCCCAGATAGGAAAATCATGACCCCTAAAGGAGATTGTATCCTAAACCATGTGTCCGAGCTTATTGACCCAACTACGGGTGGTTGGGATCAGGATCTGATTCAGTCCATCTTCCATCCTATAGACGTAAACAGAATTTTGGAAATCCCGGTTAATTCCAATGCCTTTGAAGATTTCCTTGGTTGGCATGGGACTAGATCGGGTCGCTTCTCGGTCTGATCTGCATATCATATTTAATGGCGCCATCAGTTTAATGGTTTAACATGCAGATCGCTGATACAAGGTACATCCCTCAATAACCCAACTTGGAAAATTCTTTGAAAGTTAAAGGCCCCAGCGAAGGTGCAAATCTTTTGTTGGCGAGTTATGCATGGCATTCTTCCACTTAAACAAATTCTGCTAAACCGACATATTGGTACCAATGGATCTTGCCCGGTCTGCAACTTGGAACCAGAAGACATTATGCATATGGTTTTCAAATGCCCTGAGGCTATGATCATTTGGCGCGGGTTAGGACTTGAAACCACTATAAATAATGAGATTCGTGATGACCGATCGGGCCCTGTGGTTTTTCAGGAAATTTTAAAGTTCGCTCCAGCCTCAGTCCCTGGATATGACAAGATTAAAATTCAGGATATGATTGCAGTCGCTGCTTGGTACATCTGGTGGCTACGTCGTCGCCGTACACATGGGGATTCGATACCGCCTGTCAAGAAATGCATCACGTCTATCCTGGCAATTGTGGCAAATTCAGCTGCTGGACAACAGACGGGGTTGACGCCATCGAAATTCACCTGGGAAAAACCTCGGGCTGGGTATCTAAAACTCAATGTTGATGCAGCTTTTGCAACAGCAGATCGTTCTGGAGCAACTAGAGCAATCCTAAGAGACAACCAGGGAGTCTTTGTGACAGCATCTTCTAGCTTCATACCACACGTTCCCTCGGCTGTGGTGGCTGAAGCACTAGCCATGCTTCATGGATTTCGGCTAGCAAACGATCTGGGCTACAACAGAGTCCAAGCTGAATCAGATAATTTGGAAGTGATATAGCTATGCTTGGGAGAGGAGAGAATCTGGAATGAAGCCACTGCGGTTTATGCTGATATTATATCCACAGCTGGATCAATTGGAAATGTTTCTTTTAGCCATTGCAGGAGAGAGGCTAATGAGGTTGCTAATGAAATTGCTAGAGTTTGTTTTTCGAGCCAAAATTCTTGTAATTGGGACGATGAGCCCCCTAGGTTTCTTTTAGACAAACTCTTGAATGATGTAACAATGGTTTGAACTCGAGGCAGCAAGTTTCTTACGCACTCTTTTCCTTGCCAGGGTACCTGAGGGGACTGGTAAGGTTTTTAATGAGTCAGCTTGCTGACCTAATATATAGTGGTGGAAAATTTCAAAAAAAAAGCTTGATGAACTGCTGCGACATACGTGCATGGATCGACGGCTTGGCGATGTTGCAGAATCAACATGGTTGGTTGTATCATACTTTCATGAGAGATGACACTTGACGCTGCTGAGATGCGACGTAGTTTGGCGATGTCCTCATCATCCTCTCATTCTTGAGACCAACACCGTCCTCGGCTTCCATTTACTTGAAACCAATCATAGAGCACAACAAAAATAGGTGCAAGATATATATTTTGTGGCAAAGGCATTAGCTCATCAGAGTTAGAAAAAATATTGATCCGCCACACCATAGTTTCTATATGGAAATTACGAGGATTTGAATAAACAGTATAAGTCATGTCGAAATCATAAGGCGAAACACTCCATGTACAAAATTCTGAATTAATAGCAAGCATACTATGCTTTATCTCTATGTGAGTTGTATGAGTACCTTGTTGAATTTTAGTGTTACTTCCATCCTCCTTGTCTTTGTTTGTTGCTTTATCATTGTGTACTATTTCATCAGGAGTCATAGGCAACAACCTAATGGTTTTTCCTTCAAACATGATAGTATATGAAATTTGTTCTACCATGATGGATGACACTATTATCATATTGCCAAGGTCGACCCAACAATAAGGGGCATGCTTGCATAGGTACGACATCGCAATCAACATAATCATGACAGGAACTGAGTGTAAAATGTATTCTCACGTGACTCACGTGACCTGTTACCTTCAACTTACCACATTCGTTGAGCCATTGGATGTAATATGGGCGGGGGTGTCTTGTAGTGGTGAGACAAAGCTTTTTGACCATATCTATACTCACCAAATTATTACAGCTTCCCCCGTCAATGATTACACGAACTGGATGTTCTTTGACAACAAATTTGGTTTGAAGAAGATTATGGCGTTGACGCAATGCAGCATTCCCCTCCTATGCACTAAGTACTCGCATTCTGACAAGGCTTGGGTTTGTTGGGTTACGCATGGAATTTTTTTTGTGTGGCTTCTACGTAACAACCAAGATCTATCTATGAAGATACAAGCAAAAGATGATCTAATAATCATACCAACGCCCTGAAGCAGAAGTAGATGTCGATGAAGCCTTAGAAAGATTCTCACCGCCAAGCCTGGTGGTGAGAATGTTGCCGACTCCCCATGTCCAGCCTTCTGGATCCAATCGAGTGAGGATCGAAGCTATGATCCCTCCGAGAGTCCGCACACCTTTGCTAGCTATAGTCCGGCGGAACTTCGTCGTCCAAGACTTAGTTTATGCCGGTGTATGTGAGGTGTAGATCCCAACACATGGGAGGGAGAGAGAGAGAGAGAAGGTTCGGGGAAAGGACACCACAAAAGCCCCAAACCAACTTGTGTCTAGAGAGGAGGGGGAGGCCCTCTTTATATAAGGGGAGAGGGGTGCCTTGGAGGAGGGGCATCCCTCCCCACATGTGTCGCCGTCCTAGGGTGGGGCCCATGGGCCAGCCGAGCTAGGGTTTGGGACGCACCCCTAGCCCTAGCCGCCGCCCTTGGGGTGGGCCCCACCCCTTTGCCACCATCGCCCTACAAGTGGGCCCTACATGGGGTCGGCCGACCTATGGTTTGGGTAAACCCTAGCCAGCCCCACCTCCTTGCTCCTTGCCCCACCTCTTTGGTGCGCCGCCCCCACCAAGGGGAGTCGGCCACCCTGGTGGACTGTTGGCCCATGTGGCCACTCCCCACTTGGGCCTAACCCAGTAGGAGCAGCCCATAGACCCTCTTGGATATTTTCCCAATATTTTTATTAAAAAAAATTACGGAATATCCGAGACCCTCTCGTATGCATGTCGAAACTTTTCCGACAACATGAAACCATTCCAAAATTCTCTCTGAATATATTATATTACTTTGAATAGATTCGATCACTTCGGACGTAGTCTAGTGCACTCTCTTATTGCTTAAACCATCCATAAAACACTTCAAGACTATGACTCAGAACACCTTCTGATCAATAATCAATAGTGGAGCCGTGGACGCCCATATTGATTCCTACTGTTACGTGAATAACTCAGATTGAACCTGTTTGATTGTCGTACATGGTTCCCATTGCTACACGATACAGAACAGTACCCGAGGATGAATGTCGTGTCTCGATCGACGGGCACCAGGAGTAAAGGATACCCCTTTTTAGGTTCGGCACGGGGCGTGAAGGAGGCTGAGAATCGTCTCACCCGGGTGGAGCAAGCCGAGCTCTCCAATCTGACGTTCGAGCAATCAACACAGAGACGCAGAGAGTTTACCCAGGTTCAGGCCGCCCGGAGGCTAAAAGCCCTACTCCTGCAATTCTGGATTGAGGTGTTCATCATGGGGTGGCTTACAATGGTGATCTCGGGTGTGTACCCGGCAGGGTGGTGGCTAGAGGTAGACGACGAGCAGATCCTACCCGGAGGAGATCACCTCTCTCTACCCTCTATGCCCTATGCTATTTTTGCTTGTGTTCTGCTTCGATCTGTTGTGTTTCTTCCTCCTCTTCCCTCGGTGGCCTTGGTCCTCCTTTTATAGGCTAAGGGATACCACACAGGTCACGCGAGGGGCGTGGGGGGTTTTAGGCGGGAAAACCCCTCGGTGGTCTTTGGAGGTGACGTGGCCTCTTCTCGTCCAAGCATCCTCTCCGCAGTTAGGTGAGAGAGTCCACCTTTAAGGAAAGCGGGGTGGACAGGGCCTGACAGCCCCACCGACCAAGCTCCATGGCGACCCAGCTGAGGCGCGCCCTTCGTCTTGACGCCCAAGTCTTCTACAAGATTCCAGCGTGAGCTGGCATGCTTATCCTCTGCGTCGTACGGTGGTGCACCCAGGAGCGAGCCAGGCCTCCTACCGGGCGCTCGGGCTCTCGGGTCTGGGTCTTGGTCTTCGGGTAGTGGGTGACCCCGGGGGGTCTCCCAGTGCTTAACCGCATGTTGTCGATGTCGAACTCGTTGGGTTCCCGCAAGGTAGGCAGGCAGACCCACCTACCAATCTTGACTCTTGTCCTTGTCCATCTTCTTGGTGGGCCCACAGGTGGCGGACCCACTTTGGCAGCATTAGGGGAACCCCATGTTCCACTGTTGCGACAATGAGATTTCCTATATCTTTGTGAAGCAACTCTTGATCATGATATCTTCATTATCCTCGTTACCTATATGTTCCCTTTTACTCGTTCCCGTATTCCGATATCCCCATGATAACTATCATGCGGTGTCTGCAGAACATATTGGATATCGTCATACCGAGTGGGCACAGGTTGTATCTCTGTTTTAACGGAGGAGAAAGTCCCAGTCTCTTGAACAACTATGTCGATACATGTTCTTTGTCTTACCCAGAACATGCCGTTATAATCACCCATCTTCATAAGTGACGTTAAACAGACCTACAGTAATCTTCCAAACATGCATAGCACAAATAACCTCATGGTTTAAGGATGTCAATACATAATCTTACTGTGATATCAGTGATATGTCAAAAAGGATCTCATAGTAAATCATCTAACTGTGTCTACCCAGCCACATTGACTAGTCATCAACGTGCTCTTATTGATACCAGCAAACATAAGTTGTTATTTATGTCTGTCACAATGTACCAACCATTACAAACTCAACCTTAATACGTAGTAATAACCCCCATTTAGAATGCATAATTCCCAATCACCATTGATCTAATTTGGAAATGTCAGACATGTAAATGCATATAGTCCATTCTAATTTGCCTTCACAACCACACGTCTGGTTAGCTCATTATTATAGTACGCACACACATCTAACAAATTCACATATAAATGCCGATTGGCAGCTCAGAGCTGGGCGAGGCGGCGGACGTTGACGGGGGAGACGACGTCGGCGGCGCCATCGAAGGCCTGGCGCGCGATGATGACATTGACCGCCGCCGTGGGGTGGTAGGCGTCCCAGAAAAGGTAGCGCTCCCTGTCGGCGCACGGCGGCATGAAGGGCAGACACGTCATCTGCCCACCGTTCAGGCCGATGCCGCAGCAACTCCGATCCACCACGTCGAACCCTGCACATACGTATCCATCCATCAACGTCCATGCTCGAAACAAGAAAACATCATGAGCTCCTCTGTTCTGTTGATGACGCCGGAGCATCATTGGTGACTCCGGCCATCGTCTTACCGTAGGAGGCAGGGTGGGCGAGCATGAGTTTGAACAGGCGGTAGTTGTCGAGGTACGTGAAGGTGGCTCCGGGGAGGCCGGCGTTGAGGCCGTCCAGCATCCCCCTCACCCCAGCGTTGAACGGCGCCACCAACTGGTCCACCTCCTCCGAGCACCGGCCCTCCACGCTCCGCGCCAGGATGGTCGGGATGCACCCCATCGACCCCACCCCAGCCACCACGAACCTCCTCGCCCCCGCCTTGTACAGCCTCTGCATCCGCATGTTCGCTTCATTCAGTTCACAGCAAGAACGTGTACGTAACTAGCTAGTTGCAGGTGAAAATGGTGATCACGGCGGGTTATTCGATCTCACGGTGAGCTGGGAGGCGTATTGCATGACGAGGAGGTCGGCGAACTGCTGGGGAGTGTAGTGGCGCCGGGTGTCGTAGTTGGGCATGATGTAGTTGTTCAGGTAGTCGTTGCTCCCGAACCCGACGAACAGGATGGACCGGGAGACGATGCCGGCCGCTGTCGCCGCGTCGCCGGCGGTGGCGCCGGCGATCTGGCTGATGGTCGACTCGAAGTTCTGGATCTGCTGGTTGAACGGTATCCGGCCAACCTGAACATTACGTCCGACAGTTGATCATCGTCAAAAGTCGATCAGAAGATCCAATCATGGATGGATGGATGAATTCTTACGAAGTTTCCGCCGCTGTCGTCGAGGATCCCGGCGGCGGCGGAGGCATAGTTGACGCCCTGGAGGAGCTGCTGGCCGGAGCCGGAGGCCTGGGAGTAGGGTGGAACCAGGGGCAGCCCAAGCAGCTCAGCTGAAAAATAAATAACCGGCAGAAAACATACACATGATACGCTGAGATCAGATCATCAACTCTGCACTTGATAGTCGTAGTACTACTAGTATTCAGCATTTCACCAGTCACAGGATTCTTCAGTCCAGACTGCTAGAAAAAAAATGCGTTCTGCTGTTGCATTTCATTTGATAGCCATCGTACGTGTTTCATAAATGCAACTGGTCTAAATCTACCTGTGATGACTTCTGTGATGTCCGTGCTGTGCTGAATCAATGATGCTCTGTCCGGTGACGGCAGCATTAGATTGTGTTCTGCTTTACGCTTTTACTCCCTCCGTTCACAAAAGGATGTCTCAATCTTTTCTAGATTTGTATGTATACTAGGAAACTTGGACATACACTTTCAGAGAAATTGCTGGTGCAAACATATCAGACATGCAGTGACCAGAATGTTTTTTAAATAGAAGGTGGAGTAGTGATCAGAGTTCACATAACCCTTTCTCCAAAGACTGAATTTCACAAACCCATACTGTATATAGTTTTTTCTGTCATTTTTAGTTTACCTTACCAAACACGATGAAAGCACAAATACACTTTGCTTGTCGTGGGAGGTTATGAATGATGATAAACCAGCAAAGAACTGCACATCTCTGAAGCCTGAACTCTGAAACTCTAGCTGAGTTGACGGTCCAGAAACATTCAGTTTGGCATCTTCAGAGTTCAGTTGCATAATGCTTAAATTATAGGAAAGCGTTTTTTGTTTTTGCTGGCGAATTTGCGGGGATTCACGTGCGTACGCTACATACGTACCGAGCTCGTCGACGATGGTGTAGCCGTTGCAGAAGCGGCCGGTGGGGCCGGCGGCGAAGTCGATGCCGTAGGGGGAGTAGTTGGCCTTGGCCAGCGATGCCAGGTTGTTGTTGTTGCCGTTGTCCAGCAGCGAGTCCCCGAAGACGAACAGCGCCGGCACCAAGGGCGGCGCCCCTGCCTTCTGCGCCGCCGCCGTCAGGAGCGCGCTCACGGCAACGAGCAGCTGCCACAGGCGCCGGAGGCCGGCAGACATCGCCTCTAGCTGCAACGGTAGCTCTCGTCACTCCGGTGATGTCTGTTCTCTGCAGTTGTAAGCTCGGCTCAGCTCAACTCAGCTAGCTCGCGATCGGTGAGACTGAAAGGAGTAGAAGAAGGGTAAATATGGCGGAAGTTGGGTGCGATGCATACGTGTCCGGCGGGTGCAGGTAGGAGGAGTAAATGCATGGCGTCTCCAACACTGCCCTGCACCGCCATGGCGTGTGTGAGTGACAGAGACAGGGATGGTGGTGGAGTGCTGCAGGGGCGGCGCTTGGATCATCCTCGGGCCTCGATCGATATGGAATGGGAACTACATGGCGGGCGGAGACGACGTCCATGGGCTCGGCTATCTCGGTGATGCAGGTGCGCGGGTGTCAGGGGGAGTAAAGAGAGGAGAACTGGAGATGGACATGGCATGTCACCAGGTAGAAACATTTTCCCACATTCATGGATGGCGAGTCTAATCAGGGAAATCCATCATGGCGAGTTCCATTGATACTCAAGAATGCTTGAGCCGGACCTGTCTATGGGAGAGCGTCCCTGATGATGTGATCGAACCAAAGCTCGGTCCTCAACCTCTCTAGTTGGTGACTCAAGATGACGGATGGTTACACTTCTAAGCGCAAAGCTATGTCGTCCCTCACCTTGCTTACCTTGTGGGAAATATGCAACGAGAGAACGATCATGTCTTCCGGAACAAGCATTCCCCTCTCACAATCGTCCTAGACAAGATAAAAAGAGAGGCTCATATTTGGCTCACCGCGGGAGTTAAGCGGTCAAGTGATTTCATACCGGGAGAGTAATTCCGATTGTAAACGACTTTTATTATTGTTTTAAAACTCCTTAATTAATAGATTGGGATAAATCTTTTGCTCCCATTAAAAAACAAAACAATTCTCGGCAACTGAATGACACTAGAATAGCATGCGTTTCACATCCTCAGCATCCAGTGTGAAAACATGGCATTGGCCGCGTCTCAATGTGTCAAGTAACAAGAATATTTTCACCACTTTGTACATACATGGACCTCTAGTTCAACTGGTTCTTAGCATCGACTTGATTATTTATTTATCACTCGATAGCAATACCAGTATTGCAAATCTCAATCATCTTCTAAACTCATAACAAAGTTGATCATGCTAGTAGGGGTGAGACAAGACTCCCAATTTTAGGTCTTGAGTTCAAGTCCATGTATTGTACCAATTTTAGAATCCCCGCCGGCCCTAGTTTTGGTGAATTCTTGGCTTCACAATTGTATTCTCGGGACCCACGGTGGTTTGGATGTAAGAAAAAATTAGTCAACTGACAATTTTATTTATCTATCATTTCGGGAACATCTCTTAGCTAATAGAGAGTAAGCCAGTTTTTTCTTTCTTTATTCCACATCACCAGCCAAACCAGTTTTAAAATCTTTATTCCACATCACTAGCCATTCTACGGTGTTGTTAAAGATAGTACCATTTTAGAATATAAGTACTTATCCATCTCTTATCCCTGATACAAATGGGGCTGAGTTGTAAAGTTTGATGAGGAGATTTAAGAAGAAAAATCATTTTTTTTAGTTATTATAAATGAAAAAATGTACTGTAAAACAGTTTTCTGAACCACCATTTGAAGCCCAGACGGAAAAACACGTGCAGACTCCTACCATCTGGGCATTAGGCCTAGTTCGGCCCATCTGAGTCACAGCCAGCCCATTTATTAGCTGCGGTCCTCCCTACGCTTTCCCCAGAAACCCAGGCCGTCGAATCACATCCACCACGGAGGCAAGCGACCGAGGGTAAACAGCACCGGCGGCGATGGGGATCGGCGAGCACTTCGAGGGCGTGAAGCAGCACTGGGCGCGCAACTTCGCCTTCCTCGACTACTTCAAGAAGGTCTACGGCCGCGACCAGCCCCTCCCCAAGTGGTCCGACGCCGACGTCGACGAGTTCATCGCCTCCGACCCCGTCTACGGCCCCCAGGTGCCTCCCTGCCCCTGCCCCTGCCCCTTTCCGTCTCCCGATCCCGATCCATCCCTCCTCTCTCCGCTCTAAATTGGAGAGATTCGTTTCCAGCTCAAGGCCCTAAGGGAGTCCAGGAAGTTCGCGCTCGGCGGGGCCCTCGTCGGCGCAGCGCACCTCGGCGGCGTGGCCGTCAAGTACTCCAAGAGCCCGCACGGTACGGGAAATATCTCGATCGATCCCGATTCTTTTATTACCCATACGTCGTCGTTGCTGCTGTGGTTGATCGAGATGTGGCGGGGATTGATTCGTGGCTCGCTTGCCTGCCTGCAGGTGTCGTGCTGGCGACCGGGTTCGGAGCGCTCACCGGCGCCGTGCTCGGATCGGAGGTGGCCGAGCACTGGTACCAGCTCTACAAGATGGACAAGCAGGGGGCCAACCTCAGGTTCATCTACTGGTGGGAGGACAAGGTCGCAGGTGTGTTACTTCATTCTGGCTTCATTTCATCCTACTGTTTATCCTCGTTTTGTGAGTTATTTCCAAAGGGCAACATGTGTTATGTTACTCTGCAAGAGAGCATTATGATTGTGATTCGAAGTAGTTCCTGAGTAAATTTTGTGCCTGAGGTTTTTTTTACACTGATGCCTATGGGGTTTGATGTGTGCCGCTTGAGTGAACTGGGAATTCAGTCTGCTGTTATGTGGTGTTCATAATATGTAGTCCGAGTGAACTAGGAATATTAGAAGTACAGGATGTGGTTTTATCAATTTCGGCACAACGATCGTAGTCGATTGAATGCATGACAGTATTTTGTTTGGGTTGACATGTTTGTGTTTTTCCCTCATAGAACAATGCATAAAAGTGAAGTACTGAAATGTGATTCGTCACAGTCAAGTGGCTGCATACAACTGCATGACAATGTCTCCTTGGGTTTTTTCGCGCACTTCTTATGCTGTCTTATAACATTATATGATAGTGACTGTGGTAGTGTGATCGTAGTCGCGTGGCAGTACGACAATGTTTCATATTTTCTTTTATTTCTATTTAACTCTCTTAGAACATTCTCTGATAGTATATCCGGTAGTGCTGATATAAAGATCTCACAGATATATCATAATGCTATTTGTGTGAATTATTAATATCTCGTCTCGGTTATGGGATGAAAACATGTTCGTTTGCATGATACTAGTTAACACACCATTGAATGGAGGTGCCTGCATGGAAGTATTCTGCTCATTTTCTCTATCAAAGATTTCCTGGGTCTATTCTAACCTTGCTGTGTATGTTCTTCGATGAACAGGCCAGAAGAACTGAACAAGACTTTCGCATAAGCTTACACCTGTTTGAACGTACTGGCTTGACAAGACAATGATGTCTCCAGTGTGGGATTTGTAGTTTTTACTTCCTAGTTTTTTCCAATAAGGTGCGTATTGGTTGTGGCAATCAACTGGACAATGTATTTTATGTTCTCTACAATGAGTTTGCTCTCAGTTCCCTACAATGTTCATGTTCGTGCTTGTGGAGAATTAAATGCCAGTACTTTTCAGTCTATTTGTTCTCAAATGACTACTTTGCAGCTTGTAAGTATTTGATGATCCAAAAAATAATATAAGGGATTTCTTCAAAACCGTTTCTATTCAACTTTACCTTGTTCACGAGCAATGATCTCGGGTCGTGAGATTATGAGGTGTTCTTCAGTGAGTGTGGTCTCTTCTAAAATCTAATGCAAGTGGTTATGATTCCAATCAGATAGGAAAATCCTAGAACCATCTTGCCTGACTTAGTAATTGCAAATTGGGCATTGTTTCGATGCTATGCCATGTTGTAAGCATTACCTCATGTAGTGGCCTATGAAACTGTGTTGCATTTCATGGGTAGATGGTATCAACAATCATTATGTAGGCGCATGTACTGATCCCAAGTTTAGATTGTTGTTCCTACCTCAGCTGCCGCTGGACCTGTCCTTGATATGTACTAGATGGCAGAGAACATTGAGATGTTGCACTTGGCACTTATACTAGTGATTCTTGAGCATGGCTTCTCATGCTTATTGACTGCAATTGTTGTTTGCGTGTCACCTTGCTCAATCAAGCAAACTAAGATCATGCATCAAACAAATACTGTGAACATGCAAAATTAACTTAAGGGATGATAGTTCGCAGCATCTCAATATTTGAAATAGCACGCAAGCAAAGGTCTTATGTGATATAGGATACATCAGAGCTCCTCAAGAGTTCTTTAGGGAATAGAAAAACACAACAACCAAGGCAATACCATACTTAAGGCCTTAAAGAGACTCCTGAGGGAATATGGCCTATACAAATTACAAAGTGTAGAACCACCATGACATTGGCATTGTTAAGTATTAACCATATTACACACTAATAATCAACACACGTAATCCCTCAGGGTGTTATTACCATCAGAAGGAATAGCCCATTTCTGAGCCCCTACAAGTAGAATAACCACTCAGTATAGTCAGTGGGTTAGTGATCTCTTGTATCAGTGGGAATGTACTAAAATGCCCATTCTGCTGATCTGCTATAGTCATGCCTACGTCAATCAATCCATGCTGTTCTACTATCTGCAAGAAGGAACACAATTAATGTTATCAGATTTGCATCTACAAAATCTAGTTTGCAGTTTCATGGCAATATACAATGGGTACCTTTTCCTGGAGAATTTCGTTAGCAGCTTTCAACATGCCTTCCTGCATATATGGAATCAAACTGTACTTTCAGCAAGTTGTCAATGATTTTTTGGCTATTTATAGATTTGAACTATAGTATTGAACTTGCCTTGCTCTTCAGTGCTTGGATCTCTTGAATCATTATCTGCATCTGTTAGATAGAAAAGTTTTAGTGGTATTCAAAACACTTTCTCTTTCAATTATTTATAGGCTTCCCCTGCATTACCTTTGCAGAGCGGATGTTGAACATCCATATCTCCAAGTATCTCTCCAGAGCATTCAGCTCTTCAACACTCATTTGCTCATTTGCCCTGTTTCCATAAATGTACCTGCCATCATGCCATGGTTATATTTTCTTTGTTAAGATCATGTGTCAATTTACCCAAGCATGGCTGAAAGACTGTGATGTTCATGTTACAGCCTAACCTTTTCAGTCAACAGTTTGGTTTGGTGTGTGGAGATGGAAATCAACTAAATGTAAGAACAAAATGTAGGTTTTTCTAAGTTGGCGCCAGTTACAGAAAAGTTTGTGTTGCTTTGAAATGATTCAGTGAGTCGCATAGACTGGTTCAAATGACGGACCTTATTGGATCAGCATTATATAAGCTTGTGCGAGTAAACAAAGGTATCAAGGTATCATGGTAGCTTTGAATGGTAAACTACTTTGGTCCATCTGAAATCAACCTAGACATGCTGGAAATATATATGGTTTCACTTTTGTGAGGTAATGTGATACAGTATTTATTTGGGCATCAAAATGCTGCTTCTTATAGCAAACTGAAGCCTAAAATAATTAGTACTGTATGAAGTACCTCAGTCCCTTCTGCAGCAGATCTATTTCTTGTTTCAGCACCATTGCCTCCTGCTTTGGGTCCTAGTCACATAAATGTTCAAGTTTCAATTTTTTGCTGGACTGTGTCGTACCATAGGGACATGTGGCCCTGTGGGTCCCACTTGTAAGCCTCACATGCGACTAAATAGTTTGTACATAGAGAGGAGAGGAAAAAAGATGAGACGAGACTAACCATTCTCTGGTCGCCGCAGCCATCGGCGCTCATTCCTTCTCCACTGGCACTCTTGTACCTCTCGATCAGCCCATCCATGGTTCTGTCAGGATCAAGGCATGAGCTCAGCTCGAGGTTGAAGAAGCAATCACTCAATCAAACTGAGAGGTGTACGTGTGTCATACCCAGTTGTGGCGAGGTCGTAGAGCTTGCCATGGGAGGAGAAGATGATGATGCCGATGTCGGCGTCGCAGAGGACAGAGAGCTCCCTGGCCTTCTTGAGCAGTCCAGCGCGGCGCTTACAGAAGGTGACCTGGCGGTGGACAGGGTTCTCGATGCGGCGGAGCTGGACCTTGCCTCTCGCCATGGATGATGATGGATGGATGAAGAAGGATAGGGGATAATAGGCGTGGATGATGGATTGCACACAACCTTCCACTAGTTTGGACTAGCTTCGAGGTTGCTGCGGTTGCACCCTTGCAGCTCTCTCTATGTGAGACTCCTGTCCTGGTTAAACCACAGGTGAGGCTAGAGATGTCGCTTATATAGTGGGAGCAGGAACCAATTCCCTTCCCCCCAATTATAATGGTTGCCTCCAAGACCCGTTCATGTGCATCGTCTCCTACAAGTCTAATGCTTGAGCACTCATTAACTAAAGACGTTACATAGGCTTGGCCATATGCAAGGGGATAAGATCAGAGCTAGACGTATTGTAATTTTTGCCCTTTTTCCTAGAACAATTTTGCTGGCCTTGTTTTCTGCAACATTGGCGGCTAAGGGCTATGCATTCCTCCTCTCTTTGCTTTACGACTATATGTCTTGTTATAAAGATAGCTAGCTTTGCTAGCTTAAACAAAACATGATGCTCATTTGGTGTCATGTCAATAACCCCTCTTTTCTATCTCTTTTGTTGGACAAAGCATCTGTACCCAACAATTTGCAGTTTTAAACACATCACTTGTTAGTGCTCAGAAAATTCTCATCCATGTCGCCCGCTAAATATTTTCTTTTTGTGACACACGCACACAGACATACAAACTTCATACATGCAGGGTAAACTTGAGAAGACATGATAGCTACATTTTCTGATTGAGAATATATAGTACCTTGTCGACGAAAATACATCCTGAATGAGCATAAAGTGGCTCTTTTAGTCTTTACACTGCGCACCAAAAATAAAGGAGAGGTATTTTCGGAATGAGAATATATAGTACCTTGTCGACGAAAACAATGTTTCCTCGTAGAAAATACATCCAGAATGAACATATAGTGGCTCTTTTAATCTTTACATTGCGGACCAAAAATAAAGGAGAAGTGGTTATAGAAATTAAATGTGTGCGCTTGGTTTTGAAGCTATAGATGGTGTCTGAATTCTTGATATTTGTGAGCCTTAAGAAGCCCATTATCCCTAATAGGAGCCAGATTGCAAGCCCTTTACATGCATCGATCACATGTAACTAATGCTTTGGTCTTCAAAGGACTTGCCTTCACATCAATGGTTGACAACAAGTGCCAGAGAGTCCCTCAAAGTTTTGCATAAAGAGTGTCTGGAAATCACAAGAAGAAAACTATACCTTCCAGATGTCAGTCTGGATTCATCGATCAATGAAATGGGGCGGGTTTTAGGAGGCTGCCACCTGTTGAGACATCTCCTTGTGGGATGCTTCATGTAGATGCTAGTGGTTTGGGGCATAAAGCTTACATAGATTCCAATTAATTTGCCTTTTGATTAATGAAAGGTAAAGGAGAGGGTGAGTGCTCATTGGACATTCTCAAGAGAAAGATTGCTGTCATGTCATATCCTCCCTGCATGCTTGGCCTATGACACTTAAGAACTTTTAGATGCTAGCTCTTTTGCAGTGTTCTATATATAATCCATCAACATAGCCTGTTTCTTCTGCAGTTAAAGATGTATACTACACTGTTACTTTACTCCTAGCTAGCCATGGCCATGGATATGCTACTATTGTGCTAGTTTCTGTTCATGGTTCTTTGGCCTTATTAGGTGGCTGTTGCAAGGTAAAATTCTAATACATCTATAGTTACATAACACAGTAAAAATCTTTGCCTCTCTAGACTACGGCTATATCTCTACAGATATAAAACCAGCTGGAGTCATCAGCAGCAAGATTGTCTCAAGGAATATATTTTCAAATGATACCAAAAGAAAGCGCATTTTGTCACCAATACGCGATGAGTTTAGCAATGTTAAATAATCTGGGAATATAACGTTGGCCCTTGAAAATTATGGCCCCCCCTTTTAATCATCCAAATATCAAAATGAGTGTTATGACACATGAATAACAAACAGAATCAAGAGTGAAGTCCAGCCAATCATAGTGTGTAACATCATCATATTAAAGCTGCCTGTGAACTAGTATATTGCTTAATCGTGTCCTCAAAGTTGAGCTCGTGGCTTCCTGGCTACAGATTGCTGTTACATATTCTACCTTGGATAAAAGTTAAGGTAGCTGTCTCAGATATTATACTTTTGTGTTGATCATAGAAGCGCATTGGTTCTCGTTTCACAACCAAGGTGCGTAACTGCATGTACGTACCAATCCATGAACGAATTCCTCAAAGGTTCTTGCAGTTAGAGCTCTAGCTTAATGGAGCATCTTATAGAGCAACACCACACAAGTACTGGACTACTTAACTTACTCTTGTAAAAGTTTGAGTCACAATATTTGGTCCATTTAAACTGGTAGCCAATATCAGGTTTCGTATCTTGCCTTTTAACCCTTGGTGTAAGGGGCATGAATCTACATTTATTTTATATGACCATGTGTTGTTGTTTCTTATCTTTTCAACTGTCGTAGCTAGACTAAGGTAGAGATTATGGATGAATCACTTACACACATAAAAATACTACAGATCTATACCTAGTCTATGCTGGCCTAGGCTAACCTCGGTCCATAAAAAAATACAAGTGGTACAAATATGCTAGTGGCACAATGTGCAAGCACTTGTTCATGTCTGCCATGGCGCTGAATTTTTTTTTTTTTTTTTGAGTTTTAAAGCAGTCGATCCTGCCGTCCGATTAGATAGAAGAGAGTGTTAATTACAGAATTGTTTTAAGTAACGGGATAAGAAAGGGACACAAATGTCCCAATCCCATCCAAGAACAACAAAAAGCTAGCCTCCCGGGTCTTGCGAATGGGCGAAAGCCCTTTGCTGGATCTCCTCCCACACAAGGTGTGCCACCAAATCCGGTTGAAGCGCGGAGTTGCGGAAGGTCCGCCTATTCCTCTCCTTCCAAACCCCCCACATGTTGTAGATGAAAGCGCCGCTAGCTTGGCGCCTTTGCTCCTTTTGAAGGCCCGCGAGCATGCCATCCCACCAACTGTCGATGTTGTGACCAAGAGGGGGCGGTGCGATGCCAATGGTACCTATCCAGCCAAAGATCTTGTCCCTCACCTCTGTGGCGAAGCTGCACTCAAGAAGAAGATGTTGCACCGTCTCCGGGTGTATGTGACATAACTTACACACAGGATCATGCGGCCACCCACGAATCGCCAAGTTGTCCGCCGTCAAAATTTTACCGTGATTAGCCACCCAAGCAAAGTGGCAGCACTTTTGCTCCGCGTGTGCTCGCCAAATCTTCGCCGCCCGGAATGGCGCAACGGTCCCCGCAAATTGGCAGCGGTAAGCGGACGCCGCCGAGTAGCATCCGGAAGCAGTCCACCTCCAGGTGATGGCGTCAGGGCGCGGCTGCAGCACAACAAGCTGCAAGATTGCCCAAAGCTGAGTGTACTGTGAGAGCTGAGCCGGTGAGGAAATGCGGAAGAGAGAGCGCATCCAATTTCTGTTGTGGAGCTCCTTCTTTACTGTTCCGCAACTAGTAGTGATCAATTGTCTACATGTCAGTAGCCAAAAGGAGCTCCTTCTTTACTGTTCCGCAACTAGTAGTGATCAATTGTCCGCCGCTAGTAGTGATCAATTGTCTACAAGTCAGTAGCCAATCCGCTCTTAAAAGCCAGCTTTCGGGCGATGCAAACAGAAAGACAGGAGAGGAAACTCATCCAGGACCACTGCTTGCGTTTGGCTCTGAATCTTGGAACACCAAAAGCAGCCAATGGCAGAGCTTGATAAGTTGCGGGATCAATTAGAGCCAAGCAAAAAAATGCCTGCCTATGAAATCCTAGAATTGTATAGTTTATGGTTTCTCGTTAGGGAGCCATGCTGGTCCAACAAATATGCACAAAACATTATTTGCTTTTGCCAACAAATATATACATGAGACGAAGGACATGACATGATCTTGTTTGTTTTGTTTGACTGGGAAAGAAATTTTCTCTAACCTTTATTTCCTTGTTATGCATGGTGAATGTACTAGATAATGGACATGACAGCAAGTATACTAGTAGTGATCAATTGTCTACAAGTCAGTAGCCAATCCGCTCTTAAAAGCCAGCTTTCGGGCGATGCAAACAGAAAGACAGGAGAGGAAACTCATCCAGGACCACTGCTTGCGTTTGGCTCTGTATCTTGGAACACCAAAAGCAGCCAATGGCAGAGCTTGATAAGTTGCGGGATCAATTAGAGCCAAGCAAAAAAATGCCTGCCTATGAAATCCTAGAATTGTATAGTTTATGGTTTCTCGTTAGGGAGCCATGCTGGTCCAACAAATATGCACAAAACGTTATTTGCTTTTGCCAACAAATATATACATGAGACGAAGGACATGACATGATCTTGTTTGTTTTGTTTGACTGGGAAAGAAGATCCTGAACAGTAGCAGTTTCGCTCGCAGCAGGTTTGCCAATTGGCTCCAGGCAGCTGTGGTCTTTCATGAGCATAAATTCGTTATTTGGGTGATCCAAATGAATCACCAATAATTGTCGGCCCCTGTAGCTTTGCTATTTAGTAGAGAGACACTGCTGACAAGCAAGGACGTCCAATTCAGGATTATAATCTGATTCAAAATAATGTAGAACTGAGGCACTGACTTCATCTTTTCAAGTTATAAGAAAAAGGATGAACGACCTTTTGTGAATACAATATCCGGATATACGACAGCCAGTTTTACTAGCAGAAAATGCACGAAACAAATACTAGAATCCAAATATGACATATCACACCCTTCTTCTGAAGTAATATAACAAGTCCTTCAGAATCTAGCTCAAAGAGTTCTGAATACTCCATACAGAAACTTGATCCATCAACACATCGGTGATCAGCGAACCCGCCGGGAGCCATCTTCACTTCCCAGTCCAAGGGATCTCTGTGCATTAGCAATTCCCTCTTCGTCTGCAAGAGATGTAGTATAAGATTTAGCAACAAAGGAAAATAAAGTGGTGGTGTTGTATTTGAATTGGTACACAAGGTGGGTTTCGTTAAAGAAGCAAGTTAGGTGCAATATTTAAATCAACATAATATTGTTCCTTTTTTTACTGAAATGCCATAGGGACGCCATTACACTTAATATAATATTGATCCGCTAACATTGATCCAATGAATTAAGAAGAAACAAATGCTATTCAGTACGTTTTTATCCTTGGGATTGGAGGACATCTATGCATGGTTTTAAATGCACGACTTTGACCACTAATATAAACGAAAGTAGTCTGTATACGGATTGCGCGTATATAAATAAAAAATTTATTTTTCTTGCAAAATACTTTAATTTTATATGTCTTGATACTAATTTGTAGACATTTAGCTGAAAATCATAGTCAAAGTTGTGTGTTGAAGAGCAAAAAAAAATCAAGCATGCCTTACGGCTGTTCACACAAATTATGCAGGAATTCAAAGGAACGCTGCTCCTCTAGGAAATCTTTCCTGCGTTCAGAACGAAGGAATCGCTATGGGCCAATCATTTGGAAAAATTTCTCCACCTGCGTTTTCGAAGGAAAATACAACATTCGCTCCCAGCTCTTTCTTTCGCTTATGCCTGAGGCTGAGGAAGGAAATAGGCTACTCGCCCATGCTAGGCCATGCATCCACATGAATTCAAGCTACAAGTTGGCCCTTTTAACATATATAGTAATCATTAGGTGGGACCAACTTTTATAGATTTGCCCTGGTATATTTCCTATGTTCCGAACAATGATTTTCGTGTTCCTACACGGTATCTCTGTTCCTACGTTTTTCCCTTTCATCCGTTTACCTCAATCCTATGTTTTTATTTTCTTCAATCCAAATAGGGCCTACATTTTGGGACAGAGGGACTATAGCAGATGAAGTAGGGCCTTTAAATTAAAAACTATAGTGTTATTCTATAGCCAATAGGTTTGCTGGCAAGAAACAAAACCGGGGCTGGGTTTGGTCATTATCGCATGCTAAGTTTACATATAAAAAGATTATTATCATCTATGTGGAGATCAAGAACTAGATACCAATTAGCCCTTACACTAAGTTTGAAACAAACATGCGACTTCTGCAACTAAGTAACAAATTGACAGTACATAACAGCAAGCTGATTTGCGGGTAGAAAAACAAGATGAATCAGATCAAGGAGCAAAGCAGGGGAAATAGCAACATTAATACTCCATCCGATCCAGTATAACTGTCGGAGGAAATGACCTGTTCATGCACAACTTCAACGTAGAACTCCCGACACTTTTTGTGGATCGGAGGGAGTACATACGATCTTGCTACCAAATAAACTTACCCCAGAACTGTGTGAAGATCTTGAAGAAAAAGTTTACATTTCGGGAGACACTGTATGCCATCACAGGAGGTAGAGGCTTGACAAGTGTGTCCACGGTGAATACTCTCCGCAAAAACTGCAAAACAAAAGACTTCTTGTCAGATAATTAACCAATGACAAACAGAATAAAGTAAAAGATTCCACTGTTCCAAAATCAGTACTCCTTAATAAGGGGGTTTTGTTCATTTTTTTCTGCTAATTTATTCATCTTCAGTAATGTATCTCTTTTACCAGATAAAAAAAAAGTCATTATTGCTCTGACAGTGCACTCTAAGGGTTAAATAACCTAACGTTCTTATGCACAATCTCAAACAGAGATAAGCCATTTTGAAAAGAGGAACTACCCACAACCACTTGAAAACATAAGGTACGTTCAACTTTTCACGGAGTCCAACGCACAATTTTGACTACGATTTTCACTTATAATATGCCTACATAATTATAAAAGGGAGATATGACAAATGTATTTTGCAAGAAAAATACAGCAATATTATTATTACATGCCCAGTCCATATAGTTCCCCATATTTAGTGTTCAAAGTTTTAAAACATTGAGCACATGTATAGTTATGTGCCTTATATTTTGGAATGGATGTGGTATAATCACCATGGGCTATAAGTACACTATTTTCAGTTGGTCCTTTTGAATAAGCTGTAAATGCTTTGAAGCAGTATAATTTAATTATAATAGAGTGAGAGCACAATTCAAAAACTATTTGTTCAGTTTCAATATTTGAGGAGTGTATAGACTGAAGAACAAGATAAGCTACACCACGAAAAAGAACACAAGCCCATATGTGGGTTAGCATGAGCTTTGTGCTGCCCAAAAGTACACTTTGAGCATAACCATCAAGGACCATATGGCATACAACATGGAAGATGGCACAGTGCAATAGACAAGTAATATAATGGTGAGTGGATCATTCGCCCTCTCATGTTACAGAACCTACACATAGCACATGGTATCCACTGGGTAAGGTATCCATGCCTGGTGACTTTCAGATCCTAATGGTGTCCAGAGTGCTAGCTCAAACTCAAAACCATGTATGAGTTTGTGTCAGCAAACTGTGAGTGCGCATATATTCATTTTAGGGGCTTGAGCAAACAACCTAAATATCTACATGTCTATTTTCAGGTTCTGATGGTGGGAGGACTATTTCGATGAACAATTTAGCATAAATGTCTATTCTAACTGTAATAACTTACATACTCCCTCCGTTCACAAAAGGATGTCTCAATCATTTCTAGATTTGTATGTATGTAGACATACTTTAGTGTGTAGATACATCCAAATTTAGATAAAGTTGAGACATCCTTTTATGAACGGAGGGAGTAGATGATAGACGATACCGGACATGGCCTGCACAACTGTGCATGACAGATGAAAAAAATTACTTTGCTTTAACTGAGAGTGTTTTTTTATTTAACACTATCTTGATGAAAATAATGCATGTATACTTGAATGAAGATGAATCCTTGATATGACAAAAATCCAGAGTTCACAATTCTGAGGGCTACAAGCAAAGCGTATGATATCAGCCAATATAATTTACAATTTGGGATGTCATTCGTCATTTGCCTTGATTGCTTTGGTTGGCGTTCTGAGGGTAAATTATATACAGCGAAAAACACTTTTTTATTTTTAGTTTTACGACCATTGCCAGTTGCTTGAACCCTAATCCCGATAACTGATCCCGCGGAAATTCCTCCCATTACGACTGCAACCCCCTCCAAGTTTACAATTCGTCGAACACCCACAGCGCACCGCCCAACACCAAGAAACAAGGACGAGGCATAGGGATGGGAAGGAGAGGAAAAGATCGGCGCGTGGCGCGGGCCGGCGTACCCTGCTGTTGCGCTGGAAGGAGTAGCGCAGCTCGGGGTCGATGTCGTCCTCCTCGAAGTCGTCGACTGCGAGGTCGAGGTCGGGGCGCTTGCTGCGCGGCACGTTCATGGTGGCCGTCTCCCCGGGGTTGCTGGTGACGGTGACCTTCCCCTCGCGGCTCATCCTCGCCGCCTCGTCGTCCTCCTCCGCCTCGCCCGTCCGCCATGGCGCCGAGGACAGCAGCTCCTTCCTCTTCCTCACCATCGTGAGAGATATCTCTTCCCCTCGCGTGTCGTCTGCTTCGGGTTTGGTTTCGCGAGGAGGAGGAACCGAAGAGGATGACGATGAGGTGGGGAAAGCTTTCGTGTGGGCTCTGGTGCGTCGGATCGGGAGGGCTGTGGGCTTTCATGGGCTGGGTCAAGTCTAATGATTTGGTGGGCCGAGGAGTGGCTGCTCTGCGGGGTGTGCTTGGCCTTTTCCTCTGGAAGTCGAATGGGCTGTAGTCTGCAGAGAAAAGATGATGCCCTATGTTAGCACTCGTGTCTTAAAAACCGTTTTTTAGTTACGAAAAGCTAAAAAACAGTTCTCCAACAGATGCCCTAATACGTGCCCTAAAATATGGCTGCCCCAAATTTTGCTCCTCTCTGCCCCAACGCATGCAAAAAAATCGATGTCCTAAAACACTAAAACGGGTGCCCTATAACGAAAAACGGGTGCCCTATTATAGGGCATCTGTTAGAGATGATCTTAGAACGTCGCACTTTGTTGATTACAAACTATTGGTATACAGACTTTCACGGATGTAATCCAGAGCAGAATGAGAGTCGCCCGGATCCTATATCCCCATCCTCCGGCGGCGACACCATCATAAGCGAGCATTGGAGAGGCAGCAAGGTCCCTCTGTACATTAGGGTTAGGTCTAAGTCTAGAGTTTGCCCTCCCATGGTGGGGTTTGACGATATGCCGGCGGGGAAATGGCTACTCGAGCTTGTGGGATACATCTGGTGGCTTGCGGCGGTGATTCTCCTCGTAATGGTGCTTCAAAGGTTGAAGACGAAGATGTGTGTGTGTGTGTGGGGGGGGGGGGGTGTAGCTTGAGCAAAATCTTCGGGGCGAAGCTACAAAATGATGTGTAAATTTGGTTGGAACAACGACAACAACAAGTCGGAATTTGTACTATTTTTAGAAACTTATATAATTAAATTGATCATGTCTACACAATACATTTCTAACATTATATATGCATAAACTACTCCAAAAGCAAAAGAACTAGATACTACTCAACATGGATTTTCATTTGTCATCATAGAACCATGTAGTTAATCACTTAGATCAACTCTTCGTCTCTTTGCGTCCGTGAAATTATGTGGAACATAATCATAGACGTACTTCTCGCTATTGGCAAGAAAATTGTCATCCATCTGCAACCTTGTTTTAATAATCTTCAAAGAAGAAAATACGCTTTAGACACTTGTCATAGAAACTCAAAGAGTCACATGCAATTGAAGCAACCTATCAATCAAGTCATAAAAGGAAAGTCTTCCACTCCAACAAGGCAATGACAAAGGTTTGTTAATAATTTTCTTGTTGGGTGAAATCAGTCGGATATATTTCTTCACCAATCTCACAAATATCATCGTCCTTAAAAGATCTAGTTTTTTTGTATGGATCAAAGTAGCACTAGTTGACAAAATATCCACTACTTTCTCATTGAACCGGAATTCCAATTTGTGCATGTGAGTATCAATGTAGCACGAAATATTTCCAGTCAAAAATAATGCGCTTTAATAAACCAATCAGGTTGATGACGAGCATGACCACCATGGATAATGTAAGTTTCTTCCAAATCTGGAATATCAATGGAATGAGTTGCACGGAACTCAACAACTCGGTAAAAAAAGGCTTCCCAACCACTATCTAATCTCCTTTCGTCAAGGTGAACTTTTGTTGAGAACACTAAACACATAGGAATTCACCATGTCATGTGATTTCTTTTTCCACAACTTGGCCAAGATCTTTGGTAATCTCCAATATATTTTTCATTATACATAAACAAGTATGAACTCCAAAGAGGACAAGTAGCTGAAAGCGGTATCTCCATCTGCATGGACTGAGCCAGCTGATCCATCATAAGCTATATTTGAAGCACCGCACTAAGTGCATTAATTAAACATGATTTTTAGGCTAGATATTGAACCCAAGTGTGAAGCCCATCTTGTGTCCCCATATCGTTTTAGTACGTGTATTTGGTTTTCACCTTGACCAGTTTCAGTGTCAACAATAGCTAGTAACCGAGCTAGTTCATCCAACTGAGCATCATGAAGCTCATTGTGGCGCTTCGTAGAGGAGTCAACGGTATTAACAATAAAAACAAGTTTCTAAAACAACTAAGCAACATGGACCGCAAAGATGAGCATAGCAATGGACATAATGTGCATATGAGCATTGTCGGAGAAAAAGAGCTTGCAATCCATCAAACTCCTCATATTCTTAGCCTCATAATACCCTTGACCATGAAGGTTTTGAACATCAAAAGCATGTATGAATAATATAGATCTCAATACATATTTAAGTGTCGCCGCTGGTGCTTGTCACATGTATCAAGTCAAAGAACCGGTCTTGCAAAATTCCATATTTATCGACAAATTTGAAAACCAATGCCATATGTTCTCCTTTTGCTATACATCACAAGTCTCTTCATGGATATGTTTCCTAACTTTAACTGCATAAATGCCCAAAAGATCTTGTTGGATCTCCGGTGATGTGCGCATTTTTAATAACTGAAAGTGCATGTTTCCCCATGTGTGGTTTTGGTAATTAATGACAATCCTTATGGACTAATGTTTGCATTGAGATATCCTTATAGATATTGTCCATGGGAAAAGATTGGAGTTCATGTGTTGGACTCTAGAAGATAAAGTGATGACCAAAGTAATATTCAAGGTGTGATCCACACAAATGGCCATCTAGAGTTGAGCTTATTGCAAGTGTGGCTTGGAAAAGAAGATTGAGTGAACATTCATGTTTATCTCCAAGCCATCATATATAGTAAGAGAAATAAGATGAAGTGCAAGGTTGATCAAGTCAATGTGCAAATATGAAGTCAAGATTGATCAACACATTTAGAAGATTATGAAGTGCAAGTTCAATATGATCCATCTCGAAAGATATCATTTGATTGAAGCTTGCAATGGACACACGAAGACGGAGCTAAACGAGGCTCTCCCATAATGGTGTATGAGGGAGTATTCGGACAAGTCTTCATCAAGCATGTGCTAGCAAGCACGATCAAGAAAGGTGTTCCAACTTGAGGGAGTCAAGATCGTCATCATCTAGCTCAAGTGGAATGCTCAAGACAAAGGTATGATCTTGATAGGTTTTATATTTTACCGGTGAAAGGACAAGGATGTCGCCTAGAGGGGGGTGAACAGGCGATTTAAAACTTTTCCGGTTTAGGCTTGATAATTGCGGAAATAAACTAGGTGTTTAAATTAACAAGCCAACAACCTAAATAAACTAGGTCACCTATGTGCACCAACAACTTATGCTAAGCAAGAGAAGCAACAAGGTGATAGCAAGATATAATACTTCAAGCACGAAGGCTATCACAATGTAGAGTGCATAAGTAAAGAGCTCGGGTATAGAAATAACCGAGGCACGCGGAGACGATGATGTATTCCCGAGTTCCTCCTTTTTAGGGGAGCACGTCTCGTTGGAGGGATGTGAGTTTCAAACTCAAGACGCCACAAATGGCCTCACCCTATTCTCCGATGAACCTCGCACAAAAGCTCGGTTCACCTTCCACTATTGATTTCCCTTTTGGGCGGAAATCGAGTCACGTACAACAATCATGAGGCACAACCCACAAAAGGATTGGGAGCTCCCAAGTGGCCACAAAAGGTCTCAACCGCCACAAAAGGCGTCTAGGGTCCAAAACCCAAGAGTAACAAGCTCACGAATTTTCACTTCCACGAATCCTCGTGGAGAGCACAAACCGATGCACAAAAGCAATGGCAAGAACACAAGAAGTGCTCAAATCCTTCACTCTCAAATCCCACCAAAAGCAACTAATGCTTATGGGGGGAGAAGAGAGAAGAACAAGGAAGAGAACCACACAAGAATTCCAAGATCTAGATCCACTAGGTTCCCCTCACTTAGAGGAGAGATGGAATGGTGGAAATATAGATCTAGATCTCCTCTCTCAAATCCCTCAAAGATATGCAAGAATCATGGGAGAAATTAAGAGAGAGGCAAGCTTTCCAAGGTCAACAATGGAGGTGAGAGAGGGGGAAATTCGTGCTTGGAAGAGCTGACCCTTTGGGGAAGAAGGGGGGCCTTTTTATAGGTCCCCAGAAAAAGAGCCGTTGCAGGAAACTTACACCGGAGACTCCGGTCTAGGAGGGCCGGAGACTCCGGACCCCGGGGGGGCGGAGACTCCGGCCCCAACCAGAGACTCCGGGGTCACTCCGGACCAAAGGCAGAGAGCGCCGACCGGTGGAGTTCTTCGCTCCAAAACTTGATGGGCCGGAGACTCCGGCCCCTGAGCACCCCTGAGGCCGGAGACTCTGGCCTAGGCAAAACAGCAAAACCTGAAATGCAATAACTTTCTCGTTCGAACTGCAAATCAGGTGAAACCAATTTTGTTGGAAAGGTAACGACAAGAGCTTTCCTCACGGATAAACAGATAATATTTCCAACACGAAAACGCAACAAGTTTTCCCAACAAAAACCGTTTTCGAAGAACTTGGGCTTGTCATGAAGATCACGACAAGCACCAAAACTCAACTAGGAGAAAAACCAAATAAGAATCAAGAAATATGATGATGCCAACTATGCAAAGGTTTGAGCTCTCCACAAAGATGTGATCAAGTTACTCACTTGAGAGCCCCTCTTGATAGTACGCCGTCTATCCTATAACCCGGTCTCCCACTAACAACATGAGACCGGTAAAATAGAAACCCTATCAAGATGATACATTTGCCTTGCGCATTCCACTTGAGCTAGATGATGACGATCTTGATCTCTTCAAGTGGACCACCTTTTTTGATTGTGCTTTGCTTGGTGAAGACTCACATATCGCTCCCCCATACACCAATATGGGAGAGCCTCTATAAGGCACATCTTCACTTGACCAATATCTCCAAATGGGTGAAAGCTTCAAGCATAGGATTTCTTCGAGATGCTTCTCTTGAACTTGCACTTCAACTTCTTCTCTTAATATATATGATGACTTGGATAATGCTTTGGTCATCACTTTATCTTCTTCTTTCAAACTTGATACCAACACATGGTGTTCAAGTATTGACAATGGACAAGCCCTACAAGGATAGCTCAATGCAACCATTAGTCCATAGAGATTGTCATTAATTACCAAAACCACACATGAGGGCTCATGCACTTTCAACCGGTCTCATGCTTTTGGTGAGACCGGGTTATAGGATCGATAGTCGTACTATCAAGAGGGGCTCTCAAGTGAGTAACTTGATCGCATCTTTGTGGAGAGCTCAAACCTTTACATACTTGGCATATCATCTTTCTTGGTTGTTATTTGGATTTTATCCATGTGAGAATTTAGATCTTGTGTTCATCTCCATACCAAGCTCTAGTTCATCAAAAACGGATTTCATATGAATATCTTGTTGCGTTTTTTATGTTGGAGGTTTTACCGGTTTGTCTTTTCTAGAGAGGTCAAACTCTCTCCTTGTGGCTTCCTACTCACATGATGTACTATGATGTTTCTCTGCATGATCTTGAAGAGCTCTTCGTTGAGATCCCAGCGAGCCCAAGATCATCGAAAATAGAGTCGGATGAAAAAGTTATTGCAGTTTTCGTATTGATATTTCTGTCAGTTTGGAAAACCGGAATATCCGGGTCCGGGGGTCGGATATTCCGGCCCTAACAGTTTTTCTGAGGAATTTTGGAGCGGGAAGTGCGAGTCTCTGTATAAACCGGATATTTAGGCCAGATATTTTGAAAGGGGGGCCGGATATTCCGGTCCAAGTGGCTGCAACGGCTATTTTCGTGGGAGGGGCTATAAATACCCCTCCCATTCTTCAACCTACAGCCAAGCACGTTTTCCCCTCTCTCTCTCTGCCATTGTTGACCTTGGAAAAATTGCCCCTCTCTCAATCCCTCCCATGATTCTTGCATATCTTTGAGGGAAAAGAAAGAGGAGATCTAAATCTATATTTCCACCAATCCATCCCTCCTCTAAGTGAGGGGAACCTAGTAGATCTTGATCTTGGAGTTCCATTTGTTGAGTTCTTCTTTGTTCTTTCTCTCTTCTACCCCATAAGCATTAGTTGCTTTGGTGGGATTTGAGAGTGGAGATTTGAGCACTTGTTCTCTTGACATTGCATTGTTGCATCGGTTTGTGCTCTCCACGAGGATTCGTGCTAGTGAAAGTTTGTGAGCTTGTTACTCTTGGGTCATTAGACCCTAGACGACTTGTGTGATTCTTGGGAGACTCCAATTCAGTTGTGGATGCGTTCCCCAAGCTTGTGGTGACTTCGGGAGCCTCCAATTAAGTTGTGGATGCGTGCCTCGAGTTTGAAGGTTACCGATAGTGGAAGGTGAACCAATCCTTTCTGGTGCGGTTCATCGGAGAATAGGGTGAGGCTTTTGTGGCGTTGAGTAGGCCTTTGTGGTGACCTCACACCCCTCCAATGAGACATACTCCCCTCAAAAGGAGAAACTCGAGAATACATCATCGTCTCCGTGTGCCTCGGTTATTTCTATACCCGAGCTCTTTACTTATGCACTTTACATTGTGATATCCTTCGTGCTTGAAGTATTATATCTTACTATCACATTGTTGCTTGTCTTGCTTAGCATAAGTTATTGGTGCACATAGGTGAGCCTAGTTTATTTAGGTTGTTGGCTTGTTAAATTAAACACCTAGTTTTATTCCGCATTTATTCAAGCCTAAACCGGAAAAGTTTTAATCGCCTATTCAACCCCCCCCCCCCCCCTCTAGGCGACATCCTTGTCCTTTCAATAACTTACGCAATCTCGGGATTGAATTCTGCAAGAAGCTTTAATAAATCAAGAAATTTCCTTCTGTTCTTTGACTCGGTGTCTCATCATGGCCTTTAAATGCACAAGTATGTGATGTGATCCACTTAACATCTGCAATTGAAGTTTCACCCTTAACTGGTTTCTTTCTATATCCCTCTTGTTACCCACTGCTACAACATGTGCTATATGGGTAGGCTGATTCAACAAGTATTGACATGTTTTAGTTGAATTGTTGTGTTCAGAGCAAGGTTCAGATTGAATGTGGTTTAAATATGCACACTTCCTTCCACCATTGACCTTCTTCCAATTTACAAATCCACGTACTACGAATACATCGGAACCACCTCACTTGTTTTTGTTTCTTCCCAATACAAAGTAAAATAAACAATATGTACAACGATGCAGAGGGTTGGGAACAATTTTGAGATAATTGGGGTGGCTCCTGGGGCGCGTCCCAGGAGCCCCAAATTCGCTCCACATATGAGGAGCAGACCCCCCCCCCCTCCCGCCTGTTATATATAACTCTTGTAAGCCGTCACACGGGATAAGTTAATTGATGTAAGTTCCGACGTTAGTAACCTCTCCAGATATAGTCAAGTTTGGTTGGCTGGCTGATGCGGCTACAACCGCCCGTTGGAAACCCCAAGAGGAAGGTATGAAACAGCACAGTAGCAAATTTGCCTTGATTGCAAAACCAAGGTTATCGAACCAGTAGGAGTTGGAAGAGCTGCAACACGGTGTCAACAACAACGCCGTTGAGATGCTGTTGACGTGGACCTGTGCACACACAATCAAAATACTTTGTCCCAACGTAACAAGAAGGTTGTCAATCTCTTGGCTTGCTAAATACAAAGGGTTAAACATATGGTGTGGAGAATAAAAGTAAATGCAAAAGTGGACAGTGAGGAAATGAGCGTAGGACGTGGTGGAAACGGTGTTTGTATGAGTGTAAAATAAAGGACCGGGGTCCACAGTTCACTAGAGGTGTCTCTCCATAAAACAGATAAACTAACATGCTGGGTAAACAAATTACTGCTAGGCAATTGACAAAGTGCAAAAGCATGACAATGCATATTATGACAAGAACATGTTAATTGTGAGATTTATTAGGCATTACAACAAGATACATAGACCGCTTGCTAGCTGCATCTATGACTAATAATCCACCGGTGAAATAACTTTTGTGTCTCCCACAGGTATTAAGTTGCAATCAACAGATTATTGCAATAAGCAAAGTGTGTAAAGTAAACCATGCAAATGACATATAGACATACTCCCTCTGTTCCAATAAAGAAGGCGTATAATTTTTTTCCATTTTTACCACAAAGTAAGGCGTAGATTCGTTTCAATTGACTTCTTTCCAAAACAACCCTCGCCTCCGACGCCAATAGCATTAGAGCAAAGCTAGCTAGATTGGTTATCCATCCTTTGCATGCATGCGAGGACAGCGCGGAGTGGGCAAATCGCATGCATGCTGATTAATTTACCCCGCAGCAGACGGTGCACAGTGCCTTCAACAAGGGCAAAACAGTCCAGAAAACGCTGATTTTGCCCCGCATGCATCTGCCTTGGTGCGAGTGCGCGAGATTTCACGCCTTTCTTTACGGAACGGGGGGAGTAGCAAATTTGTTTTCTCCCTAGTGGCAACAGCACATCCACAGGCTTAGTCGTTTCCGTCACTTGAGCCCAGGCTACTGGGGGCATGAACCCACTATCTAGCATAAATACCCCCTCTTGAAGTCACTAGCATCCAAAGCATCTACTAACAACGGAGAGCATGCAAGAATATAAATAACACATGTATATAGATAGATGAACAAACTTGATCATAACTTCACAATTCATCGAATCCCAGCAAACACAACATGTAGCATTACAATAAGATGATCTTGATCATGTAGGCAGCTCACAAGATCTAAACATGATAGCACAAAAGTGGAGAGACTACCATCCAGCTACTGCCATGGACCCGTAGTCCCATGGGGAACTACTCATGCATCACTCCGGAGGCAGGCATGGTGGTCTAGAGCCCTCCGTTGATGATCTCCCCCTCCGGCAGGGTGCGGGGAAGAGATTCAGAACCCTCCCGAACTAGGGTTGACGACGACGGCGGCGACGGAACTTTTGAAAGGACAAGGATGTCACCTAGAGGGAGGGGTGAATAGGCGATTTAAAACTTTTCTGGTTTAGGCTTGATAATTGCGGAATAAAACTATGTGTTTAAATTAACAAGCCAACAACCTAAATATACTAGGCTCACCTATGTGCACCAACAACTTATGCTAAGCAAGACAAGCAACAAAGTGATAGCAATATAGAATACTTCAAGCATGAAGGCTATCATAATGTAAAGTGCATAAGTAAAGAGATCGGGTATAGAAATAACCGAGGCACGCGGAGACGAGGATGTATTCCCGAGTTCCTCCTTTTTAGGGGAGTACGTCTCGTTGGAGGGGTGTGAGTTTCAAACTCAAACGCCACAAATGGCCTCACCCTATTCTCCGATGAATCTTGCCCAAAAGCTCGGTTCACCTTCCACTATCGGAATCCTTCAAGGCGAAATCCGGAGCCTTTACAACAATCTTGAGGCACAACCCACAAAAGGATTGGGAACTCCCAAGTGACCACAAAAGGTCTCACACACCACAAAAGGCGTCTAGGGTCCAAAGACCCAAGAGTAACAAGCTCACAAACTTTCACTTCCACGAATCTCGTGGAGAGCACAAACCGATGCACAAATGCAATGGCAAGAATACAAGAAGTGCTCAAGTCCTTCACTCTCAAATTCTAACACAGCAACAAATGCTAATGGGGAAATAAGAGAGGAAGAACAAAGAAGAGAACCACACAAGAACTCCAAGATCTAGATCCACTAGGTTCCCCTCACTTAGAGGAGAGATGGATTGGTGGAATTGTAGATCTAGATCTCCTCTCTCAAATCCCTCAAAGATATGCAAGAATCATGGGAGGAATTGGGAGAGGGGCAAGCTTTCCAAGGTCAACAATGGTCGGGAAGAGAGAGAAAAACGAGCTGGAAAACTTAGGTACCCTTTGGGGAAGAAGGCCCCTTAAATAGGTGGGGGCAGAAATCTGCCCGTTGGGCATTTTCTGCGAGGGCCAGCCTTGGGCCCGGCCTGGCCGGCCTGGAGGCCGGCCTAGAATCTTTGGAGGCCAGCTGAGGACAGAGAGACCGGCCTTGGGGCCGGCCTAGACCGGCTGACCTCCCGAGAGACCCAGCCTTGGGGCCGGCCAGGCCGGCCTAAAAAGCTGCAGAAACACCCAACACGAAAACGAACATATCTTGATCATTTGGACTCCGTTTTCGATATTCTTGGGCTTGTTGGAATCACCACAACGAGCACTCCAAGATTACAGAGAGAAACATCATAGTCCAACAAGAGAGGATAAAACCAAATGGTGAAAGGTAAAACCTTTCTATTAAAGAACAACCGGTAAATCCTCCACCACCAAGAAACCAACAAGTTTTTCATCAAGACTTTGTTTTCTATGATCTTAGACTTGTTTCGAAGATAATCACAAGCCCTACAAGATCATGCATATACACATCATAGTCCATCATGCGAGGAGGAAACCACAAGGAGAGAGTTTGACCTCTCTAGAAAATATAAGCCGGTAAAACCTCCAACATAAAAAATGCAACAAGATATGTATATGAAATCCGTTTTTGATGAACTAGAGCTTGGTATGGAGATGAACACAAACTCTAAATTCTCACATGGATAAAAGCCAAATAATAACCAAGAAAGATGATATGCCAAGTATGCAAAGGTTTGAGCTCTCCACAAAGATGCGATCAAGTTACTCACTTGAGAGCCCCTCTTGATAGTACGCCGTCTATCCTATAACCCGGTCTCCCACTAACACCAAGAGACCGGTAAAATAGAAACCCTATCAAGATCATACCTTTGCCTTGAGCATTCCACTTGAGCTAGATGATGACGATCTTGACTCACTTAAGTTGGAACACCTTTCTTGATTGTGCTTGCTAGCACATGCTTGATGAAGACTTCTCCAAATACTCCCCCATACACCATTATGGGAGAGCCTCGCTTAGCTCCGTCTTCATGTATCCGCTTGCACTTTATCTTCTTCTCTTGATATAGATGATGGCTTGGAGATAAACATGAATGTTCACTCAATCTTCTTTTCCAAGCCATGCTTGCAATAAGCTCAACTCTAGATGACCATTCTTCATATAAACCCATTGGATAGAACCTTGGTCATCATATAATCTTCTAGAGTCCAACACATAAACTCCAATCTTCTTCATGGCCAAGATCTATAAAGATATCTCAATGCAAACATTAGTCCATAGAGATTATCATTAATTACCAAAACCACACATGAGGGCACATACACCTTCAACTTTTCGTGGATTTCTGATCGGATACTTTGGATTTTCGAGGAAGGAGTAATTTATAGGCGAAAGGGCGGCGTCAGATGAGCACCAGGGGGCCCACACGGCCTTGGGGCACGGGCCAGCACTTGGCCGCGCCTAGGGGCCACCTGCTCCCCTGGTGGTTCCCCTGGACCTCTCCTTCGGGCATTGTCTTGGTTCCTTCGCAAAAATAAATCCCGTAAATTTTCAGGTCTTTTGAAGAATATTTCCCGACTAGAATTTCTGGAACAAAAAGAGAGCAGAAAACAAGAACTGACGCTGTGGCATCTTGTGGTTAGTCCTAGAAAATGCAAAAAACTGATATAAAATGTAAATAAAATATGTAGCATTTGGTATAAAACAAGCATGGAACATCAAAAGTTATAGATACGTTTGGGACATATCACTGGCGCCCATGATTTTCCCTTCTCCACGTTAAAATCTTGTGTACTCTGTGTTGATTTTGTTCTTTTCTGTCGTTTATTGCCTATCTTCTATAACAATAGTGGGGAAACAGGGGCCTTGTTAGAAATATTCTGATAGAATATATTTTCTGCACTAAGGGCTAGTTTGATAGCTGGGGTAGGAAAACCCAGGGTAGATAGGCCCCAAGGGAAATTTGACCATGCGCATGTAATCCCTAGATTACACGGGGGAGATGAGATCTGCCCCAGCCCTGTGCTCATTTGGCACTGAGGGGCAGCGCGGGGACATCTGCCCCAGCCCTGATTACGATCATATACGATCATATAGCTAGGCCCCAAGGGGAAAACCACAGGCTCCCTCCACTGTACGTGCGTAGTCTAACTTTTTATTTTGAAATACCACATATAATTCGTACAACCGTAGATAAATTCTGTAATTAAATAGAAAATAATAAATACAGAAAAATCGAAATAAGATGTGACTCCACGTCAGATTATCGGATCACAGATTTAACAAAATAACAAGAAAATCAGAAAAATAACAAAGATAATTCTTGAACACAAAAGAGTAAGTTAAAGCATTCAAGCGGCGGACATTCACATCTCGACACTTGAAGAGAAGATTCAATGCAACATATAGCAATAATTACATGTTGAAAAGTACTAGCTTTCAAACTCTCATACAATACTCTCATTGGATAAAAACAATTCATAAATTACAAGTAGGTATCGTGACTCCAATTATCAACCAAAATATCACAATTTCTTCATGATTTCTGACTCTGACGCCCTTGGTATTAACTCTCCAGATTCCAAGCTAGTACTGCAAAATAACAAATAAAATAGAAAATAAGAGCATCAACTAAGATGGTTCTTGGGCACATCCAACAAAATAAAACATGGAGTAGATTCTGGTGTTGAGTTTTCCCAAAATTGTAGGACGTAAAGAAGGCGACTGCAAGATGTTGTATGACACTTGTAGGACACTACATAGACGAACATGTTACACCTACCATTACGGTAACCACAAGTAAGCTTTGTGAGCATAGCGTCAATAAATAACTTACACCTCTAAATTTCTACACTCAACACAACCAGCCAGATATAGAAAAAGGATACTTTGATTTCCATGTGAGTGCAGCAAGGAACAAAGGCAACTGAATCAAGCCCAAGAAAAATCTTCATGGAAAAAGTATATGTTGCAGTTCAGACACCCATACTAGCAGATAAGAAAGAGCAAGTTTATGTTTCTAGCAACAATTCAAGTACATACACTTGCTACTAGTTCAGCTTGACGCTAGTTAGCTTGCTACTAGTTCAGCTTGACACTAGAGTGAGAGAGAACAGGAACTTGCTAGAGTTCAGCCTGATATTAGAAAATCTAACTATTTGAAATGAATTGCAGGAACTTGCTAGAGTTCAGCCCGACTAGTTCAGCTTGACTAGTAGAGTGAGACTGAGAGAACAGGAACTTGCTAGAGTTCAGCCTGATATTAGAAAATCGAACTATTTGAAATGAACTGCAGGACAGAGGACATGTTCAGGCAACAATCCCAGATTTCAAACTATCTTAATGGATTCATGAAGTTAATTCAGTACCACTATGTCATGACAGTATTTCAAACTATCTTAATGAAGTGACGAAGAAATAAAGCCAAAACTTCATGACATTCATGACATATAGCATTCGGAGTAGATGTGAAGGAATTCATCGATTGGTAACTTCAGCTAGCTATGTCATATACCAACCAAGAAATTGAGTTACACTCCAACTGACAAACACAAATCCAGTAAAGAATTGAAGTAAACTTCATGATATAAGCCAAAAGAACTACACGGTTAGCATCATAAAGCACATGGGCTGTTTGCGCTGCAACAGATATTGAAACAAGTATTCAAGAAAAAACCAACGAGTTTAACAAAGGGAAAACTTGAGCTGGACCTAAGAATCTGTTTTCAACTTAAAATCCGTGCAACTGACATGCAGTTGTGAGCTACGGAGCTGGGCAAGCAGTGGAAAAAGCTTCTACGGCCATTCCCCATAAGAATCTACCTACCTAAATAGACATAAGAGATGGTACACATTATTTCCAGAAAAACACAAAGGAGATCCTGCACATTATTTTGCTTTGGCATCACTAGGAAATTCATAATCTATGATAATTCATGCAATCTTTTACTAGAAAACTTATCTTTGATTCTTGAAACAATTATCAATGGTCTCGGTGTTAATACCCGGTACGTCAGCTAGAAATACAGAGGTGTACAAATACAAGAGAAATTCGGTTTGGATTGCAAGAAATATACCAGATCGATCTTGCAGGTAACAAGAACGTGAATAGTGTCACGTTGCACTCTCCTTCACGAGCAGCAGACGGCACCTTCACTCCTTCCTAAGAACACAAACCCTAGTAGCCCAGATCTGAGCGAAGCTTAGAGAATCCATGGGAGTAGAGAGGAAGGGAGGGCGAAGTGCATGAGATGGCTGAAATCAAGTTGGGGATGCTCACCAGATGGAACAGAAGCAATCGGTGTTGTAGCTTGAGAAGAGGCGGACGTCGGAGGGAGGCGGACTGGCAGAGGAAGTTGGCCGTCGCTGGAGAGGTGGAGGATGTCGCGACACGGCGACTGAGGTCGGCGATACGGAAGGGCCCCAAGGCGGCTGAGGTCGCGAGGAAGAGGCGGAGGATGGAGGAAACAGAGCCGGAGGAGGACAAGACGGCTGAGCTAGTGAGCTCGAGTCGCGAGCGTCGCGAGAGAGACGGGGAGAATTCTCCACGTGTGCCGAGGTGGGGGGAGCGCCTACACCACCGCTACGCGGAGGGAAGTACGCTCCGCGTACGCCCCCCGCTATTGGGCCGGCCCGCTTTCGTAAGCATCACCTTTTTCGCGGGAGAATGACTGTTTGGAATGTTTCATGGTTAGTCGAGGAGGTTTTCGTTTACTGATTCCTGCTTCATTTCTTCGTTCTCAACTTCATCTTATTAGCACGTTCGATTTACTTTGGGAAAACATATATTTCGTGGTGCAGGGTTTCGGAACTAAACATGCACGACATGGTGCGATTTGATTACTAGGCCGCTTGCGAGTTTCTAACCCGCAGGATAAATGGTCCGTCTATAATCTACACAAATATATTTTAAGTTAAAATGAAATGTACACAAAAATTATGCGCGTCCACGGGTAGGTTCCATTCCTGCACTCGGTTCGAAGTTTCATCGACTATAACTTCTCAATTTTGAATCGATATGTGGAACTTTTTTTAGAGGAATTTTGTCAAATTGGCCGCATTCGGTTGACCGTTTGAAATATCATTTGACGAGGAGGTTAATCTCAACATTTCGCACAATTTTCGTGTTGTAATTTTTTTTTGTTTCAACGCTAATATATGAGCACATCTTATACCATAGGTTTGAACTTGTTTACACTCTCATCGGTGTACGTGTCTTCTCCAGCCTGTGTTGCCGCCGCTCGCCGCGCTTAACTGCGCCATCGTCGCAGAATTGTTGTCGTCCCGTGCCGCCACCGCCGCTCTGCGGTCGTTCAACTCACCGCTCTTCGTCTTGCTATCACATAGATTGTTCTAAGTTCAAAATATGAACATTTTCAAATTTGATTTTTTTTCAAAATCTGTACCATTTTTAAAAATGAACATTTTAAAATATGAACATTTTTTAAAATCTGAACCATTTTAAAAAATGAACCATTTTAAAAATGAACATTTTTAAAATATAAACCATTTTCAATTGTGAACATTTTAAAAATATGAACCATTTTAAAAATCTAGACTTTTCTTTAAATCTAAACATTTTTTAAATTGTAGATTTTTCAAATCAGAACATGTTCAAAAATAAAACTTTGAACATTTTTAAAAATCTTAACATTATTCGAAATATAAAAAATAAACGACAAACGGAAAATTCGGATGAACCGAAAATAAAACGAAATCGTGGTTTGAACGATTTGGAAACCCGGTGAACGAAATCTTGGTTTGAACAGTTTTGGAAAACCCGGTGAACGGAATCTAAGTTTGAACGATTCGAAAACCCTGGTAAACAAAATCTAGTTTGAACGGATTTGGAAAATCCCGGTGAACGGAATCAAGGTTTGAACGATTTGGAAACCCGGTGAACGGAATCTAGGTTTGAACAGATTTGGAAAACCCGGCTAACGGAATCTAGGTTTGAACGGATTTGGAAACCCGGTTAACGGAAACTAGGTTTGAACGGATTTGGAAAACCCGGTGAACGGAATCTAGGTTTGAACGATTTGGAAACCCGGTGAACGGAACCTAGGTTTGAACAAATTTGGAAAACCTGGTGAACGGAATCTAGGTTTGAACAGATTTGGAAAACCCGGTGAACGGATCTAAGTTTGAATGATTCAGAAACTCCGGTAAATAAAATCTAGTTTGAACGGATTTGGAAAATCCCAGTGAACGGAATCTAGGTTTGAACGATTTGGAAACCCGGTGAACGGAATCTAGGTTTGAACAGATTTGGAAAACCCGGTTAACGGAAACTAGGTTTGAACAGATTTGGAAAACCGGGTGAACGGAATCTAGGTTTGAACGATTTGGAAACCCGGTGAACGGAACATAGGTTTGAACAGATTTGGAAAACCCGGTGAACGTAATCTAGGTTGAACGATTTGGAAACCCGGTGAACGGAATCTAGGTTTGAACATATTTGGAAAACCCGGTGAACGGATCTAAGTTTGAACGATTTGGAAACCGGGTGAACGGAATCTTGGTTTGAACATATTTGGAAAACCCGGTGAATGGATCTAAGTTTGAACGATTTGGAAACCGTGTGAACGGAATCTTTGTTTGAACAGTTTTGGAAAACCCGATGAATGTAATCTAAGTTTGAACGATATGGAAACCCCGGTAAACAAAATCTGGTTTGAACAGATTTGCAAAATCCTGGTGAACAGAATCTATGTCTGAACGGATTTGGAAAACCAGTGAACGGAATCTAGGTTTGACTGATTAGGAAACCTAGTGAACGAAATCTAGATTTGAATAGATTTGTTAAACTATGAACCGAGTCTAAGTTTGAACAATTTTGGAAACCCGGTGAAAGGAATCTTGGTTCGAACAGTTTTGGAAAACCCGGTGAACGGAATCTAAGTTTTGAACGATTTGGAAACCCTGGTGAATGGAGTCTGGTTTGAACGGATTTGGAAAATACTGGTGAAAGAATTTAGGTTTGGACGGATTTGTAGAACCCGGTGAACAGAATATAGGTTTGAACGGATTTGTAAAACACAGTGAACAGAATCAAGGTAAATAAAGGAAAAACAGAAAGATCAAAAATAATTGTGAACAAAAAATGTCGTGGAACAAAAAATAATAATGAACCAAAAATGCAGGTGAACCAAAATAATAGTGAATAAAAAATGCCGGTGAAACAAAAAATAATAATGATCTAAAAAGGAATTAAAATTCAGATGAACAAAATTCGGATGAACAAAAAAGTAGATCAATGGGTCAAAAAATGTTCATGGATTAATAAACATATTTAACGTTTTCTTGAAAAATGATCCGGAGCCCAACAAAGTTGTATTACCAAAAATTACAAAATGAAAAATGACGAAAATAAAAAAGAGAATAGAAAGGGACAGGAAAATGAGAAAACATAATAGTACAGAAAAAAGAAACAAAAAGAAACGGAGAAAAAGAAAACAAAGGAAGATTAGTTTTTACGATTTTTTTAAAAAGTATTAAACAAGATTAGTTCTTGAAAACATAAAAAATAGAGTACTGACTACTCTTTGTTTCTAATACTGGATTTGACTCGTTGGAACAGTGAGATTAATGTTGCGAGGATGTGCAGTAGGCAGTAGCGAGCGATCGGAAAGAATAAGTCTTTGAAAAAGAAGCAGAAATCTGAAAGACACAGCAAATGGGCCAAGCCCATGAGCGAAGGGGGTACGCGGGAGCAAATAGCTCCCGCAGTGCGCGGAAAATAGGTTTTGCGCGAGGTGGGGGAGAGCAGCCCCGGGATTTCGGGGGGATCGGGCCGAGAATTCCCTTCCCCGTCGTCGTCGTTCCGAAAACTCGGGCCAATATTCCGCGTGGGCTTCTCACCCGGGGAAAAGGCAGGGATCCCATCGTTTTTCCTGCCTATCAAATGAGCCCTAAAGAAACTTGATATGGTAGATACAAACATCAGTTGTGGGTCTTCTCCCGATTCAGGGTTGTACTTATTTCATGATACGATGTGAAAAAATAATAATGAAAAACATGAACAAATTGTTAGTAAATGGAGAAGTAACTAGTTGAAGACTAGATTATCAAAATCCATCTCTAGAGAACCCCAACCTGAGTACATGTTTTTATAAAAGAAAAGGATACGAGCAAATGAAAATCTGAGCATCATCACATTCGTTCTGTTGTAAAAGAAAAGTCAGTAAACCTATGTCATGTGTTTTCCTTTTGCGTGGAGGTGCTAGCAGGAGGCGGCGATAACTTCTTTAAAACTTGTATTCTAAAGGCAGCCGCAATGTGCAAAAAAGAACACCTTAAGTCGTACGTGACATCTCTTAAGGTGAGCATTATACATTATGAAGAAAACAAGATTATGCGGAAGCTTAAGATGCATCTCAACCTTGTAGGCTGCCATAAGGAATAGAAAAATGATTTCTTCTCTCTCCTCTCTTTGCATGTAGCAATATGAACATGGTATATGGCAAAAAAAAATGACCTTATACATCATATGTTTGACCATAAATGATAGTGGGTCCCTATCTTAAGGGAAAAGATGACCTTATACATTACCGACAACCTAATCCGCTCGACGACGGTGGACATCGGTTTACGAATTACGATAGTGGAACCCGGTCATAAAGGTCGTATAAAAAGACAAACATGAAATTGTTTTATAGCAAAAAACACAAATTGTTTCTTGTTAGGCGACCGAGGAACACCAATTGTTTCTTGATAGAAAAGGAGATAAACATGAATCACAAAGACATGATTATTCGAGCACGGAAGGGCACAGCTGGCTGTAATATTTCTGCACGTACGCCGACTCCCTGAGTGTCAGAGTGTATCAACGTTAATTAAGTGAGTGGGCCGGTGAAGCCTCTACTATAATCTAATGTTTCCCTAACGTGCGTCGACGATGCGCACATGACAGTGTAGATCCCCCCCCCCAATAAAAACACGACAGTGTAGATCAAGTAGTCTGACGGCAATAGCTCGAGGTGTTAGAAATGTTCGATATGTCCTGGCCGGACGTTGACAATTTAGGTGGTGGAGTTGCAGGCTTAGAGCGGCCGCGTTGGCACAGCTTTCTTGTCATGATGATGTCCCTTTTTCAGGTCTGCTTGGAATTAGTTTCTCTACTTTGATACCTGCAGCTGCAGCAGCTGGAACCGGCCTCACGTCCCCTTCTGATAGCTACCGGTTAACTGATGAAGATCCATGTGTCCGCTTTCACACGCTTAATCTTCTTTTTCTTAAGAACTACTGTACCTGGAAATGTAATCCTCTTAATTTCTTCTTGTTGCATGATGATTCATTTACGCTTGCTTGCAAGGTACTGTAGTATAATTTGTTCTGAACGTACGAACTGATCGTGGCAAAATTCCGATGGAAGTTCTGAGCTGTTTCCTACTGTGTTTTCCCAACTAGTTTCCTCGATATATATTATTGATTACTTCAAAAAATATGAAACGTTTGAATAAATCTACTATAAATACAATGAACCTATTTTGTTGCAATTACAAAAGAGGGGGAGATGGGCATCAGCTCTGTCCTAAGATGCCTAGTGACTGTAGCTAAATCTGAACTCCACCAACACTCGTAGATATCTCAGTGGTGCAGAGTTTCTTTTTTCTTCGGATAAATGGCATGCCTTGTTTGACTCCTTTTCCTCTCACCTGCTAGATTTTTTTCCAGTGGAAATCTAAAGGAGATTGACACTTGCAACGTGAGAGGACGTTGCTATCAGTCTAGTGACCTTTGGTCACACATAAAAAACTATCACACGCAGTGGATGATGTATACTGTTATTATTGTTGACAGTCCTGAGGTTTTCCGCGTTATAACCGTGTCACATAAGACCGGGTGTAACTTTTTTGCCTCGAATGATATCTAGCACACGTACTTGCTTCTCGCCTTGGAAGGACCCACACCAAAATTTGTGATGTATCTAGAGAATACCACACTTTAACTTGTGATATTATGTTTTCCGCGAATGATTTGGTAGTGTACACATGTTGATAAACTCTTCTACATCCATGGATAGACTTTGAAATATTTGACTAAGCTCTGCATTATGGCATTCAAGTAGTGTTATGCAGGAAATAGAGTGTTATGGATTCTAGCTGTTGTTGTTGTTGTTGTTGTTGTTTGGCAAATCCGATTCGTAACACGCGAATAATGAAGGAACGCAAGTTAGCATATGCGATGAATATTCATCAAAATATTGCATCCTTAGGACCATCTCGATATGTATAGTTGTCAATACTTTTCCATCAATGTACCACTTTAACACATAAACAATTCTAATGCACAAGGCGTCTCACGGATAATGAGCATCTCGTCAGAACTGATGCGAATGTAAGAAGAACCCAAACTGAGGTCGCTTATCGCTTGAGGCAGCTGCAGTGGGTGACTGTGGTGTCCCCTGAAGAGGGGGCAGAGGGAGGAGCCGAAGAGAGAGAGAGAGGGGGGGGGGGGGGGGGGGGAGGCTGCGAGAGATAGAGGGAGGGAGAAAGATATATAGAGAGAGGCCGAGAGGTGATAGCGGCGAATGTCGGCGACATGAAGGGAGAGAGGAAAAATGAGTGCAAAATAATTCTTCGTCGACGACCGCACACCAGACATAGAGTTCTTCGTGATCGTCTGCCGGCAAACCTCGACTTGTGAATGTCTAGAGCGTCGAGGCGCATGGACCGTGGGCCTCTTACTACATGGTCTGTGTCTCTCGCGCGCTGACCCCATGTACCCCTCTCACTTCCCTTGGCTTTATGCCATGGGGCGATTTGTAAAACTTTGGATCTCTGACCAGTTTCAATACAAAAGTTCAGGTGGGCTCTTCGCCCTCCGTTTTTTCGCGATAATGTTCTTTTCATGTGAGATAGTAGTTAGATCTAGAGGCCTCACATGGTTGTTGATATATCAAAATAAGTACCCTGGAGAGCATAAAAAGGTAACTAATAATCACAAGTTAGCCCATGGACTGAACATTGCAACATAATAATTGCATCCTTGAGACCATGTTTAATTTCTGGTGCTACATACAGCTGGCCACCCCCAAACTACTAATTTATTATCATATCGCCAACCACAGCTTGCTCACCATGGATGTAGTAGACATTGTTGACTTCTTCTATCTTCTTTACAAGACAAATAGGTTTTTTTTTTTTGCAAGTAGACAGATAGGTTCTTAGATGCTAAGGTTTTGACAAACCACGGGGAATAAAAGCTAACGTGGCCAAGTAATCGAGTTTTATAAAATCGAGATCAAATTTCCATAAAGAAAAGGAATGCTCTTGATTTCCATTTTGTTTTACCAAAACAGGAACTTACGTCTATCTCTCTCTCTCTCTGACAATTACTCCCTCTGTCCTCTCTCTGATTTCACGAGATCCTCTCTCTGATTTCACCAACCAAAAAAGAAGGAAGGGAAACAGAAGGCCGGGGTACTTGCAAGAAACCAAACAAAAGGACCCAAGAAAAAGGCCAGCACTGGGGGAGAGAGAGGGAGATCTGCGGGGCGACTCGTCGCGGTTTCCGGCGGGCAAGGTTCGATTTTGATCCCAGCCACGGATTCCCCACCCCGATTCGTCTCCGCCCAACTCGCGCTGGTTTCTGCCAAGTCTCTGGAGTAGGGTTTCTCGCCGGAATCGCAGTCGCCCTCCCATGGGATGCGTCAGTTCGAAGCAATTCCACGGTGGCGACGAGCATGGCGGCGAGGGGAAGCCTCGCCGCCGCCCGTCGAGCAACTCTCTGAGGCGCCTGGTTAGTTACAACTCCAGCAAGAGGCATGAGGACTTGGAGGAGGAGGACGAAGAAGGGGCCGTTGTGGCGGCCACGTCCTCCAGTGCCGGCCTTCGCGTCGGGAAAGATGCGAGTACGACGAGGCTGATTCGGAAGCCCCCAGTGGCGCCGGTGGTGCTCGATGCAGTGGTGCCACTGCCGGAAGAGGTGGACGCGGTGGCGGCCGGCGTGGTCGATGTGGAGAGGGCAGTTGCTGCGCCGGCGAATCGCAGGCGTGTTCCTAATGGTGTGCCGGAGCAAGAACTGAGGAGTGGTTCCATCAGGAGCGAGGGGAAACCAAGGATCACAGATGTGCCGAATGGAGTGGTGGCGGAGCATGTGGCGGCTGGCTGGCCGAGGTGGCTCACGGATGTGGCGATGGAGGCGGTCCGTGGGTGGCAGCCTCGGAAGGCAGAGTCCTTTGAGAAGTTGGACAAGGTTCGTCCTTACAACAAATTTATCATCTTCTTTCTGTTTGTTCAAGACCTTGTCCATTAGCCATCTATGTTCTGGACCATGTTTATTGTAAATGTTCCAAAGTGCTTGAACATCATCTTATGCCATAGGATATTCTGTCAGATGCAAAAGTAAACACATTTTTAGAACTCATTAATGATGCCATGGTGTAGTTAGATGAATAGATCGTACCGGCAACGCTCATACTCCTGCAAAGCAATCCGATTGATTAGAATTGGAACTACTATTGAACTGCTGATTCTGCACTATTACACCTTCTCTCAGCCCCGCCTTGTAAATATTTCAGATAGGGCAAGGAACCTACAGTAACGTTTACAAAGCACGAGATCTTGAGAATAGAAAAATTGTGGCACTTAAGAAAGTCCGGTTTGCCAATATGGATCCCGAGAGTGTTCGATTTATGGCGAGGGAAATTCACATCTTAAGAAGACTTGATCATCCAAATGTTATTAAGCTTGAAGGTTTGGTGACGTCACACATGTCTAGTAGCTTGTATCTTGTATTCGAATACATGGAGCATGATCTTGCGGGTCTTGCAGCTACACCTGGCATAAAATTCACAGAGGCTCAGGTTTTCATTCTGGACATTTTCTTTGATCTTCATTTCAAAGGTTTTTTAATTGCGCGTTCAGCTTCCATGCCGTACTGACTTTGGAAAATGGACATTTCAGGTCAAGTGTTACATGCAGCAGCTACTATCTGGACTCGACCACTGTCATAATCGTGGTGTTTTGCATCGGGATATAAAGGGTGCCAATCTTCTGCTTGACAATAATGGCGCCCTCAAAATAGCAGATTTTGGTCTAGCTACATTCTTTAATCCAAACCAAAAGCAGAATTTGACAAGTCGTGTTGTAACTTTATGGTACCGGCCTCCGGAACTTTTGCTGGGTGCTACTAACTATGGTGCCACTGTTGATCTCTGGAGTGCTGGTTGCATCCTTGCAGAGTTGCTATCAGGGAAGCCTATCATGCCAGGACGAACTGAGGTACTGTCTGACTACTAATGTAGTCATACCTTGCTCAGACTCAAGACTGTTGCTACTTTGGACTAATTCTAATTTTCTTCTTACATTAGTCTCACAAACAATTCTTTGAATCTATGTATGGCACTTAAGGACAAAATTTATTTTTCTTATCTGAACTATTTAGGTGGAACAGTTGCACAAAATATTCAAGCTTTGTGGTTCACCATCAGAGGAGTTCTGGGGTAATTTGAAGTTGTCGCGTGCTACCATCTTCAAGCCACAACATCCGTATCGTCGTTGTGTGAATGATGTGTATAAGGACTTCCCTCATTCATCTTTGGCACTTCTTGACCGTTTACTTGCTGTGGAACCTGATAATAGGGGTACTGCAGCTTCTGCGCTTGAAAGCGAAGTAAGTTCTGTCCGCTTTTACATTTATTGATTTATATGGCTGGTGATTTTCTGCCATGTAGATATGTATACAGTATTAGCTAAAAGTGCTTATGTCCCTGCAATATCATATAGTGGTGGTCAGTGAATCTGAAAATAAAAATATGGGATTTTACTTATTTGCCACTAGTACAAACAATTTCATGCTTGCATGCATTTCTACTCTTAATTTACGGGTCTGCTCACTTTTTTCACTATCCCGTTAGATGTATTTATACATTTATCACCCCAGTTCTGTTTCCGTCCTGTCAACAGTTAGCATCTTTGGACAGCCCAACGTGTCATTTAACAGAAAAAAAGACTCATCTGCCTTCTTCTTCCTCCTTGACCGTCTCTCCCAAGGTTATAAAAAGCGCGCTTAAACGTGCGCTTAGCGCTTTAATCCTTTAGAAAAGAGTAAAGCGGAGGCAAAACATTCAATTAGCGCCTAGCGCTTAATAGAACCTTCTCCTGTCTTCTTCATCCTTGATCGTCTCTTCTGTCAGCCTAGATGCAGTGGTGAATACCCCTTCAGGGCCGTCGATGGCCAGGAACGAGGTGAGCGACGGAACTGGGCCCCCAAATTGCAATTAGGCAGAATGCGTTTGAGCAAAAAAAAAAAAAGAAGGAAAAAACTTGTCTGCTTAGCGGCTACCAGAGCGCATGCAGCCATGCACCTGGCCCGTAGAACCGTACCTGATTATGTGGTATGTGCATATGTTCGGTGTTGGACTTCAAATCACAGCCGGCTGCATGTGCCCTCGGGCCTCGTCTGCTAGACTGCTACGACCTACTAGGCTTTATTGAATTGGCTGCCATCTGATCAAGTCCCGGTCTGGTGATCTCCGTACAACACGATAGGCGGCGGCATCGCGGCAGCCTGCTGTTCATCGCCGCACGTCCAGAGTCGCACTGTCCCAAACTCCCAGGATGACGACTAGGAAAGTTCTGGCTTCCTGCTCACAGGCATCGTCGTCTCAATGATTTCGGTGCACGGCTGCATGCCCCAGCGTCCAACGATCCGTCATAAAGTTCGCAATTTATCAATTCACTGACATTGAATCAAATCCAGGTCACAAGATCGGTATGTCTCCATGTCTTCATCAAATCAATTCAGTCAATTCATGACTCGCTTATCGCTTCTACTTTCTGCAATTAGCACTGTAGCTCGCCAAGATGTTTTCGGTGTTTCCGCATTGTGCATTTGTGCAGTAGCATAGTTTCTGAATTCTTTATGATACTATCAAAATTCAGGGCTCCGCTTTGAGTTTCGCTCAGGGGCCCCAAATTTCTGGAGACGACCCTGTACCCCTTGTTACATGCCAGCACCATGCCCACCTCCCCTGTTGCAGCACCATTTGACGGAACTATGTACATCCATTTCCAAAAGGACTGTCAAGAATGCAGGTCATGAAACGTAAGTTGCATGCCAATTTAAAAGCCATCTTGAGCAGAGTTAATCACAGGCAAAAAGTTTCATATCCAAACAAAGCAAATGACCATAATTTGGTTTCTCTTCCCTCTGTACAACCAAGAACTAGCGAATCAAGCAAAATTGTGCATACTCAAGCCCGCTGCTGGCGCTCGTCCTACTTTGTCTTAGCCGCCGCCTCTAAGTCCACCTCATCGTCTTGGCCGGCGCCGGCCGGAAAAGTAACCTTAATACCGATACAAGCTTCACCGCAGTCGATATTCCAGTTGCCGTTGTTCACAGGGATGAGCTTCCACCCGGATCTGGCCAACTGGCTCTTCCATGGCCATTGGGTACTTTGGTTGGAAACTTGACCCCAACGTCGACACATGGAGTGAAATGGGCAGAGTGAGACGGTGAAGAGATATTGGCTCGAAGGATGTGGAGGCCGCAGGGAGAGAGGGCTGGGAAGATCACATCTGTGTAGTGGAACTGTGGAAGAAGCATCTTACAGAATGCCCATGGGTGTATTGGTCCTTATGCATCTCACTGGCAAATGATAAATTAGTTTAACGGAACAGTGGCAAGAGTGAGTAGCTGCAAAAAGGAATGGCAGGATACAAGTAAATAAGTAATAGAGTTGCACTATTGGCAAAACTGTAAATTCCCCTAAAATTCAGATTTCTGTGTTATTTTCTGCCCATATGTTGTGAATTTCATGACACTGTTTTTTAGAAGTGAGCAATATCTTTTGATCTTAATATTAAGACTTGAGATGCTATTTCTGGTTTACCCCTTTCCAGTTTATGGATTTGAATTTGATCGTCTCTATATCTGAAGTTCCCTCCTTAACTTCTGGTTTATAATATGTACATGCGCTTTATACCACAGTTTTTCACAACAAAGCCTTATGCCTGTGATCCATCAAGTCTACCAAAATATCCTCCAAGCAAGGAATATGATGCTAAGCTTCGAGATGAAGAAGCTAGGAGGTAAAATTACCTGTAGAACCTAAGACGGATATTATGCAATCTGCAATATTGACCGGTGGAATTTACAGTTGGCAATTTTCTTTTGCTGGGCATTTCTGTATCTGAGCTAATCATGTGTTTGGTCAACAGGCAAAGAGCAGCTGCGGCCAAAGGGCATGACTCTGAAACTGGACGCAGGAAGCAATTTGCAGCACCAAATGGCAATAATGAATTACAGGTATTGTGAAATTAAATCCAATCTTAGTAGATCTGCTGACTCCTAAGGGTTTTTTTGGTGCCATCGTGTGCACTTTAGAGTTTTTAAAGTATATCAGTACATGCAGCATTTTGAATCCCTGGTGGAAAAATATTCCATTCAATACCATATACTAGCAGTTCAGTGATGCATTATATACACGACTCATTATAAGTGGTACTTAATAGCAGGCTAGTAGAATCATTTGTCTCGAAGTATGTGATGCCATGGAATTGCTTCTCAATTTTTCTGGAAGTTGATTTATACAAGTGTTATATTGTAACCATGACGCAGTTCACCCGCATAATGCATATGAATTGCTTCAACTCCAGGAGCAAATATACTACTATATAGCAATTAACTTTATGTCATATAGTTAAATATAGACACTATGTTGTTTGTTATTACTCAAAGGTCTCTTGTTCCCTTGCTTTCCAGCAACGACGAATTCAGGTTAATCCAAAAGGCACTAGTAATAAGTTTACTCCAAAGGAGGATGCTGTTACCAGCTTTGCAATGGATCCTACGGGAGGAGCTGCTGAAAATGGTCACGCTCGTCGTGTTCCTTTGATGAATGCTGGTCGTTCATCCTCCACTTTGGGTCGTTCAAGTGCTACAGATCCGAACGCCCAGCGATTTTACACCTCTCAGATTGCTGCTGCCGAGGTGTCTAACCCATCTACTGCAACTGGGCAGCGAGGAAATACCGCTAAGCTCTCTAACCTCGGAGACAGTGCCAGGAAACATTATTTAAGAGAGCATCGATCGAGTTCAAGATACAGTCAACTCACTGCTGCTGACCCCGCTGACAAACCCAAATGGTCGCAATCACATCAATTCCAAGAAAGACCATCATCTTCGCATCGGAAGGATGATGTGGTAGCAGATAAGGAGCCTACAGGGGTGAGTTATTTAATTGTTCAAATAAGCTTCAGTTGGTCTCAACTCCTAGCATTCATAAGCAGCGAAGCATGACCCTTAGTAATTAGTATTCTAGCCCTTAATAGCTGCTCTGATCAGTTTTCATATTTTTTTTAATATCCTACGTTTGGCGTTTCTGGCGTGTTCCTATTGAGTTTGGATTTTGGAGTAGTGCGTAAATATGTTGACAAGATGATTGATTTGGTCATTACCATGCTAGGTTTTTTTTCTGTTCTGACACATTTTTGGGGTCAAGATCAATTTTTTTTTGTCTTGTAAGATACTACGATGGAAAGTGATCCTAGATGGAGTGTAGTCGAAGAGTAACATTATGTTCTATACCATAGTATGCTGATATATTCTCCTCTATTATTCAGGCGAATGGCACTAGGAAGAACAGAATCCAGTACTCTGGACCATTGATGCCTCCCGGGGTAAACATGGAAGAGATACTTAAAGAGCACGAGCGGCAGATCCAGCAGGCCGTACGAAGGGCCCGTCTCGACAAGGGAAAAGGCAAGCATGCCGAGAGAGACCAGTCTGAGTCGCTGCTGTACGCCGCCCAGAATGGCAGGTCGTAGCACTGTAAAGCTCGACTTGGTATTCTCGATGGCGGCCCCTGCCTTCTTCGGCAATCGAACGACAGAAAGTAGTGTATGATCCCCTTATTCTTTTCGCCCCCTGGATGTGAGAGGTTGTTCTGCCGGCAGCTCCCACACCATTGCTGTGATGCCGCTGGTTTGGTCGTTCCTGGCAGGAAAAAGAAGTCCTGCTCCTGTAGAGATTTTCGCCAAGTTTAGCAAGAAAGATATTCGCTGGAAATTTGTTGCCCACAGTCGTCACCAATTGTATATCTCGAGAGTGTACCCCTCTTTTGAGGATTGTTGATTCTTACACCTGTTTTGGTAGGTGCCAAGAGAAATATAGTCAAATTATACATCTGTTATTGCTGCCCGCCTCTCACTTTTACACTGAATATACACAATTGTTGCCTTTCAATCCGAGGACAAAATTTTCTAGCAAGCTGAGATGTCGGTGTTTGGGTAACAATGCTTGTTTCTAAAAAGACATTGAAAATAGAATTAGACATTTACAGCTTCATCAAATTACCAAAGAAATGCATATCTTTTACTAGTATAAGTATCCATATATGATCCAAATTATGAGATGTTTTGGATATTTCAATGTGAACTACATACAGACTAATGAGTGAAGCTACACGCTGACACGTCTAGATAGATGTGAATCTAAAAAAGGTAAAACATCTTATATTTTGGAGTGGAGTACCTTTTATTGTGGGGTAAGGTTTTTTCGTCTGATGATTTATTATTTAATTAACTAGTTAATAAATTATACAGAATATTCGTAATGCTCAAGCATTGACATAGTTAGGAATGTAAACGGATTGGATCAGACCGATTTCTCTACCAAATACTTTACCACATTTTATCATCGGATTCAGAGCAGAACAGATAATGACCGGATGTGGATTCAGTGGTAGATATATGTGGTCACGGATTTAATAACGGGAACGTGAACGGGGCGGATTCAGAGAAAAAAACAAATTAATCGGATAGATACACGCATAACTAAATTGTTAAACCATACAACAAAAAATAATTGTTTAGTAATCTACTCCCTCTGTTTTTTAATATAAGATGTTTTAGCTTTTGTCCACATTCACATGCATACAAATGTATGTAGACACATTTTTGTGTGCATGTTCACTCATTTTAGTGTGCATGTAGACAACATGTGTATCACCTAAAACATCTTATATTAAAAAACGGAGGGAGTAGTAACTAACAAAGTTATACTCCATAGTCTTTACAATGACTATTTAAGTGAGTTGTTATTTAACGGACGAACTCGACAACTCACTAACTGCAAATTATGCTCTATTAGGTTAGACATTTTGGTAGAAAATCGAATTATTCGGATTAAAATCATCAGATGATCTATATTCTGGGCTATTTAACATACCATATCCTACACCATATCCGGGTGTCAAGTTCAGAATCGGATATCCTTATCCGTCTAATTCATTAAAACCAGATATGGATTCTTCAAAACGGTTTCGAAATCAAATACGGTGCGGAAATTATCCTCCCCGCGTTTCTAAATATAATATGTTTTAGATATTATACATTTTGACTAGATGCGGATTTAAATGAGTGAATATACATATTAAAATATGTTTAGATATGTACTCCCTCCGTCCGGAAATAAATGTCTTCGATTTATTTAAATTCGGATGTATGTACAAACTAAAACATGTATAGATGCATCCGTATTTAGACACTATTTCCGGAGCCGCACAGATGGAGTATTTTTTTCCAAGAACATGCAAGAATGCATGTCATGTCGTTAAGGTGGTCTAGATATGTAGAAAAAAAGCTAAAACATCTTATTTCTAGGACTCGGAGGGAGTACATATTTTGTTCAAGAAGACCAGTGCTTTATTTTGGAGCGTCCAGGGCTCCAGGCTCCAGGGTTTACCACTGGTGCGGACCACATATTTTGCGACGAAACTATAGATGCGTTGGGTCCGGTCCGGCCCACTGACCCGCTGGACCGAACCTGGGTTTTGCTACCACTAGGGTTAGGGGTCGACCCGCAAAAAAAAAAGGTTCAACACGAACCTTACCCGCTCGACCCCAGGTTCTCACCGCACCTCAGGCGAACGACGGGGCGCCGCCGGCCGCCCTCCGCCGCTGTGCCCTCGCCGGTACCGAGTAAGCTCGTGGGGGGGTAGAGCACGCCACCGGCGACCCCTGTCGGGTCCTCCCTGCCGCTCCCCTCCGCCGCTCGTCCAACTCGTCCCGCCGCCGGCCGCCGGAACGCCTCGACGAGGGTGCTCGCAGCCGGGAGCGCCAAGAGCTCTTCCCCTACCCCTTCTCCGGTAGTGGCTCTCACCCGGCCTGCCTCTCCACCCTTGCCCCTCGGACTCCTCTCCCGGTCTCCCACCCGCCATCATCGAAGTCCAGGACTCAAGGTACAGAATTCTTGACCTTGATGTTGTTGTTGTCAAAAAATATATGTTGATTTTTTGGTGGATTATAGTAATTCCGTCCCTCAATTTTGCATAGAACCCAGCTCTTAAGTCAGTTTACACAATGAGTTGTATGTAATTTATTTGGTTGGAAGGAGTAGTAGGAACCGAACAATCGAACATGGCCGTAGTGTGCTTGGAAACTTTGTAGTGTGGTGAATCTAGTAGTAGTAGTTAGCTGGTCAAAGTGTGTGACCATGATCTGGACACTTGCGCTTGTGCCTATGCTGTTTCGTTTTCGTATTCTGCTACTTAGTAATTTGCAGCTGATGAATAATTTGCAGCCCTAAACTGCCGATTGGTTCCTGAGTTTGTGCATCAGATTCAGATGAGATTTGGAAATTAAAATCATTGACCATTTGTTGTAGCTTCAGATTTATTACCAAACTGTAACCTGTATTCTTTAGTTAAACTTCTAGCTAGCTTCAGATATGTTGCAGCACGAGTAGAAAATTTATTGATATCAACTCTGTGCCAATCAATATCATGTTTTGCACTATGTTTTAGCTCCACTTGCAGCTTGAGCTGGAGCAGAGTTTTCTTGTTGTACTCTACTTGCAGCAGAGTTTTCTTGTGTGTGTGCGCTAATTCTCTTTTGGTTCTTCAGTTCCTGGTGGTTTTGTGTAGGTCAGGAGGAGACTGGAGCACAACGTACGCACCATCTCGCTTCTACATGCATTTTCTTACCAGTCTGAGCAGAGCTCTCTGAACTGAGCTAACTGAAATGAAGAACTCCGGACAGACCAACTCCACTCTGTGCGCATGAACATTGGCGCGCCCAAATCTCCCCCATTAGCCCGTCGTTCCCCACTACTACCAGCTTCGCCGCCGCCGCCGCCGCGGTGTGATGCGACGGCGAAGGCGGCGGCCGTTTAATGCGCCCACCTCCCACCAACGCCGCCGCCGTCTCGCTCACCAAGCAGCATCTCTTCCGCATCCGCCGCTGCATCCCACCCGTTTGGTGAAATGCCGCACCTGCCCAGGAACAACTGCCGCCGCCGCCGCCCGCCTCATCCTTCTCCCCCGCCTCCCTCTCGTCCATTCTCTTCTCCTGCACCGCGCATCGCGCGCTCCGCCCCGGCGAGCAGGTGCACGCGCGCGCCGTCACGCTCGGCCTGGACGCGCACCCTTCCGTCCTCCCCAGGCTCGCCTCCTTCTACATAGCCCTAGGAGACCCCTCGGCGGCGCGTGCCGCGGTCGAGCGAGCGGCTGGGAAGGCGCGGGCGTTCCCCTGGAATCTGCTCATATGGAGTTACGCCGGCGACAGGCTGTGGAAAGACGTGATCATGGCGTATGGCAGGATGGTGGCGTTGGGCGTGGGCGCCGACAGGTTCACGTATCCGTCTGCGCTGCGTGCTTGCGGGGAGCTCCGGGAGGTCACCATTGGACGCAAGATTAACCAGCGTATTCGGAGGAGTAGATATGATCTGGACATGTATGTCTGGAATGCTTTGGTCGGGATGTATGTCAAGTGCGGTGAGATTGACGATGCGCGCAGGGTGTTCGATGAAATGTCTGTCAGGGATGTTGTTAGCTGGAACACGATGGTGTCTGGCTATGCATCGGCGGGGATGTGGACCAAGGCGTTTGAGCTGCTTCAGCGGGTTCCTGGGGCAAACATTGTGACGTGGAATGTGGTTGCAGCAGGGAATTTGAAAGCAGGGAACTATGCTGAAGTGATCAGGTTGTTGTCACAGATGAGGACTTGCCAGGAGCCAGGGGTGGACTCCGTAAGTTTGCTGGTTGGCCTCAAAGCATGTGGTAAGAGTGGGTATCTGAGGGTTGGCAGGGAGTTGCATGGGGTGGCCGTTCGTCTATACTTTGATAGGCTAGAGTGTGTGGTGAACTCACTGATCACAATGTATTCAAGATGCAGGATGATGAGCTATGCTGAACTTCTGTTTAGAATGTGCTCGGTTCGGAGCATCGCAGCTTGGAATTCACAGTTAGCAGGATTTGCATTCATGGACCAGGTCGAGGAGGCTTCTTTGCTCTTCAGAGAGATGATTGGCTCAGGTGTCTGTCCAAATGATGTTACTGTATTAACAATGCTCTCCCTTGTTGCACGGTTTGAACACCTCTGTCATGGAAGGGAGCTGCACTGCTACATCCTTAGACATGGACTGGGTGGTTCTAAATTATTGCAAAACTCACTTGTCGACATGTACTCAAAGTCTAGACGCATGGGAGCTTCCCGGATAGTATTTGATCAGATGGAATACCGAGACAAACACGCCTACACTTCATTGATTTTGGGATATGGAATGCAAAGAGAGGGCCATTTATCATTGAAGCTCTTTGATGAAATGATCGCCAACAGTATAGAACCAGATCATGTGACCATGGTCGCTGTTCTTTCAGCATGTAGCCACTCTGGGCTGGTCACCAGGGGCAGCTACTATTTGCCAAGATGTATGCTGTATTTGGCACTGCACCAAGAGTGGAACATTTTTCTTGCATGGTTGATTTGTACAGCCGTGAAGGTTTGCTGAAGATGGCTGAGGAGATAATTGACAAGATGCCATTCCAGCCAACTGCTGCAATGTTAGCGACTCTTGTTGAGGCTTGCCTGATCCATGGCAACACAGAGATTGGTGAACAAGCTGCAAGCTGCTGGCAATGAGGACGAACAATCCTGGTCACTACAAATTGATCTCAAACATGTATATATCAGCAAAGTCTTGGCCAGAGCTAGCTAAAGTTAGATCATTGATGAGTACGATGGAGTTAACTATGATTCCAAGTCATTCTTTGCTGGAATCAGGATATGATGTATGCTTACTTGAGCAAGATGATTGCTTAAATCATGGTGCTCTAAGTGACCTGTCTGACCGCATAACGGATACAGATTCATCTAGTAGCGAGGAAGTGAAAAGCTGTGAAGCTTTCGGCGGATAATAGTAGGTTCTTTCCGGACCTTTTTTTGTTAAGGCCAAGCGTTTCCAGAGGTAACATATTGGTTTCTAATATTTTGTTCACCATGATGTTACCTAGCAAACTTAGTTTACAAACTGATACTACCATATCTTATAAAACAGGATAGTTTTTGTATGTATGCTCCCTTTGAACTACTAGCTGGAAAGTATTTTTACACGCCATATTAACACGCTGGTTATCTTTGGGCCTCTTTTTTCCATCTTGAAACTCTATAATGGTCATATATTTGGAAGGTTAGTGGACTCCCTTATTTGGGCAATGAACTGCAAGAAAGCTGATGACAAGGAGGACAAACAATTCTGGTTACGGAGAATTTACCTCAAACACGTATATATCAGCAAAATATTGGTCAGGACTAGCTAAAGTTAGGTCATTAATCAGTACGATGGAGCTAATTATGGCCCCAAGTCATCCCGTGCTAGAATCAGAATATCTGAATATGAGATATGTTGGAGCTAAATCACTTAGCCCCCTTCTAATAAGGCTGTGCTTCACACACACTAACACATATGCATATATGACACTCACATATATGCTCTATCTATTTCATACATATGCCTGAGGCTACATCTTGGCTTACAAGCTTTTTTTCTTACAACAGGGGTACATCCTTATATAGGCTATCTAGATCGGTTACTGTTGACTGGACAGTAGGTCGGCTACAGTACTCTAGAAACTTCTACATAACTGCGGACTTACTTCTAATGGGACTCCTACATACTCTGGATACTTCATGACCGACCAGAAACTTCATGCATAGATATGACAAGATTACTTCTAACAAGATATGCCTAGTTGAGCAAGATGATTGCCTAAAACATAGTGCGCCTTGTGGCTTGTTTGACTGCATGAGAGATAATTATCCCTCTACTCTAGTACAGTGGAAATGAAGTTCAGTGAAGCTTTTGGCGGATAATAGTAAAGCTGGAATGTGATAAGTTCTTCTCGGACCAGGTTGTTAACTTCTGAAAGGTTTTGCAACGGTATGGTTTCTTCACAGGCTTTATTCACCCTGGAAGTAATGTCATGAACTGTAAGCCATGCTGTGGTTTATGAGTTGGCGAAGCTGCAGAAGGTATTGTGTTTGGGAAGGAGGCTTCCAGCCTATAATCCTCCGGAGAGCATATACACGGTTGGTCCATTGTCTTTTACTTCGAAGAATATCATATCACTTGAAGAAGATGATGATGTCTGTCCTCGAGACTTGCACATCAACATCAGTTGATGGTGTAGGGAAAAGCATAATGTGTTGACAACACTGACTTTATTTTCTATCATCTAGGCGTCAGCGAACTACAAAGGTAGTGATTAAGCTCGCTGAAACTGTTGATCTTCACTGTCTGAGCAAATTTTAGCTAGAGGATCAAGAGGCCTGGGAAGGTCTTGATATGAGCTGTCAGCAGCAAGGTAGAGTGAATATCTAGGTATCACCGAATAGGAGAAATCATTGAGAATTGTACAGTGATGCTTTCCATCCCATTATTCTGCAGGTACACGATCCTTCTTCTTGCCTAGCCTGGAGGGAGGTGATCCTTTGGTGAAGCGTTATAAATCTGGTGTGGGTTTAATCAGAGCATTTTTCCTAGTAAAATAGGCCTTGTCGGTATATCTTGAAAAACTTGTTCTTCCTCCTACACCCTATGAAAATTGGGAGTCTGCATTGGATATGTACGCATGGATATACGCAATACATTGTGAAGCCACAGACTCGGCAGTGTTCATTTTCGTGTGTTCACAAACATTGTTATTATGTCCATAACAGTCTAACCGATGCACTTATCAAACAAGCGAATAAACCCACTCCATTTTATGAAAGCAAACCTAAATACTACTCTGCATCCTCAAACTCACTCGTTGACATGTACTCAAAAGTCTTTACACATGGCAGCTTCCCAGGGAGTATTTGACCAGTTGCAATCTGAGACAAGCATGCCTACACTTCGTTGATGTTCGGCTATGGAATGTGATGGGATCGCATGTACAGTATCACTGAAGCTCTTTGATGAGATGATCACCAACAGTATAGAGGCAGACCACACGACCATGTTCTTTCAGCGTGTAGCCACTCCGGCCTAGTAACGCAACGCAAGGGCATCTACTATTTGCCAAGATTTTCGCTGTATTTGGCACAGCACCAAGAGTCCGTGAAGGCGACAAGATGCCATTCCAGCCAACTGCTGCAGTGTTAGCGACTCTTACCGAGGCTTGCTCGATCCATGATAACACAGATATTGGGGAACGAGCTGCAAAGGAGCTGCTACAATGAGGACAAACAATCCTTGTCACTACAAGTTGATCTCAGATATATATCTGCGCCAGAACTAGCTAGCGTTTGATCGTTAGTGAGTAACATGGAGCTAACTGTGATAACAAGGACAAAGTTGTAATAAATTAGCGCAAACTAATTTGGAATGTTAGCGACTCTTACCGAGGCTTGCTCGAGCCAACTGCTGCAGACGCATTTGCTAGAATAACATTCCTCCGTTCTAAATTAGTTGTCGCTGATTTAGTATAAGTTGTACTAAACTAGCGAAAACCAATTTGCAACGGAGGAGTAATGTTTTAGGAGAAGGGCTTGAGATGCTCTTGGTTGATGCATATATATTTCTCATTTGAGTTCTACATCTTGCTACTGGAGCAGCTTCCGGAAAATGTCCTGATGTATATCCGATTTTTTTAATAAAATTTTAACATTTTGAAAGTTTTTAAAAATATTTTGCACAACGGGTGCATGAGTGCATCTGCAACCGTGACCCGAAACGTCCGTGACCATTGATAGAGATGCCTTAGCTACTAGTCATTTGAGTTCTATGCATCTTGCTACTGGAGTACCATCCAGAAATAACCCATGAATTCATGATTATGGCGGATTCTACCAATTCTACGCCTGCCAGTGCCAGGGTCAGCATCGTCTCCCGCCGCATGGTCCGGCCGTCGTCGAGCGGTGAGACGACGGCCTCCGAGCCTGCAGCCGAGACGGTGCACCTGACGCCGTGGGATCTCCAGATGCTCACCGTGGACTACATCCAGAAGGGCGTCCTCCTGCCCAATCCTCCCACCGGCGACAGCGGAGAGCATCTCGTCGGGGGCCTCGCGTCGTCCTTCGCCCGCGCTCTAGGACGCTTCTACCCTTTCGCCGGCCGCCTCGCCGTCGAGGAGCGGCAGGAGGAAGGCAGCGTCGCTGTCTCGCTACGCTGCACGGGCGAGGGCGCCGAGTTCGTCCACGCGGTGGCGCCCGGCGTCTCCGTGGCCGATGTTGCCGCGTCGCTGTACGTCCCTCGCGTGGTGTGGTCATTCTTCCCGCTGGACGGGCTCGTCGGCGCGGACGCCGTTGCCGGATCCCGCCCCGTCCTCGCCGCACAGGTCACGGAGCTCGCCGACGGCGTCTTCGTCGCCATGTCACTCAGCCACGGCGTCGCCGACGGGACCACGTTCTGGCACCTCTTCAACACCTGGTCCGAGATGAGTCGGAACGGTGGCGTTGCCGAGATCTCCACGCCGCAACCAGTACTAGAACGGTGGTTCCCCGACGCCTGCCCTGTTCCGACCCCTCTCCCCTTCGCCAAGCTGGACGACATCGTCCGGCGGTTCGATTGTTCGCCGGTCGAGGAGTGCTTCTTCCATTTCTCCGGGGATGGCGTCAAGAGCCTGAAGGCGAGAGCGAACGCCGAGGCGGCCGGCTCGGCCATCATCTCCTCGCTGCAGTCCCTGCTAGCGCACGTGTGGCGCTGTCTGTCCCGCGCCCGGCGCCTCTCGCCAGCAGAGGAGACGACGTACACCGTGCTCGTCGGATGTCGCGGCCGTGTCAAGCGCGTGCCCCAGGCCTACGCGGGCAACGCCGTGGTCCGCGCCACGGCGAGGGCCACGGCCGGCGAGATCTCCGACAATGGGCTGGGGTGGACGGCGCTGCTGCTGAACCGCGCCGTGGCGTCGCTGGACGAGGCGGCGATGGTGGGATCTCTCTCGTCGTGGCACGTGGACCCGCGGTTCTCGTACCTGGCGGGGTTCTGGAACCCGGCGATGGTGGTGACCGGGAACTCGCCGCGGTTTGACGCGTACGGGAACGACTTTGGGTGGGGCGCGCCGGTGGCCGTGCGTAGCGGTGGCGCGAACAAGGTGGACGGAAGGGTGACAGTGTACGAGGGGCGCGGCGGCGGTGGGAGCATGGGGCTGGAGGTGTGCCTCGCGCCGGAGGCGCTCGCGCGGCTAGTTGCAGACGATGAGTTCATCTGTCAAGACTGACTCATAGGGGCACCGGGCACAGAGAGACACAGAACAGCACTGTCAATGAGAATTCCCTGGAAAAAACACTGTCAGTGCTCAGTGAGAATGCCCACCCCCATCCCCATGCACATCTTTCATTTTTCGGTTGATTTTGATCGATTATGCGTGAAAAGATTCATCCAGTTTGCGAGTGCTGAAAAGGTTATTTGTAATGTTTGAAATAATTGTTGTTTTTGCAGCACTGTCAACTGCTACGTGCAATATTGACTCAATAGAGAGAAAAAAAAGGATCTAGCACCAGATGGTAAGGATTTCGAAATATGAGAGGGCGTCGACAACATTTTTGCATGATTGTAATGCAGCATGTCACTGAGGCCTGTGGGTGTTTCTTGACAAAGATTGCAGCCCCAGACAACATTCTCTCTGATTGCACTCGTGTCCAACCTGCAAAACGTCAACAAGCTCCCCCTGCTAGTGCATACAATGACTCAATGAGCCAAATGGCATACTAGTACTAACAAGTAGGAACGTAAAATAGCTGTTCGTAAGCAACGGTGTACCGGTTGAGGGAGTTCCTATCTTCATGCTCCATCCTCTTCACCAGCTCCACTGCACCCACAACCTTTGTATCTTCATATAAAATTCTTCAAGTTGTTGATGATTATTTTACTTTTCTCCGCACGAGGATACCACCAAGGCTTCAACTTGAAATGGAAAACAAAATACCCAGCTAAAACGGGTGCAAAGCTGCATAGTGAGTAGCTTTTAACATACGAGTTGTATTGTTATCTTCTTGATATTAATATGTTGCCTTTGTGTAAAAAAAGAGTGTTTTCGATTGTAGTGTTGAATTGACTATAAGCCATGTGAAGAAAGGCATTTGGTATGATAAATTGTTAAAGTACTTCTAGCTAAATACCTTTTTCGGTTATATGAATAAAATAATTTGTAGGGCCCTTGGACCTTTTGTATATACTCCCAAAGATGTTTTAGCTATTTTAACATGAACTGCATACGAATGTATATAGACATATTTTACTGTGTAGATTCACTCATTTTGCTCCGAATGTAGTCAATACTAGAATAACTACAACATCTTATATTTTTTTTTGAAGGTTACAACATCTTATATTATGATACAGAGGGAGTAGGTATTATGGGGTGGCCTTCTCCTCTCATAGTAGGAATTCATGCAAAGTCCACGGAGGACTCCTTTACTTGAAAAAGTTCGCATATAAGCCTTCCCTGTCTTGGTATGGTATTCTTAAAAAAGTTCAGTATGTGCGATGAGGTTACGACAAAATAATATGATAGACTCGAGATCTAAACCCTCTTATTCTTGAGGAAAGTCCCTTCAACTCGAAAGAGTTGCATCAAGAAACGGGGGCGGTACACCAACTCCTCCTGATTAAACTATCCTGAGAACTCAGGGGGCGGAAATCGTCTGAAATGCCAAACGGGAGGATGATGGTGAATCACCACATCGATGTAAATTGAGCAATGTGATGTAAAGATTCAGTAACTGCGTAGTCACGTTAAGTCAACACTTCGGGCAAAAGTATCTTGGTTAGTGCTCAAGTGATGACATTAAGTCTAGGCATCCACCTCAACTTCTTTTCCCTTTCTAGAAGCATCCCACAGACATGAGAGAGTATATCCTCCATGTCACAATGATTTATTCAATGGGGTAAGTCGTCTTCGTCTTGAGAACTCCACAATATGGCATCCTCCTTGAAACAATAGCACCAAACATGGTGGTTGTGGCGGGTCAAATGGTAAAGCCTAGTCGAGGATGACATCCCGGCTTGTTGCATTGAACTCCAGTTAGGATGATTCTATTTTCGAACTCTACAATGCCATTATCCAGGGCCATAATCTACTCGTCGGATTTCGACTAGATGATCGTCTAGTGGAACTCCATAATGCTTTCGAATCATGGGTAATCAACCTGAATTAATGGATATATTACTAATAGCACGTCCCTGTGCAGAAAATCATTGGCGTGGAGCCAAGATGCAGGTTCCGGAGAACCCTCCTTCGATGCAAAGCCTAGATGTAGAGTCGGAGAACCTTCCTTCGACACAGATCGAGCCGAGATGTAGGTTTTATAGAACCATATTTCTGCGTGGAGCCGCGATGTAGGTTACGGAGAACCTTCCTTCATCGCGGAGCTGAGATGTATGCTCAGGGGAACCGTCTTTCAGCTCAGAGCTGAGACGTAGGTTCCGGAGAACCGCCTTTTGGACAATATATTTCAGCAATTAAAACTTAATTAGTTTTAAATCGTATATTTTTTTACAAAATAATGTGAAGATAGTCATAACAGGCGAAATCATATCGGGTTTGTCTTTTCCCATTTCTCGAGCTACAAGGTGAACTTTTTAGAATCTTTAAGAGCGAATAGAATGTTGTGAATTATATTCACCTTCGAGAGAGAAAAAAACGTTCTTGTGCACCTAGAGTACTTCCAACTTAATAGTAGTTATCTAGAGGTTCTCGTCCTTCTAGATGGCATGTCGCCATCATGAACACTACACGAGGCAGTTGCTTGTTAGACCAAGCATCTTAGCATGTATATTTCGTCCGGGGGCTGCATTTGGATTTGCTGAAATACTTGGACCAACAGGATATAGTATGTGAGGTCAGGTGGACTTTCCATGGTTGTTGAAGGTTGACTGCTACCGTGGCTCTGCTAAGAATGCAGAAAAGTAGATACTTCAATTCAGAACTGAATAGTCCATACTGAATACGCCGGCCAGTGGATTTCTTAGTTCAGCGCTTCCCTTCACCTCTATTCCCTCGCGGCCTCGCCATATCATATAGAGAGAATTCCTTCCTTGACCATTTCTTAAAATTTTGTTCCTTATTTGCCCTAAAAAAAAAGTTCTTCCCAATATGACTCCTTAATCTCATTTTCTTCCTTATTTGACCTTTCCGTTTGTACCGTTTCCTTCTGCCGTTAGTTATTATTTGGTTGGACAAAAATACCCCTAATCGTACCGAACCAACTCGCACGCACGACCGAGACCGATCGATCCAGTCTCTCTCTCTCCCAGACCCATCCCCTTCCCCAGATCGAGCGAACCCTACCCGATGGCGGCGCCAGGGTAGCTTGCAGCGAGGACGGCGGCGGCGTGAGCCGAGGGGACGAAGAGATGGTGGCGGGCACGGGCGCGGATGCGGCCGATGGCGTGGGAGGCGCGGCCATCGCGGCCGGCGGCGCGGGAGGCGCGACCACCGCTGCGGCAACGTCCGGCGGCGCGGGAGGCGCAGCCATCGCTGCAGATGCGGCCGGCGGCCCGGGCGCGGGCACCGCTGCGGCTACGTCCGGCGGCGCAGGCATCCAAGCTGCTGCTTCTGCATCGCTGGAAGGGTGAGTTCGAGCTGGTTCGACCTCGCTGTTCCTCTGTCTCGAGTACATACTCATAGCAGTAGCAAATTAGCAACCTTTATGCTTATATTTGTGTTTCATTTGCAGAATGGATCCGAATTCAAGTTATTTGCTGCAAATTAGATTGATTAGCAACCAGAAAAAGGCTAGAATCAAATATTACTCTTTTGAGAAGATGATTGATTCTGACTTGACAAATTATAAGGATTTGGTTGAATCAATTGTACATCAGTTCCCGCCAAGATATTTGGAAGTTGCACATGTTCAATACTACGATGATGTTCTAAAAATATTTCCAGAAGTAAAATCTGACCAAGAGTTGATGCTTATGTTTGAGAAATTCTCCAAGACAAAGGTTGTGCAAATGTTCATTTCTTATTGTGATCCTGCTGAGCCATTTGAGCCTATAATTGAATATTCTAGTGATTTGTTTACCCAACCTGAACTTTCCCAACTTGAACACAACATAGAACAAGACGAGGATAGTTATCTTCGCAACCCAATTCCCGAGAATGAGCATGTTGGTATTGACGAGGAGAATCTATATCTAGAGAAAGAACCTACACCTCTAAATGTGGTTCTTTCTTCTGGTAATGAGAAGGACAAAGAATATGTTCCCGAGGATGACAGCGAGGATGACAGCGAGGATGGCAGCGAGGAAGAGCCTGAGATAGAGGAGGATGAGCCTGAAATAGAGGAGGATGAGGAGGTGCATGAGGCAGAGCATGCGCCAACTGCTGCCATACGTGCATGAGTGCAGGTCAAAAACCAACTCAAGTCAACCTATGCCCGGTGAGGAGAACCTTCCTGTGAAGAGAGCCGAGAAGAAGAAGAAAGATGCTGCTGTGACTCCTAGGGAACCACTTGACAGCCCAGCAATGAGTACAAGAAGTAAAACTTTTATCCCTGCTAGCCCTGCAATGTGCACTAGAAGCAAAAGAAGGCTCAGCTTGTGATTCTCAGGACTTCTCTTCATGTTGTGTGTCCTTTTGGAGGCTGACTTGGCCTCATGTATGTGATGTATGTGAACTGTTTGTTGCATATGGACTTGTACTGATGCATGTGGTGAATTGAACTTCTATGTAATGTTTCTGAAGATTTCTGTGTTCGTTATGGCACTCGTGGTTGCTGTAATATGCTTAGTACATGCATATATATGAATTGTGTGCAGGATATGGTCAAATTACAAGGGAGGTTCTGCCCAATTTTTTAAAATTTAAAATCTAAATCTGCTGACACTTTATAAAAGATGGTTACATGAAACCAGGAGGCATGAAACGTGAGCATATCCAGTTTTGGTCAAATGTGCCGCAATACTTATAAGGGATTATAATGTCACATAATTTATCAGGGGTAAAAGAGTCTTTTCATCCTCCTATCTAACACCGTTAGGGTTCAAAATGCACTGAAGGGTCAAATAAGGAAGAAAATGAGATTAAGGAGTCATATTGGGAAGAACTTTTTTTTTTGGGCCAAATAAGGAACAAAATTTTAAGGAAGGGTCAAGGAAGGAATTCTCTCTATCATATAATACTTCCTCTATTTCATATTATAAGATGTTTTAGCTTTTTTAGAATCGGATGTACATAGACATATTTTAGAGTGTTGATTCACTCATTTTGCTCTGTATATAGTCCATATTGAAATATCTAAAACAACTTGTATTATGGAACATAGGGAGTACGTTTTATTCCGGTTGTAATTATTATTTTCTTGATCATACTATATTAAGATTCACGCTACAATAAGAGTGCATTTAAAAAGCCTTAAACTGTTAAAAATGAAAAAGTAAATCCCTGCTGGTGTAAATAAAAGAGCATAATTCTAATGTTACTATTGAGAAACAGAGAAAGTGAAGACATCCAACAAGGGTCATGCATGCATATCATGGATGCTTCACTATCTCAGCAAAGCTTTGTTCCTTATTGACGTGATGTTGGAATCAGGTCCATTTTACAGCAATAAGACCAATATAAATCGTAAAGTATCCAAACAGCTTTTATTAAGGGCCGGCAGATTCTTGAAGGTCCGTTGGCGCTGCATGATATTGTTCATGAGCTCAAATCAAAGAATCTGCCGGCGGTGCTGCTCAAGCTGGATTTTGAAAAAGCCTATGACAGAGTGAGCTGGTCCTTTCTTAAAGAAGTGCTCTTAAAGAAAGGTTTCGATCCCTCACTGGTGTCGAAGTTTATGCAACTCGTGACTGGTGGTCACACAGCCATCTCGGCTAATGGCGAGGTGGGCCCTTATTTCAGCAACAAGCATGGAGTTCGTCAGGGTGACCCTCTTTCTCCGTTGTTGTTTGACTTTGTGGTTGATGCATTGGATTTGATGCTAACCAGGGCTCGGGAAGCTGGCCACATTGCTGGGGTGGTCACACATCTTATCCCAGAAGGGGTGACCCATTTGCAGTATGCCGATGATACAATGATTTTAATTCAGAACACCGCAGAAGGCTTGGCGCACCTGAAGTTTCTGCTGATCTGTTTTGAGCTCATGTCGGGTGTGAAAATTAACTTTCACAAGAGTGAGGTTATTGTCATGGGAGGTCACGACAGTGAACAGGCCAGGGTGGCCAATGTTCTTAACTGTCAGGAGGGTGCTTTTCCCTTTGTATACCTAGGCTTTATTATCGCTGACAGAAGGCTCACGATTAATGATCTTGAACCTGTGGTTGCGAAGGTTGGTTTCCGTATGGATCCCTGGCAAGGTAGGTTTATGTCCTCAGCAGCGAGGCTAACCTTAGTGGACTCTTGCATGTCCAACATTCCGATTCATATGATGGGTCTTTTTCTTCTCCCAGATGGTACCCATGTTGGGTTTGATAAACATAGTAACCGTTTTTTCTGGGAAGGGACTGGAAATAAACGAAAGTACCACATGGTGAGTTGGGAAGATATTTGCAAACCTAAAAACCAGGGTGGTTTAGGTGTTTCCAACACAAAAATCCTAAATAAAGCTTTGATAGCTAAATGGATCTGGCGTCTTTTCTCGCCGGAATTTGAGAATAGCCTGTGGGCTAGGCTACAGCGAGCCAAATACTCAGGGGCAGTGGACTTTTTTGGCTCCAACCCAGCTGGTGGTTCCCAGTTTTGGCATAGCTTGCATAAGGTAAAAGAGGAATTTCGATCTGGGGTCAGATTCTCCCTTGGGAATGGCCTTTCCATCAGATTTTGGACAGATCATTGGATAGGTGCGGGTCCCCTGAGTGTCAGGTACCCAAACCTCTTTGCTTTCGCGGCAAATCCTGATGATCTGATAGCTCAGGTGCGTGCTGGACAGGGCTGGAACATTAGGTTCAGACGTTGTTTTGGGGCTGAGGAAGTGACCCAATGGCGCCTTTTGAATGAGGAGTTAGGCGAGGTCGTGCTCTCGACGGAGAGAGATGGGATCTCCTGGGCACTGGAGGAATCTGGAAAGTTTTCCACCAGATCGTTGTATCTGAAGTTATGCCAAGACCAGGAGAATCCGTTTGCGCCAGACATTTGGCAAGCCTCAGTTCCTCTGAAAATTAGGATCTTTTTGTGGCAGTTAGCTAGGGATCGGCTCCCTTCCAATGACCAGATTGCTCTGAGGCATGGGCCATCGAATGGGCAGTGTGCCCTTTGTGATGCGCCGGAAGATGCCGCTCATATTTTTCTCAATTGCGCCCTTGCCAATTTTGTTTGGAGTGGTCTTAGAGAGAGGTTGGGGGCTTCCTGGAACCCAACCTCCTTCGCTGATTTGATTCAGCTCCTTGCCTTTTATAAGGGCAAAAAACGGTCGATCTTGCGTGTCTGTTCGCGGCAGTGTGCTGGGGACTTTGGCTGATTCGCAACAAGTTTACTATTGAAGCAAAGTTTCCTAACCAACCCACTGATTGTTTCTTCAAATTTGTGGTTCTTCTTCAGCAATGGAGACCTCTTCTCAAGCCGGAGGTGGCCGGACTGCTGGACGCGTTGGTCGTGGCGCTTAAGGACCTCTTCACCATGACAAGATCAAGCTCGCCAAGCTAAATCCTCTCCAGCCCGAGTGTAGTTGGCTGTGCTTAGTTAGCCGGTTGGCTGTTGGTTTCCTTTTCAATTATGTGTTGGTTTACGTGTGTGGCTGTGATAGCCCTGAACTTCCCTTTCATTAGACTAAGTGTCGTGTGTGTTATCTGGTCTTTACCAGTTGGGTGTAATCTCTTATGGGTTGTCTAAACTCTGCCGGTGTGTGGCTTTATTAATTTAAAGTTGGGCACGTGGTGCCTGTCGTCTAAAAAAGTATCCAAAAGAAAGTTCAATGGGGATTCCGATTTGGAGCAAGCATGAACGCAATCAAGTCATCCGACCTAGCCTACACTTGCTCCGTAATATCCACGGCAAAGGAGCCCACAGGTTACTGAACAACTCTCACGAGTGTGACATGCCTGCTTCTCCACGCACCTACGAAAAAAAGGAAAAGTATCCGACTCCGTTGCCGACTGACTCTTCTTCTATTGCCTCTTCCTCCTCCTCCTCCTCCTCTTGAGTTCGTTCTCTAATAAACGAAACCTGAGCAACGCTTGAAAGAGCCGAGCAAATTCAGGTTCAGATATTTCTCTCGACCTCCTTTCTTGGTAGTCTTCATGTTAGTCTTTTTCTAGATTGTTTTCAGTTTATCTTGGTTTACTCTTAAGTTTAATGGTATTCGTGTGCTTAGTCGTGTCTATCGATTCAGATCCATATAGCTGCTTGGATTTTGAAGATGGGAAGTGCAGATGTGGAGCAAACGAAGGTATCTTCTGAAACCACACTTCCATAGATTTTGTTTTGGCTTTTTAATCTGGTGAAATTACTGGACTTGTTCCGGCTATTCAAGTAGAGCTCGAGGTTCTTCTCCTCAGTTTTTTTTCCCTTTTCGACAAACTGTTTCTTCCATTATCTGCTAAGATATCCTTCATTGGTTCAAACTTTCGATCCATTATGAATTCAACAAGCAAAGTAGCTAGTATGACATGGCTGTCCTTGCTTTCCAGGCGCACTCACAGGTTGACTGCGCGCAACCACCAGTCAGAACTTGGCAAAGGAAGTTTGACGATGAAGGCAAGAAGATTGCAATGTTCAGTATGACCACGAACGATATCATGGCAATGGTAAGGATTCGGACAGGCTGTACTAATGTAAACTTTTGGTCTTCATATTTAGCAATAAGAGGGAATACTTGCCTTGCTCGATGAATACTGACCATGCTCCTGGTGGTACCTCAGGTGCCCTTGATTGCTAAAATACTTCGACTACACGTGAAAGGTATCGCGAAAGGCGAGGTGAGCTACCCTTCTACAATCAGTGCAAATTATTCTGCCTAGTCAGTGTTGAACAATTATTTGCTTCCGAAAAGGCATCGGTCTATGATCCGTTCAGGAAATGGATGGACAACTGCTACCGCGGGGTACCCCTTGGCGGGCTAGGGTAAGTACTTTCATGTTGTAGGCTTTAATCTTACTTTAGAATTTGCATGCTTCTGAGCTGACTGAAATTCAGATGATAATTTGGTTTAAACCACATCTCTTTGTTCCCCTTCTCAGTACAGGAAGCATAGGGAGAAGCTACAAAGGGTACTTTCAGCATTTTCAGATATTCCCCAGGATTTATGAAGAGAAGCCTGTCCTGGCCAATCAGTTTTCAGTAATAAATTTTAACAATTGCATTCATGATTTGCAGTTGCAATGCTAAATGTACTCTTATTAACTGTGAAAAAATCTGAACAACATTCCCTTGTCTAGGCATTCGTTTCGCGTCCTGGAGGGAAGAGATACTCAACTGTGTTGTCTGCACCCAATGCTGATGTCCTCAAGTAAGCAGACAAATCCAGAAAAAGCTCACCTTCAGTTAATTTATCTAAATAGGCCAAAGATTAATTAATTGTGCAAATTTGCAGGGGAATAGATAAAGCTGGCATCGGGTCTTGGAACTGGAACCTGAAAGAGAAGAATTGCAGTTACCATGCCTTGTTCCCAAGATCCTGGACAGTATATGATGGTAACTTCTTGCATTGTTTCAACTGAAGTTGTGACATTTACCTGATAGATATATTTGTTTTCGGGCATCAAAATCATGTCAATTAGCCGAACAGCTTTTCTGACAAGGTTCCACAACTGCAATGTAGGTGAGCCTGACCCTGAAATCAAGATCATCTGCCGTCAGATATCGCCCTTCATCCCTCACAACTACAAGGAGAGCAGCTTCCCGGTTGCGGTTTTCACTTTTACGGTAGATTTTCTCCTCATGCAGATTAAGCCAATGATCCAACATGAGTGTTCAGCGGTTACACTTGATCTCTGATGCTTGTAATGCACCAGGTGGACAATGCAGGGAGCACACCTGCAGATGTCACATTGCTCTTCACATGGGCAGTAAGTGCAAAAGCGGCATACACTCTACTCCCCAGATCATCCAGATCAGATAATCTTTGCAGTGAAGGAGATTTTAACTTGATTTGTTTGTTCATCCATGCAGAATTCAGTGGGTGGCAGATCAGAACTTACTGGGAATCACACCAACTCCAGAATGAAGTAACGAGCATGACAAATTCGTTTGATGCGATGTGGTAACAGGCAGCAATCTCTCTGACAAAGTATTCTTCCTTGTTACTATGTGCAGAGCGCGAGACGGCGTCCATGGCGTCCTCCTCCGTCACAGGACGGCTGACGGGCACCCGCCGGTGACATTCGGGATCGCGTCTCAGGATACCGGCGACGTCAGCGTCACCTGCTGCCCGTCCTTCGCGATGGGTCCGTCCAGCTCAGGCGGCGATGGGCAGCTCACGGCGAAGGAGATGTGGGACGAGATCAAGAACGGCGGCTCCTTTGGGGAGGGCACCGACGGGGTGGCACAGAGAGCGTCGTCGAAGCCCGGATCGTCCATCGGGGCGGCGGTCGCGGCGACGACGACGGTGCCTGCGGGGGGCACGCGCGAGGTGTCGTTCGCGCTGTCGTGGTCGTGCCCCGAGGTGAAGTTCCACTCCGGGAGGACCTACCACCGGAGGTACACCAGGTTCCTCGGCCTGGATCGAGACGCCGCGGCGGAACAGTTGGCTCACGACGCTCTTCTCGGTGAGATTTCGTAGGAGTGACTGACGAAGGTTTCTGAACTCTGGAGAAAAGAGATTAAGGTTTCTGAAAACTTTACTGTCCATGCGTGCAGAACACATGAAGTGGGAGTCTCTGATCGATGAGTGGCAGAGGCCTGTTCTCGAGGACAAGACGCTGCCTGATTGGTAAGGAATTCAGATTGATAAATGTATTGCCGAATTGATGATAGTTTGATCCTACTAGAACGATGACATGATCAATTTTCAGGTATCCTGTTGCTCTATTCAACGAGCTCTACTATCTCAACGCTGGAGGCACCATTTGGACAGGTCGTTTACGGTGATCCAATTTAACTGTCGAATCCATCTCCACTAATAATGGTTCAAAATATCAAGAACAGAGCTGTTTTCATTGTCACAGATGGGATGCCCCCGAGGAAGACCAGCTTTGCTTCGCCAAGGTCCGGGATGACGGTGGAGCCCTTCTCCCTCGACGGGTTCAGTCTTCATGGCGACGGCGCAGGCAGTACCACCGCGGTGGACGGCATGCTGCACGCAATGGAGACCGCGGAGGAGCGGCTGCACTCGCCGGAGGCATCTTTCGGCACGGCGCTGCTGGGCGACGGCGAGGAGAACGTGGGGCAGTTCCTGTACCTGGAGGGCATGGAGTACCACATGTGGAACACCTACGATGTCCACTTCTACGCCTCCTTCGCGCTCCTCTCCCTCTTCCCGGAGCTCGAGCTCAGCCTACAGCGCGACTTCGCCAGGGCCGTCCTCCTGCACGACCCGCGCCCCATGCGCACCCTCGACGGCACCGTGCCCCGCAAGGTCCTCGGCGCCGTGCCGCACGACGTCGGCCTCGGCGACCCCTGGTTCGAGCTCAACGCCTACATGATCCACGACCCGGCGCGGTGGAAGGACCTCAACCCCAAGTTCGTCCTCCAGGTGTACCGCGACGTCGTGGCCACCGGCAACGTCGGCTTCGCCGCCGCGGCGTGGCCGGCCGTGTACCTGGCCATGGCGTACATGGACCAGTTCGACCGGGACGGGGACGGCATGGTGGAGAACGAGGGCTGCCCCGACCAGACGTATGACCTCTGGTCCGTCTCCGGCGTCAGCGCTTACACCGGCGGTCTCTGGGTCGCGGCGCTCCAGGCGGCGGCCGCCATGGCGCGCGTCGTCGGCGACCACGGCGCGGAGGGATACTTCCTCGAGCGGTACAAAAGGGCGCAGCGGGTGTATGACGGCGAGCTGTGGAACGGATCCTACTTCGATTACGACAACAGCGGCGGCCGGAACAGCAAGTCCATCATGTCTGACCAGCTCGCCGGACAATGGTACGCGCGCGCGTGCGGGCTTGAGCCGATCGTGGAGGAGGAGAAGGCTCGCAGCGCGCTGGCGACGGTGCTGGACTACAACGTGATGCGGGTGCAAGGCGGCACGGTGGGGGCGGTGAACGGGATGCGGCCCGACGGCACCGTGGACGAGTCGTCGACGCAGTCCAAGGAGGTGTGGCCCGGGGTCACCTACGGCGTGGCCGCCGCCATGATCCACGAGGGCATGCCGGAGGCGGCGTTCCGGACGGCGAAGGGCGCACACGAAGCCGGGTGGAGCAGGGACGGATACGGGTACGCGTTCCAGACGCCGGAGTCCTGGACGGCCGACGGCGGCGGCGGGTACCGGTCGCTGCACTACATGCGACCCCTCTGCATCTGGGCGATGCAGTGGGCGCTGTCGCCGCCGGAGTTCCACAGGGACCTGAGGGTCTTTCCGGGGACGGTGTCGGCTGTAGCGTCGCCGGCGGATGTGGCACTGGCGCGGGAGAAGTTTGAGCAGGTGGGCAGCATGCTGAGGCTTCCGGAGGAAGAGCAGCACAAGGGATATATTGGAGCTCTCTGCCAGATTATCCGGCAGATTCTCCTCCCGGAATCATGATTCAGATTGTTAGTAGAAATCTTACTACCGGAAACATTCACTCGTAAAGTACAGATAATTTCATAGAATTGGTATTCATAAAAAGATGTATCTTGGTTCTGTCTCTCTAAAAATAAAAGATGCCTCTTGGTAAAACTCCATTTTCATTGTGAACATCTTGTTTTCGTAATCATCGACGACGTCGGCGAGATGCAACTCCATTTTCATCTTCTCTTCTTCTATCATTTTCTTCTTTTCTTCTATCCATTTCTCCTCTTCTTCGATCTTCTTCTTCTCCTCTTCCATATTCTTTATTTTCTCCTCCAACTTCCGGTTTGTACATAAACTTCTTCAAACTTTTCTTCGATCTTCCACGGACATTGCAACTACATGCTTTTGAATCCTACAATTAAAAAAATTGCACCTCAAATCCACTACCATTGCACAAATTTGGGGAAAACTCAAAATGTGAGCTAAACCTAGGACATACTGAGTCAGAGGAGCTGTCCTCCTCGTATAGAGGGTAGGAGCCTGTCGAGTCCTCGTTCGTGTTCCATGAAACCATGTTCTCGGAAACCGGTGGGCGGAGACGGGCGGCGGAAATGGAAAACGCCCGACGGTGTAGGGTGAGCTAGGGTTCCGATGAACTTACAGATCAGGGACCCGGGCGGGCTGAGAAGCCTTGGAAGATCGACTGGGAGAGGCTTGCTTGCTGTGAGAGTGGAGGAGGTGGCGGCGGTAATGCTTGCTGCATGCAATTGCCCACAAATCCGTCGCAATGTGGCCGCAACAGAGCTCTGCTACGGCGGAAAACTGGTCAGAGAAGGTTCGCAAGCAAGTGCGAACGACGGCGGGGGTGCTGGCGACCAAAAATCAGGGGCGGCGACGCCGAAGCTTGGCAGAAGAGTGGAGTTAGGAGAAGGAGTCGGTGGAGTGTGAAAAAATATCTACTGGTCTGGCGAGGGTTCCGTCCGATTTATGGTGAAAAAGGATAGGTCCGTCGTGTCAGCGACCACGGAGCGGACGCGTCCGCGCGGCCCCAAACCCTCCCCACATATGGGCTGGGTTTGGTGTTTGCCGGACAGCGCGGCCGTTTGGGCTACGTTGGGGGGGGTTAATAACCTCAATGGAGTGGTTTCTGACACAATAGGAGCTGTTTTGTCCCCATCTAAAGTTGATTAGGCACAATGTTGTTGTGTATCTGCTTCTACTGCTTAGTTCTAGCTCCTTCTTCTGTTGCTTCCCTCTCAGCATGCCCCAAGTGCAGCTCGTCCTTCATATCCTCAGTCCATCCAAGTGCATCCATAGCAACATGTCCTCGTAGGTAATCATTTCAAGCAAATAACAACCATACTCTTGTTTCAAACAACGCAACTCCAATTCAAACAAAAATAGGTTTTAAAAGAATGGTCTGTGATCATACCGGTGAATCATTCAACACAAATAACACAAAACGTTCTCTAACAAATTGACTTCATTTGAGATTGGAGACCTACCCCACAGTGTTGTCACTTGTAAAAGGTCCAGCCAACGTGTTACGACGTTCCCGACATGCTATGCTTCACCGCACTACCACCGTGGTCGGGATAGGAGATTAGTGGGATGAAAGGACCCCGTTGGCGGAGCGCACTAGTTCTGGAGATGGTGCTTGTCATGGCGACGAATCTTCGATGAAATCTTGCAAACTCCAGTTAGGGTTCCAGAGCACCGGAGGGGATTTCAAATAGAGAGGCGAGCGAGTGGACTGAGGATTTCAGATAGAGTGAACCGAACACCTTAATGACAAGTGGGTCCAAACATTTGTCTACTGAGGGCTTCGGGAAAAAAAGAAAATATAGTGAGAGCCTAATCAACATCAAAGTGGGGCAAAACAATTCGAAACATGGTTTACCCGCTTTCCGGCCCGTCGTCTTAACAGGCTGTAAAGCCTCGGCCTACCGAGAGGGTAAAAGGCCCAGTACGCCGAGGCAGAAAAACTCGGGTCACTCGGCCGACGGCGGCGGGAAAGAATTGCTAGAGCCACCGCCAAAACATTTCGATTTTCCTAATTTGGGGAACAATAATCTACACCGGCAGCCGCCGGTAGCCGGAGGAGGAGGAGAAGCGCCGGCGATTCGATGGCGTCCGGCTTCGGGTTCCCGATGCTGTCGCCGGCGGATATCGCGGAGGCTCTGGTCCAGTTCGGCATCGCCCCCATACCCAACCTCCGCCCCGACGACATCGCCAAACCCCAGCCCGACCTGCTCCCCGCGGTCCTCTCCCGCTTCCTCGCTTCCTTCGTCGACGCCCCCGGGTAACAAGCACTCCCTCGCCTCCTCCTCCTCCCTCCTCACCACCCACTCGCTCGCTCACCGGGCTAGATTTCGCCAGGGACGGCGACGACGGGCAGCTAGGGTTCAGCGACCTGGAGGCGCTGGACAACCCGGAGCACCACGCGGAGGCCATCCGGGTGCTGCGCCTGTACGACAAGTCGCGGACCTTCCTCGACTCCATCCAGTTCAAGGATCTCACGCTCGCCGACCTCCTCCGCCCCAGCCCGCGCCGCGTCGTCGAGGTCTTCAGCGCCCTCATCAACTTCCTCTTCTACAGGGAGGAGAAGCTCAGCCTCCTGCACCCCATCGTCAACGAGACCCCAACTACCACGAGCGCACCGTGGAGCTCAAGGCCAAGATCGCCCAGGTCTTAACCACTGTTCGGAGTTTCTGCAGCTCTTCTGTTCGGGGAAATGCTCACATGCTTGAGATTCTTAAAATTGCTTTTTTGTTTGTTGTGCCGTGCAGCTTCAGAAGGAGATTGCGGACCATGAGCTCGCGGAGCAGATGGAAGAGCCCATGGCCCAGCAGCTGGAAGCGGACGTCAATGCTCTGCAACAGAAAGTTCAGGTTTACAACAAGCAGCAGTTGGCCCTGCGAGCAAAAGCTACGGCCATCAATGACAAGAAAGAGGAAATCCACAGGAAGGTGTGTTCATTCTTGCCACATGTCAGCATCATGTGTCTTCCTCTATTATCACTCTCCACCTAAAAAACCAACTAATTTCTGGTATAAACTGTCTTAAATGGTAATCAAACGATCTAGTTATTGCCCAGGAGTTTTTCATGTCCTAAATAATAAAGCATGCTACATGGTCTATGCCTACTTGGCCACAACATGAATAATAACGAAACACATGTGAGTTTCCGATCAAATGCGGCACACGTTGCCACATAAAGGTGAATATGAACAGCCTTGTGGAGTTGTGCTGCAATCTATTGAGCCTTGGCCCTTTGTCGTGACTTTGGCTCTGGTCTTCTATATAAAAGCTAGAGCTACTTGGTCAAACACTACAGCTTCCAAGCCTCCAAGTACGAGCGTAGATGAGGCTGGAACCGTTGATGCCACTAAATTATGAGCCCCCTGTTGTACGAACTAGGATCCTTTTTGGAACCTGAAGGAAATGAATTTAAAGTAGCTTGAGAACGTATGATCCTCAATCACAAGAAGTTAAATTACTGGCGGTTGGTTATAACCTGTAACATTAAATTCTATAGTTAACTATAGGGCCATAGATTTTAGTAGACCAGGGCTATTGGCGCTTACATATCTCCTGCTCCAGCTTCTTGACTCTGAGAAGTCATAAGCTCCATCCACCTTTCGCAGGTTAGAAACACTCCAGCCCACATAGGACCAGGCTATCTACAATTTACCATGTGAAAAGTGAACTCCGTGCACAGTTTATTTAAATTTATTGTGCATCCACCATTTACTCTTGAGTCTTGGCATCTGCTCATAACCAATTGGTATTAATCTATACTTCATGAATGAGAACATTGAACAACTGATATATTGCTCTCCTAACTTATGCTCAGAGTTTTATATCATGCACAAAAAGCAAAAGCTCACTACATAATGTTATATCTGTTGCATTTATGTTTCCTGCTGCAGATAACCCAGGCTGATTTTGAGTTGACTAAACATGCCCAAGAAAACTCCAAACTGAGGTCCAAATTAGTAAAGTCCCCAGAAAAGGTTCAGGTGAGACATCTTCCTTTTTTTTTTGTTGCTGCAGGCAAAGGTTCCAAATTTTTCCAGGTGATATTTATTTGGTAACCCAGTGTTGTCATGACTATGGGGAATTAACTACTCGTTTTTTGTAATCTGCCTAGTACTAGTTGACTGCATATCTGCATAACGTAACGAGCCTGGTAGACCTGCTACGTTAATTTTTTCATGAAATTCCGTTCGTGGAGAGGCCTTAATCCTGTTATTTGTTCAGTATCAAGCCTAGCAAGATCTATGACCTGGTTAACCTGTGATTTACTGAATAAAACTTGACTCGTAAAGGTATTATCATTATAAGAGATCTATATAAGCCTCCATACCTTATTTTGCTTTTTCTTTCCTTTTAAAGAGGGCCTTGGAAGAGAAGAAATCAGTTCGTGCTAAGTTGAAGGAGTCTGAGAAAACAGCAATGCATAATGTTCAAGAAAAAACCGCCACATTGGAGTTACTCAATAAGGTATTCCGATTCCACTTTTCATTAGAATATGCCAATTCTAGGTGTTTTGTTTATGAGAGCGTTGGCTGCAACAACCGATTTCAAACTCATTTCCATGGAGTTTGAAAAATGAAACAATCTGGTACATATGTGTCTCCCGGGACCATGTAGTTTCCTCACGATATACCTCTACGATGTTTTGGATTCCCTTTTTTACAGCTGGTGCCTCTGGTGGTGCTAGCTAGTATCAGAGTTGCACTTACTGCTGTTCCTAGTTATCCTTCACCTGTAGATACCCCTGTGATTGCATCCTAAACTATCTCCATCTTCCAGGCTCATGAAAAACTGGCAAAGCAATACACTAAAATCCAGGATGTACAAGAACAGGTAAGATTAGCTGCAAAGCATGATTCGATTATGTACCTGATTTATTGGAGAGTGGGCTAATTCTTTTACTTACTGGTGCTGCTAGCTTGCTGCTGCTAAAACAGTTGAAAAGGAAGTTAAAGCTCGCAAAGCTAAGCTTAATGATGAAAGTGTCTCAATCATGTCCTTCGATGCACAGATTGTTGAATGGCAAGGAAAAGGTTATCTTTCTGATTTCTATTTGTATATTTTATTAGTACTGCTAAAATATTGACTGTTCCTCCTGTTCTGGAAGTTATTCTTTTCGTTACATTGTTCCTTGAATCCCTTCCAACCAGTACATAAAATGGAGGAGCGTCTCAAAGCGAAAGTGCAAGAAAGGAATCAAATAATAACAGATGAAAATCAGAAGCTGGGTGCTTTGAGGTCTGAGATTGAATCTAAACTACAGTGCCTTGAACCTAGAGAAAGGAAAGCAGAGGCAATGATCTCTAAGGTGATGTGCTTATTCTGAAGTTATAGCTTTTTTAACTTAATATCCTTCTGAAATTGAAGGAGTCATTAATTTTGGTGTCCACATGTAAACTACTTACCCATGGTGATTCTTTTGAGGCTTGATTAGTATTTATTGCCGATTTTAGTACAGAAAAACAACACTAGCTGTCCATCTCTTTGACTCTTAAAGCCTGCAGATTTAGTCGCCTTATTTGTTGATTGTATTTTCCCCATGTCACCACACAGGCTACAAAGCTATGTTCAGAAGCTGCTTCAGTAAGGACGGCTGCTGCAGGAGAACAACAGAAAATACGTGCAAAATTCGATAATATTCTGAAGGCGGTATGTCTGATTCACAAGGCTGTTTCGTAAAATCATCAGTAAACATGCTGCTTCTCAAGAATATGTGAACTGCTAATATAACTTTTCTGCAGTTTGACACCTACATGAGTACTGTCAACCCTTTCCTGGAACGAGTTGAGGAGGTGGGCAGGTTAGATCACTGAGCTTTTGAGGCCATTTGAATACCTTTCCTGCACTTAATGAAATTACATGACCTGTGACTTGAAGCCGAACTAAATATAGCCCAAGTAGATGTCTTACCTGTTTCATAAGGTAGACTAGCAGCTGAGAATCTATGATGGGATGCATTTTTCTATTTCCGAATGTGTAGGCAATTGGCAGAGGAAGGTATCTCTGCTCCAGGAGCATCTGCCGCTACGCCGAAAACCACACCCAGAGCCAGTGCAACAAGCAAGAAGTCAAGGGCTAGGAAAAGGACATGAGTTGTTTCTTCTTACCATCCACAGATGCCGTATGTTTCGGGAAAACCTAGTACATACTTCTGTTCATCTGTGCATGATGCTGTGATAGTGCCTCTAGCTACTACTGTTATTGTTAGAACATCGGCAATTTATTGATCTACTATGAAATCATTATACACAGTTTGACGGATGAGCACAGGAGCATCACCCTTTGAGAACAGAAAGAAAGCAGATAGCTCATTATTCCTAGATATGTGCCGCTTTGTTCGTATCCCTGGAAACATGGACGAAAGAACACAACTGAAAAGATCTTGCGATGGTGTCTGTACTATTTGCTGAATTATCCGCTGGTCTGGATTGGAACTAAGTGCTGCTTGTTTTTTCTTGGAAGGATGGACGGAAGATATGTACGATTTTTTTCTATTATATGTAAATATATACTGTATTCTCGGTCTTGTTTTCTTTTTCTCTCGTGTTATGATTTGAGATATACTATTGCTTCGTTGTCTTGTTGATACATTCGGAAGCTGTAACTGTTCTTCTAGTGGGACTTGGATCTTTGTTGGTGAAATTTCTTTTGACTGAGAATTCGTGATGCTTGTCATTGCTATGGCAAAGTGTGATTTATCTAAACTTGAAAATTTATCATATGGAAGGATCTGAATCCGTCAAACTTAATTTGGAACCACGCCTACAATAAGTTACATATGGAAAGCTTGAGCATAAAAATCCATATTGTACCTGGATACTTTGTAAGAAGCATCTCCAGCTGGACCCCACTTTGTCCCTATTTCATTCCATTTGTTGTAACTAATCAGTAATCACTGTATTGTACTCCCTCCGTTCCAAATTAATTGACTTCCATTTGTCACATGTGGATGTACCTAGACATGTTACGCGTATAGATACATCCATGTGTGGACAAATGAAAGTCAATTAATTTGGAACGAAGGCAGTACTCTCTTATAATATCTAATGGCAGTGGTTTCTTGTTAAAAAAAATCAGAAATACGCATTATGTTTAGACCATTTCGCCCCAAGCTTTTGCAAGCCAAGAATGAATAACGCCAATGCGGTTCCAATCCAGCCCCCAATGAATCCAATTGATTCTCCAGAAGATGCTTCCGGCCTTCCACGTTGGCGACCCGCCTGGTGTCGATTACTCTTGCGGCTGGCGGGATGTGGCCGCAGCTTCGGCGGTGCCCCGACCACGACGGCGGAGGTCCCCCAATCCGTTCGAAGCCAAAGATCGAGAAACAGTCCAGTCGTTTCGGTATCGGGGTCCTTTCTTTGTAAAGATATCGAATCGCAAGAACTGATTTAGTTGATAGAAGAAGCACTCCATCGTGTGTTCTTGAGAGATCTATTTTCATCATTAACGGCTTCGATTTTGCCCACATTTTGTTTAACTTTCGTATGGGTGTGGATAAGCTCGTTCATCAGCAAGAACACAGATCGAATCCGTGGTGGTATGCCAAATATTTTAGCAATAATTCTGCAGATGGAACTTAGCAAACTAAGCAGATCTGCGATCTTCAGCAGGTCGAAGCTGTTCCATTCTTTATGCATAGAAGTTTTTTATTGTATTGTACTGCGCAGATCGTTTTCAATGCCAATCAATGCCAATTTGCACACGGCCTTTGTCCCAACACAACTTACAAACAGCATCTCCCATCTCATTGTTTTGTTCTGAACTAATGTCCAAGATAAAATTCTTGGTTGCTTGTCGACATTATGAATACATTACATTTTAGAGCTAGATGCGGCTTTCTGCATTGGGATGGTTGGATGGTTAGGAGAGTGGTTGTACACCCAGTCAGAGTTCTAACCCCAGGTTTGACGCTAGTGTTTCTTATCTAGGTTAAGACAATAAAAGGACTATTGAACAAATTACTATAGAAGGTGAGGTTTCTGATTGGCAACCTCAACAAATAAGTGCCCTTAGCAGTAATCTGTACCCATACTATATTACTAGCAAACTGCCCGTGCGTTGCTACGGAGCATCACAAAAATGAAAAAAATTGATTCATAAACACTTTATTCCCTGAAGATGCACGCCTAGACGCTCTTTCAGAAAATCTATGCGATTTGTGGACATATTAAAATGGGTGCCTTCTTTGTAGAATCATGCAGTAGAAACGCCTTAAGAAATATCTCTGGAGTTAACAGATGGCGGTTAAAATATAGATATTTGTAAATGCCCGAGCAAGAACCAAATGTTGTGTATATTTTGAATGCAAGACTTAAACTAAAATGATAAAAGACTTGGTAAAAAAACAACTGACCATATACAACATTGTTACATTTGTGTGCCAAGAGGTACTAATTACATCCCATATAAAACTATTGGCCGAGAATTCAACAGGATAATTATAACAAAAAGATATTTGAAGGACAACCATATATATATAGAATGAGGTTATATACAACATTCCGGTTGTGTTACGGCGCGACAGACCGTACGTCTGTACCACGGTCGTACCAAGATATACTCTCGTTTTTTGTTCTTGGGAAACTTCAACAAAGTCTATTCTATTTTGATCCAATTAGAGAGATAATAGCAAACTTATTAGATATACGATATATAATTGATCAAAACATAGTCGGAATCTTGTCGACATGCACGATGTACTCTATGGTTCTAGCCATACCTCCACATTATGCTTATATCTGACTTTATGTGGGTTTTATCGTGAAATAAGCAAACAATTCAATGCCACGAATAGGATGGCATAGTAGCTCCGTACGGACATGGCATTGCGATGGATTCAGCGCAAGGGGCATTCCGCCTATCCGCAAGTCTTGCATTGCGCTGAGCTAGAAGTGCCCGCTTTTCCTCAGGTGGTATGTTGTGCCAACTTTCTCTTCGACGAGCGTTCATCTCTTGTTTCTTCTTTGCTGGTACATTTCGCCTTGCCTGCCTTTGGCGGGCATTTCTCTCATCTATTGTTTTCTTTTGCCTGGCTACTCTTCTTTGAGCATTCACGTCCTCCCTTTTTTCAGCTGTTAAGCTATTTCGTCGTGCTTTGTTACGTTCCCGTCTTGCTTGATTTCTGCATTTTCTCATGTTTGCAGTTGTGTCGTCTTTGTGATCAATCGAGGTTGTCAAAATAAGTTCACAATTGTTTGGTGTGCCCTCACTCCGTGGAAGGGAGCAAGCAAGCTCAAGCTTTTCACCTTAAAAAAAACTCTATCATTATAACAGTAATAAAGGTTATAAAATTTCATAAATCTATTTGGTCGATGATTAACATAACTATATCTAGATGCATGCGATGTTTAAAATTCAGTGGTATAGGATAGTACCGTTGCCAGTTTCACCAGAATCGGTTAGATTAGCTGACGTGAGGGTACTATTCATTGAAATTGTTGAATATGTGTGAGCTTGTACGTCGTTGTAGTCATCTGCATATTGTTTTGGCTGTGACATCTGCATGAAAATGGTTACCCGGGGCGAAATTGAAAATCAAGCCCTATAACAATTTACAATACCATTTTATAGTATAGATATATTTTTAGGTACAATAATATAACATATATTTATATTTATTAGAAGAGAGATATATACCTAAACTGATTCTGCTAGCCGATATGTCAAACTGATCGATTCACTTTTGGGTAGCAAAATTGATCGATTCACTTTTGGTAGCTGATCAAACTGCGCGCAGCACCGGCAGACGACGTAGTGCCGGGCTTAGCATTATATAGTGTTGTTTAATCAGGAGTTGTACTCGGAGTAGGATTAGAGGCAAGGGCTGATCGAGCTGCGCGCAGCACCGGCGAACGACGTAGTGCCGGGCTGCATTATATAGTGTTGTTTAATCAGGAGTTGTACTCAGGGTAGGATTAGAGGCAAGGGCAAGGCACGCGCTGTCCGAGTACGATTGGAGTGCGGAGGACAGCACCTTGTATGAGTACGATTAGAGTGCGGAGAACGTACCACCTTACGTACCACCTGAACGTACCATCACGGCGTCTAAGAATATTATAGTATAGATAGTATAGATTGTTACCATTAAGATAAGAGAACAAAAACGACACATTATTCAACTATCCTGACACACAAGGTTAAAAAGGATATATTTTTTTACAATAAGACCCCGTGTTGTGCACTGGGTGAGTGATTGGGTTCTATAAAGCAAAGTTGAGGATCAGAGCCAAGCGATGCAGGTGTTGGTAGAGTGAAAGCATTCAGATCCAGCCATCCAGGTACTGGTCTCCTCCTCCCTTTTGTTAGTTCTTTATAGTTGCTTCAAATTTGGACGTTGGAACACATGATTTTGATAGTTTATTTTCTACTCAAAATGGTTCTATGTTCTTTTAGAGAAGGGAAATGGTTGGCGGAAATTCGTTTTGGCACCCGAGATCATATGCTCCCTATATCATGTTCCTAGAAAGTCATCAAGATCTGTGCAGCTCAGTCCCCTTCAGATTTTTACCATGGTAGTTTCAGACGTTGGCCCACCGCTGCTCTACAATTAAATGACGACGGTACCGTCGAACACCCCAGGTCTCCAGGAACAGATGCACATCGAGTCACGGACAGACCGTCATGTTCCGCCCATGAACCCACTGCACCCCGCACGCCCGCACTTGTTTTTTTATTCTGAGAAAAATGTCCATGAACAGTAACATCAATTCAACCCACGCATACACACTCTTGAACCACCTGGAGAAAGAACATGAGCGCATACAGGCTACAGCTGTCCTCGATTCTTGGCAAAATCCGCCGATTCAGCTCGCCATCGGTGGCAAAATCGCGGCCCGGGCAAAAAACATCCACGTTGAATCCGTCGGGATGCACGAATCGACGCATCCGGCCACACCAGATTTGCTATTTTCGTTCTTCACTTAGATCTTTTTCCCTGATTTTTCTCCTAATTCCTCTCGTTCCTCTATCTTCGTTGTTTCACACTCCAAAATTCCAAAGCATGCAACACACGCAGCAATCAATATAGCAGTATTGTCGATTCCATCAATGCCTGTAGTTGGAGACGAGCTCCGATCCGGATCTGGATTCTGGAATCATAAAGAATTCTCACTTCGTGCTTCCGCCTCTTAGGATGACTCCAACGGGCGACGCATCGAGTCCGCGCGCCTCCGTCCCTGTCCGCTGGAGCTAAAAACACGGCCCAACGGGGCGACGCAAACGGACCGCGGTCCGTTTTTGGTCCGCCGCGACGCATTCCTGGCCCAAATTTGAGCCACCGATTCGTCGGCGCGGACGCGCGGCGGACTGAAAACGCGTCCGCGCGGCCACGCCTCGTGTCCTCCCCGAGCCCACCTGTCAGCGACAAGGCGCGGTCAGCCTCCCCTGGCCCAGTCCTTTTTAATGCCAGTGGATAGGGATGGCCAGCCCCCACCCACTCCACTGCCCACTCACCCTCTCCGGCGACCAAACCCTAGCCTCGCCGCAAACCCTAGCCACCTCGCTCGCCGCGATGCCGCTCCGATGGCCGGGGCTCAGCAAGGCCAAGAACGACGGCGAGGCGGGGTCCTCCTCTGGCCGCCGCCGGCGCTTCCGCACTCCCTCCTCGACGCCACCATCTTCTTCGGAGCCGGAGCTGGTCCCCGCCGTCTTCGAGCTCGCGCCGTCGGGCGTCGAGGTGCGCAACCGCGTCTACGTGCGCAAGGAGGATTGCTAGTGGTACTGGGACCACGCAACCCCGCTGCCGTGGCCAGATGTCAAGCTCCCCGAGCATTGGCACCTGAACCCGCAGCGGATCCCGGTGCCTCCGATTCTGACCAACAAGCGGGCACGGAATCTGGAGGTTGAGCGCCGCCGCCGCCGCCTCCCGGCCGAGCTCCTCAACGATCCCGCTTACGCAGCGAGGTCCACCAACTGGGCGGAGTGGTTCCGCGACGAGCACGACCTGCGGCAGCAGGCCCTCTATACGCGGGCTCCGCCGCCGCCATCTGGACGTTTGATGACGTGAAAGCACACGTTCGTTGGGAGACCCCAAGAGGAAGGTATGAAGCAGTGCAGCAGCAAGTTTTCCCTCAGTAAGATACCAAGGTTGTCAGATCCAGTAGGAGTAAAAGGCACCTCTGAAGGTTGTTGTGGCGCCGTTTTCTCGATCACCAACGTGGAACCTGCACACAACACAATCAAACTACTTTGCTCCAACGAAACAATGAGGTTGTCAATCTCACCGGCTTGCTGTAAATAAAGGATTAAACGTATGGTGTGGAAATAGTGTTTAATTGCAGAGAATGAAAAGGAACAATGATTGCAGTTGATTGTATTATCAGTGTAAAGGAATGGACCACGGTCCACAGTTCACTAATGGTGTCTCTCCATAAAAGATAACTAACATGCTGGGTAAACAAATTACAGCTGGGCAATTGATGAATAGAGAACGCATGACAATACATATATATGACAAGATGACTACTATGATATTCAATTGGGCATTACAACAAGATACATAGACCGTTATCCAACAGCATCTATGACTAATAATCCACCTTCAGGTTGACATCCGTGTTCTCCGTTGGTATTAAGTTGCAAGAAACATATTATTGCATTAAGTAAAGTGCATAATGTAAACAATACATTTATCCTTAGACAAAGCATTGTTGTTTTACCCCTAGTGGCAACAGCACATCCACAACCTTAGACGTTGCAGTCACTCGCCCAGATTACCGGAGGCATGAACCCACTATCTAGTATAAATACTCCCTCTTGGAGTTACAAGCATCTACTTGGCCAAAGCATCTACTAGTAACGGAAAGCATGCAAGATCATAAATAACATATAAGATAGATTGATAATCAACTTGATCATAGTATCAATATTCATCGAATCCCAGCAAACACAACATGTAGCATTACAATAAGATGATTTTGATCATGATAGGCAGCTCACAAGATCTAAACATGATAGCACAAGGAGGAGAGACAACCATCTAGCTACTGCTATGGACCCGTAGTCAAAGGATGAACTACTCACGCATCACTCCGGAGGCAGGCATGGTGATGTAGAGCCCTCCGGTGATGATTCCCCTCTCAGGCAGGGTGCCGGGAAGAGCTTCAGAACCCTCCCGAACTAGGGTTGACGACGGCGGCGGCTACGGAACTTTTCGTGGATGGAGGCTCGGGTATCTAGGGTTTTCTGGACGAAGGCATTATATAGGCGAAAGGGCGGCGTCTGGAGGCACCCGAGGGGGTCACGCCACCCCCCGGCGCGGCAGGAGGTGGGGCCGCGGCGGCCCCTGGCGTGGCTGCCTCCTCGGTCGCCTCCGTCTCTCCTTTGGACTCTGTGTACGTGTCGGGAAAATAGAAGGTTCTGTCCAAGTTTCGTCCAATTCCGAGAATATTTCCAGAACAGCTTTTCTGGAATACAAAAACAGCAGAAAACAGGAACTGGCACTGTGGCATCTTGTTAATAGGTTAGTCCCAGAAAATGCATAAAAATGCTATGAAGTGCATATAAAACATGTAACAATTGGTATAATATCAACATGGAACATCAGAAATTATAGATACGTTTGAGACGTATCAGCGTTGGTCACCGCCACCGCACACACGGCGGCGGGACGCACCACCAGTGCCACGTGCGCTGCGGATTGGGCCTGCGCCGCCGCCGCCGCAGGAAGTGAAGATGGAGGTGGATCCCGAGGACGCCGAGCTCGAGGCCGCGAAGGAGGCCTCGCGCAAGCAGATGGCCGAGGACGAGGCCAAGCGTTGGGCCATTGTCCTCGCCGACGTCGCCCGGGAGCAGGAGGCGGCCCTGCAGGCACAGCAGGCGGCGGTCCTGGAGGAACCACAGCCATGGTGGCAGGCCATGGACGTGGACCTGCCACCGGCGCCTCCGCTACCAGAAGGCCTGCTAGGGCAGCGCTGGGTCTTCAATGGCGGCGACTGGGAGGTCCCAGAGGAGGCGCAGGAGCAGGTGCAGGAGCAGCCGCCCACGCCGCTGACCGTCGTCCCACCGCGAGGCGGACCACCGGCACACCTCTGGAAGCAACCGGACTATGTCATCCTCGATGGGGATGACGAAGAGGAGTAGAAGCTCGCGAAGGGCAAATATTCTAGTTTTTATATATGTTTGTTTTAAAAATATTATGTAAAAAGGCCATTTGTGGCCCACCCCCCTATATATGAATGAAAAAGGCCCATATATGGCCTATTTAGCTAAAAAAAATTTGCCGGGCGGACTCAATGCGTCGGGCCGTTGGGCGCACTGCCACCAACGGCGGACAGGGGCGGACTGTGCCTATCCGTTTGCCGACGCAAACGGATAAAACGCGGACCAAACGCGCGTCCGTTTGCGTCGGCCCGTTGGAGTCATCCTTACTTTCCCCTTTCTATATGTGTATGCCCGCTTTCTTGGCGGTAGCCGGTAGGCTACTAGCTACCTAGCTAATCATGAGTTCTACTAGCTAATCACGAATTTGAGTACTCCAGATCGGAGCTCGCAACAAGCCCCATGGCAGCCAAGCTGCGTTGCTTACCTCAAGTGCCATCCGCCCATCCGGCGCAGCCACCGTCAGGGAAACACCCCCAAGCTTCTCTGATTGGAGCTTTGCCGACTTCGCCTACGTCGCGCGAGGAGCCGAAGGCGCGAACCATCTCCAGTTTCAGCAAACCCGCTCCCAACCACCGCCGCTGTCGTCCGAGACGACGCACCAAGCCCGACTCGTGTATACCACCTCTCTAGGTCTCTCAGTGGCCCCGAAGCAAGAACAGCCGTAGCGGGAGAAAGACCAAAAGACAAAAGATCCACAACGATGGCGCCGCCGCCGTGGCCTCGCCGACATCGACCGAACCACCTACTTCCATGAGTTCTTGTTCCGCCGGACTATGATATTCAGACGTCATGTCCACAGGAACACCAAATAACCTCGTTAGCGAGCGTCCCCTTTTTACCGCCGGCCCGTTGCTTTTACCAAGCCAACGCACATGACGACAAGGACCAGATAATCTCAACCAAACCTGGCCCATCCAGATATCAAGAGCATCTGAGCTCGGGTGCCAAATCGCCTCCCCCATCAATGATTGGTTTAAATACTGAGATATTTGTGCAAATGATATGGTATTTTCATTTTTTTGAAACAAAGAAGCTCCCAAACTATTGTCACGGTATTAGTCATCTGTTACACAATGATTCAAATAAACATGTCAACAAACAAGACATGCCTAGAAATCTTATCATAGATCATTAAGCTTGATCTCGATTCAGCTCCTTTTCGAAGTAGGAGGCTTATTTTCGGCTCTTTCCTTCTAACTGTGCATGTCTGCCAAAACCAAATAGCTGATCTGTTTCAACCCAAACAGTATCCATACCAAGATGGGAACTTCAGACTTGGAGCAAATAAGAGCATCTCCACCGGGGGCCTCCAAGTGACCCCCCCCCCCCCCAAAGGCCCATTGGGGGTTCGGACGCCTAAAAACGCCACCAGCGGCACCCCCCAAAGGGTCGCCCCGAGCAAAATCGTGTCCGGCACCCCCGAAGAGGCCTCCAAATTTGGAGGCCCTCTCGGGGGTGCCGGACATGGGTGCGGACATGCTTCTGACAGGGCTGGCCCACCCGTCATACGCACAGCGCCCCGCCCCGTGTTAACTTGGGCTTGGCAGGAGGCCGTTGCGCCGCGTTTAATGGCGAGGCGACGAGACGGCGGCTCGCCTGTCATCATGCCTCGCAATAGCGAAGCGATGCCTCGCAATAACGCCGCGCCCGTTCCCATGGCGCAGACGGAAGCGACGCATGCTGCAGTCGCAGCGGCTGCCCGCGGCGGCGCCCTGCGCACGCGTCGTCGGCGTCAATGCGTGGCCAGGCGAACCGGTGGCCGCGTTAATGCAGACCACCCAACCCCGCTCCTCCGGCCGCCTTTAAAACCCGGCGCGTCGCAGCCCTCCTCTCCCCACACCACCGCTTCTCCCTTCTCCCCTCTCCCAACTCGCCACCAGCAGATCGGCCGCCAAGCAAGGCGGCCAACCGCGAGACGCCGGAGGAGCGCGAGCTCCGGCGTCATCGCGACTTCCTCTCGGCGGAAAGCGAGCGCCGCGGCCAGCGACGCCGCGAGCAGATGGAGGAACGTCGTCGCCGGAACGAGGAGGCGAGATGGCCAGGGCGTATGAACGCGGGCGGTGGCTCGAGGAGGCAGCCAACGCGCCTCCATACGCCGTGTCGCTAGAGACGGCGCAGCTGTGCAGCCGCCACAGCGTGCCGGTGGAGGGGGACGCGTCCCTACCCGAAGGGTGGACGAGGAACGCCGTCAACGTGCCGGTGGCGCCGTGGCTCAGCGGCAAGGAGCGCGTCGGCTTCATCATGCAGAAGTGGCAGGCGATGCCGTACGAGGAGAAGATCGACCCCAAGTACTCCATCTCGGCGCCCTACTGGCACGCCGTGGTGGACGCGGAGTACGAGGAGCGCCGTGGCGGCGACTTCCTCCCTACCGGCGCGCGGGAACCAACGCCGGAGTTGTCTGCATCGAACGACGACGACGCAGCCGAGGAGGAGGACGACGACCCCGAGCTGCCCGATCTACCTATAGAAACGGCAGGCGCATCTTGGTCAGCAGCGCTGCCGCCACCGGAGAAGGGGGCGCAAGGTGAAGCCGGCGAGGCTTCCGATCAGGCGGCCAGGCGGTAGATGAAATCCCACCACGCGCCGACCGCGAAACCAGAAGCCTCAGCCACGGCGAGGCTTCGTTTCTAAAGGCCGTAGCCGATGGGAATAGCAGATGAAACTTCCCGCGCCGGATCATCGAGACATGCAAGTCTGTTGATGATTCTGGCGCTTGGTTCGCATCTTCTACCCCTTCGCTAGGCCATGGAGCGGCATCTCTCCTCGCCGCCGGCGCGTGTAGTGGTTGGCTAGACGCTGTAGCGTGTGGCCGGTACCGGCATAGTTTAAGTTTAGCTTGTTAAATCTCGTTTAGATTTTAAATTGTAAGTTTGTTAAATCTCGTTTAATAAAATCCGCCGCCCGCAAGGTGTTCGATGATTTGCTCACGTTGGGGGGCGGACGTTTGGGGTGCGCCGCTGTGGACGCGGTCGAAAACATGGACGGACACATGTCCGGCACCCCCCTATGAAGGCCCCATTGGGGGTGCCGGACACGAATTTGGAGGCCCCGGTGAAGATGCTCTAAAGGTAAGGGCAAGCCTTTTGGATCATGGCTCTTCTTTACGCATACTTCAATCTGTACTGTCTTTGCCTTCAGTAAACCAGCATGATATTAATGTTTATTTACTTCAGGCGCACTCACACGACTGTGCACAACCAGCGACAAGAACCTGGCAGAGGAAATTCGGTGACGAAAGAAAGAAGATTGAATTGTTTAGCATGACCATGCATGATGTGTTATCAATTGTACGTATTTGAAAATGCTCTCCCAGATATCTGCGTGAGTGTATTTTGAAGAACATGACCCTTTTGTGCACCTTTTTCTAAATGAACTAGATAGAAAAATTTAAACCACAGTTGACACCTTCATATGCGCCTTTTTGTTTATCGCTGACGACGGATAGATGTCAGATGTGATTGCAGTTTCAAAACTTGTCCATTTTTAAAAATGATGCAAAAAGGTTCAAAATGATCGAAAGAATGCTCTTCGTGTACTGTTTCATTTAGAAAAACTGTCACTGTTGCTAATGGTGTCTGCTGCAAAATCTTTTGCCCCAGTCATGTCATCAACTGACATGTTGAACAACATTATTGTTTGCTTTGAGCACTGAACTAGTGGTATTTGGCGCGGCGCACGCCGCGCCCTTGATGTCAAATTTTGATGACGGTTTGGATTTAAAAAAAAGAGAAATGTTCAGATTTAAATTGTTTGAAATGAAGACAAAATGTGTGAGTCTTTTGTAAGGCATTTTTTTTGGAATTCTCGAATTTGATTTTCGGCAATGTGGCACGTAATGTTAGCATTTTTTGTGTGTTGTTATGTTGGTATGTCTTCATATTTTTTTTCGATGAGTATGTTTGAATAGAAAATTCTTGATGAATTAATATATTTACATTTTTGATATATGTAGATAACGGTTTTTCTATAACATTTTTTGTTATATTTTATGGAATATCGGAATATTCGCGTAAATGTTGGCCAAATTAGAATATTCAAACATGTTTTTACTTTTATGTGAGTATGTAGTAATTTTGACGATCATTTTTTTATATGTTTTGTACAATATTCAAATGTTTAGTAGTTTGAAAAGTCCAAATATGTTTGTATTTCGACGTGAACATTTAATCGAGATTAGGAGAAGTGCACATGAACTATCTCCAAATGCTGGCAATTTTTTTTAATTGGAATCAGGAAAAAAGCTTGTGGATCATCTCTAAATGTTGACAAAATTTGTATTTTCATTTTTTTTTTGGGAAAGCACATGTAAATCATCTGCAAAAATTGACAAAATTTGACTATTCAATTTTTTTTGCATAATTAGTTTGTACGTATATTTACGATTGCTTTGATATATTACTCCTATTTTTCAGATGGATATGTTAGGAGATTTTTTTCCCGATGCTTTCCTTTTTTGGATTTTTTTTACATGCAGTGAGCCCACCTGTTAGGGATTTTTTGACACCGGAAATGATTCTCAGAAGGGGGAAGAACAGGCAGGCCGGGTCCACCGCTGACGTCCTGCACGGGCTAGTATTTAAATTACGTATGCTAATATTTTGTTTATGTTGTATTTGTGGGCTTTTCACATCTGAGATTTCATTTCACGGATCATATTCTTGTTTTGATAGAAAAAAGTGTGAGTTCAAGTTTATGCGAATTAGGCTGAACGTTTACTCATTTGTTTGAGAGCATTCTCCATTTTGCATACCAAGCTTGCTTATGCAACAACGCAGAAATGACAAAATCTGGTTTAATTTTGCGATAATTTTCTCATTTAACATCACATATTCAAAGGAAGTACATTATGGCTATATAAAAATGTTAATCAAGTCGAGCACGAATCTAAAGTTGATCTGAAAAATGGAAGTGTTCGAGAATATTGCCAGGGGTCAAAACTGTTGGAACTGGAAGAAGGTTACTTTGAGAAGGCTTGAAATTGCGAAATTTGTTTGAATTCGAATGTTTTGCAGATGCACTTTTCTGCAAATATGTATCTAATTTAAAATTGTGGTGTTTCTAAATACGTTTGCCAAATCGAAATGGTCAAATCTGGTTTAATTCTACTATATTTTCCTTAAAAGTAAATAATTTGTAGCATCAAGTAGTTTCCAAAAACTGTTCAAATACTGTACAGCAATTTGTACAAATCGTTGCAAATTGTTTGAAACATGTTGTAATTAAAATTTGTTTTTTTTCCAAGAAGAGATCTGCGAAAGTTGTTTTTCCCGAAATGACGTAAAGGTGTCGAATGAGCTTTTATATGTTGTCTGAATTTTTTTTAAGATTTGAAACAACTTGGAGAAGACCCCAAAGTAGTTGAAATGGCTATGCTGATTTCTACAATGTTTATGATTTTTTGTGGGTTAATTTGGATTTGTGTTTGAAAAGTTAGAAAAGTTCTCGGGAAAAAAAAGAAAAAAAGGGAAAAAAAGGGCCGGCCAGCCGCAGATGCCCAGCCCGCGAGCGGCCCAACTACCCAGCCAAGATCCGCTGTCGTCGCGTAGATGTTACCCACGGGCGGGCTGACGTCATCCGCGAACGGGCTCCGCCGCGGCGGCAACGCGGACGCCGGTGGCGCGCCGCCGTGTTTCGCACGGTCGCGTGCACTCGCTGGACGCGGCCGGAGGAGGGCTACCAGGGATGGGCGGCGCCGCCATTTGTAGGTCGCCAGAGCGGCCGGGGCAGCGCGTGGACGCGGCGGAGGACGGCTATGGCGGCGGCGGCGGCGATTCCGCCGACGGCGCAACGCCACGGAAGCCGTTCGTCCGGAGGAGGTTGAGCAGCCGACGGCGAACTCAACCGTAGCCTTCGATCTGTCCGGGGAGGTTCATGGCGGCGACGGAGATCGTCGTCGGCGGCGGCGGCGACCCGCAGTGTCGCGGGAGAGGAAGGGGGGGAGGGCGAGTTATGTGTTGTTTTACAAAAATGTCATTCAGGTTTTGACATTTCGCTGGGAGGTCCTTCCGCTCGTAAAGTCGAGTGCCATGGAGCTATTTTTGGGCCGCGAGGGGCCTTTCTGCAAAATGTTACGCGAGGTGGCGTGCGGGACGTCCGATCGCTGACGTACGGCGCGGATCGCTGCACTGTTCAACACTGTAGCAGACTGTAGCTGCTACAGTGCGTGAGGGGCTGAGAATTCGCGATTTGTTCCAACTTTTATATACTTAGGATTGGCCGAATTGGAATCTTCGAATATGTGCATTATGCCGTAAGTAGTGGAAGTAATTTTTTTTTCTGGCTACCTAGTATAATTCGAGGAAATTTATTCTGTGAGCGTTTAGTAAATTGTAATTCGTAATTAAGTAAAGTGCATCAGCAGTGTATGCAAATATTAGGCAGTTTGAATTGTTCAAATTTGTTTGTATTTTGGCATTAGTAAGTACCAATTTTTTTTCCTGAGCATGTTGATATATTATGGGGTAACTCAAATAGCTTAATATTTTGGAATATTGAAATGTGCTTCTTTTTTTCCCAAATAATATTTAAGTTAAGTATGTAGCTAGTGGTACTGCATATTTTTTGGATTTGTGCTAACAAATGGGGAAAGTTTGTCTATGTTGCATCTAAATTTTGACCATTTTGAATTGTGCAACTATGTTCTGTGTTTTGTTGCATGTGTAGTGCCCTTGTTGGGGAACTTGTCAAATTCAATCCATAATTAGAAGAAATGGTTTTTTGTTGCCAACATTTAGTGAATGAAGTATTTTTACAATAAATAGTCGATTCAGCATGTAGCAGTTTTGCAAAAATGGGTAAATACCATAAAACAATATGTACAAAGTGTTAGGAACTCTGTAATGCATGTTCAATCTTAGAATCTGATTTGGAGTTTGAACATACTGATTTTGAATTTTTCTGAACACCTATCTTCCAATATTTTAGGGTTTGATTTGTAACTCGAACATGCTGGTTTCGATTCTATTTTAAACAGTTATTTGCTAATATTTACATTTGTGATACTGTTATGTCGATATTTTTGAGCCCATGATATAAATGCGTATATGTTTCTTCGATTTCTTTGTGTGATCGTTTTGATGGATTCTTCAATTTGCATTTCTTTTCCTGATCGTTGCAATGAATGTGTTCATTTTTTTTCCTGGTAGATGTAGCTGAGGTTACTGATAGGGCGTCATTTAGTAGTTTTAGAAATGTTTTAAATATCGTGAAGCAATATATAAAGTGTTTTAGATGATTTAAAACATGTTCTATGTCAGTTTTGGTTGTAGGTAAAGTTACTCACATGGCGCCATTTAGTAGTTATAGAAATGTTTTAAACTATCGTGAAGCAGTATATAAAGTGTTTTAGATGATTTAAAACATGTTCTGTGTCAGTATTTTGTTTGAAAATACGGTAGTTTAGCAAACAACCTTAAAGTACCTATTCTTCGTTATTTGGAGTTGAAGCATTTCTATTCTGATATACGTAAGCGCATAATACGTGTGAAGCGTTTTAATTATCTAAAGCATGTTCTATTTTAAAATTAGAACTACGTAATTCATATTTCGAAAAATGGCATAAAGGTGTCAAATGGACGTATATTATGGTTAGCAATAAATATTGAACAATTTAGGCGTTAACTTAATCTTCAGAATGAATCGGTTCGAGAATATTTACAAAGGTGGAAATTGTTGCAATTCAAGTTTGTTGTCTTTTAAATTTTATCGAAATTTTCACTAAATTGGAGTGTTGAAGTATGCTTTTTTTTGTCTCCATGACGCACGCGTTATATTCGAGTGCATGACGCAAACATTGTATAGCCGGAGGAGGAGGCAAATCCGAATAAACCGCCGAAAATAGACGGACTTCGAAAGGTTTTGGAACCGTGGTTTATTCAAATTTGAAATTAATGTTTTTATGAGCCCACCGTGATATACTTGTTGAATTTTCCCAAAACGAATGTTTGAATATATTGATTGTCCAGCAAATTGTTTTTCAAAAAAAAAAAACAAATTCTGACATGTGGGACCCACCATGACATCATGCTGACGTCAGGATGGCCAGATCTGGCCGCGGCGGCGCCGTGCTCGCCGGCGGCGCGCCGCCGCGTTCTGGCACGCGCGGCTGGCCGCGCCCAACGCGGCTCGTCGCGGCCGACCCGTAGGTGGCGGCGCCGCCCCATTTGGGTCGCCGGAGCGGCGCCGGCGACGCGTGGGAGCGGCGGCGGGCAGCGGCGACGGCGACGAAGATTGCGGCGCGGCTGCAGGTTTCCGGCGGCCGATACACGGCGAGGAGGGAGCGGTGGCGGCGGCGGAGCTCCCCGTGGGCCTCGATCCGGCGGGGGAGCGTCGAAGGGGCGGCGATTCGCGGCGGCAGCGCCGCCGACGTCGGGCCGTCGCGGGAGAGGGAAGGAGGAGAGGGGAAACTGTGGCGTTTTTACAAAAAAGAACCCGGATTCTCGCCTAATTGCAAAAAGGTCCCTGGAGCAGAATTTTCTGAGAAGGACATAGAATTTTCGCCCCCCCCCGTGTGCTTCTCTGCAAAAAAACCGAGCGGGCTGAGAGGCTGACATGTGGGGCCCACCGCGAACTGTAGAACACTGTAGATTGCTACAGTACGAACTGTAGCTAACTACAGTAACTCGGGGCGCTCTCCGCGCGAGAATTTGCACGTCCATTATACAATCGACTGACGGCACGCCCTTGGTGAATTTTTTTGTGTAATATATATATATATTTTTTGTTCATGAAAATGTTAGCTAAATTGGCATGTTGGAACATGCTTTTATGTTGTCATGAATAGGTAGCATTTTTTGCGTGCATTTTGGATATATTGTGTATAATATTCAAATATTAAGTGAGTTAAAATGCTCGAGAAATTTTTGTATTTCGACGTCAATATTTAATTGAAAGCAGGAAAATTTAGCTGGTTTTGAGTCCACATTTGAGAAAAGTTTGCTTGTGTGGTGTGTAAAATGTTGGCGAAATTGAAATGCTGAAATATATTTGTAACATGCTATAAATATAGTGTGGTTCTTTTTTGTGAGCATTTTCGTTATATTTTATGAATTATGAGGAAAATTCACTCAAATGTTAGCGTATTTGCAATTTTGTAAACATGTTTTCTATTTTGTTATCTGTAGATAGTAAACTGTTCGGTTTTTTTTATATGTGGTGTACAATATTCAAATATTTAGGAGTTAGAAATGTTCGAACATGTTTGTATGTCGGTGTTAATATTTAATTGAAATTAGGAGAAGAATGAATATGTATTATTTCCATATGGTGACAAAATTTGAATATTTTGGGGAGAAAAATCAGCGTAAGTATTTTTGGTCGTATTTTTTTCTAATTGTTTTGGTATGTACTCGTATTTTTCAGTGGATATATTTAGAGATGTTCATTTACATTTTGTTTGAATTGTAAAGTTGATGAAAGTGGGAAGATATGTGTATGTTTCCTTTTTTTTCTGCAAATTATCAAGTTTAGAAGATATTGGAAATTTTGAAGTTTTCAGTTTCGAAATTTCGGACATATGGCATAAATAGTAAATGTATATATTTTATGTGGTCATGTTGATATAGATTTTTTTCCCAACGGTTAGGTTTAAAGATATCGGTCTAGTTCATATTTCACATTTCTTTTATCCCTTTTCTTTTGCTGAAATAACACTTCAAATATTTGGGTTTTTTTTTTTTGGAGTGATGATTTTGTTGTTATTAATTACCGTCATGTCTTTGTGAGAAATAGTTGTTCTGATTAAGTTCTAATTCGAAATTTAAACTGGCTCAATATCACTATTTGGAATTTGAAAGATTCTTTTTTTTTTGGGAAGACCTGATTTGAATTTGGTGTGAGGTGATTTGAATTTGTGTTTTTCGTCGTCAACATTTAACTGAAATTAGGAAAAATGCATTTGCGGTCCCTCGAAATTATGGCAAAATTTGGATAGTCAGGAAAAAATGTTAGCATAAGTATTTTGTATATTTTTCTGATTGTTTTGATATATCATTCATATTTTCCAACAGATATATGCAGAGATATTGTTTTTCATTTTGTTTGAAATTCAAAAATTGGTAAAAGATTTTCGCATGTGAATTATTTTCTTGTGGTTTTTGAATGCTTAGATTTAAAGGGCATTTGGAATTTTGAAGTTTTCAAACTTGAAATTTGATCAAGTGCTGTTAATAGTAGGTGTCATTGGTTTTTTTTTTTGGTGAATGTTGACATATTTGTCATATTGATGAATGCTTGGTAGGAAAATTTTAAATTTGTGAAGGTGCAAATGCAAAAGTAATTTATGTTTAAATATTTTGAAATTTGGTAGGTGAAGGTTACATTTACAAATTTCTTCTGTTTTAGTTAAATAGGGCACACCAACACGTCAGAAATTTAACGGTTTCTGAAATTATTTCTGTGAAGGAAAAAATATGATACATTTTACAGTATGTCCAATTTTTAAGCAAATTGGAATGTTTAAAAATGTTTTTATTTGTTTTTCTATTTCTAATTTATAAGTTCATAATGAGTGCGAAAGCACATTCATTCAACTGAAATGCCATAATTAGTAAGTTTGTTTTCTTAAATTCAACTTCGTATAATTGATCACATAATTGGAGCAGATACATTGTTGTTGTTTTTTGAAATTTTGGTTAAATTGAAATGTCTTGTTCATATAGTGTAGAACACTTTCAATTTTTAAGCAAGTTGGAATGTTTTAAGATGTCTCTTTTTTTTTTATTTTTAATCTAAGTCTATGAATGGATATGCACATATATTTAGGTGAATTCCATACTTGGTTTTTTTAAAATCCAAATCAATACAATTGTCCAAATAGTTGGAGTGGATGTTTTTTTTAAATTAATTTTTGCTGAATTAGAATATTTAAAGATGTTTGTAGTTTCTCCTAATTAGTAAGCAGTTAAACTTTTCTGAAATTGGATTGGATTGATTTGAGCTGCATTTGAAAAGCTACAGAAGTGTGCAAAATGGATAAGTACTATTTGTCGATATTTACATTTGTGCTATTTTTTTTCATTTTGATATTTTAAAAGTTGTAAGCTTTTTAGAAAACAGGAAAATAGAAAAACAAAAAAAAAGCGGCCACACGGCAGGCGGGCCAGCCCATGAATCAGCCCGGCTGGGGAAAACGGAAAAAAAAACCCCGAACCGTGACGTCATGATGACGTCACCGGTGGGCGGATCCGGCCGCGCGGCGGCGCTGACCTCGCCGGCGGCGCCTGGCGGCGACCTGGGACGCACGCTTGGCTGCGCGAATGCGCACGGAAGTGGGGAGCCGGGAGGTGGCGGCGCCGCTCCTTTTAGGTCGCCGGAGCGGCGCCGGCGGGCAGTGGACGCGGCGGCGGGAGGCGCGGCACGGCGGCGGTGATTCCGGCGCCACGCGGGCGTCCCGGCACGCGTCGGTCGGGCCGTAGGTGGAGGGCGCGGCGGCGGTGCCTCCCGTGGCGTCTGATTTGGCCGGGGAGGCGGAGAGCGGCGGCAGCGACCGCAGTGGCCGGCGGCGGCCTCCGGTGTCCCAGATTTTCGCGAGAGAGAGAGGGGAGGGGGGGTTTCGTGGCGTTTTTACGAAAAAGAACCCGGACTTTCGCCTAATTGCAGATAGGTCCCTCGCGCCGAATTTTCTGTGAAGAACATGGAAATTTCGGCCGCCCGCGTGTTTCTTCGCAAAAATCATCAGCGCGCTGTGAGGCTGACGGGTGGGACCCACCGCGCACTGTAGCACACTGTAGATTTCTACAGTGCCTACTGTAGCTAACTACAGTGACGCGGGGCGCTCTCAGGCCGAGAATTTGCACGTCCATTATAGCGAGGCCGTGACTGCGCGGATCCGGTGGCGCGCGTCGCGGCGAGCTCAACGGGCGGCGCGGCGAACCATTTGGTCGCCGGGCTCGCCGGCGGCGACCAATCCGCGGCGGCGGACGGCGCGACGATGCCGACGACGATTCCGGCGGCTGTGAAGCGTCCCGGCACGCGATTCGTGGCTAGGATGGAGAGGAGAATGCGGCGGAGCCGGGCGCGTGCTTGGATTTGGTCATGGAGGAGCGCAGCGTCGGCGGGGCGCGTCGGCGGCGCCGCGGCGGCTCCCGCATAGCGCGGAGAAGGAGGAGGAAGAGAGGCGTTTTGGGCATTTTTGCAAAAAAATCCTCGTATTTTTGTTTAATTTCATATAAGTCCTTTTCTTCGTAAAGTGATGGACTGCGGGTTGATTCCTCGATTAGGGAGGGGCCTTTTTGCAAAAACATCACGGGCGCGTTCTCCGGACCGTCGGATCGCCGTCGGACGGCCGGGATTGATCACTGTTCAACACTGTAGATTTCTACAGTAATTACTGTAGTTACTACAGTACATGGAGCGCGGCAGGCCGCCCTTTTGTTCATCTTTCATATACTTAGTAATGATGTATGTATGTTACTTCATGTGTGGACTTAACGCTAACAAAGTTCCTGCTGGTGGTACTGTAGGTACCCATGATTGTTAAGGGATCGATGATAATTGCCGAAGAAAGGGGAAAAGGCCGAGTAAGTGTTGAACATTTAGAAAAAACATCAATCATCATTCTTATGTTCTTCAAGCATTGACGTAAATTTAGTCTGCCTTGTCACGGACTTGACAAACAATTCCATACTTGTGAAGGATGTAATCTATGATCCCTTCAAGAAATGGATGGTGCCTACCACTTGGTGGGCTAGGGTAAGTTTTTTTGTTTTTTGCGAATTGGGCTAGGGTTTAGGCTTTTCTCATTACCGATCAGGTACAAATAGGCTTTTCTGTCACATTTAACCTTGCCTTGGTGATTTTAACTCAAATATGTTCCTGTAGGCTGCAGCTGATTGAACTTTGGATGGTACAGTTCTCTTCTCAAAACACATGCTTTTATCAGTGCAGGAAGCATAGGGAGAAGCTACAGAGGATACTTTCAGCATTTTCAGATATTCCCAGCGATATATGAAGAAAGACCTATACTTGCAAATCAGTTTTCAGTAACTATACTTAAATTTTTCATTTCTTGATTCGCAATCCCTACTTTCACTCTTAAGAACTTTTAATCAGTGATTACGACAGCGTCCAGCTTTCCCTCCCGCGGCTAGGGTTCCGCCTCCAGCCGCCGCCGCCGCCGGCACGCCGGCAAGCCTTCTCGCCGCCGGCCACCTCCCCCCCCCCCCTCCCCGTGCCGCACCCAGGCGGCACCGGGGGGCCCCTCCTCGCGCCGCCCGCGTCCTCCTCCCTCCGCGCATCTCCCTGCCGCTGCCGTCGCCGGCCTTCGCGCCGCGGCAGTGGCGGCCTCCCCGCCGCCACACAACTGGTGGGCGGGGGTGGGTTCCCTCCTCCTCGCGCGGCGCTCGTCCTGGACCGGCTGGGACGGAAACGGCGACCTGCCGACGCGGTTATGCCGGAGCGGCGGCTCCGGGAACGCCGGGCTTCGGCGTGGTGGCGGATGGCGGGTCTTGCCTGGCCGTGAGGGCGGCAGGCCGGGGTCGTCGACGGCGGGCGGAGGCGGAGGACGCGCGGAAGCGGAGGCCACTTTCTGGAGTCGGCGTGTGATGCGGAGGTGGCTGCTTGGTGGTGTTTGGTGGTTGGAGCTCCTGCCGGCATGGTGCTGGGAGGCGCCGTCCTCTCCGACCGGTGCCTCCGCGCGGTGCGGTGCTCCGGGCGCGGGATCGACGGTATCCGGGCCCAAACTTTGGTGGTGCGGTGGTGGGCGTCGTGCGGAGGTGGGCGTCCCGGCGGTGGGCTCGTCGCTGTGGGGCGGGTCGGCGGCCGTTGGGGTCGCCGCGTGAGGTGCGCTGGCGGGCGGCGTTGGTGCGGAGGCGAAGGTCGCGCGGAGGCTGGAGGCCGATGAGGCGCGGGGCGGTGCGGGCCGATGATGCTCTGCGTGGGGCGTTGAAGGTGCAGTGCGGCGAGGCTGGTGGTGGCCCCCTCTGCGTCGACGCCGTGGTCGCGCGGTTGGGTGTGTGCGGTACAGCGGAGGGCGGGCTGGTCTGGCCGGTCGCGGGAGGTGGGTATGGCCATGAAGCTCGGACGAAAGCCTTGCCGGCTTTTGCCGGCCGATGACGGCGGCGCCCGCGGGCGTCTCTATCCTCCTTGGAGGCGTCATCGTCGAGCTTCCTCGACCTTCCCAATCTCGGATCAAGATCTTCGGGTGAAAGCCTACACCCTATGGGCGGGGCGACGGCGTCGTTCTCACGTCGCGGGCCCTCTTGGGGGCGTCGTCTTGAAGATCTCGGTCCCATCCGCTCTCCATTGGTGGGCTGGTCGCACACGACATCGCGATTGGCAGGTGGCCGGTCGGCGGTGGGGTGTGTCTTGGCGTTGCGAGTTGTGTGGCAACGATGACGGTGTTGAGCGGAGCCGAGTCGCGGCATGTCCTTCGTCACCGACAATCCGTGTTGTGTCCCGCCGTGAAGCTGTGAAGTCGGAGCTGCGTGTCGCGGGGCGGCAGGCTGGCAACGATGACCCTTTTTCTACGGTGGCCTCGTGGATTCCGTCGATGCAAGGTGTGCTTCTTTCTCCAGTGAAGCTCTCCGTCGGAGTCGGAGCTGCCTCCTCCTCGACGCTTTGGGTTGACTGTTTGACATAGGCCGACATGGTGTACGGCGTCGGCTGCGGCGAGGGCTTCGTCGGTGGTCGTCGAAGGTGAAGTCGGAATCGCTTGCTCGGGGAGGAGTGACGACGATGACGCTCGGTGATGACCTCGGTGGTGTTTCTCTCCTCGGCGGCGTGTGTGTCTCGTGTGGGTAGCCAGGTTGGCCGGGTCTGTCCAGTGTGGTGTTCCATGACTACATTGGTGCACTTGTAACGGTTTTCGGCCGGTTCCCCGTTAATGAACCGGTCAACTCCCCTCCTACTTTTTTAATAAAATGAGGCAATGCTGCCCGTTTTGTTCAAAAAAAATCAGTGATTACCATTTTCACTTGTCCAGGCTTTCATTTGGCGTCCCAATGGAAAGAGCTACTCCACGGTGTTGTCTGCACCGAGTGCTGATGCCCTCAAGTAAGTTGTGAATCTCAGCAAGCTTATTTCTGGCCATTCAACCAGAGATATCGTTCATTATGCATACTTGCAGGGAAACTGATAAGGCCACTATTGGATCTTGGGACTGGAAACTCAAGGATAAGAATTGTACTTAGCATGCCTTGTTTCCAAGATCTTGGACGGTATATGATGGTAATTTACTGCCATAAAGTTCCATATGCACTTTTATCTCTTAGCTGATAGATGCATGACAATTATCTGAAAATGTTATCTGGTGCACCATTACTAAGTAAGGTAACAGAATTGCAATGTAGGTGAACCTGACCCTGAAATCAAAATCACCTGCCGTCAGATATCACCATTCCTCCCTCATAACTACAAGGAGAGCAGCTTCCCTGTTGCAGTTTTCACATTTACGGTATAGCTTCTACTGTTTTCCCATATTATCTGCTGCAAATGCAGTTGATGTTAATTGAGTTGTCCCTTCTTTACTTCGGCTGGTGAGTCTTGCAGGTGCATAATTCTGGGAGCACACCTGCAGACGTAACATTGCTCTTCACATGGGCTGTAAGTATAAGCCAACATTTTACTCTTTCAGTAGAAAAATAGAACGTCTCTGAGTGAAGACTTGACCTTTGTTTATTCAATCTCTAGAATTCAGTTGGTGGGCAATCAGAGCTGACAGGAAATCACACCAACTCTAAGATGATGTAATGAACGTCAAACCGTGTCTCACTTTTCTTTACCACGCGTTCTATTTCATGCCGTGTGGCAGTGATCTCTTTGACAATCTTAATTAGTTCTTGGCATTCTATTCTTTATTCTTACACAGAGAGCGTGATGGTGTGCATGGGGTTCTTCTCCGTCACAGGTGTGTTGAATAATTCATTTGCAAAAAAGCTTCAAATGATAGAGAACCGCCGGTGACATTTGCAATCGCGTCTCAAGAAACAGAGGACGTGACTGCCGTTTCTTCACGATGGGGTCTTCCAACTCTGGCGACTTCACAGCAAAGAACATGTGGGAGGAGATCAAGAAGGTTCACTTACAGTGTACAAACACCCTTCAGCACGTGTCAGCATTCCATCCAGTTTGCAACTTGTTTCGGTGTTCTCTGAATATGTAATATTCTGACATTTGCACATCTGCTTCACACAGCATGGTTCCTTCAGCGAAGCCAGCACTGACAAAGAGCCAAGAGTGTCGAAGCCCGGATCGTCCATCGGAGCAGCAGTTGCGGCGGCGACAACGGTGCCGGCAGGGGGAACCCGTGTGGTGTCTTTTGCACTGTCGTGGTCGTGCCCCGAGGTGAAGTTCCCAGACGGGAAAACGTATCACAGGTGACGTGATGTGCCTGAATTTTTGCTGATTTTGCATGGTTTACCACCAGCTGGTTTTCCTTGTAACTGACACGATTTTCTGAAACAGGAGGTACACCAAATTCTATGGCTTCGATCAAGATGCAGCTGCAGAGAACTTGGCTCATGATGCCCTTCTTGGTAAGATCTGTCGACTGAGGAAAAACTGCAAAATTGGTCAGAACTCCGATGCTCATTTGTTATCCCATCTCTCCATGTAGAACACATGGACTGGGAGGCTAAAATCGAAGAGTGGCAGAGACCTATTCTGCAAGACAAAAGGCTGCCTGAGTGGTAATCATTTCATATTACATCACTCGATTGCCTCTTCAGAGTTTTTTCGATGGTAATGCTGCCTGATAAAAAAAATGTTAAAGGTCATTACAGTTGACATCTACCACACGAACAAAATTATCCCCAAATCTGCAGGGTTTTGTAGCCCCAGAGTTACTCCAGGCTATAAAATCAGAAGGGAAGAAGTGATTTATAGACTTAGTACCTAAACTAGATTGCTGCCTGAGTTATTAATACTCCCTCCGATCCATATTAGTGTGCATAGCTTTGTCTAAATTCATATGTATCTAGTTAAGTATTTAGACTAGATACATGTGTATCTAGACAAAGTTGTGCCCACTAATATGGATCGGAGGTAGTATCGTAATGCTGACACAGTGTGCCTTGAAGTCTTTAACAACTGATGCCATATCTGTTTTCAGGTATCCGATTGCACTCTTCAACGAACTCTACTATCTGAACGCTGGAGGCACCATATGGACAGGTGATTACTGATCTCTCAGCAACGTCCTGATCTCCCATGCAGAATTCCTAGCATGGAGCTGACCACAAATCTCTATGACAAGTGTCACAGATGGACTGCCTCCAAAGATCAGTGTTGCCTCATCGGGGACGGGGACGGAGCCATTCTCCCTTGACGTGTTCCGCGCAGACCTGCTTGGCGCCGCTACCGGCGCAAGAAGCACCGCAGCGGACAGCGCCCTGCGCGAGATGACATCCGTGACGCAGAATCTGCGCTCGGCAGCGGCATTCGGTCCGGCGCTGCTGGGCGCTGGCGAGGAGAACGTCGGGCAGTTCCTGTACCTGGAGGGGATGGAGTACCTCATGTGGAACACCTACGATGTGCACTTCTACGCCTACTTTGCGCTGCAGCTCTCCCTCTTCCCGGAGCTCGAGCTCAACCTCCAGTGTGACTTTGCCAGGGTGGTCCTCCTCCACGACCCCCGCCCCATGCGCACCCTCAATGGCAAGACTCTGCCGCGCAAGGTGCATATGCGAGTGTGGTGGTGCATGCCAGTCATTATTTCTTGCCATGGCGGCCTTCATCTGAACAAAACCTTGTGCAGGTTCTCGGCTCGGTGCCGCACGACGTGGGGCTGAATGACCCGTGGTTTGAGCTGAACGCGTACATGATCCATGACCCGTCGCGGTGGAAGGACCTCAACCCCAAGTTGGTGCTGCAGGTCTACCGGGACGTCGTCACCACGGGCAACGTTGCCTTTGCTAGGGCGACGTGGCCGGCAGTGTATCTGGCCATGGCCTACATGGACCAGTTTGACCGGGACAGGGGGGGCATGATCGAGAACGAGGGCCGCCCTGACCAGACATACGACCTATGTTCGGTGTCCGGCGTCAGCGCCTAGACCGGCGGCATCTGGGTTGCGGCGCTGCAGGCTACCGCGGCCATGGCACGGATAGTAGGTGATGGTGACGCCGAGTGCTACTTCCGGGCGGTACCACAGCCACAGGGCGAAGCGCGTGTACAGTGACGAGCTCTGGAACGGCACCTACTTCAACTACGACAACAGCGGCGGCGGGAACAGCAAGTCCATCATGGCTGACCAGCCCGGCGAGCCCATGTGGAGCTCGCCGGGCAGTGGTACGCGCGCGCATGCGGGCTGGAGCCGGTCGTGGAGGAGGAGAAGGCCCGGAGCGCACTGGGGACGGTGCTCGACTACAACGTCATGCGTGTGAAGCGCGGGATAATCGGGGCGGTGAACGGGATGCTGCCGGACGGCAGCATCGACATGTCATCGACGCAGTCCAAGGAGATATGGTCTGGGACCACCTACGCCGTCGCAGCCGGCATGATCCACGAGGGCATGCTGGAGGCCGTGTTCCGGACGGCCAAAGGCGCCCACGACGCCAGCTGGTCCAAAGATGGCTTCGGGTCAGTACGCCACAGAGCAGCCTGAAAACGTATCCCATTACTGACTGACAATGAGTATAAACAAACTAAAATGCAGGTATGCGTTCCAGACGCCGGAGGCCTGGACGGCAGAAGGTGGCTACCGCGGGCTGCACTACATGCGGCCCCTCTGCATCTGGGCGATGCAGTGGGCGCTGTCGCCGCCGGAGCTCCACAAGAACCTCGGGCTGGTGTCCTCCCCTGGGGACGGTTCCCTGGGGCAGGAGAAATTTGAGAAGGTGGCGAGCATGCTGAGGCTGCCTGAGGAAGTTGAACACGAGGGATTCCTTCGGGCTCTATACCATATTCTCCGGCAGATGGTGCTCCCAGCATGACACCCACCTGATTCTTGGAGTGCAAGTGTGCAACTCAACATGTCTAAAAAATCAGGCTTAGTTCAAGAATAAATCGACCGGTCGATGAACAGAAATCGGCACGAGTTTGTCACTGCAATGTTATTGTTCCTCCAAAAGACCAGAATAAAAGATGGTTCTTCTACCGTTGATGATTCTGTCGCTCACGCCTCCTTAACCTGCACATACAAGCTTTTTCCTACATGATTTAAGTTCACTTGTTTGTATGCCTGACCTATGTTGATTCGTGACAGAAATATATTTTTCCTTTGTCAAGTCTTGTTATAAACAGTGGCTTGGGTGATTGGCCAAATCAGCCCTACAATTCTTCACAAAATCAAGATCTGTATCTGGCTGTTTTGGCAGCATGTAGTTTGGACCAAGGATAATTTGCTCTGAGATGTTCCTTAATTTTGGGGTTGTAATGCACACCAAAGGGTGGGTAAACTTATCTACTCACTCTGTTTCTAAATATAAACCATTTTAGCCTTTTCTTGATTCTTATGTATCTAGACGTATTTTAGTTTGATTCCCTCATTTCAGTCGTTATTTAGTCCACATTGAAATGGTTAAAACATTTTTTAATTTGAAACGGAGGGAGTAGAATGTAAGGTATGCTAGCTAAACATATCTGGGGCTTGACTGGATACAAGACAGGGGCATGTTGTCAGCCTGGCTATTTTGAGCAAATTTTCTGGTGGTGTAAAAAACTATTCTTCTTTGTGAAAAGATATGAAGGCAATGTTTTCGGTTCTGATGGTCAGGCCCAATTTGGATGCAAAATATTTGTAGCTTTTTCTAGAAATGCTTTGAGGTGTTAGTAATAGTTCTACTGTTCTTTATTTTCTAAAAATGGTCTATGATCACTGAAAATACGTGAAAGGAAGACAGAGGACAGTTTGCATGGGGTGAGAGTTCGGTCAGTTCAGGCCTCCTACAACCAAACAATTTCACATCACCCAAAAATCCATATCCAGGCACCTGAACATGAGAGCGTCTTTGGTCGCTCGCAATTATTTTGGTCTTCCTTGCAGCATGACCTGATAGGGGATGGTCACGGTGGTACTGGGTGATGTTCTGCACATTGTTTTGTTGTCCGCATTGTCTCTAGCCAAGTCCAGCAGAAATACAAGCACCACATTTGGTTGCATATCTATGCTCCCTAAATGCAACTTCGACAGTGCTCGTGAAAAAAAATATCTAAAAAGTTCCAAACATAAAATCAAAATATATCAACATCCACGAAAACCGATTGTAAATTATTTCATTTCGGGATCTTTATCACACCCGGTGTATTTTCTTTGTATATCATGTAAACCAATCCAGATCCCAACAAAAAACTTCTGAAATATCCTGATGTGAATTACATTTAAGGAAATAGCATAGGATTCCGATAGCATATTCTCAAAGTCACGATTGCAGCAGCAAGCAAAACCACAACGGCATCCACTCGAAGTTCTATTCTCAACTGAATAGAAAGTTTATAGTTGTGTTGACCATCTACTGGGGCACTACAGAGATCATACGGAGCTACATCGCTTTTTAGAGGGAAAGCCTAGCTCACAGTTCAGACCATTGGAACATCCCAAGGATTTCGGAGGACACCAGAAGGGGTGCATAGGAGACAAAACATACTCCCTCCGTATCAAAATATAAGACTCTCTAGCTATCTAGTACACACATGTATCTAGAGTAGCTAGAGAGTCTTATATTTTGATACTGAGGGAGTAGTTTTCAACTGTATCTCAGCCGTCAGCAGGGCTTGAGAAACTCAAGCAGTCCACTGCCCACCGTATCCAGCAGCAGCAGCAGGCTGCGGTGACACCTTTGCAGCCGCAGGCTGTGGATTTGCAGCCGGTGCAGTATAACCACTTTGAGCTGCTGCTGGTGGTGCAGACTGATCATAACTTGGCGGATTTGCAGGTGGCTGGGTGTATCCTGCCTGACCATAGCCAGGCTGACCAGCTGCAGGAGCAGCCGCGTATCCTGACTGTGGGTAGGCATTTGCATAGTTGGGATCAGCTGGACCTCCCTGGTAACCATAGGTGCCATTGTTTTGAGCTGACTGATCGCCATATGCAGGTTGCGACGGAGGATACTGCGCATAGCCACCTTGCTGGCTGTACCCTGGTCCTGCTGGAGCACTCTGACCATATGTTGCTGGCGCTTGCGCGCCCTGCTGCGGGTAACCCTGCTGAGCATACCCATCAGGTCCAGTTGCTGGATATGTCTGACCATAAGCAGGAGGTTGCTGAGCTGGCGGAGCATAAAATGCAGGGGGTGGCGCCTGGTAAGAGCCATCACCTCTGGGTGGAAACTGTGCAGGTCCACCATATGGAGGTCTGGCATAAGGATCTGGCTGTTGAGGGTAGCCTTGCTGTGGACCCGCTGGTGGCTGCCCGTAGTACTGCTGGGTTGGTGCTGGAGCACTGTATCTAGGATCACCATATCCAGGGCCATAGTTCTGTGGAGGCGCAGACTGCGGATACTGAGGTTGTCCATAGCTAGGAGCCGATGATGGCCCATAACTGTTATAGTTACCGGGTCCAGGAGGATAGTTTGGTGGCTGGCCTTCATACGGCTGAGATCCCTGTTTGTAATAGTCATAACCACCACCCTGGTGCGAAGAATGGGGCGGGGGGCCTGCCTCTGATCCCAGCCCATGCCACCTCTTGGTGGTGGCTGCTGCGGATAGCCGCCATATGGGGGCTGAGAGTATGGCACATTCTGAGGTGGGGGCCCCCTTGGTGGATATCCGTAATGCTGTGGTTGAGAACGTGGCCCCCACTGAGAAGCTGGACCATGACCCTGAGGGAGGTGATGTTGAGGACCATAGCCAGGAGTCTGAGGTGCATTTCTTGGAAACGTCTGTTAAAGAAAGCGTGTTAGAAACCAGATAGTGCAGTTCAAAGCCTAAACGTAAGAGAAAAAATGCATTATACAGCAGTGTGAAAGAACAACTTGCAAACATTCATATCAAAGTTGTACACTGATAACCTGCATGTAAGTTCTAGTAAAGAACATAATAGCTACAGCAATCAAATAAAGTAATCTTCCAAGAGAAAATCACAACTAAACATCTTCAAACATTTCACTGACTTCTGAGGACATCTAAAGCGAAAAGTATAACATAAGAAGCAATGGGATCTGAACCATAGTACATAAATAAACGGATTATGTCAACTGAGATGAGACATATTAGAATGCAAATATCAACAAGACCATCACCTTCTAGCTAAAAAGGCTTATATTGTGGAACGGAGGGAGTATAAATATAAGGCAACGCAAGCTTCACAAGTTAAAAAAAAACTGTGTTTTCAACATATTCTATATTTCTACATCTTCATACAGTTCAGAAATAAAAACATGGCGCGACCACATGCAAAGGACAACATGATAGCATAAGTTAATTGGCCTCAACTTCCTAAAGGGACAGCAATTGCAGTTGCGAGTGGCAACACATCAGGGAACGAGGACAAATGATGCGAGAGGAGTGCAGTTTTCAGCTAAAGAGGAAGTTTTTCTATAGACAAGAGTCGAAAACAATTTAGTTTTAGCAAACCTAGACATGGTGATGCAGTATCCTTGTCATAGCAATGAGACATTTGGTGCAGCCTTCCAGTGCCACATTGTTTTTTTCTTTCTGTTGCAGCCATAAGCAACCTTACCAGTTACCCCAACTACAAAAACCATGCAAGGGCAAGGGATAATGATCAATATCCCTCTTCTGTGCATGAAATGGATGAAGGAGATGACCCCATCAGGAAAGCCTAGCTGAATCTGCATTAGGATACCCTGCCAACTCCAAATTGGCACCTTCAACAAAAGATAATTCATGGAAACTGGAAGGGACAGAACCTGATGTGTCAGCTATGACTTCTGATGTAGGAAACAGAATCAGATCTTATCTAATAGTTAGCAAGAAGCTAATTGGCCAAACCATGTGTACAGTATCACAGTACTTCCAAAGCCAAAGATCAGGCGAAATAATCCAGCAAAAATAGCATGTGCTCCACTTTAATTCAATTGAATATACCCATGTGGTGAAGTACAAACAACACTAAGAGCAAGATTTCAATAAAAACACCAAGTTTAAGTCTACAAAATTGTCAAGCCAGTTAGACTAGAACTATGTTCATTATTAAATGTAAATTGACCAGTTTTGCAAGTTCTAATTTTGTTTCTATATAATTGATGCCGCACATCATATTTCATATCGTTACTCTATGAAAACTACAGTAGTTGATGATCCACAGTGGTTTCCAGAGATATCAATGAGAAAGAAAATACACCATTACATATTTGAAGGTCTTTGGTGAATGGTGATATAATAACAAATATTCTCACACAAAATTAATGAGGCTGAAACTGCTACAAACCCTACCAAGGCGATGGCATGCGACTGGCTGATTGATCAATCGAGGAAAATAGAGCAAACAATGGACTTACCTTCCAGTCCAATAAGGCACTTCTATATTTCAAGACTGATACTTCAAACAAAGCCCATCGTAGAAAACACATATTAGTCTATAATCATTCAGATTCCATGAATGGGCAAAAATCCAACACCCCAAAGCATGATTAAGTGAATAGCATATTTCTCCAATTACTCTCGAATAAAGAGTGCATTTGTGCTAAAGTGTTCCCATATATACATGAACAACCTTAGCTCAAGTTTATAAGATGTAGAGTTGAGACATGGATGCAAGTTATAAGAAATTGAGTAGGACTGATTTTTCGTTAGGTATATAACGAAAACACATGCTTTACAGCAATAACTAACCAAGTGAATATCATCCAAACATCACCAATTTTGTTAATATAAACGAGCCAGATTGAATAAATTGACAAATAAGTTAAAAAGGTACAAAAGAGGACCAAGGGCATCCCCTTTACTACTATGGCATAGTGATTAACATATAATTGACTAAAACCGCACGGCAGGCCAAAGATAGGTGTAACAACCAGATCAAGGTAGCAATGAGATACACATGCAATAGTGCATGATATGATTTCGCATGAAGTGACATAAATACACAAACATCATTTAAATTCAAATCATCACTACTAAGTTGATCACAGCACAGGTGGAAGATAAGAGGGTAAGCATCATAAAGTTAATCGCAGCACAAATGTACATGGACCAGACAAGCATGTAACATACTGAGTTGATCACAGCATAGATGGGTGATAAAAAAACATAAAGCAGAATCAAATTAGACTCTAGCATCAGTGGGTTCGTATCAGCAATAATTGAACAACAAAAAGCACAGAGCAGGATCACGTCACCTGACTCATAGCTTGTTTAATCAATTCTTTTGCAGCTTCTATCTGCTTCTTATTGCCAGTAACACGCACAGTCCTTTCGGTTAATGTAGAACCCGCCGGAGGATGTTGAGGTATTAACTACAGACATTTATTGCCACCCTCAAACCTCAGATAACTTAAGTTATAATTGTTAATAATGCCAACATATCATGTAAGCTCTCTACCTGGATTCGAGCACCCGATCTAGTTTGCAGATTTTTTATTGTCTCGCCACCTTTTCCAATAATTAAACCAACCTAGCAAATTGAAAAGTCGGTTAAGCAAATGCATAGTGTGGCTCCTCGTCAACATTGAAACCTAACCTTATTATCAGGAACAAGCATCTCAAATTGCTCTGAGCCTGACTGTCCGGACCCAAAACCTTTAGCTATCAAGGCAGGGGAACCACCAGCCTCAGCCTGGAATAGACGTAAGAGGGAAGCCTTAGAGATGTAACTTTCATGGAAAGAAATACAGCTAAAGCGAACAACTGACGAACACACACCAGAATTATGATACATTTAGCATACCTCGGCTATAACACTCTTAATAAGTTGCTCGGCCTTGTCAATACTTTCAGGAGTTCCAACCAATTCCACGGGACGAGTAGTAGCATCTGAAGGAACATCTGCATCCTTTGTGATTTGGATCTTGGCGCCCGAGTTCATTTGGAGGTTTCTGATCGTTTCACCAGCCTTTCCTATAAGAACACCAACCTGCACGAAATTCCAGAAAAAAGAACGGAGCATACTATCAACATCGATTTCCAATTTTTCACATTAAGCGGGACAACACAACAGATTTAACCTACGCCCCTGACTATACCTTGGTATTGGGCACTTCAATTAGACGAGTAGTCTCCTGCCCGGTACCGGCTGCATCACCTTCTTGCTGCGGCGGCGGTGCTTCGGTGACCGTGTCTGTTGCCGCCTCCTGTGGCTTATCCTCGGCAGGGGCAACCTTGCCGTTCTCAGCATCTGCTTCCCCTTCGGTAGATGCAGGGGCTTGCACCTCAGGCTTATCTGAGGACTCGCTGTTTTGCGCATCTGGTCCCAACAGAGATAACGAACGGATCAGAACAGACTATAACCCATGCTTAAATTAGAATCCGACCATGTCCGACACACAAGCGTCGTCGCCGAGACACTAAACCCTAGGTACGACGAGGGGTGGGGCGTGAGAGAGAGAGAAAGATCGACCTGCGGCGTCGCCATCCACACGCGGCCGCTTGGCGTCCTCGCCGTCTCCGTTCGCGTCAGCGCCGGCGTCCACCTCCTCCAGCCTCCTCTTGTGGTCGCCCTCGCCCTCGGAAGCATCCAGGGCAGAGGCAGACTCCTCCTCCGCGGGGGTGGGGACGGCAGGCTCAGATGCAGCGTCTTCCTGCACGGCGGCGGGGAGGTCCACGGCCGGGGTCTGCGTCTCCGGCGGCGCCGCCGTTGCGTCGGAGTCGGCCATGGGGATTAGGGTTTGAGGGTTTTCGCCTCGTGTCCGTACGGGTGTAGGGAGGCGTGGGGGATTTGCGAGAGGAGAGCCCTTTTACTGGCCTGTCTGCTTATATGACGCGCGGCCGGAGATGTATTCGAGCAATTACGCGCACCGTTGAGAGAAGCGTATTTTCGTTAGGCCTGTGGCAATGCATCGTTTCTCAACACGTTTTCATAGGAGCATTAAAAATTTAAGAGACAACTAGTCCAATACATTGTCTCTTGTGGGTTGTATCTAAATTAAATGGTTTAGTGCTAATGCATACATATGATTGGGTTAGCAATACTTTTTGCCTATGGCCACGTGCAAGGGTTGTATGTTAGCTAAGATACAACCTCACTCTCTTTCTTCATTAACTACCACGCCACATCAGCAAAATACATATGAAACCGTGCTAAGAAACTTGCATTGGCATAGGCCTTAGTTCGCAAGCCAAGCGTAAACACGTAAACCTGGCGTCCGCAATTAGACTGTCAATGCGTTACTTAACAACGTTTTTATCCTTTTGGCATTGCTCAAAAGAGAAGTTCAGTATTTTTTGAAGGAAAAATGTACCGAGGAAATCATAGGTTTGACTTTTTTTGTGCAGTTTGAAGTTTGCAGCTTTTTCCGATTCAAAGAAAAAAATTTGCAGCTTTTGCCCATCTATTTTGCAGGTTAAGTGAGGTTTATAGAAAGAAAATAACAATGACGTTATAGGATTTAACTTCTTACGAAAATTTGAGTACATTGTTAAATCATAATTGTTGGGTGTGTTGTACTTGTATCAAAATTACATCTACACTCTCATAACACAGTAGTGCACAACTATCATACATACATATCGAATGAATCGACATGAGGGTAATATCTTGTTTTCATAGTAGCGAACATTGTTTGAAAATCGACAATTGTTCTTCTTCTAAACTACTTTTAGTTAAAAACAAATCAATTGGTACCAGCTCCTTTAGCTTATAACGAATTTGGATTCCTACCCTAACCCACAACTTTAACAAGATATACTCATACGGATTTGTGGTTGTTGCCAATAGATTTGACTGGCACTCGTAGCCACTATCGTCGCTCAGCTTTATCGTTGTTGTTGACCTTTCGTATCGATGACTACCTCACTCCATGACGCTCAACACTGAGATGATATATCGTTCCTCCTCTCATGGCCTCTTTGGATTTCATGAATTTATAATTCCTACAAGATTTGAAGACACGTGATCTTTTAGATGTGTGCACATGAATCAAACACATGAATTTAATAGTGCCGAGAAGAGAGAGTAGAGAGATATTGAGTGTAAGTGCATTATACTTCTCAAAGGATAAATCAATTTGGGTTTGAGCTCATGCTAAGATTCTTGTGGAATCGAGGCCATAGGAATATATTCCATAGGATTTTGGTGACCTCAATCATGGAATCCAAAGAGTTTATGTAGGAAAAGTTCATATGGATTAGAATCCTCCAATAATCATATGAAATTTCTCCAATCCGAAGAAGCTCTTGGTGTGAAAAACACAAAACTAACCCTGGACGCAAACTTCAACGCAAATTAACCTTGTTTCGATAATATATTCAAAAGTAATCCTTTTGCATCACACTTGCTGTGAGCGCTCATCACACCAAAATCCATGGCGCTGTGGTGTGCCCAACTTGGCCAATTCATATACAGCGCGCGTTAGGATAACACTATGAGGACGACTTGAATACTCGATGCCTAATACCACCTAAAACATGCAACTTCATGCCAACCACACAACTTTATTGGACCGATAAGAGAGAGTATAGAAAGATCGAGTGTAAGTGCATTATACTTCTCAAGGGATAAATCAATTTGGGTTTGATCTCATGCTAAGATTCTTATGGAATGGAGGACATAGGAATATATACCATAGGGAATTGGTGACCTCAATCATGTAATCCAAAGAGCTTCTATAGGAAAAGCTCCTATGGATTAGAATCCTTCAGCAATCATATGAAATTTCTCCAATCCAAATAAACTCTTGGTGTGGAAAACACAGAACTCACCTTGGTCGCAAACTTCAACACAAATTAACCTTGTTTTGAGAATATTTTCAAAATTAATCCTTTTGCATAACACTTATTGTCATCGTTATGAACAACAGATGCCTAGGGGTAGGCTTAAGTTTGGGGCCGATGGACGCTAGAGGATTCTGGGAGGGATAGCGCGCTAAGGAGCGCACACGGAAGACACAAAAGCACACACGATCTACCCAGGTTCAGGGCCCTCGTGAGGAGGTAAAGCCCCTACTCCTGCATGTCTGACTATATGGAGCTGCATAGGAGAGCTACAAAGATGCTCCTTGAGCTGTGTATCTCTTCCAGTATTTGGCTATCTCTATGAGCTGAAGAACTAGTGCTAGTGCTAGAGGAAGAAAGGAGCCAGGGGGAAAATGAGCCCGCGTGGGGCTGCCGTGAGCGTTCCCCCTGGTGCTCCTTATATAGGGAGCCCAGGGGACAAGAGGTGGCCCACAGAACACTATACACGCACTGTAGCTGATTTGACTACTGGGGTCTTGTCACACTATACATGCGTCATGGAGCTGTACCGTCCTTTGCACTGTGCCTGCATCATAGGAATGGGCTTGTCACGTCATGTCTGTCCTTCGTCTTGTCTTCTAGCGCTTGTCTTCGGAATCTCCGCGGTACCTTCTTATCTTCTCCCGGGTAGCAGTTGACATCTCGCTTCCTGGAGAAGGAGACCGAACGATGGCCTCCTCGTCTCGGTCCGTAGCAGTCTTGAGCGCCCGGCCGATCCAGCAACCGAGACGAGATCTCGTCCTTCGATGCCGGCCTGGACATCTTGGGAGGTACATGGGCGAAGGAATCGCCTGGAGGCGAGCGACTCGGCCTGATGGGCCGCGAGACGTCGGCCCAAGGTACTGGCGGAGAAAGAGGTGGCCCGTCCGGGATGCAGGAGTGGCGGTCCAGCCAGGACGCGGGACCTTGGCCCGTCCGAGTCTGGGGGATGCCGGCCTGGTAAGGATGCGGACGCCACGGTCCAGCCGAGTTGCGAATTAACTCGGCCCGCCCGGGGTGCGCGCTGGAGAAGATGGCCTGCCGAGGCGAGGAGGCCTCGGTCCAGCCGAGGCTAGGATGTATCGGGCCGCCGGGTTGAGGAGAGCCCATCTAAGATAAGTAGATGTCGGGCCGTCCGAGTCTGTGAAAGCCACGCGTGAATCTCGGCCTGGCCGAGGCAAGCGTGTGTCGGCCTGGCAGAGGCCCGTGGCGCAGTAACAGGAGCCCATCCGGGTTAGGCAACCCGGTATATGCCTTATTTCGGCCCGGCTGCGGTTATGTCGGTCTGGGCACTGCCAAGCTCGGCCCAGGACGCTTTTTCCTCCTTTTTCTTTATCTTACAATTATTTCTTTGTTGTTTCCTCTACCAACTCCATAAAACCATTAACTTTGGGGTACCCGGGGTTACATCCCCGACACTAGTCCCCGAGGCTGTTGGGGACTCGCAGAGTCGCGCACAGACTTTCAAAATCAAATAGCAATATTAAAATCTCCATGTAAACAATATCCTGCCTGCATGGGCACCATCATTTTTTAAATTGCCAACACGTGCATGTTCGACATATTGCCTGCATGGGCACTGTCATATACTGATGTCTTTGCCAACATAGGCAAGTTTGACATATTGCCTGCTTAGGCGCTGTCATATATTGATGTCTTTGCCGACATTGGCAAGTTTCACATATTGCCCGCTTAGGCGCTGTCATATGTCGGTTTTTAGCCACTTTGGACTTTTACCGCAAAGCTATATTGGCAGCCTTAGCTGAACCAACAAACTGCCTGCATGGGCTAAAATGACACTTTGCCTTCGTGGGCATTTGTCAAATGATGAGTTGAGATATTTCTCAACACATGATACTCAACGAAATGGGATACCATGATATCTTGATATTTGATGTCACTGCATAATTGATGATATGAAATAGTAGATAATCTGCTTCGGATATGCTGAACCGAGATACATAGCTATAGAGATATCGGACGAGCCCCTGTTGATATTGTTGAACCAAAATAATTGGTGACAGAGATAAGGGGTGATCTATCTTTGATATATCAAACCGAAATGGACGGCGATGGAGATATGGGTTGATGCCCTTGTGATATGCTGAACCGAAATAAACGGTGATGGAGATTTGGGGTGATGCCCTGTTGGTACAAGACATTTTCCAACACAATGATAATTTGATATCGAGTTTTCCTCAGTGATGCTCATTTCAAATGACATGGTTAGTCGAAACATAAATATAATGAATACTCAAACTTAACAGCAATTCTACTAACAGATGAAAATTACTCTAGCATATGTCGGAAATTAAATCTAGAAGCAAAACTATGCAAGAAGATGCAGACTCGAACTCAACCGAATCCCCGAGTCACTTTTCTTATCTAGGAGAAAAAGCTAAACTTGACTGGCTATCCAGTCCCCGGGTCAAAGCATTTTGCCCCCGGGGAAAACAACTAAGCACGACAGGAAGAGGCAGTCCCCGAGTAACTTTTAAAGTGATCCGAAATGCGCGCAATACAACTATACTGTAAATACTCACCTTGCTGTCACGGTGCCGGGTAGATGTCAACGTTCAGGTCACTGCAGTGCTCGATCGTTGAAGCAGATGTCGGCTGGGAACAACCTTGCGAATCAATTAGATCCTGCCCGGATCCATCTGGCCCGGGCGCCAACGCGCGCCTTGCCTGAACTCGGCCCTGCAGTATCTCTGATGCCGGCAACGCTAGGCGCCCGATACCAGCCCAAGCTATGCCGGCCCGCCCAGCCGCGGAAGTCGGCCTGACCGACGTCGGCCCACACGGTCGCTCGATGTCGGCCCACTTAGCCGTGATGTCGGATCGCCCGAGATTGGGCCGTCTGCGGAGATCCGGCCCGCCTGGCCGGGCACGTCAGCTCGCCTGCTGCGGGGATACCGGCCCACCTGGCCGGGAATGTCGGTTCGCCCGACATTGGAATGTCGGCCCACCTGGAAGCTTGCCCGCCGTGCTGACCTCGGCCCATCTGGTGGCAAAATGCCGACCCAGCTGAGACGCGGACGTCGGCCCGCCTGGTGGCTCGACGCCAACTCGCAGGCTAAAAACGAGTCGCTGGACCCCGGAACATCAGACGAAAGCTAACTAGACATTGGCTAGCACCACAGCCCCGCCAGCCAAAACCGACTCCAAACCTCTTTCTATCTCTAGCCTCTGAGTATAAACAAAAGGTCCCGTCCGAATTTTATCCAGCAAGCGCCACTATCAGCCCCACGGTGGGCGCCAACTGTCGTCGTTATGAACAACAGATGCCTAGGGGTAGGCTCAAGTTTGGGGCCGATGGACGCTAGAGGATTCGGGGAGGGATAGCGCGCTAAGGAGCGCACACGGAAGACACAAAAGCACACATGATCTACCCAGGTCCAGGGCCCTCGTGAGGAGGTAAAGCCCCTACTCCTGCATGTCTGACTATATGGAGCTGCATAGGAGAGCTACAAAGATGCTCCTTGAGCTGTGTATCTCTTTCCAGTATTTGGCTATCTCTATGAGCTGAAGAACTAGTGCTAGTGCTAGAGGAAGAAAGGAGTCAGGGGGAAAATGAGCCCGCGTGGGGCTGCCGTGAGCGTTCCCCTGGTGCTCCTTATATAGGGAGCCCAGGGGACAAGAGGTGGCCCACAAAACACTATACACGCACTGTAGCTGATTTGACTACTGGGGTCTTGTCACACTATACATGCGTCATGGAGCTGTACCGTCCTTTGCACTGTGCCTGCATCATGGGAATGGGTTTGTCACGTCCTGTCTGTCCTTCGTCTTGTCTTCTAGCGCTTGTCTTCGGAATCTCCGCGGTACCTTCTTATCTTCTCCCGGGTAGCAGTTGACATCTCGCTTCCTGGAGAGGGAGACCGAACGATGGCCTCCTCGTCTCGGTCCGTAGCAGTCTTGAGCGCCCGGCCGATCCAGCAACCGAGATGAGATCTCGTCCTTCGATGCCGGCCTGGACATCTTGGCAGGTACATGGGCGAAGGAATCGCCTGGAGGCGAGCGACTCGGCCTGATGGGCCGCGAGACGTCGGCCCAAGGTACGGCGGAGAAGAGGTGGCCCGTCCGGGATGCAGGAGTGGCGGTCCAGCCAGGACGCGGGACCTTGGCCCGTCCGAGTCTGGGGGATGCCGGCCTGGTAAGGATGCGGACGCCTCGGTCCAGCCGAGTTGCGAATTAACTCGGCCCGCCCGAGGTGCGCGCTGGAGAAGATGGCCTGCCGAGGCGAGGAGGCCTCGGTCCAGCCGAGGCTAGGATGTATCGGGCCGCCGGGTTGAGGAGAGCCCATCTAAGATAAGTAGATGTCGGGCCGTCCGAGTCTGTGAAAGCCACACGTGAATCTCGGCCTGGCCGAGGCAAGCGTGTGTCGGCCTGGCAGAGGCCCGTGGCGCAGTAACAGGAGCCCATCCGGGTTAGGCAACCCGGTATATGCCTTATTTCGGCCCGGCTGCGGTTATGTCGGTCTGGGCACTGCCAAGCTCGGCCCAGGACGCTTTTTCCTCCTTTTTCTTTATCTTACAATTATTTCTTTGCTGTTTCCTCTACCAACTCCATAAAACCATTAACTTTGGGGTACCCGGGGTTACATCCCCGACACTTATTGTGAGCGCTCTATGTTATACATCATCACACCGAAATCCGTGGTGCTATGGTGTGACGACTTGTCACAATTCGTATGCGCCCGTTAGCATAGCGCTATGAGGACGACTAGATGCCTAATACCACCCTAAAACATTCAACTTTATGCCAATGTAACTTTCTAGAAACTTAGATGACGGATGAGCTACGCTAACACGCACTAGACCTGGGGTTGTGTCATGTCGGCATATCATCGCCCCTCCCCCAAGCTCGGCGTAATGTTGTATTCCATAGCGCCCTCACTGCGCAAAAGGTTAGTTTCGAATATATTTTTGAAACAATTTTTTTTTGCATGGTAATACATGTCTCATTTTTTATAAATAAAGATCAAGTTACAAGGCACGTACACACCGACCTTACAGAATAGAAAAGATAGGATAAACCTATGCAAAAAAATCAGCGCCTATCCCCTCCTTAGACACCACCGAAACGACCACCAAAGGGACGGACGACATATCGCCTTTTCACCCGAGCTCGACACGGATTCATCGCTGATCTGCAGCTTTACGGATCTTCAAATTAGTTTGCCAGAAGCAAAACCCATTGTCATTGAAAGAATCAGAACGGGGCAACATGTCCCCGGACACGCCATCAAACTCCACAACTGACACTCCGCACGTCGAAAGAGTAAGTCAGAACTGTTAGCCTCCAACCACAACCTAACATAGGATATACACCATCTTTCAGCTGTACAGAACAACGGAGTTATTTTTTGAGGGTTAGTTTTGCATTCTTTTCACCCTCTGAGCTGTTGTTCATGTGAGGTCCACGTCGGTTGCGTTTATAGCAAAAAAAAAAGGACGATAAATATACTTTCCAGAAAATTGTTTTCAAGACGCAAAGACGAAGACGGATGCAGTGCACCAGCTGGTCCGACCCTTGCATGTCACGGGCACATGCGACCGGCGGTTGGGCGTGAGAGAGGAACCATCTGGATCCGCCCCGTTATTTCCTTCCGGCCCACGGCGACCGAGCGAGGAGACCCACCTCGCCGGCTCACTCCCGTCCCGTTCCACCGCCTCCTCCCCTCGCCGGCGACCCCGAATTCGACGCGGCGCGCATGGCGGAGCCCGAAGACAGCCACGCGGCGCGGGAAGCCTCCCCTGGGGCCGACGCATCCACGAGCCACGCGGCCCCGCATCCGGAGGCGGCGGCGTCGCCGTCGCCGGACTCGCTGCAGAACACGCCCTCCAACATCGCCAGGCTCGAGGACGCGATCGAGAACTGCGCCGCCCGCCACAAGTACCTCGCCCGCACCAAGAGCCCCTCCGACGGCGAGGACGTCCGCTGGTACTTCTGCAAGCTCCCCCTCGCCGACAGAGGTGCGCCTCCCCTCCCCCCCCCCCTCCTCGCGCGCAGACTCCAGACCCTCGACTTTCATCATGTACTTACTAGATAGGTGTGCTATTTGATCGTCTGCTTCGTAGTCATCATCTATGCCTGGCTGGCTCGCTGACTGCCTGACTCCATGATCACCTGACAGCTGATTAGGATGTACTCCTAGGTTTCATGTCACACTCTTTCTGATTTGACTGTAGCATACGGCGATGTCAAAACACACACTCATGCGCTGTGTGGTCCTTTGAATCTGCTAGCTGGGTTGTGATTTAAGATCCGTGCAGCGGCCAGTCAACCAGCTGCTTTAGGGTCGTACTGGAGACCGACATGCCTTCCTCCATCGTTGTCCAGCCCCACTTTGTGGTTATTGTTGATTGTTTGTGTGAAGTGAACTGCTGAAACAACGACGTGTGAGCTGAACCTGTTACCGAGCTGACTCCTGGTCGATTTATGTGGTTTTCTGTTGATGCAGTGCTCTCCGCTTCAGTTCCGCAGACGGAGATAGTTGGGAGGGGAGACTATTTCAGGTTCAGCATGAGGGACTGTCTGGCGTTGGAGGCGTCTTTCTTAGAGGTCAGTACTTTGATGCCGATGTACCGCTGAATGTTTACTCACAAGATCACATAAGTTGTAGCGAACTTTGCGATAGCTCGCTGCAATGCTATAGCTTTTGAATTACAGCACATTTCGAAGCAATAACGTTGGTACATAGTTTATCTCCAGTGGATTTTTCTAGGCTTGGGTTGTACTAGCTTGTCTACAGTAGTTTACATTGCGTCTTTTTAACTTGTTTTATTCTTTTAGCCCGTATCTACTCTATAATATATTAGGGGAATCTCTATAGTTCGTAGATCATTATTGTGTTACTTGTTTGTAGAGAGAGGAATCACTGCTTGGTTACTGGTGGAGGGAGTATGCGGAATGCAGCGTAGGACCAGCAGGTTCCTCCGTGAAAGCTGATATGTCAGACTCTGAATATTTGTATAAGGTGGAGGAGGAGCGGGTTGGGGTTCCTGTGAAAGGTGGACTATATGAGGTCTGTATTTTTATCTAGTACATGTTCTGTCACTACACATATACAACCAGTCTTACTTATTTGTTCGCAAAAACAGTTATGGCTATATTCATCCACATTTACATTCGACTCATAACTATTGACTAAGTAGGGGTAAGAAGACCAGTAAGAGATTAAAACTAGAATATTGATTGCCACACACGGTCACTCAGATATGTTTGCTCGTCACACAAGTGAACATCAGTGTAATTCAGATTGGCACGGTCTACGGAACCACAAACTTGGATACAGAGCGATTCGCAACTTCCTTTCCCCACTGAACGTGTAAAACTAATTCACTTGAAAATTTGAGTGTTATACAAGAAGTACAGTATGATAGCTAGTGATTTTAGTTTAATTATGTGGCTGTAATATGACATTTTTCTTTCTAGTATGTTAGCTAGTGAGTTTATTTTGTCATAACAACGTACACTAATGCAGGTTGATTTGATGAGACGTCATTGCTTCCCTGTATATTGGAATGGTGAGAATAGACGTGTTTTGAGAGGCCACTGGTTTGCTCGAAAAGGAGGTCTTGATTGGATTCCCTTGCGTGAAGATGTTTCTGAACAACTTGAGGCAGCATATAAACGTCAGGTGCGAAAATATGCCATGCCATCACTCTTTAGCAACATTATCCCACAAATATGCTGTTCTTTCTTCTTTCGCAACATTATCAGATATAAAACCATTTTGTGGATCAATACTTTGCTAGCACTGCTATTTTAATATTCTTATAACTTCGAATGCTCTAGAGAAAACAACCAAACTCTCCTCACTAGATAGTATAAGTTAGTTCAGTGTGATGTGAGCTTAATTCTGAACAGTGGATGACATGGTAGCGATCTACGAAGCACCGATACGGCGATACGGATACGGCGATATGGAGACGGCGATACGGAATACGGCGATTTCTAAAAACAGCAATACGGCGATACGTCGAGTATATGTGTAAAAATAATAAAATCAGCAGTCACTCACTCCCTGTCCAGCAAATCAGCAAGCAAATTAGCAGGCAAATCAGCAGTCGCTCCCTGTCCCTGGCCAACAAATCAGTAGGCAGCAGCTCGGAGGGCAGCAGGCCAGCAGCAACTCAGCAGTCAGCAGTTCAGCACGCAAGCAAGCAGGCATCACTTAGCACGCAAGCAAGCAGCAGGCCAGCAGCAACGGAACAAGAAGGGCGGTAGCCGTACCTTGCTGCTGGCGACGAGAGGCAGCGGAGGCGACTCCAGGTGGCGGGGAAGGGCGAATCCAGGCGGAGGCGACGCAATTCGGGTGGCGGCGGCGCGATTCCGGTTGGCGGCGGCGCGATTCTGGCCGGCGGGGCGCGAATCCGGCCGGCGGGGGGCGCGAGTCCAGGTGGAGGCAACTCCACGCGGCGGGCTCGTTCGGGCTCTCCCGTGTCGCTAGACGAATCGGAGGAGTATCAGGTTTATTTTCCTTTTTTTTAATTCGAAAAAAGGGGACACGCGGGCGATACGAGTATCGGAGGAGTATTGGCGTATCGGAGTATCGCACAAGTTTTATACTGCGATACAAAGATTTTTGAAGTATCGGTGCTTCGTAGGTAGCGATGGCATTGAACTATGTATCCCTGGGCGCATCTGCAGGATGGATATACAATTTCCATGTAAAACAAAAGTCGTCATGTTCCTGTGTCTGTTTCCTTCATACGCATACTCCCTTCTACAGTTCCTTTGGTTTAGAAAACATTTGAACATCCTATTGTTGTCGCATTAGGCCTGGCATCGTCGCAGTTTTCAACCTTCAGGCTTGTTTGCTGCACGGGCTGATCTCCAAGGAAGTACACCTGTATGTAATATACTAATATACCTTCCTCAGAAAAGAGAAATAGAGAGTCGGATGAAGACTGAAGTGTATTTTGTGCAGGGCTTGCATGCTCTTTTTACTGGAGAGGATGACACTTGGGAAGCTTGGCTCGTCTTTGATACAGGCCCTAAACTAGGTAGCAACACAATCAAATTAAGGCGTGGGTTCTCTTCATCTGGATCTGCAAATCCTACCCAGGTGAACAACGATGTTAAGTGTTTTAAAACTATTTAAGTCTATTAAGGTGTCAAGTGGGATCCCACCAATATGTCACTTATAGTTCATTTTGCTATTTGTAGTGCAAAATTTTGGACCAAATTTTGTACCAGAAATGACAAACTGAACTATAAGTGGGATATTGGCGGGATCCCACTTGCACCCCTAATGTCTATCAGGTGCTCTCAGCCTCACATTATGAATAGCTTAGAGAAGTCAAAATGGTCCATGGACTAAAATGATGAGATACCTGAACTGTTTAAATTTCGTCTAGTAAAATATTGATGTTCATTGCCGTTTGGTTTATGCGCACAAAATGTTGGCTTCTGGGCTTACATGTTAGCTGTAGGGGATGTATCATCCTTAAGACCTTAACAATTTCAAGAAAGATTGCCAAAGTAGTTATGTATCATATTGACCATTGAATATGTAATTTGACCTAGTGCCCCTTAAGATGAACTATGGTCTGACATGCTATAGACTGCATAGCTGAATGTCTTGATCTCGTCAATTGCTAGTCATGTCGTTGCTTCAGTTTTTTAACCAAAAAGGAGCCAAACTATTCGTGCTAATTTCACGGTGCAATCCTTCTTTTCTTAGTTTGGATTTCATACCAGCACCTGCTGGTACAAATCCAGAATGAGAACCTGACACCTTGTTGTGGGGTTCTCCTTGTAAAGTATTAAGCTATCTTCTTATTTACGAGAGTGCATTCGATGTCTGCATGGTGTAAAACTGTAATTTGATTTGCTGCCAGGATGAGTTGCGTCAGCAGAAAGAAGAGGAAACAGATGATTACTGCTCTCAGGTATTTCTTTTGTCAAGCATTTTTTCTCTTTCCACGTTAATTTCCATAATCTTTATTCTGTTACCTCCCAAGTTAAGGATTCATATATGCTTATATTGCAGAGAAGTACTTTATAGCATCATCTTCCACTGAAATAGCTTCTTAATCTAATTCCATTTTGCATCTATCGGCGCTTTTTATGTCATCAAAGCTTTTTTTTAAATAATTTATAAACAATGAAACATATGGCCGACATGTAAGTATAATGAAACCTTTGGTTGATACTAGGGTTTTTAAGGGGATTAGTACGGATAATCCCCACAGGGATTGGGTGAAACCTCCATCACCCAATCCCATCAAATCCCCATTTATCCCCAATCCGGGCTTGTTTGGTACTAGTTTATTTTTGGGGATTATCCCGGTCAAACCCCAAATCCCCACATACCCCAAAAGGTTGGCTGTTTGGTTCTAGTGTATTTGATCGGATTTGTCCCCACTTTTCCCCAGAATTCCCCAAACTCTAGTGTATTTTCTTCAATATATAATACACTACCCCTCCCTAGTGGATTGGAGATTAATGGGGATTTGATGCGATTGGGTGAAGCTTGGGGTTTCACCCAATCCCTGTGGGGATTATCCCCACTAATCCCCACAAAAACCTTAGTACCAAGCAAGGCCTCAATTAGGAAGGGGTTGAGTATTGGCTATTGAGTAAAATACACTTGAGTCTGGGGAAAAGTAGGGATGAAACCGGCCAAAAACACTAGAACCAAACGGGGTTTTGGTGATAGGTGGGGATTTGGGGTCAGGCCAGGATAATCCCCACCGATCCCCCAAAATACAATAGTACCAAACAAGGCCGATGGGGTGTTTGTTTTGACTTTTGAGGAATGTTCATTCAGTCATATCATGTTTTTGTTGGCTAGAGGGCTGTAATGTGTTGATCCATCACCACATCATCCATCGCAAGCACTCATAGTGTTAGGAAAACAAGAAATGGGGTCAAATCACCAAAGTTATGGGTTGATCCCATGATGGCCCAATCCATCTGAGGATAAAATGATTCCAAACCAAACATACTGTAAAAGGATGTGAGCATCGCATGCTAAGTCACACCTAATGCACATGTACATAATTGACATTGAATGTAGTACTTTCTTCCATAGTCTGAATTGCTTAGCCTTAGTCACCCACCTTACAGCTATGCCACATTAAAGGAATATATACACCATGGCTTCTGCTTTTCCCCTTAAATGCATGTGTAAGGAAGTTACGGTGAATTTCACAAAGTTTATTGCTTACGGAGACTTGCAGATGCTGATGTACTTTCCGATTATCTCTTAATAGGTTCCAGTTGGTCATGTGGTATTCATGGTTCATGGCATCGGGCAGAGATTGGAGAAAGCTAATCTTGTTGATGATGTTGTTGATTTTCGCCGTATCACTGCTAACCTAGCTGATAGATACTTAACTCCGTATCAAAGAAGTACACAGAGGGTTCTGTATATTCCGTGTCAGGTAACATTAATAGATTCTTAGAGCTTAGTTACTCTTTCTGATGCCTCATATGGAAATCTCTAGCATCATTATTCATTGATTCCCTTGTTGCAAAGGACAAAACAGTTGACTTGTCTATAACATGATAATGTAAGCCTGAATCAGGGTTCATGCTTGCTGAGTTAACACAGTCTCATATTGAACAACTTTGTCATCTTCTGAAACTTAAACATATGCAGCAATGTACATAGGTACTTTAGAATTGTGATCACTGTGTTTCATTAGTTTTGCCAGAAAACGAATGACACATATGGCAGGTTGGTATTCATTACTTATGAGCACTGGAAGCTTTTTATATACTTTGTCATATGTGTCGCAAACACACTTATCTAGTTAATCAACGACGACCGTATTTTATGTGTGTAGCTAAGTACATTGCACTTACAGAGTAGATACTGCATTGTTCTATTATGATATAAATTCTGATTTCATCTATGTTTCCACTAGAGCCTTTTTATGCTTAATAGTGCCGATTACTATTGCAGTGGAGGAAGAGCTTGAAGCTCGGTGGTGAACGCACAGTTGAGAAGATTACTCTGGATGGAGTTAAAGGTCTTCGAGTAGCATTAGGCGCCACCGTTCATGATGTTTTATATTACATGAGTCCTATCTACTGCCAGCATATAATTGACTCGGTATTTTTCTTTCTAGTCACATTTTACACTAATTCCTTGATTCCCATTTAGCAGAAAAACATACTTTTGGCAGTTCTAGTTCAAATGCTGGTGTCCGAGTATATTTCCTTTCTTATATTCCACCTCAAACGCATTGGAACGTGGAACCCACACAAAGTTCACATACTGGGATGGAATTATGGAAATGGAGCGCCAGCAACTTTTCAAGGAAAATTCAGATATATACCAACTACTTTTTAAAAACATGAAGTAGGATATTGGTCATATCTGCTTTTTCCTTGTTACAAGTTAGTTTGTCGCATCATTGTTTGAGAAAAAGTTTGTGTCGTGGCATGCATTTTTGTTGAATTTTATGAGGTGGAAGAGGCGAACTATCACCCCATTCACCAAGTCTTTTAAGTAGTGAGGATGCTGATATAGTAATTTATAACAGGTCTCAAGTCAGTTGAACCGGTTGTATATGAAGTTTCTCAAGAGAAATCCTGGTTACAGTGGAAAGGTTTGCTGCTCATAGCTCATTCAGATTCTTTTTATGATTATATTTTTTCTGTCTGGTAAACAAGATGCGGCTTGCCTTCTTTTTGGCAGGTGTCGTTATATGGCCACTCGTTGGGAAGTGTTCTAACATACGATATACTTTGCCATCAAGAGTCTCTTTCTGCCCCATTTCCAGCAGATTTTTTTAATTTGGAAGTTTCGTCTGATGAAGGCCAAGTAGGAAAAGCACCTAACACCACTGCTGTTCATGACTTTGACGTAAAAGATCATGATACTTCGTCCACTTCAGGACATTCTTGTGCTGATAATGTAAATGGTTTAAATGAAGACAGCACCTGTATTGACCATTTACTTACAGACAAGATCGCCTCGCCATGTGTGCATGAGAATGTGCCAAACAATGAAGACACACTCGCATCACCTGTTGCAGTTGATGGGATACAAAATGAAGTCGAAAATCAGAATGAGAATCATCAGATGACATGTACTGGAGAAGGGGCTACGTCAGCTGTAAGCACAAAAGATGCTGAATGTGTTTCAAGACCTGCTGTGGAACTGCATGAAGAGGTCATTGACAAAGAAAAATCGATCTCATCATTGGAAGAAGAGGTGTGAATTTATTGAATTTAGCTAAGTTTGTATGTGCTTATCATTTAGGAATTTTTTTATTTCGTAAGAAGGCTCCCAAATGTTGATTGCCTTGTGATCAACTCATCAGAGAATATATGCGTAAGATTGATAAATTGTTTCAGGGCGCAAAATTTAGGGTGTTATATTGGAGCAAAGCAACTGCGCAACTTGCATATTGTGTTGATGCCTAGATTTCTATCTTCACTGCAGGTGCGACGCCTTAAAGCTAAAGTAGCAGAACTTGAGCGACATAATGATTTGACTGGAAGCATCAGTGATGTTGAGTCTCATCAAGGTAACTGCTGCTTTTGTTCCATGATGTTTTCTGGAAGACTGTATTATATTGCCTTTGTGAAGTTCTATTTTCAGATATTTATGTGTTCAGATTTATTTATACAGTGAGCCTAGCATCAGGCAGGCTTAATATGGGGCAAGGCAGCACAAGTCAGTCCTACAGACCACGTATTAGATACACTAAGCTAAATTTTAAGGTAACATATCCTTGTTCTTGTTGAGTGATCTTTTTTACTTCTCGTAGTGTTTATGCCATCATCACATCATTTTTGGATACTCAGGTCGACACATTCTTTGCTGTTGGATCCCCTTTGGGAGTCTTTCTGTCCCTACGGAATGTTCGTATTGGTGTTGGTATGTAACCTTTGGCTAGTAATATGCTTTGCCACACCAGTGTTGACACTTATACTCCTTTTTTGTTTGGATACTTTCCACAGCACTCGTCTTATGTTTAGAACTAGATTATATCTTGTATTTTAACATTTAATAACCAATTATTTAACAGCGGGTGCGGGCATATATTTTATGTAGAAAACTTTTAGCATTTATATACTGAATTGTTTGTTGAATAGCTACTAGAAGAATTATCTAGTTCAAGATATCAGAAAGCACTGGCCAGTAAAACTACATGCAGGACTCAACAAGACATCCTGTCAACGTTTCAGAATGTTATTCTTTTGAATAAACTGAAACTATGAACGTTTTCTGTATATAGAGATAAATTGTGGTGTCGGTCCTGCTGTATTAACATGGACGGTGTCCTCGTGTTTATCAAGTCATTATTAGCATATCTTCCTCCATGTAGCTACTGTTCCTGTCCATTCGGCAGTGTCTCTATGATTTGTCATTTTGGAGAGGTGTACGGGGCACCTGGGCTGCCCAGCTTATGATTTGTCATTGCCCCTGGTAGTTGGCAGTCAATAATCTGCTACTCCCTCCGTTTCTAAATATAAGATGTTTTAGGCATTTCACATGTTGACTAGATGCGGACTGAAATGAGTGAACATACACACTAAAATCTGGAAAAGGTCTAAAACATCTTATATTTAGGAACGGAGGTAGTATTTTACTTCTGAAATTCATAGCTTCTTTAAAGGCAGGGGACAAGATTATTGGCAAGACAAGAACATAGTTGAAGAGATGCCATGCTGCCGGCAGATGTTCAATATTTTTCATCCTTATGATCCTGTAGCATACAGGTTTGCAGCTACCTTGCATATAATTTTTTAACCTTATGTTTATATAGCTGACCAAATATGCAATATTATGTTAAAACTAAAAAGATTAATCTGGTATGAATTAACATTTTACATAAGCGTCGTCACTTTTATCAAATGCCCAAGAAGGCAGTAAGCTTTGTCACTTTTAGATACGTTCCTTTATTGTACTGGAAGAGAATGAACTTATTTCTTGCACAATGAGGGGGCATGGAACATAAATCTAGGTGGGCTTTTATGCAGAGTTGAACCACTTGTATGTGAAGATTATTTGAACAAGCGACCCGTTGTTATACCCTACCATAGAGGCGGAAAGAGGATACATATAGGCGTTCAGGTGGGTTGTATGTCATTTTAACTGAGCTTACAGAGGAGTATGCCTATATTTCTCACTTGAGGCTGTTTTGCCTCTTATATACCTAATTTGGTTTGATGTTTTGCAGGAATTCACAGAAGATGTTGCTGCACGTTCTCAAGCTATTGCCCGTCAATTCAAGTCATTGAAGGTTTGCTCTTTATTCCAGAATTCTTATGTGAATGTAATGCATACAGTTTAAAAACAATTATGTGAATCTGGATAGGGTTTGATACATAAACCTCTCTTTTTTTTATATGACACATAAACCTCTGATACATGTGAATGATAGAGAACTGCTAGCATGGCTCTTGCTTAAGGAGTTGGTTTGTTTGTTCTCTTTAGGTTAAAGCAGTAGCTGCTTTGCTATCACTGAGCAAAAATGACGCAGAAGGTACTGATACACCAGTATTTGTCAGCTTTTACACAATCCAAGCCAGAAACAATCAGCTGTTCTGATCATTTATTATTATTCAGAGGACGGTGAGAGTACCCACGAGGAAGAGAGATCATATGGTTCCATGATGATGGAAAGGTTGACAGGTTCACCAGATGGTCGGGTTGATCATGTGCTTCAGGTAATTAAGCTCTTGCAATTAAATCAATCACAATTTCTACTGTTTGTATTGTTATTATTGTTGGTTAGCATAGGCATTAAAATGCGTGCTCCACTGTGTATTTGGAAAGTTATTGTGCAATGCTTTGGCATGAGTGGCTTTGTCTCTCGGAGATGCACATGCCCATGTATTCGTAATTCTCAAACTCTAATCTAACTGCAGGAGAAAACATTTCAACATCCATATTTATCCGCCCTGGGATCTCATACGTGAGTTCACTCATCATTCCTGTTGGTTTGCTAAGTGTTTTTTCACATGTCTATTTCACACTTTAACAAGCCTGTGGATTGATTCCTGTAGCAACTATTGGCGAGATCACGATACTGCTCTCTTCATGATCAAACATTTGTACCGTGATATTCCTGAAGAACCTCCGACTGATGTGACTGGAAGGGTACCCATTAGACTGTTCTATGTGAGGGATCCAATTGCTGAAGACACCCCCTTGACATTTTCAGATCACTCCTCAGTTAAGGAGTTCTCGAGAAAAGTGAAAACTTACTCGAGAAGAGCGGAGAATGATGCGAACTGCGAAGCCTCTTGATGGGTATGTGGACATGTTAGTGTATTCTTCTTGTTTCTATTCGAGCATGTTCTGTATGAAGGTTGAGAAGCGCCTTGGATTCCTCTGAACGAAGACTAGTTAATGGACCATGTTCTATTCTTCTACGCAGGTGATGCTGTTGCAGGTGTCTTGTAACTCCCACCGAGCAGAAGCATGATGTACATAAACATGGAAAAGCACATGCATAAGGGGATACATAGCCGGAACATCCTCGGCACTCTGCACTAGACACAGGAGGAAAGAACACACCCGCGTTGGGTGAATGAGCGTTGCACATAGAATCGTGGGCCAACAGTTGCTGTGTATAACTTGTTCATCAGTGTATGTAGTGTTCATGTTGTACATACACAGGTAAAGAGGAGAGACTAAAATAGGTCGATTAGTTTCAAGCAGTTCAGCACCAGGTGGAGAACAGAGGGACTCGTTCGCTCCGTGCCAGCATCTTGCAGTGCAATACGAGCTTGATTCTCATGTTGTATGGCATGCACCGGCCGAAAAGTGGATCTGTATTCTCATGTCATGTCGATCTAAGCCAAACATCAGACAGCAAGAGAACTCACGCCGCGATCTGCCAAATTCGAAGTCGATGCCCAGTGCTCACTAGAAGTTCCCGGTTAGAACAGTCAGGATTTCTTCCTCTCGTGTGTTTAGGAAAACTTGGTCAGAGTATAGCTAAACTTGATGATATATAAAAGAAAGATGGATTGTTGTAACCTGGACGATCCCTTGTAATCTCTGGCACGTTGACGCTTCTGTTCCGTCTCTGTCAGGCTTAATTTTTGGTCAGTTGCCTGATTTGACCATGCTTTGCCTGGGTTGGTTTGACCGTTTGACATGGTCGCTGCGCTCCCTTCCTGTAACCAACCTACTAGTAGTCCTAAATTTACAAGATGCAGGTACACGTGCATGTGCTCGGAGCCTGTGACTGACTTGCTCTAACTGATCACTACATGCTTTGCTTGCTTGCTTATGTACGAGACCGTGGATTTGTTCGGTTGCTTGTACCAAGTGAACATCATGACAATGGACCTCAAGTTTGACAGGATGACAACGTTTTAGGGTTTGTTTGGTAGATTGTATCATCCATGGGAAAACGTTCTGACTCTATGCATGTTGAGTGGATACAACCCGGAAAGTGTTTTTTGCACCCGAGCACCTGGTGTTTTTAAAAAATCAAAAAAAAAATATTTACGAGTTTCAAAAAAATCTGAAAAAATTCCCGGATGTAGCCAATGCTGTATTCTAGAGATGTGTAGAACATCAACTTCAAATACATTCTGAGCTACACAAAAATAAAAAATCTAATAAATTTAGAGATTTGAAAATAATCATACTCAGATCCACACTTTTGACATTTTTGTGCAGCTCAAAATATAAAGTATTTGAAGCTGATATTTGTCACGTTTGTAGAATACACCAATGGTTACATTAAGAAATTATTTCAGATTTTTTTGAAACTCATAATTTTTTTCGATTTTTTTAAAACGGTAGGATCACTGGTGCCCGGGAGCACAAAATCTCCGCACGGATACAACCATATTATATTTGGTTTTATGCATCTGTTGAGACATGTTGAGCCAGAATGATGTTTAGAGCAAGTACAATAAGTTTATGTAAGCAGACTATAAGAAATAAAATAATATTTCTTTTATGACATGGAAGAGAGAGAAGAGGGGAGAGAATGGAAGCGGGCTCTCATGCAAGAGTCAGCTCTAGCACGTGCTCCTAGGCACTTAGTGAGAGTGAGAGATGTGTCATGTCTTAATAAAGTAACACATTGTCATAACTAATTATTGTACATGTTGGTTATATGGCTGGCTATAGATGACGTGGCAATGTATATCCGTCTGTTGGCTCTACTATTGTACTTGCTCTTAGTTACCTATATCCATTGGGGACATGTCAAATCGTGAGCGAGTCACGGCAGATAAACATTGCGCAAAACTCTCTTGTATGTTATGTGTACGACTTTCACATTGTGCTCTTGCGATTTGAGAGCATGTACGGACATATGGTGCTTGAGTTCAGTGGATCTCGGCGCCTTTCAATAAAAATAAAAGTAAAAAAAAACTATTTTTCTTGCACAAATATGTGGATGATATTCATGACCGTGTAAATTCTTGATCAAAATATGTTGTGGTTTGGGCTACACTACAAAAGGAAAAATATACAAAAATGTGGCTATAAGTAGGATAGAAAAGTCCATTGTGGTCTTCACATTTTTCGTTTTTGTGGTAGCTCACATATGAAAACAAAAAAATTGAAATAGGAAATAGACTTTCCGATCTTCTTTAAAGATAAGGGTTTCTAGCTCGGGCTCCATATGGAGTTTTTGCAACCTGCTAGAGTTTCTCTCTTTTATAATGCAAAGACAAAGAAACCAATTCAGTCCTCGGCGAGAATGTCCTCTCGATGATTCATTCGTCTAACCAAACAAGTGAGCATGTAGTGTTTGCTCCGGGCCGCGTCCACAGTGCCACACCATGACCAGCAAGCACCATCGTCAAGCGTTCAAGTGTTCAGTCCCGAGAGGCGAGAGTTGGTGGACGCGATGCTACTTGCTAGTAGCTTGTATTGTTGTGTGCTAGCTGTATTATTTATTTTATCTTTGCCGGGGATGCGATGCTAGCTTGTACTACTTATTGTTTCGGAAGATCATTGTTGCGAACTGATCTAATCATGCATGCATGGTGATTGCTTGCATCCACCGATACGGTCCATGATCCAACAGTGATGTGGCTGTCCCCAAGTAGATTATTAAGATTAATGCATTATTCTCTCAATACTAGTTTAAGCTGCCTAGCCAGCATCTGATACACATGCATGGCCGTCGCAAAGTACACTAGGGATGGTATAGAGTGCTAGCTCGAAGAAGAAAAAAAAAAGGGAAACGGCGGCATCCCAACGGCACAAAAATCAGGCGGCCGTTACTCCCATCACATCACGTCGTGTCGCTGACGTGTGGGCCGCGTGAACGCCTCGCTGGCCCCATACGTCAGAGGAAACACTGCACGCGACCACGTCCACTCGCCAGCCGACCGTTCCAGGCCACCAAAAGCTACTTTTTCAGCAGTGACCCTACTGACAAGCGGGGCCCAACGCGTGAACTGGTTGCTCTCCGTGACAGGTCGGGACCACGCCAGTCGCCCCGGCGCTGGCTGGGCCCACTTTTAGGCCGTTTCTTCCCACCCAAATCGATCTATAATCATCAATCACTAGTGTTAATCTCGCTCGATTATTAATCAGTCGATCCCCCGCTGCCGGTCCGCGACGACCGCTCCGAGGAGGAGAAGAAATCTCCCCGTCCACAAAAATCCGGCTGGGCCAACCCGCGTCTCCTCCCCACTTTTTAGACCGTTTCATCCCACCCAAATCGATCTATAATCATCAATCACCAGTACTAATGTCGGCTCCATTATTTATTTGTTTTTAGATCGTCAGTTAATTTATCTATCTACGATAGTCCATGAGTAAACAAATCACAAGTCGCAATGATATGAGAGCATCTCTAACGGATCTAACGCCCGGTCCGGAAAATTCCGGCCAATATGTGGGTCGAGCGGTTTTTACGGCCCGAACAGGTATCGCATATTGGTCCGGCCCGGAAACTATTATCCGGGGTTCCGGATAAGCGGTGGCTTCGATCGTATATGTATAGGGGCATTTAGGGTTCGCCCCTCCCTGACAACTTTGCCGCGATTTAGTTCCCCGCAGTCGGTAGGGCTAATTTCTTCCAGCGAGCAATGAGTCTCTCTGGCGCCAAATGGAGCACGGGCACGGCGGTGCGCCTCCTCCGGCCGGCGCATTGCTGCTACCACTGGAGGACTCCGCCTCCTCCGAAGACTACCCCGAGGACTCCGGCTCCGGCTCCATTTCATCCCTCATTGAGCCCACCACGAAATCCGGTGCGGAGGAGCTCGCCGCAATCACAAACCACGATGAGCTGCTCTCGCACATCAAGGTGAAGTATGTGCGCTCCGCCTATCGCGCGGAGAAGCAGCGATGTTCGGCCGACCAGTGGGCCGACATGATCAACCAAGCATTTGTCGAGCGCGGCATCCGGCTGAGCCTTGAGCACGCAACGGAGCAGCGGCGCCGGGAGGGGAAGGAGCGCCGCCAGCTGCGCGAACTCCGGCGCACGCACAACTAGTCCGTGGCGCCGGCGCCGAGCAACGGCTCTTTTGGTTCTTCGTATGTAAAAATCTAGTTTCTATGTCGTTTGATACCATATCTGAAAACTAGTTTTCGGATCACCCGAAACTGATTTTTCAGGACGAGATTATACGGCATCTACTGTACTACCTCCGATCCATATTAGTGGGCACAGATTGGAGGGAGTACTAGATATGCTCATTTTGATAATTATTCCCCGCTGCCGCTGCCGCGGCCAGGCCAGGCCCTCGTCTTCTCCTCGCCGTCCGCGACGACCACTCGGAGAAGAAATCCTCTCCTCCATAAATAACACATCACCTCGCGTCTCCGACCCGCAGTCGCCTCGGCCGAGCGGAGCTGGATCGGAAACGACAGCGACCTCCGCCACCACCACGCGTTGTATCTCCTCCTCCTTACCCACTAAGAAAAAGCCAGCCAGCGAGAAGGAAAGAAAGAGTGCCGGCCTCCTCCCTTCCTCCCCTCTTCGCCTCGCCTCGCCTCGCCGTGTTCCTTTGTGCGTCGACGCTGCCCGCGTCATAAAGGCCTCTCCGCGTGTCCCTCGTTCGTTCCTCCTCCATCGGGCTCTTGCGGCGTGTCCTCGGATCCGATTGGGATTCCCGGCGGCGGCGGCAGACCAGATCGGGCCTCCTTCTCCCTCTCCGCCGCGGATTCCTACCGTGGCGCCTGAAATCACCCTGTCTCGCCCCTCGATTCCGTCCTAGGCGCGCGCGATGTGGGGGGAGACGAAGCCGATGTACAAATCCAGGGGCGTAACCGGCCTAAACGCCGGCGGGCCCGACGACGGCGACTACTTCTCCCACGCTCCGCGCAAGGACACCTTCTGGTCCACGACGCTCCTCAAGCTCGTCACCGCCATGGTCATCTTCATGGCGGGGGTGGTCATCGGCCTCGCCGCCAGCGCCAACGTGTCGCGCTACTACTACAACTCGCACACGGAGCTCTTCTTCCCCACCGCCGCCTACAGCAGCGGCTCCTGCGACAGCCGGGGCAACTGCGGGCCCGGGTTCAAGGCCTTCGTGCACCCGCCCACCCTCGCGCACTCCATGACCGACGACGAGCTCTTCTGGCGGGCGACGCTCGTGCCGACGGCCGAGGAGTTCCCGTTCCAGCGCGTGCCCAAGGTGGCGTTCCTGTTCATGACCCGCGGGCCGTTGCCGTTCGCGCCGCTCTGGGAGAAGTTCTTCAAGGGGCACCAGGGGCTCTTCTCCGTCTACCTGCACACCATACCGGATTACAAGCTCAACGTCTCCAAGGCGTCCCCGTTCTACGGACGACAGATCCCCAGCGAGGTAAAAACATCTTCTTTCATCATAAGTTGTGATTTATTAGTACTTTATCTACTGCATCGTCGGCATTGCTTTGCGAGCTTGCGATCCTCGATTCGCGCCGAATTGGTTGAACCGTGTCGCTTGCCTTGCGGCGTTGATTGATTCGTTAGCTATTCCTTGGTGGAGTGAGTCGGACAACCGTTGCCCGTCGTGCTAGTTGGTGGCTGCCATGTGCCTTCTACTCGATTCATGATTGGGATATGTGTGCCTGCAAACGGCTCTAGGGAAGGAATATGCTTTGTTTGCTTGGCCCCATGCTAGGATGGTGGGTAAACTACCTGATGGATGGATTCCCCAAACTAGTGCTGCTCACGAATATTGCTAATTATGTGATTTAGATATGCTTCATCGACTAAACAATTAGTCAGGACATTGGGGATGTCTTATGGTTGGGACCTGGGATATTTTATTTTTGGTTCCTGATTCCACCTCGTATATTTTTGGGGGTTAAAGTTTCAACTTGGGATTTAATATCTTACATTGCATTGCAAGTGCCCTCCATGTGCAGTTAACGGCTAGTTTCGTTGTTGCGCATTCTGATCTTTTATTTCTTGTCAATGCAGGAAGTGTCTTGGGGATCGATAACCCTCGTAGATGCTGAGAAGCGTCTGCTGGCCAATGCCTTGCTGGATTACTCGAACGAGCGGTTTGTTCTGCTCTCGGAGAGCTGCATTCCGGTGTTCAATTTCCCAACCGTCTACGAGTACCTCATAAACTCGGAGCACAGCTTCGTCGAGTCCTACAACCTCGACACCCCTCAAAGTGCTGGCCGCTACAACCGCCGGATGGCCCCTCACATCTTGCCCGATCAGTGGAGGAAAGGTTCAGAGTGGTTTGAACTTAACCGTGAGTTGGCTGTGCGTGTAGTAGCCGACTACAAGTACTACTCAATCTTCAGGAAGCACTGCAGACCATCTTGCTACCCGGATGAGCATTACATACCAACGTATCTTCATCTGTTCCATGGGGCGCTCAACGCCAACAGGACCATCACATGGGTTGATTGGTCAAGAGGAGGCCCGCATCCAGCAAGATACGGTGCTGGAAACATCAATGTGGAGTTCATCCAGGCCATCAGGAACAATGGTACGCAGTGCCTTTACAACTCCAAGCATACTTCTGTCTGCTACCTCTTCGCTAGGAAGTTTGCTCCTAGTGCTCTGGGGCCATTGATGAACCTCACTTCAACCGTGTTGGACTTTTGAGTTACAACACCTCATCGGCATTACATTATCGAGCTATCTCCATCGTCGCGCTGCATACCAGGGAGTAGAGGTACTCTGCTAGCTCAGGGACATGTGTCTCCTCCTCTTAGATAGATCAGAGACAGCTTTCGACGACGCGTCGCTGGCGGATGACGCTGCGAGGGACGGTGAAACTTACTTCACTTATCCTGGAGCTGATTCCCGAGTAATGGACGAATGGCACTACATTCAGAGAGGACTTTTTCACCTCCAATTCTTTTTAATATATCGTAGCTATGTGATAGATCTTTTCTTTTCTTTTATGGCACCATCTTATCGTAATGACTTGGTCAGGATACTAATTTATGTGAATATAACTCCTCAATCATTGCTTTGCTTCAAGTCTGGCGTTGCCAGATGTCCCTATACACTTGATACATAGCCAGCCTTCTTCAAGTCACAGCTTGTCATTGGTTGTTGAGGGGAGGATGGTATGGTCCAGAAAAGCTGGATAGAGAAGTTTGTGGATGTAGGCAGAATATGCCACCACCCTGTGTCACCAGTCACCACCGTCTTTACAAGAGGAGAAAGAAGTTGGGTTATTTTCTGAAAGGCATACATGAGTAGGCCTACAAATTCTTATTTTGTTCAGACATAGGTGTTGTTACAGAGTGTACTTGTTTGCAAGTGAAATTGCATAATTTTGTCCGGAACATGCTTAATTGGCCGTTGCCTTTGGCAGCTGCACAAAACTAAAGATTGGTTGGCGAACATGGGAGACATGATTTAGGCTGGTGGCAGAGCAGCCCACACCCTTGTCATGCCCTGGGCCAGTGATTACTATAATTCAGAAGTACAGGTCTATGAATATTTCATTCTGAAAAGTATTCTTATGTGGTGTTTGTATAGGATGATTCTGGTTAGATATTCGGTGCAATTCTAGTGGAGGTCATGAACTGTAAAGGCGTTGAAACGGTTGAGAGTTTTTTATTTTTGGGTGAAAGTGACTGTTTCTGTTCCTTGCTGATGACCTGGTCTATTTTGGACAAGAAATAAAGACGGGGTTGAAAGTGATGCCATCTGACGAAGTGATACAAGCCTATATTTTCCTGAATGAAACAACATAATTAAATTCAGCGGATATGGACCTGTTTTGATCATAATTGTAAACCATACGGCAATTGAACTGTTTCCAGGTGCGAAAATAGTCCTGAGGATAAATTTCCTTAGAAATTACTGCGTTCTATGTAGGCAAAGTGATCGAGTGAGCATGGCCATGTATTTTAGGCCTGGGCCATTGCAATCCATGCCTAATCCATCATGGTACAACTACACATGTGGTTTAAATTTGAGGAAAGATTGTTTTTATGAGCATGGACAAGGTTTGGGATGCGTAAAATCCTCCTTTCGTTCGCTACCGGTTTTCAGTCTACCTTTGCTATCTGAACAACCTGGCAGTAATCGAATTTATGTACAGTTTCGGTGGGATCAATTCACATGTACATACACAACAAGTATGTTTGGTAGTTCTTCAGTGAGATTTGTGAATGTATATCTGATCTCTGTCAAACTTCGTATCGTAGGAATTTTATACGACTTTAATAGGATTTTTTTCCATTGATTGTGTTTGGATCAAAAGAATGTGGCTACCATAGCTCCTATGCCTCAATTCCATAGAAATTTAAGCATCTAGTTCAACCTCTTTCTTAGGGCCTCTTCGATTTGTAGGATTCTAATAACGCAGAAATATGAAAAACACAAGATTCTAATGCCATGTTAACTCTAATCCTATATGATTCATATGCATAAAAAATTGTACGATTCCATTACAGAAAAAATAAAGGGTTCTGAAAAAGAGGTATGAATGGATGTTAGATGTACCGTGCAATATAGTGTAAAATGATTCCTTCGGAAAATATCCTATGGGATTATGTCCTACAATCAAACAACCACCATAGGAAAAATGCATAAGAATTTAAATTCTTCTACAAATTTTTAAACCAAAGAGACCTTTGGACTCAGTCGCATAGGATCGAGTCATTTTTTTCTTAATTTTTATGTGTTCCATCAAAACAACTATTCTTACAATCATCTGTTTTGCACAAACAAACATTGTGAGATTGTCGTATTTTTCCTATTCATGTGATCCAAAGAAGTCATGGTTCTATGTATGTCATGTGCACTACTTCATACGTCCGCGAGTTTAAGAATTACGAAAAGGATCATAACTAGTTTCCTAAAAGCATCGGCTGCACATGTATGGTTATAATGTGATAAAATCACAATACATATACTTAGGTGCGTTAGTTTGTGATCTTTGTGAATCTCAGCGTGAAACTGAAAGATACCTCCGCATGCATATTGTGCAATTTTTCAATTTTAGGTAGTAATCAAATGAATTTAACGGTTTTAGGTTAAAATAGGTAACTCTACCTCTTTAGAAGAAAAAATGCTATATTTTTAGCAAAAAATAAAATAAGTACCTTTTTTCTAGGGAAGAAATGAAATAGCTGGTTTATTGAGAAAAAAATCTGGCCTAGCCACATGCCAGTTCAGTCCATGCTAAAAGATAGGTAGCCCACAGGCTGGCCCATCTTCTGAGCCCAAGCTGCAATTCAGTAGGGCAAGCCCATTGAAGGTTTGATCAATCTGAATTCAGTCTGTGGAAATAAATTGTGCTCCTGTTGCTGTCGTTCTCTTATCTTGCTCGCTGAAATGCGCGCTCCATTACTTCAATTTCCTTGTAAAATAAGAGGTTCCGTTCGGTGTTCTGGTACCGAACAACGGTGGCTCTAGCTCTGCAAATCACGCGCCGCCAAATAGTAAGGCTATCTTGAAACGGGAGTTAATAGCACCAGCGGTCACACAACTCGTCGTCGATGTGCACTTAAGTCACACTTCTCCAGAATGTGATTATTTGATCACACAACTCGACAAGTGCGTGCACGCAGGTCACTGGCCCCACTTGTCAGTCCGTTTTGGACGGTAAATTTTCAGAAAACCCCCTGGAGTAATATTAATTTTACAAAATGGTCCCACTGGAGGACCATTTTGTAAAATTAGAAGTGGGACCATTTTGTAAAATTAATATTATTCCAGGGGGTTTTCTGAAAATTTACCGTCCAAAACGGACTGACAAGTGGGGCCAGTGACCTGCGTGCACGCACTTGTCGAGTTGTGTGACCAAATAATCACATTCTGGAGAAGTGTGACTTAAGTGCACATTGGCGTCGAGTTGTGTGACCGCGGGTGCCATTAACTCCTTGAAACGGTGGCTGAACACGGCGGCTTCCATCACAAAGTGGCGTCGCCACTCGTCCCATGCAACCCATTTAGTACGTATCTTCTGTTTGCTTTCATGTCAGATGCCACTCGGTTGATGCTGGATATATAAATCGTGATCTACGTTAACAGTGGGAAGTGTTCGTTGAGACAGGGAAGTGTTAGTCAGGCTGTGGAGCGAAGATAGGAATGGCGGGGTCTGAAGCTGCTGCTATTTGCCAGGAGATTAGTGAGTTTAGGTGCTCATTTCTAGCTTTTCCATTGCCTATATGTTAGCCGACTGGCGAATGAAGCAGCCTGTCGCTGTGCAAGGGCAGCTAGAGAGCTAGTGCTGATAGGAGAAGGTGCTTGTGGATTAACTTCACCGTTCCTTGCTAATACCATTCAGAACTCTACTATTTATGCAATAAAGCTCCTAATAAATTTGCTAAGAAAAAGGAATTAAAGGTGGCAATAGTCTAGGATCCTCAAAATGCACAGACAAAAGAGAAGCATATGTGTAAACTAGAGTGTTAATAACACAAGTTAGTGGCTCTTTGATCCACATGATTCGAAAGCGCAAGATAGGTAATCACAGGGTTTAAATTCCCTGACATACTGAGTTCTACAGGAACTGAAAGGATGTTTCATCTCACCACATGTAAAACACAAGAACTTTTTTATATATAGGATCAGACCCCTGCGATAGTTATCACAAAGCAAAGAAACAAACAAAAGAGGCCCTAAACCAGTCACAAGATAGCATGCATGCAGAAACTAATGGATGGAAAAGCTTCCCCATCTTCCTTTTCTTCGGTCTTGCCTACCTCTACCTCCTCAAATTTTAAGCTTTGATCTCTCTTTTCTTCTTCTCGCTGCGTCGTTCGAATTTGATCGGATGTTCTCCAAAGGAAAACCATGTGTGGTTCCACAAATTAATCAAGCACCATGTGTCTTTTTATATAATACACCATCAATGTGAATCGTCTACATCGATCTGTTATTATTAGTACATCGAGCAATTGCTTTCGGGAGGTGAGAAGTATACCTATCGTCAGAACAAGGTTAGATTAGGTCATGACAATGATATACGTCAAATCAAGCCCCCTACATAATATATATGCTCCTCTCATAGGTATCTCGTCTATTTGCACAAGGCAGCAACTTCATTTGAACCCTTCAAAGTCAGTCTCGGTCGACAAGCACGTGCGTAGATCAGAACACATGCATGGATGACGCTTCCAAGTTCCATGTATCAAGATTAAATTGTAGTAAAAATCGTAACTTCCCAAGTAGCATCGTGGAAGTGATAGAAAGCCCAAAAAAATCACAAGATTTTCTCAATTTGTGATTCATTGAATGAGCTACAACTTCTCTCCCTTTCTTTGTTAACTGTTGGAGTTCTTAAGCACATCTTAGAGTTAATAGCGTAAAACTACCACTTTTGTAGCCAAATTTACCGATTGATACCACATGGCGCTCCAATCTCAAATAGGTACCACATTTTGCCCAAATGACGAGCTGACGCGAGTTAGACAGCCGTTCCGACAAGGCGGGCCCACCTGTCATGATGACGTGGCAACTCCGTCAACGGAGGGAGTAGACGGCCGTTAGCGCGCCGTCGGGCCCACCTGTGAGGGCATGTCTTAACGATGCTCGCTCGGGCCGTTCCCCTCAGTTGCTCCACTCCGTCGCCGCCCACCACCGTACCAGCGCTCCGCCGCCGCCGACCACGCTGGCACGAGCGCCGCGGCCGCCCGCGATGGTCAGCTGGAACGACGGCTCTGGTTCCAGCCAGGGCGACTCTCTCCCGGTGAGCTCTGTTCTTCCTCCCTGTCGCCTGCCTCGGATTCGATCTAGGGTTTAGATTTAAAATTGATTTTGTCGAATAGGCGTTTGATTCTACTTTTCCTTTGTCGATTAGTTGTTCACCGACCGTGAGTATGCCCCTGTCACCTGTGATGACTCGACGTTCTGCGGTTTAGTGCCGGAGGCTGCAAACTATTGCCGTGGCCACACTCTGCCGCCGCGGAGGTGTGTTGCGTTTGAAGGAACGGACACTGGCCGTCGTTTCTACCTCTGCTCTGTTCTAAATGTAAGGCATTAGTTGCCTAAACTAGAATTTTCCTTTTTCTGTTTGCTGGTCAAGATAGTGGCTAAATAAATATGTTGTTATTTTACAAGAAGTAGAGAACTGTGGGTTTGTTGGTTGGGTTGATCCAGAATGGCCTGATCATGCCAAGAATGCAATTGGAAGAATTTGGGGGATGTATGAAGCAAGCAGCAGTGGCGCCATTGATGAGAAGTTAGAGCATGCTAGGCTGATGAAGGAGCTGCTAGATGAGAAGAAAAAGATTGAGAAGAAGTACAACGAAAGTGTTGAGGAAATCAACATTTTTATCCAAAGGAGTAGCAAAGAATGCATGAAGGCGAACTATGCCAGGATTCAGAAGGAGGGGAAAGATAGTGATATGATGCAACAAATGAGGATCACCATTGATCTGTTGGAGAGACAGATTAGTGAGCAAAAGGAGGTGCAGAAAACCCTAGCTGATGAAATGAAGGCTAAAGAGCAGAAGTGGGAAGAAGAAAACAAAGTCCTTAAAGAGGAAAAGAAAAAACTTGAGTACAATTTGTATGATCTGCTCAAGATTAGTCATGCTAGACATGATAAGCTGGAGAGGATGAAGGCTATTTGTGATGAGTAATCAGCTTATTTATGTATTGTTGCTAATTAGTGATGCAAGCTCTGAACTATGTTAATTAGGCTTGCTGGATGTGTTGAGAACTATTTGCTTTCATGTGTTGAGAACTATTAGCTGGATGTGTAATGTAATGAATTTAATTCGTATGTGTTGAGAACTATTTGTTCAGATGTTGTTTGGTTCTATTTGTGCTGGCTGTGTAATGTAATCATTTTACTTCGTATTTGTTGAGATTTCATCTTCGTTTATGTTGTGATGTTGTTGCTATTTAGTGTTGCAGTGCTGTCTAGTGGCATCCAGCACCATATTTTTGGTCATGTAGTTTGTAGTAAATTGGGTCACAGGTTGTATGAAGATGTTAAAAAAAATATGCATTTGATATCTAAAGGAACATAGTCTTACACAATTCGAGATCACACATAGTTTTACACATTAGTCTTACACAATTTCAAAGCACACACAATTTCACACATAGTCTTACACAATTTCAAAGCACACACAATTTCACACATAGTCTTACACATTACAAATCCACAAAATGGTTCAAAGCAGCTCTTGGCACACATAGTTTGATAGCATATTACAGGAACATAGTCTTAAACATTACAAACGCATTGTTTCACACATTTTTCAAACACAGCTCTGTCTTGCTGTTCACTTGTGGCTATTATGCTTCCCAGCATTAAAATAGCCCTGGATCCTCGAGGTATATTTAGGCTGCCTTTTTCCGGATTCTCTAGGAGCAGTACTTCTTGGTGCAGAGAATGGTCTTGGACCTGGAGCACTAGCTGCTACACTTGTAGAAGGAGTCGATGTTCTTCTAGCAGGTGCAGGTGCATTAGTAGCTGCAGGAGTTGGAGTAGATGATGCTCTTGTAGCAGCTGCAGGAGTTGGAGTAGCTGCTGCTCTTGTGGAAGCTGCAGTAGTTGGACTAGGTGCTGCTCTAGGAGCAGCTGCACTTGTAGTACCATAAGTATTTGAACTCTGTCCATAGTCTCTTCTGTTTTCCTACAAGTGTGTTGAGTTCATGTATATAAGTAGAGGAATAAATAGGAGTCCAAATGTGTTGAGTTAGATAAATAAATAGGACTCGAAATTACCTGATGACTGTTTTTCTTGACTGAAGCTGTGAATTCAGTCTCACATTGCACGATGTGTATCTATGTCCCACCAATTTGCAGTTGCTGCAAGTGATAGATGTCATCCTAGAAGTATCCCGAGGAGCTGGAACTTCAAACTGACCCTTCCTTCTTTTCGTCTGCGCTCTCCCAGGTGCAATTTCAAACGCAGGTGGATCGATGTCAGGTGTATCTGTCTTTTTCCAGTCATCAGGTCCAGGAACAGGGTACACTGTGTAGCTGAAAGCTTCTCTGTACATAGGTTTCTTGAAAAAATCATGTACATAGTCCTCGGGATGCTGTTCCATCTTATATATTGCAGCAATTGCATGGTGGCAAGGAATGCCTGTCACATCCCATTCCCTACACCCACAAGTCTTGTTCAACAGGTCAACAGCCACTATTCTGCCACTTCTACTCGTAACTTGCCACAGTCCAACTTCTGAGTTCTTAACACTGCTTTCTCTGGACCACTTCTTTGCCTTCTCCAATTTCTCAGTGTAGTGAGGTGTAATCTCCCACCTAGTCGATTTCAGCTTCTCTCTAGTGCCACTATACTTCACCATTAGCTTATTTCTAATCCCTTCAAGCATTGTCCAGACTGGCTTGGACCTCACATCGAGGATCATCTTGTTAAATACTTCACTAATGTTGTTCACAACAAGATCAGTCTTGCAGTTGGTATCAAACAAATGCCTAGCCCATGTTTCAGCAGGAACAGACGCTAGCCATTTGTATGCCTCCTCATAGTCCACTTTTAGAGCTTCCATTGCAGTATCAAACCCATTCTTAGTGTAGGAGTAGCTTGCTGCATCCATGTGCTTCTTCAGCTCGGGCCCTCTAAATCCTGCCCTTTGAAAGTTGGCATAAATATGCCTAAGACAAAATCTTTGTGGAGAATTAGGGAAAACTTTTGAAATTGCCTTTAGGAGTCCCTGCACATACAAATAAGTGAAATCACGATCACTAAATAGTGCAGCACAACTTAATTAAATCAGTTAGGCAAACAGTGCATCCGAAATATACCTTCTGCCTGTCTGATATGATGGTGTAATTTCCAAATTTCCCATGGTCTCCAATGCTATACTTCAGCTGGGTTAAAAACCAACACCAGCTAGCTGTATCTTCCTTGTCAACGACACCGAAAGCTATTGGAAAGATGTTGTTGTTCCCATCCCTACCAGTCGCAGCAAGAATTTGCTGTCCAGTGCTCAATTTTATGAAACAGCCGTCTAGACCTATGTTGCAGTACAGCAAATAGCAGAGGTTAGCTACACTACACATTCACAAACTATGTTGCATGGCTTTACAACTAATAGTAGTACAGCAAAATTATTTACCTATGAATGGCCTGCATCCATTTAAAAATCCCTCTTTGGAAGCATTTAGGCAGATGAACAACCCATGGAATCTAGGATTTTTGCTTGGATTGTTCATCACTTGCTTAGTGGTCACTACACACCTGCTGCCTGGATTTGTATCCAAAATTGCCTGAAGATAGTCTCTCAGTCTAGTGTACTGTGCCTCGTGGTCACCAATGACAGCACCAAACGCCTTCCTCCTAGCCCTGTAAGCCTTGCTTCTTGGCACTTCCACTCCAAATTGTTGCCTTGCGTTAGCAATAAGCGTGTCAACAGTTGTTTTTGGATCGGTTCTGATTGCTTCGACAGACTGTTGAGCTAGCCAGTCAATGGTAACTCTTGTGCCCTCTCCAAGAGGTTGGCAGGTGTGCCTACGCCTGAATTTTCTGATGCAAAATGTCTTCTCTTTCCCAATGGTGCTGGCTGTCAGCAAGAAATTGCAGCCTTTCTTCCTTCCTTCGTCTGTGCACTTCACAATTACTCTTTTTGAGTCATTTCTCCTGTATTTGAAATTTCTCAGCTGAGCTATGTGGAAAGTCCTCACAGCTAGTCTAAATTGCACCACATCAGTGAAGAACAATTTTTTGCATAACTGTTCTTCAGGGTTTGCCCTGCTGCCATCATACCATACCCTTTTCTTCAACTTCTTGAGCTTTCTCTTCCTTCCAGAAGGAATTTGGAATTTTTTGACAGCACCATCATCATCACTGGATGCCACCTCATCAGGGCTCAACTCCTCACCACATGACGGTTCTAAGTCAGAGAAATCTTCTTCGTCAGACAGGTAGTGAGATGACTGTGCTCTGCCTTTCTTCACCTCTGCAAAATAATCAGGTTCAGTCACTTCAACCTCTGATTCAGCTTCACTATCCTCTTCGAAGAACTCATCGATATCAGTATCACCTTCATACCGAAGTAAACTGTCCTGCCTATCTTTCTTCTCCTGAATAAGCCTCTGCATTATTTCTTCATCTTCTGAATCTGGTTCTTTTGCTTTCTTCTTCCTATGCAGATTGTAGCATAACTGCACTTCCTGTTTTACTATTGGATAATCATCATCATGATAATCATCATCAGATATAACTTGAACATCAATTGGAATAGGAGTTCCAGCTCTTGCTTTCTTGAAATTGCAGCTCTGTTGAGTGCCAAGATAAATTACATCTGAGCAATCCATAGCCACTAGAAATAGACCTTCATCATCTTCTGATATGTAGGTCACACCATCTGTGTCCACTGTAAGAACTACTGGCTCTGACATTTGCAGAGGTATACCTTCAGGCATGTTGAAACCTACAGGCCATGATTCATTCTTCTTCAGAACAGTTATATTCAGGATTTTCTCATTTTCATATAGAGCTAGCATCTCCTCCACCTTTCCCATGCTGTCTATCTCTTCCATGCCTTCGTATCCCCTACCCACTTCTTTAACATAGAACATTCCATCTCTAATGCCATATCCATGCCCTTCTATAAGATGTAGCAGATTTAGAACTGTGATGTCACTCTTCGACACAGTTCTTTCCAAATTATCTTGACCAGGGAAATTGAATCTGACCTCCCAAACTTCATCATCAAGGCTACAAACAGCAACAAATAGACATTATTTAGCTACTGTTCTTTGTTTTGCTACTACATTATTTGCCACTAAAAAGCTACTGCAATTGATGTATAAAGAAAATTAAACTAACTAGTTACACTGCCAGTACCACCTTGAGATATCAAACAACAACAAATACACATTATTTAGCTACTGTTCTTTGTTTTGCTACTGCATTGTTTGCTACTAAAAAGCTACTGCAATTGATTTATAAAGAAAATTAAACTAACTACTTACAATACCAGTACCACCTCGTCTTGCACAACACTCTAAATACAAGGTCACCTACACACTAATCATCAACAAAATAATGCAGAGACTGGACTTACCTGTGGGGACCCCGGACTAGCTGTCCGAAATACCCGATTATGCTTAACACAACGGTCCCGTGATCAGTCTGTCGTTGCACATAATCCGAATTGGATACCAAAGTTTACATCCATTACAATACCGAATAAAAAGTCTTACATAAATGGTCATTTAGACCAAGTCTTACATAGGTGCCTTCATGGGCCAAACCAAAATATCAGCGGAAGCTACGGCGTAGTAGACATCATATTCTAACGATGACGACCCGACAGGCAGCTGACTTGTGGAGATCCTTAGTTTGCGTAGAAGTCGCCATACTCCTGCTCGGCGTAGTGCTCCTCCTCGTAGCCTGGCTAGGACAATAGCCAGGGACGAAACCAATATGAGTACATTTGAATGTACTCGCAAACTACCCCAACATGAGTATGCACTAGTTTTATTTTAACTTACAACTTTTATTCATTGAAAACATCTCTATATCTTTATTGAAAAAGGTAAGAAGAGTTTTATAACTATCTTTAAAAGAAGTCACCATCTTATTTGTTTCTCCAAAACCCTTCCTTTTCCTGACCATGGCTCACCATGGTCCCTTTATTCCAACAACTCATACCACTCCATTTGGTATAGTTGTGTCACACCATCTCCATTTCAGTTTCTTTAAACTTAAAAGCTTTTCCAAAACTTGCACATGATCTTAGGACAGCCTCCCAATTGTCCATATCCGAGGACTCGGCTATTCGAATAGTTTTGACCCTCTGCAGAGGTAGCACGCTTTTATCCCACATCCATCCGGTAACTCATCGTGTCAGCCACGTCCCGCCATACAAGGTGTATGCGAAGTTGAGCCACCGACCCTAGCCTCTCCTTTGCTCATGCTAGTATAGGATCCTACCCATATGATAGTTCCCACCAACACTCAGTCCGGTCCCCGTCGGCAACCCTAAGTGTGAGGACTCATATGTTTTTCCCGGCGACCACATTTATGAAGTCTTCAATCCTCCTCCTTATCTTTCCATAGAGTTTGAGCGAGGACCCAGGTCAGGGGAGTTCTCCAAACCATCCCCTCATGCATAACGGAGTCATCTCCGTCGATGAGGTATCCCATACTAATAAGAGCAAATTACATGACTAAGCCCCGTTCCCATATGGGGGTAAATGTGGTCGCACAGATTAAGATTGGTTGTCATAGTACTAGGACACTGTGCATTTTTCATAAACATTCCCATTTTTTTCCATTTCTCCACTTCAACACCGACATCTCGGTATTCCATAACCACACAAGTATTTCAAAGGAGTTTTGAGTAAACAACATTTATTTTCCCATCCTATAATTTTATATCAACTATCTTATACTTCTACATAGGTGGCAAAATAGTTTTCATGTACTTGTAAAAAGGGTTTTTCATAATCATTGATACTTTTGAATAACTCATGTGACAAAATAGATGTATGTAAATGCAAGCTCAGTGAAGTAGCTTGCCTTGCTCGGCAAAGTTCTCGGGTTCTTGTGCTTGCTGATCAAGGTATTCCCCCTCCTCGTAGACTTCGGCAACATTCTCGTCTAAACGTCAAACAAGCAATGCAAACAATTACTAACTACTCAAGCAAGCATCACAACATACCAATCATAAACATCACAAATAGCTACTGCACACATCAAACCATACAATTTGGTTTCAAAATAATTGAATTAAACCTCATTTATTTATGTTCACAATTATGGCAGAAACTTGTGGAACATGTTTAATTGCACAACTTGAGTTCTGTTGGTCACAAAAATACAAACTAAATTTCTTTAGAAATCTACTGATGTGTAGAAGACAACACAATTTGATTTGGATCCATTGGAGTTACCAAACTCCCTACACAATTGTTTGAATCCAGTAACTTAATAATCAAGTTTTAGCTACCAATTAAGTTCTGTTGATCCTAAAATTATATCCTTCTAGGGGTAACTAAACATGACTAAATGTGACCTAACAAAATTAGTCCTAATTCATTCGGGTTAACCATTAAACATATTTAAATGTTTGAGTGCAGAAGGGTGTTCAAACTTCATCTTCATACTAAACAATTAATAATGCACAAATAATTCTACCAAAATTAGGTAAGCTAACACATGGCAGTACTAAGCTAGAAAAATTGGTTTGGAATGATTTGGACTAGCAGAGTATCATAAACAAACAAGTTTAGAATTTAAACCTTCTGTAGTATTTTTAATAATACTTTTTATCTATTTAATTAAATGACATGAGACCACTTGTGTTGGTTAAACAATTTCATAAGCTTTCCAGAACAATTGAGTTTGATTTATTTGGATTCCTAAATCTCGAGATATCGAATTTCTCAAATGGGTCCAATACTGAATTCACAGAGAAAACTAAATTCAAAAATCTAACTGCTCTGGATAATGTTGAAAAGTATGACAGGTGGGGCCCTTCTGTCAGTGACTCAGTGTGCGGTTGGAAATTAATAAAATCCTGACGAGCGGGGCCCGCCCGTCAGTCTCTCTCTCTCTCTTTCATTTAACCGAAGCGGTACGCGTCCGTTGGATCGAGATCCAACGGCCCACGATCAAAGGCATCGGCGGCGACCTAAAATCGGCGGCGCTGCCGCGCCGGCGACGGCGAGGTGGAAGGATCTCTCACCTAGAGGGCTCGGGACGTCGCGGAGATGATGCAGATCGACGGCGGCGGCGTGAGGGAAGCTCCTGGCTGAGTTGCACTTGCTGGGGTGGGCTGGTTCGTCGGCGGCGAGCTCTCGATCTTCCACGGCCACGGGCAGCAACTCCGGCGAGGTCCAACGGTCGCGTCTGGGCACTAATCAAAGGGGAAAAAGGATGGGGTGAGTGCGGGGAGAGAAAGCAACACGGTGCAGTGGTTTGGGAAGGAAATGGGGCAGCCCAACGGCGTGGCCACGGTCGCCTTCTACCTCGGACACGGCGAGGTCGACGCGGCAGCGAGCACGCCCTCCTGGCGGTGCACAGAGGGGAGTGGAGTGGGTGTGGTGCGGTGTGGTGTCTGTGGCGAGGCGTGGGGGTGGTTAAATAGGGCAGGGCCGGCGTATCGTGGACGGAGCGCATGGACAGCGTCCATGGCGCCTCCGGCGGGAGATTTCCCGATTCCTCGGCGACGCGTGCAAGCAGCGCAAGGAAGAGGGGTCTGGGGGGTCCGGGAGCGAGCTGGGAGCAGCTATGGCGACGGGTGCGTGTCGAGGTGCAGCGGGTGGGGCGAATTTGGCCGGCGCTGTCCGTTCTCTCCACGGCGAGCAACGGGGGACAGTGGCCGCGTCGGGGCGAGAGAGGTGCTCGAGTGCCCGCAGAGGCTGCAGAGGCAACGACCGTGGACGAACGCGAGCAAGGGGGCCCTGGGGGGCCTGGGAGCGGCGACGACGACCATGGAGACACGGCGACGGTGACGGAGAGCTAGGGGTAGGAGACGACCGCATTCTTGCAGAACGCCCCCAGGACTCTTTTTTCCATTTACAACTAGGTCCTTCTCTGCTTCTTTTTCTTCTTTTCATTTCCAGCAGCATTTTCTGGATTTTATTTGGGGTACTTAAACACTTTAGAAAAATTCACAAATATTTGTGAGGCTTCCACATAGCATGTAGTAGCTCCACAAAATTTGGCATTTCAAAATAAAATGTTTTGAATCATTTTTGTTCATAGGGTTTTAATTATGGAATTTTGTTTTATTTCAATTTGATTTACTTTAGAATTTTAAAACTAGTTTAAAATATGAGTTGAGAGAGAAAAGTAGTAAGGATAAAATGGGAGTGTTTACATTACCACTCCACTGAATTTTATTGTGAAGGAAAACAACTTCTCACTTGGAGAATTTCATGTGACACTTGTCACATTATTTTTTTGTTTCAACTTTCATTTTATTCCTCTTCTTTTCTTCATGTTTTTCTTTAGAGCAAGCAACACACATTTAGCAAGAAATAAACAACACAAGCAACTATATGAGATCAACACATATAATTAAGCAAAAGTTTTTGTTGGCTCTCATTTTTGGAATAATAATACTGATTAATATTTTTGGGATGTTACAATCCTTCCCCCCTTAGAATAAATCTCGTCCCGAGATTTGCTAGGCCTGGGTACTAAAGAGGTCTGTAAATTCGCTTCAAAGATAATCTTCGCGTTCCCAAGTTGCTTCTTCTTCGGAGTGGTTAGTCCACTGGACTTTGTAAAACTTGATCGCACGTCTTCGGGTAACACGAACATCTTCTTCGAGAATTTTGAGGGGTCTCTCACGATAAGTCAGGTCTTGGTTCAGGTCGATGGAGCGGTGATCGATGTTTTTGAAAACATCCGGCTGGTCCGGAACTTCAAGACACTTCCGGAGCAAGGAAATGTGGAAGACATCATGATAATCTCCTAACTCCGGGGCAATTCCAGCTGATAGGACACTTCTCCTCGACGAGCAATGACCTTGAAGGGTCCAATATACCTTGGCGCTAATTTTCCTTTGACATGGAAACGCTGCATTCCTTTGAGGGGTGTTACTCGGAGATAAACATGATCTCCGACACTGAAAGTGAGATCACGGCGCTTGGTGTCAGCGTAACTCTTCTGACGGGACTGGGCAGTTTTGAGGCGTTCACGAATAAGCTGAACTTGCTCTTCAGCTTCACGGAGGGTATCTGGTCCAAACAATTTGCCTTCTCCGGTATCGGACCAATTCAGGGGTGTACGACACTTCTTGCCGTAAAGGGCTTCAAAAGGGGCCATTTGCAGACTGGACTGATAACTGTTGTTGTACGAGAACTCTGCAAACGGAAGACAATCTTCCCACTTGGAACCATAGGATAGAACACATGCGCGAAGCATGTCCTCCAATATCTGGTTCACTCGTTCAGTTTGGCCATCGGTCTGGGGATGATAAGCTGTGCTAAAGGCTAACTTGGTTCCGAGGGCTTCATGAAGGGATTTCCAGAATCTTGAGGTGAATTGCGTGCCTCTATCAGATACAATCTTCTTAGGCACACCATGCAGGCTTACTATTCTGGAAATATACAGGTCTGCTAACTGGGCTCCATTGTGAGTGGTCTTAACGGGTATAAAATGAGCAACCTTGGTCAATCGATCAACGATGACCCAGATTGAATCATGGCCTCGGTTGGATCTTGGAAGTCCGGTAATAAAATCCATTCCAATCTCATCCCACTTCCACTCGGGAATTTTCAAAGGTTGAAGCAATCCAGCGGGCCGCTGATGTTCAGCCTTGACTCGCTGACAGATGTCACACTTGGCTACGAAAGAACCAATCTCTCGCTTCATTCCATGCCACCAAAATCTTTCTCGAAGGTCTTGGTACATTTTGGTTCCGCCGGGGTGGATTGAATAAGGGGTCTCATGGGCCTCCTTTAGGATTAACTCCTTAAGTTCCGTGACATTGGGCACACAGATGCGGTCATTGAATTTCAGCACTCCTTCAGCATCTTCGGTAAAACCGGGTGCTTAGCCGAGGGGAATCTTCTTCCTAATTCCTTCAATGCTTTCATGATCCTTTTGGGCTTCTTTGATTTGATCCACCAGGGTTGGGGTTAACTCTAAATTGGCGAGATAACCATGGCTAACAAGTTCTAGTCCAAAGTCTTCGAACTCTTTGAACAAGGCTGGCTGCTCGGCTTGGATCAGGGCATTCAGGGTGCAAGGTTTGCGACTAAGGGCATCGGCAACTACATTAGCCTTTCCAGGGTGATAATGGATTCCAATATCATAATCCTTGATTAATTCCATCCATCTCCTCTGTCGCAGGTTCAAATCTTTCTGGGTCAAAATATACTTCAACTGATGGTAACCTGTCCGAAGATCGATCTTGGAAAAGACTCGGGCTCCGTTCATTTGATCGAACAGATCCTCGATCTTGGGAAGAGGGTACTTGTTTTTAATGGTCACGTCATTTAGCTTGCGATAATCCACACACAGGCGTGTGGTACCGTCTCTCTTGTCCACAAAAATAATGGGTGATCCCCAAGGTGAAGCGCTTGGACGAACAAGACCTTTGCTGAGCATATCAGCCAACTGCTTCTTCAATTCAACTAGTTCTTCCGGATTCATCCGATAAGGTCTTTGGGATATGGGGGATGTCCCTGGGATAAGCTCAATTATGAACTCAATATCCCGGTCTGGCGGCATACCAGGCAATTCTTCTGGGAAAACATCCTTGAACAGGTGAACAACACGGATCTCATCTAGGGCGGGTCGAGCTATGCTCTCATGGCAGCCTGGTTGGGAGTGGTTGGTTTCAGACACATACTCCACTTCTACTTCTTTGTCGGTGGTGACGGATACAGCTCTTCTGGCACAGTCTATTCGACCATGGTACTTGGCTAGCCAATTCATACCGAGTATAACATCTATGCCCTGGGTTCCTAGAATAATTAGGTCGGCTGCAAATTTTTCGCCTGAAATCTCAATGGCAGTATTTGGACAAAATCTCTTGGTTTCTATGGTGGAGCCAGGAATTTGTATACTCAGGGTTTTATTTAGGAAGCCTTCTACTAATCCTCCCTTAGCGACAAACTCCTCGGTAACAAATGAATGGGTTGCACCAGAATCAAACAGAACAGTTGCAGGTACTGAGTTGACAAGGAACGTACCCAGCACAACATCTGGCGCCTCCTGAGCTTCTTCAGCATTGATGTGGTGCAGACGGCCCTTGACAACAGCAGCATTTCCGCGGGGTGCGGCATTCTTGCCATTACCATTTCCATTGCGGCCTTGACCATTGTTCGGGTGCATTGGGCGCTGAACATTCCTCTTAGGATTGGGGCATTCTTGGAGTAGTGACCTTTGTTGCCACATTCAAAGCAGACAACATTGGCATTGGGGTTGAAGTTGTTGAAGTTTCCTCTGGGACGGTTATTGTCATTGGGGCGGTTGAAGTTGTTTGGGCGGTTAGGGTAATTGGGGCGTGGGCTTGAGGTGGACGATAGGCAGGCCTGGTGTTTTGCTGAAAGATACGAGGTTTCTGGCTGCTCGAACCTTCCTGAGCATTCATCCTCCTCTTGCGACCTTCATACATAGACTTGCGCTTGGTCTCCAGCTGGATGGCTTTGTCCACAAGTGACTCCAGATCACGGAAGTCATGGATAACCAGAGCACACTGCAGTTCATCATGAAGTCCACTCATGAAACGCTCCATCTTCTTCTCTTCTTTGTCGGTGTCATCAGGAGCATACCGAGATAAGTCGGTAAACTCATCCAGATAACCGACCACATCTTTACTTCCCTGCCTCAGCTTGCGGAATTCATCCTTCTTCCTCTCAATAGTCCGTGGGAATGTGCTTCTTGCGGAACTTCTCCTGGAACTCAGCCCAGTTGATGACATGACCAGCTTGCTGGAGAGCCTTGGTAGTTTCCCACCAAGCTCTTGCAGGTCCAGCGAGATAGTGGGTTGCATACAACACTTTCTCATTTTCTCCCACAGCAGCAACTTCCAGATTGTTGTCGATGGTGCGAAGCCAATCATCGGCCTCCAGTGGGTGAAGTCCCTTGGAGTAGGTGGGTGGGTTGGTTTTCTGGAAATCGCCTAAGGTAGATCGCTGGTTCCCATCTCCATTGCCATTACCACCGTTGTTGTTGTTGTTGTTGTTGTTATAAGCGGCTGCGAGTTGCTGTAGGGCAACGAGATGAGCCTGGCGCTCCTGCCGGGCATTTTCACGTTCCTCCATGATAAGCGCGAGAAGTTGGGCGGGGGTTGGGTCCGGTGGTGGTGGTGCTGATCCTGATCCTTCCGCATTGCTGCGACGGGGCGGCATCCTGAAGCACACCGGGTATAAGAGGCAAGGCAAGAAAAGTTCGACTAAGGGAAAAGACGATTTCTCACGTGGTTAATTAATTTTAAGGACTTATATGAAAATATTTCACACAGATCTAACAAGACAAACATACTTATATTTCACAAACATCACATCAAGGAGTTCACAACAACTCAAGCTTACAACATCAAGCTTACAACATCACCTTACATCTAAGGTACATAGCATCTGGTTTCCAAAAGAACCACTACTTCGACTCGACTAGCGATAGGGGTCAACCTAATCCTGCGGTAGTGATCAAGTCACTCGCCTACTGAGGTGGAACCTCCAGCTCTAACACGTCAGCATCTGACTGGTAGGGTGGCTCCTCGGGATCCTCCTCCTCGTCCTCGAGAACTGCCTCGAGTGGCTCCTCCTCCTCGTCAACTAACTCCTCCTCATCATCGTCCTCCTCACAATCCATCTCCTCCACGAAGTCATCATCGTCACTGAGGAAAGCGTTGTTCTCCTTGCGGAGATCCTCGCCCTCCTCCTCCATCTCGTCAGTATGGTGCTCTAGATCCTCAATCAGCTCGTCCTGCTCCGCCACCTTCTTGCGGAGCTTTACGATAGTCTTCCTCAGCTGGGCCCTCTTCCTGAGAAGAGCGACCTTCTCCTCCATCAGCTTCTCCTCGTTCTCGCGAAGCTCAACGAGCGACTCGCGGTCAAAGTGAAGCTGAATCCTAGTGCGCAACAGATCATCCTGAGTGCACTGAAGTAAGATCTCCATGTCCATGATGTAGCTCCCAAACATCGGGTGGTAAGGGGAAGGAGTAGGGTGTCCGTCGCAGTTGCGCCTCCCGTAGAACCGGAAACGGGAGTCTACTAACTCCGCCTTGTGCTCCTCACAAAGTCGGGCTAGCATCCTCTGTGTGGCAGTACAGAGACCGTCAACCCAGGTGGCCTCCTTGGTGGTGAAGACGAGTGTCCTGGAACTGGGAGACTTGATGTTCCTGCGAACTGACGACTTGATGAGCCAGCTCAGCCTTCCGACACCGTGAACGTCAATCTGAGCTCCCTCAAACTCTGGAGCGGGGCGACCTAACAGCTTGCTCAACTCGAACAAGTCCCTCTCAAACGTCAGCTTGCTGTCCTTCTCAAGCTGAACGAACTCGGTCCAATGGAGTGCCATCTACAATTTTTAAGCAAAATTTTAAGTTAGTGAGATGATAAGTGTACAAAATTTTAATTTTAGTGAGGTAACAATAAGCAGAATTTTAAGTTTAATGAGATGACAAGTCTGCAAAATTTTAAGGATACTAAGGAAATTGTAATGTTTAATGAGAATAAATTTTTGCATAAGTAAGAGGATTGGAGATAAGCAGTTTTCGAAAATACTTCACTCCTTTCTTTTAGAAATTAATCTTTTTGTAACATTTGTCTAACGACCATGCTAACTAAGGTTTCCTAAAGTCAGGATGGCTCTGATACCAAGTCTGTGGGGACCCCGGACTAGCTGTCCGAAATACCCGATTATGCTTAACACAACGATCCCGTGATCAGTCTGTCGTTGCACATAATCCGAATTGGATACCAAAGTTTACATCCATTACAATACCGAATAAAAAGTCTTACATAAATGGTCATTTAGACCAAGTCTTACATAGGTGCCTTCATGGGCCAAACCAAAATATCAGCGGAAGCTACGGCGTAGTAGACATCATATTCTAACGATGACGACCCGACAGGCAGCTGACTTGTGGAGATCCTTAGTTTGCGTAGAAGTCGCCATACTCCTGCTCGGCGTAGTGCTCCTCCTCGTAGTCTGGCTAGGACAATAGCCAGGGACGAAACCAATATGAGTACATTTGAATGTACTCGCAAACTACCCCAACATGAGTATGCACTAGTTTTATTTTAACTTACAACTTTTATTATTTAAAACATCTCTATATCTTTATTGAAAAAGGTAAGAAGAGTTTTATAACTATCTTTAAAAGAAGTCACCATCTCATTTGTTTCTCCAAAACCCTTCCTTTTCCTGACCATGGCTCACCATGGTCCATTTATTCCAACAACTCATACCACTCCATTTGGTATAGTTGTGTCACACCATCACCATTTCAGTTTCTTTTAAACTTAAAAGCTTTTCCAAAACTTGCACATGATCTTAGGACAGCCTCCCAATTGTCCATATCCGAGGACTCGGCTATTCGAATAGTTTTGACCCTCTGCAGAGGTAGCACGCTTTTATCCCACATCCATCCGGTAACTCATCGTGTCAGCCACGTCCCGCCATACAAGGTGTATGCGAAGTTGAGCCACCGACCCTAGCCTCTCCTTTGCTCATGCTAGTATAGGATCCTACCCATATGATAATTCCCACCAACACTCAGTCCGGTCCCCGTCGGCAACCCTAAGTGTGAGGACTCATATGTTTTTCCCGGCGACCACATTTATGAAGTCTTCAATCCTCCTCCTTATCTTTCCATAGAGTTTGAGCGAGGACCCAGGTCAGGGGAGTTCTCCAAACCATCCCCTCATGCATAACGGAGTCATCTCCGTCGATGAGGTATCCCATACTAATAAGAGCAAATTATATGACTAAGCCCCGTTCCCATATGGGGGTAAATGTGGTCGCACAGATTAAGATTGGTTGTCATAGTACTAGGACACTGTGCATTTTTCATAAACATTCCCATTTTCCATTTCTCCACTTCAACACCGACATCTCGGTATTCCATAACCACACAAGTATTTCAAAGGAGTTTTGAGTAAACAACATTTATTTTCCCATCCTATAATTTTATATCAACTATCTTATACTTCTACATAGGTGGCAAAATAGTTTTCATGTACTTGTAAAAAGGTTTTCAAAATCATTGATACTTTTGAATAACTCATGTGACAAAATAGATGTATGTAAATGCAAGCTCAGTGAAGTAGCTTGCCTTGCTCGGCAAAGTTCTCGGTTCTTGTGCTTGCTGATCAAGGTATTCCCCCTCCTCGTAGACTTCGGCAACGTTCTCGTCTAAACGTCAAACAAGCAATGCAAACAATTACTAAACTACTCAAGCAAGCATCACAACATATCAATCATAAACATCACAAATAGCTACTGCACACATCAAACCATACAATTTGGTTTCAAAATAATTGAATTAAACTCATTTATTTATGTTCAAATTATGGCAGAAACTTGTGGAACATGTTTAATTGCACAACTTGAGTTCTGTTGGTCACAAAAATACAAACTAAATTTCTTTAGAAAGCTACTGATGTGTAGAAGACAACACAATTTGATTTGGATCAATTGGGTTACCAAACTCCCTACACAAATGTTTGAATCCAGTAACTTAATAATCAAGTTTTAGCTACCAATTAAGTTCTGTTGATCCTAAAATTATATCCTTTTAGGGGTAACTAAACATGACTAAATGTGACCTAACAAAATTGGTCCTAATTCATTTGGGTTAACCATTAAACATATTTAAATGTTTGAGTGCAGAAGGGTGTTTAAACTTCAACTTATACTAAACAATTAATAATGCACAAATAATTCTACCAAAATTAGGGAAGCTAATACATGGCAGTACTAAGCTAGAAAAATTGGTTTGGAATTATTTGGACTAACAGAGTATCAGAAACAAACAAGTTTAGAATTTAAACCTTCTGTAGTATTTTTAATAATACTTTTTATCTATTTAATTAAATGACATGAGACCACTTGGTTGGTTAAACAATTTCATAAGCTTTCCAGAACAATTGAGTTTGATTTATTTGGATTCCTAAATCTCGAGATATTGAATTTCAAAGTTGGATCCAGTACTGAATTAACAGAGAAGTTTAAATTAATTTTGCTCTGGATAATGTTGAAAGCTATGACAGGTGGGGCCTACATGTCAGTGACACAGTGTGCGGTTGGAAATTAATAAAATCCTGACGAGCGGGGCCCGCCCGTCAGTCTCTCTCTCTCTCTTTCATTTAACCGAAGCGGTACGCGTCCGTTGGATCGAGATCCAACGGCCCACGATCAAAGGCATCGGCGGCGACCTAAAATCGGCGGCGCTGCCGCGCCGGCGACGGCGAGGTGGAAGGATCTCTCACCTAGGGGCTCGGGAGGTCGCGGAGATGATGCAGATCGACGGCGGCGGCGTGTGGGAAGCTCTGGCTGAGTTGCACTTGCTGGGGTGGGCTGGTTCGTCGGCGGCGAGCTCTCGATCTTCCACGGCCACGGGCAGCAACTCCGGCGAGGTCCAACGGTCGCGTCTGGGCACTAATCAAAGGGGAAAAAGGATGGGGTGAGTGCGGGGAGAGAAAGCAACACGGTGCAGTGGTTTGGGAAGGAAATGGGGCAGCCCAACGGCGTGGCCACGGTCGCCTTCTACCTCGGACACGGCGAGGTCGACGCGGCAGCGAGCACGCCCTCCTGGCGGTGCACAGAGGGGAGTGGAGTGGGTGTTGCGGTGTGGTGTCTGTGGCGAGGCGTGGGGGTGGTTAAATAGGGCAGGGCCGGCGTATCGTGGACGGAGCGCATGGACAGCGTCCATGGCGCCTCCGGCGGGAGATTTCCCGATTCCTCGGCGACGCGTGCAAGCAGCGCAAGGAAGAGGGGTCTGGGGGGTCCGGGAGCGAGCTGGGAGCAGCTGTGGCGACGGATGCGTGTCGAGGTGCAGCGGGTGGGGCGAATTTGGCCGGCGCCGTCCGTTCTCTCCACGGCGAGCAACGGGGGACAGTGGCCGCGTCGGGGCGAGAGAGGTGCTCGAGTGCCCGCAGAGGCTGCAGAGGCAACGACCGTGGACGAACGCGAGCAAGGGGGGCCCTGGGGGGCCTGGGAGCGGCGACGACGACCATGGCGACACGGCGACGGTGACGGGAGCTAGGGGTAGGAGACGACGCATTTTGCAGAACGCCCCCTGGACTCTTTTTTCCATTTACAACTAGGTCCTTCTCTGCTTCTTTTTCTTCTTTTCATTTCCAGCAGCATTTTCTGGATTTTATTTGGGGTACTTAAACACTTTAGAAAAATTCACAAATATTTGTGAGGCTTCCACATAGCATGTAGTAGCTCCACAAAATTTGGCATTTCAAAATAAAATGTTTTGAATCATTTTTGTTCATAGGGTTTTAATTATGGAATTTTGTTTTATTTCAATTTGATTTACTTTAGAATTTTAAAACTAGTTCAAAATATGAGTTGAGAGAGAAAAGTAGTAAGGATAAAATGGGAGTGTTTACATTACCACTCCACTGAATTTTATTGTGAAGGAAAACAACTTCTCACTTGGAGAATTTCATGTGACACTTGTCACATTATTTTTTTGTTTCAACTTTCATTTTATTCCTCTTCTTTTCTTCATGTTTTTCTTTAGAGCAAGCAACACACATTTAGCAAGAAAGAAACAACACAAGCAACATATGAGATCAACACATATAATTAAGCAAAAGTTTTTGTTGGCTCTCATTTTTGGAATAATAATACTGATTAATATTTTTGGGATGTTACACTACCACACTCCACCGAAGGAACTAGCCCACTGGTAACTGGTCTTCGCCGGTGAGGCCAGAACCGCGGCCGCGAATGCTCTAGCCGACCTCGCCTCGGCCGTTGGCGACAATGGTGACTCCGGCCTGCCACGCTTCCTGCCACGATCGCCGCCGCTAGCAGACGAATCCGCGCCGCTAGCTGCTCCGGGATCCAATCCTCTCTCGCCGGAGAAGGAATCTCCGGCGGAATCTCCGCCGCCACCGCCGCCGATTCCGGGAGTCGCCGCCGCCATGACTAGGAAGAGATAGAGGGGAGTGAGAGGCTCGGTCGGACACGCGCAGGTCAACGAAACCCTAGCGAGCATCGTTAAGACATGCCCTCACAGGTGGGCCCGACGGCGCGCTAACGGCCGTCTACTCCCTCCGTTGACGGAGTTGCCACGTCATCATGACAGGTGGGCCCGCCTTGTCGGAACGGCTGTCTAACTCGCGTCAGCTCGTCATTTGGGCAAAATGAGACAACCCGAGCAAAATGTGGTACCTATTTGAGATTGGAGCGCCATGTGGTATCAATCGGTAAATTTGGCTACAAAAGTGGTAGTTTTACGGTATTAACTCCACATCTTATTCATTATTAGTCCTGTTTTCATGAAAATTGTAAAAAAAGTAACTCTTTTAACGAAACGATCAACTTTAGTTATTAGTTAACCATACAAATTATGTTTGATAGAAGACATTCCAATAAATACAAAAAAAATGAAGTTACATCAATGTACTCCGATGTGCTCATCTCTAGTTTAACCTTTTGCATCCTGATTTTCCTCCATGACTACCGTGAATAAAATGCACAAGATCAAGTCTACATAGCTAGAGTAATCTCAAAGGTCTTAAATAACCACATGAATAGCTCGCCCTAATAGGTGAGAATCTTAGACCGCTAAAATGCACCATGTCCGAAGACATACCCTCTGTAAGGCAGACTGTTGGGATGCAACTTCGTTAGAGTATAGATCAAAGAAGAAGAATAGGATACGAAAGAACAAAACAAGCCCCGATGACCAATAAATACTTGATATCACTGTCATCCCTATCACTAAAAAAGCCAGAATAGTACATCGAATTAGGTGACCTCGAAGGCCAAAACACTACAATCTCCTGTCGAATGTGATGACCACAACAAGATGGGGATGGAACCTAGAGGGTTTTATTCAGTTTACGCTATTATCGTGGTTGAGACTTTGTCGTCAGTGACACACAACCCCAACAACGACGAATCTCAATCTGAATCAAATGTTGGTACGCGGTTCTCCCTATTGGGTTGCGGGTAAAACTTTAAAATTTTCCGTAACCTTGCCGCCAAAGATCTATTCTATGAAGATATGATGCACCCCATAATGCTAGATCTAGATACTTACAAACACCGCTGCGGAAGATCTTGTGTTTGTCGAAGTAGAAGTCGGTGAAGCCACGAAGAATCTCACGTCCTCGCCGGGAGGTGAGATTGTTGCCGGTTCGTCGTCGAGGAACTACTTGCGCGGAGTATCCACACGTACGCCGCGCCAATCTGTCAGCACGTTTGCCGCCTAGAGCTACTAGCAGAAACGAAGAGAGACCACCTTTCGGCGTAGTTTAGGTGGTAGAACTAATCGAACTTGATTAGATCTATATGAGACTAGAGAGATCTAATTCTCAACACATGAGATCTACTAGAGAGAGATTAGATCAAAGTCTAATTAGAGCACCGTCTAATTAGAGCATTGTCTAATTGCACAATATCTCAAGAGAGAGGAACTTGCACAAAAACTTGGATGTTCTCCTTGTGGGAGGGGGTGGAGTATATAAAGGGGAGGAAGGGGAGGAGGTGCTTGGGGGAGGGGCAAAGCCCTCCCCTTGGTGCGTCGACCCTAGGGAGGCCGGCCCCTCTCCCAAGTCGGTTTGGGGAGGGGAGTCCTTGTCCAACAAGGACTCCCTCCCTTCCCTTTTATCTTTTTGCCTTTTTCCTTTATTCTTTCCTTTTCCAATTCGGACTCCTTTAAATCTCCAAATCAAACAAGGAAAGAGAAGGGGAGGAGGTGGTGCGCCGGCCAGGAAGGTGGGGCCCAGCCGGCCGACCCACACCAGGTGTGGTTCGGCCCCTGGGGCTCCCCCTTTCTTCCTCCGGCACTTCTCCCCCTTAATGGCAAACCTCCGAACTCGTCTGGAACCATATATACTCTTTAGATAAAATCATCGACTCTATCAACTGATGTTGGAAACACTTCCCGGCATCCCGGAACATCTCATGTTCGCCATATTTCTCTCTTGGGAAATTCTACCCTATACCGGCATTATTTCCCTCTCATGATAACTTCACCGGAACACCTCCGAATTACTCCGGAGTTGTTCATGTGACATCGGAGGGACTACGACCACTTCCATAACCACAAAACCACAATTTTATTCTCTTAATAAAAGATTGACTCACATCTTAAGTGTGTGACCTGGAAGGTTCGGTAACACATAGACATGTCCGGGAGCTTACCAGACAATAACTAGCATTGGGACGGCCGTACTAGCTCCTATGTGTTCACGAGTGAACGACAGAACCTGTGTGTTTCTCATTACGCTAATCCCCTTACGTACACGATACCAATGATATCTCGAGATTGAGACAATGTGCTCTAGTGTGATCAAACCCTTTGATCATAACACATATAATTCTCGTACCAATATCATTCTCTTTTCTCATTCCGTATTTTCATTGTCCCGTGATAAATCACACTTTGTCTGGCCAGACGATTGGGTGACAATAATAATACTGAGATGGCCTAGAGGATGTATCTCTCCATCGCCTGGAGGAGTAAGTACCATTTTGAATAATCTCTGTTCCAATACATTATTCTAGTTCACATCCAAAAGCCACCGTTATGGTCCCCAGTTATGGCAAGACGTTAGGTGACAATCAAAGCATGAGTGTCGAATAAGCGGTCACCAGATATTCTCATGGTATAGGAATACAGCTAATGAAAACTAAACATATGATCAATTCTACCTTCATCGTTGACGATTAGTCTCTTAGCAAGATCATACAATGGGTCGGTTCAGTACTATTGTCATTCCGACAACAAACTCCTATAGTTGTGTGACTTATACAAAGTCCATGATCAGGAAAACATGATCATCAAACAACAAGATATGCTAGTCTTAGAGACAAGACCAGGAACACTTTTACTTGTTCGTATCTCTACACCTGTATTGGAGGTTTTCCTCTTGAATACTTTGTATTCGCTATTCAAGTGCCCAATACAGTTATAGCATAAAGATATAAACATTAATAATAAACTTGGAGATAAATAATAACTAAATTATTATTGTCTCTAGGGCATATCTCCAACAGTCTCCTACTTGCACTAGATTCAATAATGATTCTAGTTAGCATGATGACATGACACCAAATGGAACTAAGGTGCCACTCACGCTTTCGCATGCACTCTGAGACTGTGTCCATAATTTTGATCCAATCAAAATACATAAACTTATTTAACTCTCACACATCAAACATGACAATGTAAAGTCGGATATACTAGGAATTGGATTTTGGCCTATCCGGTTCCGTAGTAGCATTAATAATTTCAAGCATCTCCGAATGAAATTATCATACCGTCTGTTGAAACCTTACCAAGTCAATGACTTATCCAATAACTTGCTATCATGACGTCTCACATCAATGATGCAACTATCATTTATAGAAAATCTATATATGTTGTAGAATCCACTCATAATATAATTATGATTTGATAGAATCAAAACACCAAGTATTTATCATTGAAAATTTCATTTCTGGATTAAATCAATTAAGATTTGATTTCATAATTCCACTACAAATACGTATATGAGGAACTTCTCTATATACACTATTTGAAGCTTTACAAAATCTACTAAGTCGTTATTCTTTTGTAAATCCCACTATTAGGTCTCTTTAACATGTATGAGAAACATCTCAATACAATAACCTTTTAGTGTCATTCACAACCTTTTGATTAACTGCCTTTATGAGAAAACTATTACCAAGTATTTCTCTAATTGCCGGTGGCCAAATAAATTTTAGCACTTTGGAAACTTTCCGGCTTTATGTACTATTATAGCAACGAGATAAGCAAAATCACATTAAATATGATTTGATCTTATTCCTCTCTATTCGCTCATCATTGACTACGAAGGTCAATGTATCTTGCAAATATCACGCTATGAGTTCTTGATCAAATTTCTTTGACTCAAGACACAATTCGAATGACCTTTCAGAATTGTACTTAGCACATTCATACTCATGTTTATTAAAATTTTAATCTATCTCATAGACAAAATTTTAATAAGACACTTTCCGACCTTTTATTTAAAACTCTTTTAAATCTATATTTTTCACAAGATATACATTTTTGAATTCGGCCTAGCCTTATTCAACAAATATAATATCAGTTCCCACTGACTTTTAAGTCCATTCGAATTATATAATGAAAAAGAATGAAATTCTTGATTCATTAATACGATCGACTTCAAACACTCATAATATAATTATCTAGATTATTCTCATAATCCAAATGAATTATTCTTAGCAATTAACTTTGCTACTTCAGTCCAATAACATCATCAAGCAATTGATATGATAAGTTTTGCAACTTGTCACTATCATTTATTCGTCCTTGATAAAACAATTTTAGTCAAGACTAGCTCTATGAATATTAGATATTCACATCTGTCCTTTTTTATGAAACTTTCATGCCCAGTGATTTCACATCACGTCCAAACTACTCTCAAGATTAACGCTTGGAGCTACATGAATTTTTCTTGGACTCCTTTATGACATATACCGTCATTTATGAGTATTCTTTATTCTGTTTGTAATTGTTTTGCTTTTAATCATGTTCCTGGACATTTTAATAATTCAACCACTAGGTGATTTAATCATTAAATTCTTCACATGGCAATCATCTTAATACTTAATTCGAATCATGTATACCATACATGTATTCCTGGACAAAGTAATGACATGGAAACATTTGCATGTTACTCTTTCATTCTAACACTTGTCCAAAGACTCCCAGTCTTAATTTAGTATTTTGATTTCCACTTTCTCTTCATAAGAAGACACTTTTCTCCAATTCTAAAGTCAACAAGCATTTAGAATTATGTGTGGAAAACAACCGCCAATATAATACTTTGGACTTTACCTTTATGCAAAACTTATATATTCAATTTGAATCCATACTTAGATTCAAAACTGAAAACTTGGAACTTTTGATCAAAATAACTCTAAGTTAAAATTGATTTAGTTTCCCTTGGATACAAACAAAATAATCTATTTACTTTAGGGGTAATTTGAAGTATTTCACATCTCACACAACAAGACACTTGGACATAATTATTATAACAATTTTAGTAATCTTTGTCTCACAAAAGATTTCATTATCATGACAATTTTGAATTACCAAAATTAATCATGAGTAATGTGGCTAAGAAAACTTTCTTTTGTCAATTATGTTATAATACATTTTATTAAGCCTTCTTTAACTTTATCAAATTTCTTTGATCTCTAATTTTGATTCACACATGCTCCCACTTAATTTTATGAAACATTGCAACTTCAATAATTTCATCAACTCTATTTCATTAATATGCATTTTCATATTAAATCTTCAATAGAATTTAATTAATGGGAAGTATCCACACCTTTATGTAATTTTCGAAATTCACTAGTGCCTAGCACTTTGCCAATTTCGAATTTTACCAAATACCTAGTATTTGTGGACTTCGATTTTTATTAAGTGCCTAGCACTCCATAAATTTTGAATTGTTCAAGTGTCTAGCACTTTGTGAATTTTTAGTTTTGTCTATTTCATCTTGGAATAACTTTAAGAGTCTCAAAAGAGAACCAACGAAAAGCTTCTTCCAAAATTCAAAGACTAAATCAAAATCAAACATCATTCAAAACTTTAAATGATATTTTGAATCAAAACATTTAACACTTAACAAAACTAAATTAAAGACATATTACAATAAAGAAGATCATCATAAACTAAATTCACAAAATGTGAAATCCCACACATACTTTAATATTCGAACATAACTTTGTTCCAGAATCTCAAAATATTCATTACAAAATGATCGAACTGAAAATAACTCTTATTTAATGTCCTAGTGTACATCTCCTTCATTGACTTGGACTTGTAGATGAAGTAGTGGTCACTTTGCATAAAATGTGATCTTCCACTGTGCTTCTTCCACGCTCCGAGATGCTTAAGCTATACTCCAAGTATATCTCCAACATCATCCCAGAACTTCCTTTTCTTTATAGCACTTGCTCCTTCTAAAGTACCTGCCACTGGTGCAAGTTTGAGCATCAATTAGTATCTCATACTTATTGACTCCAGTTGCTGAATATATGTCAATAAACTGTGTATAACTCTTATACCTATCCTGGACCATGTCATGTCCCCTTCACGGATGTCTGCTTCTGCTTCCTTGAGTAAGGTAAACAACATCTGCACCGGCCACTCATCCGAAATACGGTTGTACAAAGCAACCACGACTTCATACTCTGGTGGTAGTGCTCCCAGTACAATGTCACTGAAGAACTCATGAGAAATTGGAAAACCAATCTCTCTAAGTCTTCCCTCCAGCCTAGTCATCCTGATTTCGAACAACTGGATGGATTCACCCGCTCCAAGTTGACTCCCCATCAGTTCATTAACCAGACTGAAACGCTCGGCGCTTACTTGACTTATGAATAGAGCCCTCAGTTCTTCCATGAGACGGAAGGGTCTAAGGTTTTGAAAACGATCAACCAACTCTGTATCAATGCAAGCATGCATGAGCTCCTTGACAATGCACTCATCGCATAACAAATGATGCCCGTCATGAGCATAATTTGGATGCATGGGACTTAAGACATGTTCCTTCTTGGTGTTCCTAAGAACCTCCATCATGTGGTGAAACCAATCTCCAAAGTTGTTTCCATTTGAAGCTAACGGGGTACGACTCAACATCAGATTGAAATGGTACTTTTCAAAGTGGTCCATTTTCTACAACAAAAACAAGTTTATTTAGACTCATAGTTTATTACTAATTTTGATGCACTACTTTAACTCAATTAAAAATTGAATATAAGATATGCTCCCACTAAGCCCAATAATCCTGCGATTGGCGCTAAGTGATTCAGGACCCGATAACCCGACGAACCAAGTATGGATACATAGCATGATCCGTGGACGACCGGTAGGCACCATGCTAGTTGTAGTAGCTACAACTCCTGTTCGTCTTTCGACGTGCGTGTTCAGAACTCATAACTTGTTATGCTAGGACTTCAAGACAACCAACCGATGATGCTCCTGGAACAGTTCGCGCCCGCCTCCCAAACCCTTGGCCCGCGTGACTCGTGTGTACACGGCGCCCGGGAACAAGCGCCTGGTTTGACGGTGCCACGGTTGGAAGAACACGATCTGCTTGATATTTTACTTGATGATTCACCCTAATAAACAACTACTGCACAATCAAGGTGCAAACAACAAAGGATAAACATCACAGGCAATAAATAAAAATTCATGTGCTCTGGTATAGCCTTTGTTATTCTCCGGAAGTTCTTGACGCTCGTCCTCGAGGATCCACCATCTTCGTAATTCCCGGTCACAACAAAATTCACGAAGAAAAATTGCCGTAGCCGAAAACTCGCCAAGTACTTGTCGTCGGCTCACCTGCCGACGCCTCTCCCGGTCCATGCGACGAACTGTTCTTCACTTGTTTGTCGATGACGAACTCGAACAATTGTTTTGGATTCGCCCATCATGTTAAAACATCGTAACAAAATAGCTATACCAAAACACATGCACACAATCCTGCAAAACCAAGTTAGACGATTCTAATGTTTGTTTGCAAGTTTTACGTGGCCTTGTAGGATCTACGGAAGAACCGTCACTACCTACGAACTGAAGCACGTTTAGGCTAGTTGCTAGATTAGCTTTGCGGGGTGAGTGAGATCCTAACATTACGAAAACGTTGCGAACCCCAATCTAAACGATCACATGTGCGTGTGACCCCCGTGAGGCGTCCAACCCTCATGCCCTGTCCGTTATACAACAACATCCACAACTATAGGTATAGACCCGAAGCTACTGAAGCACTTCGTTGACGCCGACAGGCATACTAGGAGCAGCCGGAAGGTCCACTGATTGACAGAAGTTCGTAAGATCTTGCCTATGCCGCGATGGAATATGAAGTATAACTTATTGGGAAGCAACTAAAATAAACTTAATGCATGAACTATGCAATCCCGCACCAACTTGTGCTCTATATCAAATCATATCTACGCATAGATCGGCTCTGATACCACTATTGGGTTGCGGGTAAAACTTTAAAATTTTCCGTAACCTTGTCACCAAAGATCTATTCTATGAAGATATGCTGCACCCCATAATGCTAGATCTAGATACTTACAAACACCGCTGCGGAAGATCTTGTGTTTGTCGAAGTAGAAGTCAGTGAAGCCTGATGAAGAATCTCACGTCCTTGCCGGGAGGTGAGATTGTTGCCGGTTCATCGTCGAGGAACTACTTGCGCAGCCCCGCTCTAACAGTATCCACACGTACGCCGCGCCAATCCGTCAGCACATTCACCGCCTAGAGCTACTAGCACCAACGAAGAGAGACCGCTTTTCGGCGTAGTTTAGGTGGTAGAACTAATCGAACTTGATTAGATCTATATGAGACTAGGGAGATCTAATTCTCAACACATGAGATCTACTAGAGAGAGATTAGATCAAAGTCTAACTAGAGCGCCATCTAATTAGAGCATTGTCTAATTGCACAATATCTCAAGAGAGAGGAACTTGCACAAAACTTGGATGTCCTCCTTGTGGGAGGGGGTGGAGTATATAAAGGGGAGCAAGGGGAGGAGGTGCTTGGGGGAGGGGCAAAGCCCTCCCCTTGGTGCGCTGACCCTAGGGAGGCCGGTCCCTCTCCCAAGTCGGTTTGGGGAGGGGTGTCCTTGTCCAACAAGGACTCCCTCCCTTCCCTTTTATCTTTTTGCCTTTTTTCCTTTATTCTTTCCTTTTCCAATTCGGACTCCTTTAAATCTCCAAATCAAACAAGGAAAGAGAAGGGGAGGAGGTGGTGCACTGCCAGGAAGGTGGGGCCCAGCCGGCCGACCCACACCAGGTGTGGTTCGGCCCTGGGGCTCCCCTTTCTTCCTCCGGCACTTTCCCCCCTTAATGGCAACCTCTGAAACTCGTCCGAACCATATATACTCTTTAGATAAAATCATCGACTCTATCCACTGATGTTGGAAACACTTCCCGGCATCCCGGAACATCTCATGTTCGCCATATTTCTCTCTTGGGAAATTTTGCCCTATACCGGCATTATTTCCCTCTCTTGATAACTTCACCGGAACACCTCCGAATTACTCCGGAGTTGTTACTGTGACATCGGAGGGACTCCGACCACTTCTCATAACCACAAAACTATAACTTTATTCTCTCAATAAAAGTGTTGACGACCAATTTTGGCTTACAAAGAGGTGCCACCAAGATGAGCTCAGATAAAAATATAATGTGAACGAAGTTGTGCGTATCATCGAGACAACCAATTTTGGTTTTTGGATCATCTCAATCCGAGGTCATATGCAACTTGTTAAGCTAAAATACCGTGGACACATAACCATAGACCTGCTCTGTCCTCGGGCGAGCAGGCAGGGCGCTAAGCATAGGCGGGTCGCCCTACCATAGACACCCTCTGCCCTCGGGTGAGCGCAATTCGGAAAGGTTAAAAATGAGTCGAATTGCTACCGACTGAATTTAAAGGGTCCAGATGAAGTCAAATGAAAAAACACATAACATGAAAGTTCTTCGTCTTTTCAAGACGAACAACTTCTCTTTTACAAGATTTCGATAGAGTCGTTTACTGCCTCAAAAACGACCCGCAAGGCGCAGACCGAACAGTTTTGGAAGGTTTGGTCCAGTCCATCCGAATTCGACCCAGATTAGGGTTTTGGACGTGAATCCAAGCCGTTTCTTGCACGGGAAGTCCAACCGCCTCGTATATACATGAGGGGTGACGGCTGATTAATCCAACTCCAATCGAACAAACACATCTACTAATTTTTCATGTTCATCTACTTTTTATCCCTCTCCCTTGTATCTTTCTTCTCGTTCTTCGTCGTTCTTCAACATTGGAGGGCTGCGAATCCACGAGGCTCTAGGGGCGGTCAGGCCGACCTAGGGCAGCCCATAGCCGCCGCGAGCCCTGACGGGGTCCCTCCCGGGAGCAGGGTTTCGGGTCTACAAAAGCGCCCGCCGGATTGTCTTGCGTATCGCGCTTTCGGCGAGCCTCCCCGGAGTGAGTTGCGGAGCATCTCCCTCGGCGCCGCGGGTACACGTGACGTGTTCATGTGTCAACACACTTTTTGGCGACTCCGCTGGGGACACGAAGCTTCGAACGGTCTCCAACCCGTTCTTACTGTGAAGAGAGCACCATCAAGAGATTGCAATCTACATCGGTAACATGAATCCTCAATATCCTTATGTAGATTCAAATTACTCTTACATTGATGTTGCTAGATCTTTTGATATGAGTACTGTATCGGCTAGCCCTAGTTCTTACTATGTGCAAAAGCCGATGCAAAATAATCTCCATGCTTCACCTTGTTTTAGCAACATGCAACATGTGTATTCGAACTCTCATGCATCGGCAACCCCACAAACCCATATACCGATGAATAATGTGACGAGTTCGGTTAATTCATATGAAACACCCAATGTAGAAATTTTAATATCATACAAGAAAGTGTTTCACCTTTTTATACATCGGCAAGTAAGTCGCAATATGTTAGTTTACCTTCAAATATGCCGATGAATAGAGAAATTGGACATGCTACCACTAGATATTTGACCAATTGCTCTCAACCGTCATATCCTACACCTTATGTTACTAATGTTTCAGCTACATGTGCAACTAGTGAGATACATAATTCAGCTTCGCACTTTCGAAGTGGCCATAGCCGAATATGTGAAAATTTAACAGGAGCACATGTGCCTTCATATTCTACCGACGCATATGAATTTGATGATTGGAAGGAAAAACGTGTAGCATATTGATACGTCTCAAACGTATCTATAATTTTTGATGTTCCATGTTGATATTATACCAATTGTTACATGTTTTGCATCCACTTCATATCATTTTTATACATTTTTTGGGACTAACCTATTAACAAGATGCCACAGTGCCAGTTCCTGTTTTCTGCTGTTTTTGTATTCCAGAAAAGTTGTTCTGGAAATATTCTCGGAATTGGACGAAAATCAACGGAGGTCCTATTTCACCGAAACGTACACGAAGTCCAAAGGGGAGACGGAGGAGCACCAGGAGGCGGCCACACCATGCCTGGGCGCGGTCCCACTGCCTGCGGCGCCGAGGGGTGGTGTGGGCCCCTCGGTCGCCCTCTGACGCCGCCCTTTCGCCTATTTATTCCTCCCGTCTGGAAAACCCTTAATACCCGAGTCATATTCCACAAAAAATTCCGTAGCTCGCCGCCATCGAAAACAAGTTTCGGGGGTCAGAAGTTCCTGTTCCGGCGCCCTGCCGGGACGGGGATTGACCCCCGGAGCCTTCTCCATCGACGCCACCGCCTCCACCATGCTCCGTGAGTAGTTCCCCCATGGACTACGGGTTCTAGCAGTAGCTAGTTGGTACTCTCTCTCCCATGTACTTCAATACAATGATCTCATGAGCTGCCTTACATGATTGAGATCCATATGATGTGTTGTGTTTGTTGGGATCCGATGAATTGTTACATTATGATCAGTCTATTCATTAAAGTTTGTGAGTTATTGTTGCTGCAATCTTGTTGTGTTTAATGCTTGTCACTAGTGCACGAGTGGCATGATCTTAGATTTAAGCTCTATAATTGTTGCTTAGATTGTATCTACAAGTTGTATGCACATGTCTTTGTCCGGAACCCGAGGCCCCGGAGTGACAGCAACTGGGATAACTGAGGGGATGGTTTTGATATGAGGATCACATGTTTTCACCAAGTGTTAATGCTTTGCTCCGGTGCTCTATTAAAAGGAGTACCTTAATTACCAGTAGTTTCTCTTGAGGCCCCGCTGCAAACGGGCTGGTAGGACAAAAGATGTTATGCAAGTTTCTCATTGCGAGCACGTATGACTATATATGGAAAACATGCCTACATGATTAATAGACTGGATGTTCTGTCTTAATGCTATTTCAATTATGTCAATTGCCCAACTGTAATTTGTTCACCCAACACTTGTTCTTGGAGAGTTACCACTAGCGTAGATAGCTAGGAACCCCGATCCATCTGTAATCATCATTGCTTTTCCGTCAACCCCACGCAAACAACTATTTTCTGGTGCCATTGCTTCTGTGTTACTGTTACTATTGCTCTCATATTACTGCTGCTTTCACATCACCCCTGTTACTAGTGCTTTTCCAGGTGCAACTGAATTGACAACTCCGCTGTTAAGACTTATAAGTATTCTTTGTCTCCCCTTGTGTCGAATCAATAAATTTGGGTTTTACTTCCCTCGAAGACTGTTGCGATCCCCTATACTTGTGGGTCATCAAGACTATTTTCTGGCGCCGTTGCCGGGGAGCATAGCTCTACTCATAAGTTCACCTGGGGAGTACACTCTACCTCTCTCTCTGTTTTTATTTTATTTTGTTTTGTCTAGTTTACTTTTGTCTAGTATTATTTTGATTAGTTTACTTTTGTTTAGTTTATTTTATTCTAGTTTACTTTTGTCTAGTTTATTTTTGTTTAGTTTTGTTTTTCTTATATACCCGAAAATCCATAAAAATTTGAAAACCAAAATCTAAAAAACCTGTTGCCATGCCTATTTTCTGGGAAACTAGATCTTATTTGTCAGGATGGCTCACTAAGGATAAACTAGATAAATTAAGTGAACACCACTGGTCTGAAAAAGGGAAGCATCTATCACTACAAGTAATTAAACTGAATAATTTTGCTAAAGACTTGTGTTCTACATATGATGAATCTTGGTGCTTTAATGAATCTCGTTGCTATAGGAAGTGTAAACACCTCCCTTTCCAATGTGATTATAATGATAATGAAACTTTGGCTTCTTATGCTAGAGGATGTTATGACTTTGACAACCTTGAGAAAATTGAAGAATTTTTTGTATTTACGGGAGCTTATGAAATTACAGCTTTGCTTAGAAATCGAGATGAAGTTCTTATAGATCTGATACTTTTGCTATGCTTGGATATTGCCTTGAGTATTATAATGATAATCCTTATATTACTAAATTTCTTGAGAAAAGACATCCTCAAAAAGAAGAAACCGTTGCCTTGCAGGAACATGTGGAAGAAGAAATTGCTGAAACTGAAATCTCATGGATGAAAAAGAGGAGGAGAGTGATGAACAAAAGGAGGAAGAATGGATTAGCTACCCATGCCTACCTTCTAATGAGAGTAACTCTTTATCTCTTACACTATTTGATCACCCTCCATGCTTATCAAAGGAGGATGAATGTTATTTTCCTGTGGATTCTCTTGAAATATTCCCTATGAGTAAAACTTGTGAGAATAATTATGCTACTGTTATTTATGATAATCCATGCTATTTTGATAAATCTTATGATAATCCTTTATTTGTGCCTGATATCGAAATGCATGGTAATAAGGAGGTTTGTTTAGAAAATGTTTATGACAAAGCTCTAGATGATGGTCCTATATTGCTTGATAATATTATGTATTCTACTATTGAAAATGAGATTGGAGAGGTCTTGACTTTATCTAGATGGAGTCCCATACCTCTTAAGAATGATCAATCATCTTGTTATAAAATTGTTAAAAGTGGGTTTCAAAGTTTTAATCCACTATTTTGGAGCTTGATAAAAATTATATGTTTGTAGATCATGAAAAGCATGCTTTATGTGATAGTTATATTGTTGAGTTTGTTCATGATGCTACTGAAAATTATTATGAAAGAGGAAAATATGGTAGTAGAAATTTTCATGGTACTAAAACACCTCTCATGTTGAAAGTCCTGAAGTTATTTGTGTACAAGATTCCTATGCATAGGAAGTGGGTTAGACTTAAATGTGTTTCAAATTTGCTTCTTGATGCTCCTTTTGCTTCATTTCCTATTTTTATGTGAGCATCATTAAAACTATCAAGCCTAGCTAAAAGGCGTTAAAGAAAAGCGCTTATAGGAGGCAACCCATTATTTTTATTTCTGCAATTTTTCTTTCATTGAGTCAAGGTGTTTGTCTACTTCTGTAGCAACTCCTTTGTATCTTTACTTTTTTGTATTGTTGTGCCAAGAAAAGTCTCTAATGATAAGATGGTGCTAGATTTTGATTGCTGCGCAGAAAGAGATTTTTGCTGTTCACTGTACAAAATTATAAATTAAAGAAATGTGATTTTAATCTTCAATTTTTTTTTGCATAATACTGATGTATGTACGCATCTTTCGTTAGTTCAAAGTTTTTCGATTTGAGCAACGTAAGTGCCTCGAAAAAATTCGTCTTTGCGGACTGTTCTGTTTTAGACAGATTATGTCTTTTATTTTGCATTCTCTCTTTTACTAGTGTTGGGTGGAATTCTTTTTTGGGTGGAAGAGCTTCACATAACATCAGTGGCAGTAGCTAATGTTTAAAGTAATGGTCATTTGCGTCTTTACAGAACATGTGAGTTTTTGATTGTGCACTAACCCTCTAATGAGATTTACTTTGAGTTTGGTGTGGCGGAAGTTTTCAAGGGTCAAGAGGGAAGAGTGATATAATAGGATGAAGAAGAGTGACGAGCTCAAGCTTGGGGAGGCTCCCATGGATCTCCCCAGCATATTTCAAGAAGACTCAAGCGTCTAAGCTTGGGGATGCCCAAGGCATCCCCTTCTTCATCGTCAAAATTATCAGCTCATCTCTAGTGAAACTATATTTTAATTCTTTCACATCATATGTGCTATTCTTGGAGCGTCTGTGTGCTTTTATTTTCAGTATGTTATTTTTATTTTGTGATCAACTTGATTGGATCCTAGCATTCTTGATTGGGAGAGAGACACGCTCCGCTTTTTCATGAGAATACTCCTATTCTTCACTTATATTTGTTGAGTATTCATATCTAGCGCTGTTCAAGCTTTTAGCTTTTGTTTTCATGTATCTCTTGTCAGAGCTATTAGTTCTTTTAAAGAAAGTACTCTCTTACTTCACTTATACTTGTTTGGAGAGTTATTGAAATAAGTTGATTGGTGTTTGGTTGGAACAGAAAATGTTGCATGTGGTAAATGGTATAATGGAAAAGACTTGCATACTCTTGTAGATCACTAATATGGATAATTTGATACTTGTCAATTGTTTTGAGTTAACAAGTAGGTCATGATTAAATTTTTGCATCATGTAAGTTAAGCCCATTAGTGAAGAACTACCGTAAAGCTTGTTCAAATTTGGTTTGCATGGGTGGTATCTCTAAGGTCTAGATATTTTCTAATAAAAGAGTTTGGTTAACAAGGAAGACGGTATGGAGTCTTATAATCTTTGCAATATGTTGGTCATATAAAACTTGGTGTACCGGTTGACAATCTTTTTTGCTTAAATAACTTGCTAGCCTAAACTCTGTACTGAGAGGGAATGCTTCTCGTGCATCCAAATCCTTGAGCCAAAATCCATGCCATCTGTGTCCACCATAACTACCAAGATGTGGTATTTCCATGCCACTCCAAGTAAATTTTTCATGTGCTACCTTTAAACTATTCAAAATTGTTACTACTCCTTTTTGTGTCAATGTTTACCAAGCTCATGAGGACGTGGTGGATGTCTTTATTTCACTTGTCAAGCAGACTTTACCATCAGACTAGCGGCATATACATCCGCTTATCTACTAATTTTGCAAAAAGAGCTGGCAACGGGGTGCCCAGTCCCAATTAATTACAACTTTAACCGCTTAATTCTCTTCACATTTTTGCCTTGATTTATCAGTCAAGCAATAATACCAGTGAAATATGCATGTGTAAACAAACGAGAAAAGAGGGATGATCTGCCTTGCTGGTAGAAATAACGTCCTTCATGGGAGCCGCTCTTAAAAGTCTGTTTGGCCGGGGTCATATTGTACTTTCCACTACTGATTCGTTGACCAATTAACACACACCTCTCAAAACTTAATTTTTACTCTCTATATGATTTCAAAAACTAAAAAGCTCTAGCACATGATTTAATCCCTGCTTCCCTCTGCGAAGGGCCTTTCTTTTACTTTTATGTTGAGTCAGTTTTCCTACTTCTTTCTATCTTCCACAAGCAAACACTAGTGTCAACTTTGGTACAACAATTGTTATATGCTACATATTGGATTTATTATATTGCTTTGTGTTGACAATATCCATGAGATAAATATGTACAAAGTTGAAGCAAATGCTGAAACTTTAATCTTCCTTTGTGTTGGTTAAATACCTTTTACTAGAAACTATTGCTTTTTGAGTTAACACTTATGTAAACCTGTGGATGCAATGTCTCCAAAGTACTATTCATGAAAAGTTTTGCTTGTATGATTCAGCTGTTTACTCATTATCTATTTGGTAGCAAACTATAACCATTGACTTGGATCACTTCATTCATTTACATGTGCCTTACAATACTATTTTATCAAGATTATGATGGTAGCATGTCACTTCAAAAATTATTTTGTTTTATCGTTTACCTACTCGAGGACGAGTAGGAACTAAGCTTGGGGATGCTGATACGTCTCAAACGTATCTATAATTTTTGATGTTCCATGTTGATATTATACCAATTGTTACATGTTTTGCATCCACTTCATATCATTTTTATACATTTTTTGGGACTAACCTATTAACAAGATGCCACAGTGCCAGTTCCTGTTTTCTGCTGTTTTTGTATTCCAGAAAAGCTGTTCTGGAAATATTCTCGGAATTGGACGAAAATCGACGGAGGTCCCTATTTCACCGACACGCACACGGAGTCCAAAGGGGAGACGGAGAGCACCTGGAGGCGGCCACACCATGCCTGGGCGCGGTCCCACTGCCTGCGGCGCCGAGGGGTGGTGTGGGCCCCTCGGTCCCCTCTGACGCCGCCCTTTCGCCTATTTATTCCTCCCGTCTGGAAAACCCTAAAAGCCAAGTCATATTCCACAAAAAGTTCCGTAGCTCCGCCGCCATCGAAAACAAGTTTCGGGGTCAGAAGTTCCTGTTCCGGCGCCCTGCCGGGACGGGGATTGACCCCCGGAGCCTTCTCCATCGACGCCACCGCCTCCACCATGCTCCGTGAGTAGTTCCCCATGGACTACGGGTTCTAGCAGTAGCTAGTTGGTACTCTCTCTCCCATGTACTTCAATACAATGATCTCATGAGTTGCCTTACATGATTGAGATCCATATGATGTAATCGTGTTGTGTTTGTTGGGATCCGATGAATTGTTACATTATGATCAGTCTATTCATTAAAGTTTGTGAGTTATTGTTGCTGCAATCTTGTTGTGTTTAATGCTTGTCACTAGTGCACGAGTGGCATGATCTTAGATTTAAGCTCTATAATTGTTGCTTAGATTGTATCTACAAGTTGTATGCACATGTCTTTGTCCGGAACCCGAGGCCCCGGATGACAGCAACTGGGATAACTAGAGGGGATGGTTTTGATATGAGGATCACATGTTTTCACCAAGTGTTAATGCTTTGCTCCGGTGCTCTATTAAAAAGTACCTTAATTACCAGTAGTTTCTCTTGAGGCCCCGCTGCAAACGGGCTGGTAGGACAAAAGATGTTATGCAAGTTTCTCATTGCGAGCACGTATGACTATATATGGAAAACATGCCTACATGATTAATAGACTGGATGTTCTGTCTTAATGCTATTTCAATTATGTCAATTGCCCAACTGTAATTTGTCACCCAACACTTGTTCTTGAATAGTTACCACTAGCGTAGATAGCTAGGAACCCCGGTCCATCTGTAATCATCATTGCTTTTCCGTCAACCCCACGCAAACAACTATTTTCTGGTGCCATTGCTTCTGTGTTAATGTTACTATTGCTCTCATATTACTGCTGCTTTCACATCACCCCTGTTACTAGTGCTTTTCCAGTTGCAGCTGAATTGACAACTCCGCTGTTAAGACATAAGTATTCTTTGTCTCCCCTTGTGTCGAATCAATAAATTTGGGTTTTACTTCCCTCGTAGACTGTTGCGATCCCCTATACTTGTGGGTCATCACATATTTCAAAGGGCCAATGCCATTTACCTGGAATACGAAAGAAATCCACATGATCCCGCTGCAATACAAGCTTATGAGTCGTATAAGAAGGAACGTGAACAATTCAAGATCAATTTTTATTCTTCACAGTCACAAAGTTTCGGCAACGCACCGCCGAAAGAAACAAAAAGTATTGGGGGGCAATCATGCCCTACAGAGGATAGCACCGAAGAATTTACCACACCGACTTTTGAGGAATTACCGATCGAGCATCGCCAAGCTTATGAATAACTCAGGAGGAAGCGTACAAAAGAATTAGAGGCATGGAGGAAAAAATAGGCGGAAGAAGATTCAAAAGCATATGAGAATGATCTTCAAGACTTTATCAAGTCCACTCTTACACGCGATAACCAAGCTGAAACGGTCTAAAGCAAGAAGAAGCTTTGCAAATTGATGAAAGCCATGGAGAAAAGATGAATGATTCGGAAAGTATGGTTACTTCGGTTGTTGAAGCCGAATTAGATAGTACTTGTGCCGAATCTATTGAATCAAAAGAAGCTAGCTTCATTGATTAAGAGCATGGCATGGCTAGCAAAACAGCCGTGATTGATTTTTCTGGGTGTAAAGGAGTTTATATGCTACCCTATGAATTTCGTGCCAAAGGAATTGATGAACATCAAGTAGAGAATATTGCTGAACAAAGTTTGGATGACATTGAACATCAAAGTAGTGGGCGTGAGATCCAGAAAAGGAAAAAGACAAGGCTTTGGAGAATCATCTAGAGGCCGAACAAGATATTGTTCAGGACGTACAACCATCATGCTCTACCGACGTCTTTAATAAGAAAGTTTGCGTACTACCCGATGAATTCCGTGCCAAAGACGAGGAGCATCACGAACAAGAAGACACGACCGAAAAAAGTTCGGTTAATGGTGAACATCAAGAACCAGAGAAAGAAGCCGAACAATGTTCGGTTGATGAAGAGCATCCGGGTGACACTGCACGGGATCCAGAAGAGGAGGAAGAGGCGTTGAAGAGTTATCTAGAGTCGGAGCAAAGCAATATTGTTCCTGATGTGCCAGCATCGCAGTCTCTCAACGTCTTCGAAGAGGTACGCCCAGCCAACAATTTACTTATCTTTCGATTTGGTCAAAATAATAATATTGATGCATCCAATGATAAAATTCTTGTTAGCTTCAAAAGACTAGTCGAGATAAGTAATTTGTTTGCTAGGAATAGTATTGTCACTAATCATGCCGGCCAACATATAATACCATTCGTAGAGGCTGAAAGTGACAATTTATCGCAATCAAAGTTGTTCCCGTCATGCCGGCTGATGACGTGAAACACACGTTCGTTGGGAGACCCTAAGAGGAAGGTATGATGTAGTCAGCAGCAAGTTTTCCCTCAGAAAGAAACCAAGGTTATCGAACCAGTAGGAGCAGCAACTCTTCAGAAGGTTGTCAACGGCGCCAGAAAAATAGCTGTCGTAGGGAGTCTAGACTGTTGACGTGGAATCTGCACACAACACAATCAAACTACTTTGCCCCAACGAAACAGTGAGGTTTTCAATCTCACTGGCTTGCTGAAAAACAAAGGATTAAACGTATGGTGTGAAAAATGAGTATTAAATTGCAGAGAATGAAAAAGGAACAGTTTGCAGTTTGTGGTTGTTTAATCAGTGTAAAAGAATGGACCGGGGTCCACAGTTCACTAGTGGTGTCTCTCCATAAAAGATAACTAACATGTTGGGTGAACAAATTACAACTGGGCAATTGATGAATAGTGAGCGCATGACAATGCATATACATGACATGTTGACTACTATGATATTTAATTGGGCATTACGACATAATACATAGACCGTTATCCAACATCATCTATGACTAATAATCCACCGCTGGGTTGTCATCCGAGTTCCCCGTTGGTATTAAGTTGCAAGCAACGGATAATTGCATTAAGTAAAGTGCGTAATGTAAACAAACACATATGCCCGTGGACATAGCATCGTTAGGTTATCCCTAGTGGCAACAGCACATCCACAACCTTAGAACTTTCTATCACTGTCCCAGGTTAAACGGAGACATGAACCCACTATCTAGCATAAATAATACTCCTCTTGGAGTTACAAGCATCTACTTGGCCAAAGCATCACGAGTAACGGAAAGCATGCAAGATCGTAAATAACATATGAGATAGATTGATAATAATCAACTTGACATAATATTCAATATTCATCGGATCCCAGCAAACACAACATGTAGCATTACAATAATATGATCTTGATCATGTAGGGCAGCTCACAAGATCTAAACATGATGGCACAAAGTGGAGAGACAACCATCTAGCTACTGCTATGGACCCGTAGTCCAAGGATGAACTACTCACGTATCACTCCGGAGGCAGGCATGGCGATGTAGAAGCCTCCGGTGACGATTCCCTCTCCGGCAGGGTGCCGGGAAGAGGTTCTGAACCCTCCCGAGCAAGGGTTGACGACGGCGGCGTCTCTGGATCTTTCGTGGATATTTGCTCAGGTCCTTAGGTTTTCGCGTCGGGGGGAATAAGTAGGCGAAAGGGCGGCGGCTGCGGACCCCCGAGGGGCCCACACCACCCTAGGGCGCGGCAGAAGGGGGCCCGCGCCCTAGGTGCGTGTGGCCTCCTGGTGGCCCTCCTCTGCTGCTCATTCGCTCCGTCAGGCGTGTTCTGGAAAAATAGGCACCCCCTGTAGTTTCGTCCAATTCCGAGAATATTTCCAGACTAGCTTTTCTGGAATACAAAAACAGCAGAAAACAGGAACTGGCACTTCGGCATCTTGTTAATAGGTTAGTCCCAAAAAATGTATAAAAGTGATATAAAGTAGATGCAAAACATGTAGCAATTGGTATAAAACAAGCATGGAACATCAAAAATTATAGATACGTTTGAGACGTATCAGCATCCCCAAGCTTAGTTCCTACTCGTCCTCGAGTAGGTAAACGATAAAAACAAAATAATTTTTGAGGTGACATGCTACTATCATAGTCTTGATCATATAATATTGCAAGGCACATGTAAATGAATGAAGTGATCCAAGTCAATGGTCTATAATAATTTGCTACCAAATAGATAATGAGTAAACAATGAATCACACAAGCTAAACGTTTTCATGAATAGTACTTTCGAGACAAGCATCAAACAGTTTTGCATAAGTGTTAACTCATAAGCAATAGTTTCTAACAAAAGGTATTAATCAACACAAAGGAAGAATTTAGTTTCAGCATTTGCTTCAACTTTCAACATATTTATCACATGGATATTGTCAACACAAAGTAGTATAACAAGTCCAATACATTGCATATAACGCATGTTGCAACAAAGTTGACACTAGTGTTTTGCTTGTGGAAGACAGAAAGAATATAAAAACTGACTCAACTAAAAGTAAAAGAAAGGCCCTTCGCAGAGGGAGCAGGATTAAATCATGTTGCTAGAGCTTTTAGGTTTTTGAAA